>CP137686.1:17078844-17475267 GCA_037976565.1 Mesocentrotus franciscanus | reverse complement strand
ATGACTGTATAATGTAGGGAATAAAAGGACTGAACATAGCGACTATAAACTGACCGTAAATCGAGAGTCATTAATTAGCTCGATTGAAGTGCTACTGACGACCATACAAAATTAACTGTCGATAATTATTCCCTACAGTGTGCATGTTTCTAATGTTTTATTCAAAAAGCTTGTTGATGCAATGATGGTATCCAGGAATTAATGAGGATCATTACAACACACCTTTTTGACTTCCCTTACAAGTAGTTGACCGTACTACGCTTTCGCAATCATGCCAGTTTAAGGGCGACTGTACTTTGTCCTGTTCAATGTACGTGGATTATCAGGGCAATCTTCCTTTTATGCAGCCTTTAAGAAACGTCCTTTTAAACATGTCAGATGCTTGAATTGTGCATAAATATATTCTGGAATGGTTATGAGGATTTGAAGCATATTTACTGTTCTAAACTGCTCGTTCATCGAGAACTTGCCTTGTTTTATGAAAATGGCAGAGGAAAAGAACGTCGACAACGGGTAATAAAACGTGCTGCCATTATCTACAAATATCCCTTAGGTCAGGATGCATATTGCACCTTACCGTTTTATTATTATTATTAGTATTTCACTTTGTACTTCAGCTGCCAATATCAATTTGTCAGATTTTCCCATTTATTTCAGCTTACTTCATCAAAGGTTAGTTAGTGTACTCCATGGGTGGCCAACCTGCGGCCCGAGCTCTTCTGATGCGGCCCGCGGAGCATTGAAAAAAATAATTATAAAAATAGCTCATAAATGAAATGCGGCCCGCATAGCAGCTATGAAATAAGGTAAAAAATGAACACACAGCTATCTCTATTTCCATAATTTGTTTTCACCATTCACAACATATTGACTCGTTACGGGGGTTTAGGGGGCTTAACCCCCTGGGCTGCCAAGTGAAAATGTGTTGTGCATATTGTGAGAAGATATTCAACTCATCTGGTAACTTAACAAAACACATGATAACTCTAGATATAACTGTGTTTTAAACTATTATTTGATTTAAAAAGACGTTATCATGCACTGCTTTTTATGGTCTCCATTGTGTTAGAAGATGCCAGGAAAACATAACTTACGGGGGTTCAAAATAGCAATAACCAAAATCGCCTCGCCGCTATGCGGCTCGTGGACGATGCTCTGCATCGTCATTGGGTCAACCCCCCCCCTTAACAAAAAGCTAGATCCGTCCCTGAACTGATACAAATGTTCTGAATCGAGAAATATGTTTGCAAAATTGCAGGTGTGCACACGTATTGCATGAGTGTGTGTGTGTGTGGGGGGCGCCAAGTTATGCCAATAGTTAGCTGTAGCCCGCGAGCTTTAAAAAGGTTGGCCACCCCTGGTGTACTCGGTACAGAATGTAGTCAGCGTATAAACACTGCACCCCCTTCATTTGAAGGCACAGAGCAACACAAAAGCAATGGCTAAATAATCTAGATAAATCAATGGATAAATCATGCATGTGAATGAATAAATACAATTTGATTGAATGCATAGTTAGATAGATCAATTGAAAAAAAAGATAGATATATTAATAAATTAATAAAATAACTAATTATCAAACTGATTTTAAACAACGAATCAATCAATCAATAAATTAATTAATTAATGAAATTAAATAAGTAAATAAATATCACCTTTCAAATGTCTACGTTAAGCGAGGCTGATTAGATACATTTCTCCTCCCCCCCCCCCCCCCCCCACTGGAGAGGCTTCCCCTCATTGCCCATTGTCTGGATAAGACACTTAAGGGTCATAGGTCACGCACGGCAAGCAAGTTGATGAGACATTGTTTCCATGTAATGGATCATTATCATGATATCATAATCATTTGCAATCTTTACGGTACTTGCCGTCGAAAAAAAGTAATGTTATGATAACTATACATGAGACGGCGAGTCACGGACCTTGAATACGTCATTACTATTATGATTATTATAGTCATTAATATAAATGCCGTTAGGAGAATTGTAATGAAGACAAATTTTCCTGTATAAAAATTCTATTTTTTTTTTGCAAATCAGGGCGTTGCCTTAACATTTTGAAGGGTAGGGGCTAGTCAAACCCAATCTTTAGTTTGCAAGAAAATAAAATCGCTGAGAATGTTAATTTTACAGAAACCCTAAAGATCATACAGATACATTTAATACCTGTCACGTATTATATTCACATACTATAATATATTTAAAGTAAGGAACCTTAATACCAAATAGTAATAATAGCATAATCTTCATTCATGCATGTATGGTACAAAGATCAAAGGGGAGGTAACGCAACACGCACGATAAACCATCATAGCAAAAGTTAGAATTGGAAAGAAGTTTCAGCCATTTTCCATCTCGGGGAATTATAATCAACATTTTTATTTTCTTCATCTAGCTGTTGTTAGCAAAATCTGTTTAACAAGGTCCAAAAATCCAAGCATTTGATTTCATGATGATAAATAAACTAAACCGTGCCTTCTTCTAACAATATATTATTTTAACGAGCTCTCTTTAATCCAGTTTTTCTAACTAACATAAATATTATGGAGAGAGATTGAGCGCAAAAGTACAGACATTGTCACGTTTACGGCTCTTTAATTCGGAACATGATTTCCGAACGTGATTTCAAGACAAGATTTTCGACAAGCCTCCATCCCGACTTAGTGTTTACCACCGTTTCCAAAAGAGGGTTATAGGTGAAGCCGGGGCAAGCACGTAAGACTAAGCACGAACGGAAACCAAAAATAAATGTTCATATTTCTCATTCGCCTTTAGACGTTTTCCTCGTTATACATGTTGAACCACACGCCCTTATTTAAAAAAAATGGATGTAGAGTGATTCTAAATATTTCATTTTATTAACATTTAAACAAAAAAACATATTCCATTTGTAGCGTTAAGCTACTCAATCTGCGGATGATTGTGTATCTGAAGTAGAACCAACACACCTTTATCGTGGCTATTTGGAGCCTCTTCGCACCGCCTAGATGAGCTTGTCTTCACTTAGGTCAGATCCTTTGTTACTTTTAACGTGCGTAGCACATGAGGCGTCTATCAATGACGTAGTGCTGCGTCAGTGACTCAGGGCAGTCTTAGACGTGCCCTCTTTAATGCCATCACACGATAAACGAAGAGTACATACACCGATAGCGCATGTTAAAAAGCCCCTTCATAAGCTTTTTTGCCGAATGTGATGACGCAATCACAATAACGCCACGTGTGCAAGGAATATGATAACTAAGCGTCAATCTGCGCGTATTGAGCCTTTGAAGACCATGAACCATTTTCAAAGTCATTAACACATTACCTGTTAGAGCTGTGAATTTTGCATTCACATTTTGTATGACGTCACCCTCACATGATGCGTCAAAGACAGCACCAGATGCTGACGCAGTCCTGCGTCAGACAAATGACGCATTGTGCGCATCTGGCTTGGTGGCTGCAAAATACCCCCTCTCCTATCTACCCATCTGTTCTCTCCCACTCACTCCTATTTCATATCACCTTCTGTAGGCTTTCACACTGCACGTCATGCGTTACGATAACAATAACTGGTCTACGATCAAATAAACATATCTAGGCTAAGTAATTAGATTTAAAAAAGACAGTGCCAATTTGTTTGGTTTTCGTTGTCAAAGCAGTAGACTGATGATCATCTTTTCCTGGCTATATGTTATGTATGATAACATTTTATTTTCCTTTCCCGAATGTTTTTTTTTACCTATAGAACCTTTAGAAGTTGAGTATGATTACTATTGTTATTTACATGATTAAATGATTATTAATAATATTATAATCATCTTTGTTGTTAGTATTTTAAGTATTATAACTATTAATATTGTTATTACTTTTATCATCATCATTATTATTATCGTTCTTATTATTATCATGATTTTTATCATGATTTTTATCATTATTATTAGGCCTACTAATATTATCATTGTTATTATTATCATCATTATAATTTATTTTTATTAATATTATTATTTTTGTTGTTGTTGTAATTGTTGTTATTAATTTTTCGGACTTTATTAGTCTTTCTGAGGTTCAAAGAATGCATCATCCGATTCCATTACTAGCTTCGAAACTGAAGACGATGAAATTTTGATATGAAAATGTTAATAGACCTTATTATAGTGAAGTGAATTATATGGGGCCCTGTAGGAAAATAATCTTTGAATGCTTTAGCGCCTTATAATGACGGCTCAGCTACAGCCAGGATAAAAATATAATACTTTGTATTGAGCGCAGTAGAGTATATTCATATAGCAGCTGCGCTATATAAATAGACCTATTATTATTATTTAAAATCATAGGGCCTAGGTCCGACTATTACTGTTGTGCGTAACAATGCCCATAGTTTAGTTGTCGTTATTCTATATCCCTGCCGTGTCAAGCATGCTATTCCTAATATATTACACCGGTATAGCACGGACAAGTTATTATTGACTGACGGTCATGCGGTGTGGTATTAATTACTTATGTGTAAACATTAAGTAGGGGCCCTACGTAGAGTCAAATATTCTTGTTTGGATACAGACACATATATAGGAAGTAGCAAGGAAGAAAAAAAAACACCGATTCATGTTGTAAAATTTAGGGAGACAGAACAGAGAGGAAATAGATATTTTAGATTTTAATAGATAAGAGAATGTAAAAAGCACGCGCGCCTGCATGGCGTCGTGCTGGTGATAAGGGAGAGTGGAAGAAAAGAGAGAGAGAGAGAGAGAGAGAGAGGGGAGGGGAGACAGGAAGAGAGAAAAGAGATAGAAAAATGTATTTATTGTACTGAACTTTTTTGTCGCAACCTTAAAGCTGCATTGCAGTAGAATTTTATGATCTAAAGATATTTAGATTAATAGCAATTTACAACAAGAGAGAGAGAGAGAGAGAGGGGGGGGGGGTTCTAATGTGTCATCGCCATACTCGATCCAGGAAATGTGATACGTGAAGATTACACGAAATGCGCGTTTTTGTACCGCACTCGACGTTTTTAATAATTTTGAATATCTTAATACTTGACAACGAGCATTTTAAAAAGTAACACTAAATGGATAGCAAAAGATGTGGGAAATACTAAACGAAAAATATTACTTGTCCCAGTCTAGGTTTTCATTAATAGGCATTGATAGTTTGGGTTTGAAGATTTGGCATGACCATCAGTGCACTTTAGAAGTAAAAGAAAATGATGAAAATAGGCCATAAAAATAGTGGGGAAAACGTGAAGTATAGAGGGAGAAAAATGAATGACAGACGAATAAAGTAAAACTCTTTTTATATGAACGAAGAAAGCATGCTTATTTTAAAATAGCAAATCCCGCGATGTTTGCCTCTCTTTCCCCCATTTGAATGTTGCATAATAAAGTCAATTATTTCATTTCTTTGTTATGTGCTCAACGTCTGTATCGACCGATATTATTCACATTTGGAAGTATTCTTTTCTGCTTGCTGCCTATGTGACCCCAATAGAATAGAATTGTGCGACAAGCTAGCGATGATCAGTATGGCTCTGATTGTTATCATCATATTATCATCGTCATGGTTTATTACCATTCAGCGTCACGCATGTCACCAGTCAACAAAGCTGTCGAGGTCAAACCGATTATTCAAGCTGATATTTTTCATCCAGAGTGCATTGCGACAAAACATAAACTAGGACAGACGCTTGGTGGCGCCATTAAATTCTGGAAATTTGAAAGAAAGAGTCAAGCGAGAACGAGGTGGCGTTGGTGAATTTGAAAATGAAATGAAAGAGAAAAGAGCCTGTCCTGGGGAAGCATCAAAAGTTTAATCTAATCAGAGGAGACATTGGAAGATAAGCATAAGAACTGTGATGTACATTTTGCACATGTGCGCCTTGAGTATTTTATCTTTAAATGGATTTGGCTCCCAATAAGTTTTATGTTATTATGATCAATATCATTACCGTTATTATTATCATTATTATTATTATTATTATTATTATTATTATTATTATTATTATTATTATTATTATTATTATTATTATTATTATCATTATTATTATTATCATCATTATCATTATTGTTATTATTATGAAATCATATTTATGAAGGCATCTGAATGTCTCGCCTTGTCTTTTCTTAAAGATACTGCTGAAAAACGCCTCGAAATGGGTATCGACGTGCAGACCATCATCCAGTCACTGCCTGCATGGCTTGAATTACGATGTTAGGCTTTCGGTTTATCATTAGTTTAAATGCATATAGCCATATCCTGGGCGTTCAATGGCTGATAATAAGACTATTACATTGAGATAGTGTCTAGTAGCGAAATGCATAGTTCTGTAATGCCATAGAAATAATCATGAAAGTACATGATTCAGTAATGTGACTTAAAATGTAAAATACAATAACAACGACAAAAACAAAATTCATGAAAAGAGAAACATCCTTGAAAAGAAATGCATAACATTTACTGTGATTGGCATCAATTTATCTCTATGAATTTTTTTTTGCTGTAATTATTGTTTTTTTCCGCTGTAATTATTGCTTTTTTCCGCTCTTTTAAAAACTATTATAAAATCTTGTGAGACCTATATTAAACTCGCAAGAGACGCCCCTACATATTTCCCTCATCGTTTTTAGTTTAGTCTGTTCAACTTACTGCATGTAAACAAATAAATATGATATACTCACTTTCTGTTCTAGTCTCTGCCAATAGTATAAATGTTTATCTGTATCATGTATGTTGTGGAATCACTGCAAAGTGTATAAAACGAAACAACGAACTTAAACTCAAACTACCCCAATGCTGGGTTTACGCACGGTTTACAGTCGATGGAGGTCTAACTTTCCTCATTTTTCAATCTGACTTAAGTAGAAAACGGGGTAAGGTCGTGAAAGTATATACATGAATCATTACTGTGACTTCAAGTTTCAAGTTTATTTGTTTCCACTTTATCGAAAATAACATAATTTAACATAATATACATGGTAATATATATAACTAAACATACAATATAGAAACATAATGTACATGGTAATAGTTATGACAAAAGATACAATCATAATAAGTATGATAAATACGTTGAAAAAGCTAAATAAAGTAGGGGATCTACTAACAAGCAGAGCTTGTATTCTGTAGGTCCCAATTTCTTTCTTTCTTTTTTTCATCCTGAAATATAGACTTGCTCAATTATGACTCTGATAACAAAACCAGTGACTTTTTAAACATGATATTTCATATGACTTACTTCCATTAATAACAAAGCCTACTCGTATAACGAATAGCACAGCAACATTAATTGATAACATTTTCACAAATGCTATCCCAGTTAATGTGAAACGTGGCCTGATCTATTCAGACATATCCGATCATTTTCCAATTTTTGTATCAACACTGGTATACCTAAAGAATTTTCAAAAAAAGATGATATTCCTTTAAAAAGAAGGTTGATTAATCATGAGAGAATATCTCAATTTAAAGAAAACATCAAAGACAAAGATTGGAGTGAAGTATATGAGACAGTAGATGTTAACCTTTCCTATGATACTTTATTAATTCAATTTCAGATTTGTATAATACATGTTTTCCCACTAGAAAATCATTCTTCAAAACAGAGACGGAAAAAATCATGGATTACTAAAGGTATTCTTAAATCTATTAAAAGAAAACATACATTGTACTGTAAATATTTAAAATGTTCTAGTCTAAGGAACAAAGTGAAGCATTCCAATTACAAAAACAAACTTACCAATGTGATACGTAGCTCAAAGCGAAAGTGTTATTCTGAAATTTTCCAAAATGTAAAAGGTGATATGAAGAAGACTTGGAATCATATTAACACTCTTTTGGGTAAAGCAAAGAAACCCACTATACCTTCTCATATGCACTATGACAACTTAAACCTTACTACAGACTATCAGAAAGCTGAAAAATTTAATCAATATTTTGCTGAGGTAGGTCAAAACATTAATAAAAAGATCCCTGATACTGAACATTCATTTTGTAGATTTCTACAAGGAAAACATGGTATTACTTCACTCTTCCTTAGACCCACATCTACTTTTGAAATTATCAAATTCACCCACATGTTAAAACCAAAAAATCCAGTGGGCATGATGATATTACATCAAAAGTTGTGAAAGATTCTATTCATTTAATTGTAGACCCTCTATGTGATATTTTTAACAAATCTATATCTCAAGGTGTTGTACCTACTAGTATGAAAATTGCAAAAATAGTACCTGTGTATAAAAGGATAATGCTACAAACATTATTAATTATAGACCCATTGCATTGTTACCTGTATTTTCAAAACTGCTTGAAAAAATAATTCATGAACGTTTGTACAGTTATCTAGTTAAAAATGAATTATTAATCCCTGAACAATTTGGTTTTAGAAAGAACTGTTCTACTGACATGAGTGTTCTCTATTTAAGTAATAAGATATCACAGGCCATTGATAGAAGTGAGTTTTGTCTTGGTATATTTATGGACTTATCAAAGGCATTCGACACCATTGACCACCATATACTGTTGAATAAACTTAGTTATTATGGGGTAGGGGTCTTGCTCTTGACTGGTTTAGGAATTACTTATATGATAGGAAACAGTATGTGGTGGTTAATGGTGTCAGATCTCAGTCTTGCTCAATGTTTTACGGAATTCCTCAAGGGAGTATATTAGGGCCCCTCATTTTTCTTATCTATATAAATGATATTGTTCATTCTACCACACTATTTGATTATTCCTTGTTTGCTGATGACACTAGTGTCGTTATGTCACATAGCAACATACATGAATTAATGTCATCAGCAAACAAGGAAATTGAGAAACTGTATTTATGGTTTTGCAGTAACAAATTATCTTTAAATCTTGACAAAACTAATTATATCATTTTTAGATCAAGGAACAAGAGGGTTCCTACAACATAAACCCATTAATTATTGGTGGAAGCACTATTAAACAAGTTGAAAATGTTAAATTTCTTGGAGTAACTTTGAATGAGTTTTTATCCTGGAAACCTCATATTGATAATGTTTGTTCAAAGATATCTAGAGGTAGTGGTGTGTTATCTAGATTAAGACATTTTTACCACAGGATATTCTCATTACTATATATAACAGTATAATATTGCCTCACCTAATTTATTGTAACACTACATTGGGTCATACATTTCCAAGTCATCTTAAAAAATTAGAAATTCTTCAAAAACGGGCAATCAGATTGATAACTTGGTCAATAGGCTATGTACACAGTAGCCCACTATTTTATAAACTTAGGACCTTACCTTTGAAACTGCTTGTATCATTTGGTACTCTAATTTTCATGTTTAAATATAACTCTGGCCTGTTGCCCCAAATATTTAATGATATGTTCACTTTAAATTCCAATGTTCATTCCTATAATACTCGTCAGAGTCGCCAATTTCACAAACCCAAGGTGCGTACTACCACTGCACAACATTCATTTCACTTTAATGCCATCCAACAATATGCTCTTGATAAGAGCACTAAAAGTAGTACCACCCTTTCCCGTTTTAAAACGCTTTGTCGCAATACTTTTCTGCTCTCACTTAAATAATTTGTATAATAATTTGTGCAATATTTCTCTACAATTCTTCATCTCTCCTTATTCCTTTCCTACTGTCCTGCCACATTCTTCTCTTCTTTCTCCCTCTATCTCCCTCTCGCGGGTGTGTGTATGTGTGTGTATATGCCTGTTTTTTTCTCACATGATTTTGTACTACATGGAGCCGGTCAGTGTTCATCGGTGCCTCAGCCAGAACAAGTGGGCTTAGTCTGCTCGGGGAGGTGGGAGTTCCACCTCCCTGGTCTGCTGAGCCCATTGTTCTGCTTGTGCGTAATTAGCCTATCCGATAGGCGTCGGGCTTTATGGCAAGTATACTAATCGCGTTATGGAGACTGACATCGGCGCGGGCGATGTTTGTCTCCTCAATGCGATAAGTATGTACAGACCTACGCCTATCGGATAGGCTAGTGCCTAATGTAATAACCGGTGAATGCTGACGGGTGCCATGGTTTAGTTTGTAGTAGTCTATTATCTAGTTTTTGTTATACAATTTTTGTTATACAATTTTACTCGTTTATTGTACAGGGAACCCCACTTACAAGCTTAAGCTTCTCTCGGGTTCCCTAACCATTTTTTTACTCTGTATGTCCATCATGTTTTGTATAATTATGTCCTTCGAATATTGTTTGTATTTTCGGAATGTTGATTTAAAAAAAAATGGTTGAACCAATAAATGAAATGAAATGAAATCATCTTTTCAAAAAGGTGACACTTAAAATGTTACCCCGATGCCGGGTTTGATTCCGGTCCAAAGTCCACTTCAACAAAGGAAGTTAGACAAAGGAGTACAGGGTGTAGAGGGCATAAACCTGATTTTGGTCCTCCATTTCATTTTCTTTGTCCTTCATCTGCTCGTGCGCAGACGAAGTTGCTGATAGCTCGGGAGTACAGGGTTTAGAGGGCATAAGAATAGGTCTTCATTCTGAACTTCCCACTGTCGGATTTAGTACACTTTCGGAGCAAGGGTCCTTTTCAATCAAACAGATATTCATTTTGTCATCCATGCGTTCATCCAGCCCGCCCGATGATGGTGATATGGACGGCATCGTGAGCACCATGCAGACGACCAAGCTGAAAACGAACAAAGCCGAGATCCATGGCAATGACGGCGAACTATTGAACGATGTCGTGGAGAGACCCGATCACATCAGAAAGGCAAGAGCTCCTTTTAATACATTTTTTGCTGTTTGTTTGCTTTTCCCAGTGGAGCAGTTTAAATCAGGTTATCTCTCGGATGTCAAATTTGAATGTTTACACTCCCTTACGTAACCTCGCACTTTATCGTCTATGTATCGACTCATAGGCCTTTAGATGAATCCTGAAGTAAAGGTATTCTAACCTTTTATCTGCCACATCAACCATCTGGTTTAACACTCACTGGTGAACATCAATTAACATACATGTTTCTTGATAGAGTCAGCATATGTAGATTACGTTGAAACACGCACAGCTTGTAACAGGACAAGTGAGGTGAACAATGGGATTCGTACCAGGGTATGACTTAATGACATGTTGGAATACAAGTAATTAAACAGTGAAAAATGTGATAAAAATTTGCAAAATAAAGGCCAATTGAACTGCTATTTCCTTAACAGTGATGAGACTAACAACTGGTAACATGCGTGCATCGAAATATAAAATTGTAAAGTGATATAATCTCCATAAGAAAATCTTGTTTTAACTATTTTAGGTGCTCAAGCTCGGTCGCTACGCACTCTTGCATTTTAATTTAAATCAATTTTGTTTCTAATTAAAGATCTTTTCAGTCTTTCATGATTAGGATTGTTTTTTACTCTTTATAAGATGTAACTTGTCGCACTGCGACTTCACAAATCTTAAAATGTTTGCTCGCTTGCTTCGCTCGCTCGGAAATACATATTAAGACCATCCCACCCAACTGCAAAGTATGATGCTTAAGCATTATCTTGGACCATGTAAAGAGAGAAACAGACGGTGAAATCATCCCCGAAAATCTAATTATAATGAAGGGTATAACGGCCTAACAATGACTAAAAGTGGAATTTTCGCTTGGAGGTTTCCCTCATAGGTGCCTCTTTTTGTTAGTGCCCCCAGGTTAGTGCCCCCCACTTTAAAGACGCTCCGCCGTCCCTGTCCAGTAGGACTTCTTCAATGGGACTTCTTGGACTTCTCTCTTAGGCTCCTCTTCGACTTGTTTTCTCTTCTCCTCGACTTCTCCTCTCTTGGACTCGTAAAGGTACGTGAAATGAGATGGAAAAAGCGAAGCCTCTAAAAATATGACCTGCTAGACATCGTACGAACATCGTACGAACATCCGCCGATGTCTGCCGATAAGTAGCCGATTACACTCGGACGAATATGCTCGACGTCGAGTTTGGTTTTAAGTTGAACTTAAAACTTTTCGGGTGTGTTCCTGAACAGCAAAAACAGCCGAGCAGCCCTCTGGTCACCCTAGATAGGGCCACCGGCCGAAAAGGGCTAAGAACACACCCTGAACTAATCGTGAATTGGGTATTAGCTACAGTTACATCAAATTTGTACTCTGAACAAAAAATAACAATAATTAGCTCATCATCATAAAATATTAGCCGAGCGGCCCAGATAAGGCGCTCTGACATTAAAGAAATTTCTTTTGACCGGGTATTCATTTACACCACTTGAGTGGAGAGTGGCGAATGCAGTAAATGTCTTGCCAAAGGACATTGGTGTCGCAGTGGGACTCGAACCGCGAACCATGTGATCCACAGTCCGTTGACGTATCCACAAGACCACGACACCTCTGCCTCTCGAGGAGAAATACGAGGAGAAATACGAGGAGAGAATTGGTGGAAATGTTCTTTTAGAAAGATTTAGGTAATGCGACCCAGTGGTACATAATTTGCAGTACCAATACCAGTTCCAGGGTTTGTCTGGCATTGGACAGATGATTTGAATTGCCTTGAAAAGGCATATACTAAGTATCAAATAATTGTGACCCTGTACCGCAAACCAAACAAAACGTCGTTAAAATGTCTGATTCTATAGGAGAAAATTCCAAGTTTATACATATGACATATTTGTTGCTGACAGTGAATGGGGTACTTATAGTATGCACTCTATTGTACTATGGTGTATCGAATTGTCAAGGCAGAGAATTAGCAGCTATTGAGTTGGCAAGTATTGAACGTCCCTATAACTCTTTCATATGCCTCGTTGACACTTGCCCTCATTTTGGTCCCGCACTGCCCCGCTCTATGGCGTGCCCACCCGATACAAACTGCGACATCAATGCTCATCGTCAAATGTGGTAAAAATGATACCATGTGCATACGACGCGGTTACAACACATGTACCATGGGGTATGAAGCGTTCTATATACTATTGAGGCGTAGTTATGCCTACGTTTTGCGGTTAGACTCGTTAACCAGACAACACCGCCCAGTAATATTTGTTTGCTACGAACGACTGTAGCGCCAGGTTACCTTTGCCATACCGTGATACAACCAGGGGCAGATCCAAGATTTTACTAGGGAGGGGAGGGAGGGAGCTTGAAATGTACGAAATTGCAAGCAGGAAGCCTTTACGTGGAGGCGGGCCCCGGAAAATATGATGCTTTTTGTAGATTCTGAGGCATATCCGAATGCGTAAACATTATGTGAATATTTCAATCCTTTTTTTTCGGAAAAAAAGGGGCGTGCGCCTCCCAGGAATCCACTGGATCCGACGGTTCCGAACCTGACACCGAACATCTGGGGTGGTTTCTCGAAACCGTCATTAAGTCTAACTTTGTAGATATCCTATTGAAACGTGTGTTATAGAACTAACACGCATTTCTATATAATGTCCACGAACTTAGACTTATGACAGTTTCGAGAAACTGGCACTCGCTCTGAATCGGGCGCATCCACGTACGCTGGAAGCTCGCATCTGACCGCCGGCCGGCCGGCCGACAATCGAGCTCCATCCAGGTCTCCATCCAGCTAGCTAGCTGTGTGCATCTTTCTTCTCGTTCACGAACACGGTTGCCAGACTGAAACAACTAGACCACACGAAGCTAGGTTTCCCTTAACATTGCAGTAGTATGCGGAGACATCAACATAGCTCTCTATTATGTGCTCAGCCATCTGATTAAGGTAGGTTCTACTACAGTATCAGCGTCTTAGAATCATCCTTTTTTAAATCTAACTTGCTTCGCATTCAAATGAAAATGATAGCACTGCCGGAGCTCGCGGCATACCGGCAGGGATGCGCCGATGCCTATGGTCTGAGGTGGATCACGAACCATCAACCATGACCATGTCCCTGGCCATGGCCAGGCCTGGTTTTGCCCTGCAGGGTGGAGTGGAATACGATAAAAATATCGATAAACCGTGACGCTAATGATTGCGTTTTAGGCGTGGACCTAAGTTTATGTAAGCTTGCCAAGGGCATCGATCCGAGCTTGAGCATTGGGGGGCCCAATTTGTGAGAAAATATTTAGCCTCAAATCAAAATCGAATCAGCCAGCAGGTGAATAAGGGTGAGGGCCGGGAAGGGGGAGGAGCACTAATGTTTAAAATGTGTTTTTTAGTTGTTCCTGGTGGTCTCCCTTTTCTGACAAAACATGGGGGGTGGGGACATTTGATATGATGTGCCCCTGTATCGGATTGACGTCCTTGAAGGTTACATATGACGTCGAAATCAAATTTCTTAATGTACAATATAGCTGTCATCCTCGAGTCAATGCAATGGTAGCTGCATGGCTAGGATCGATGTAGATGTAGATCTAGGTTATAAATACAATCAGTAGGGCGCTGGTCAGAGAATGAGGATCGTCCACATAAGCGAGGTATCCTTGTATACACGGACAAAATGCGTCCTAAAAATAAAGGATCGTTGTTTTTTCTTCGGCGCACTGCGGGTTTCGGGTTTCAGGTTTCCGATTCGCGCCCTGGCGTTCACCGTCTACTTTTATGTCCGTCTTCCGAGGATTTATCGGTCATAACGTGAAAGTCTCTGTACAAAGTCAATGTAAAATGCATCAAGAAAATCATTGCAGAACCTGTTTTTTCGCATCACCAAGCACGGATCGGAAATCAGAAACATCAGCGAAAATGTGGACGATCCTTTTTTTTCCCAACGCGTCTGTCTGCGTTTACGAAGACGATCCTCGTTTGTGCGGACGATCCTTATTCTCGGACCAGCACCCCTACTGATAGTATGACATTGTTATCACGTAGCCTTAATTGACATCCATACAGTATATACCCTATCAAGAGATATAAAACAAAAATTCAAATTTGTTCATAATCACAACTAGTACCCACACCCAACGAACCTTACCTACTGGCGTTAGCTAGTAACTAGTACTAGTACTATAGCCTCTTTTTTTCTTCTCGTACAAATCACTTTAAAATAATTCCAAAATTTAACCAAAAATTTGATAATTTGCATATATATGGACTTGCTCTTCATTTTGATACAACGGTTTACAAAATGTTATGGTTTAAATGCAAGTCCAAGATTTTTTCAAATGTATGATGAGCACCGCATCAAGTCTCTGATCGTGCTACTGACCTAGTAATCTCTATTTTGCGACCAGTTGCGAACTATTCAAATAATATGAATACTATTTCTTTCAAATTTTTACTATCAAACTTTCTTTATAAAGTGAAGTTGGAGGTGGGGATAGTGAAACCCTTGCAAATTTACCTGGAAATCATCTGGAGGGGTTACAAGAATAGTAATATGGTGGAATGGGAAAGACTCAAGCAAAGTTCTACATCCTAGCCAAGATAGAAATAAAGGGAGAGAAGTAAACAGACTGAGAGAGATACTGTAGACAGGGATTTTGAAGTCTGGGACAAGGCAAGTCAATTTAAGTGTGGTGAAAATTTGCATTTTAATGTACATGTCTTTTAGCTAGTATTAAAGTAGATGCGTTATATCTGCTTTTAAAGCAACCAATTAAAACAATGCTACTTTCAAGACTTATCATGGTTTCGCTCCTTCATATCTTTCTGAACTCCTTCCTCGATACACTCCTGTCGGACTTTGCGATCTGCTTCTCAATCTCTCCTCTCTCGGTCTCACACTATTTCTTATAAACAATATGGTCATTCTTTCTTTTTGCAGCTACATTTCTTTGGAACAATCTCCCCCTTCAATTTCGCAATGCCAGTTCTTTAAATACATTTAAAACAATGCTAAAAACACATCTCTTTAAATCTTGTTCTTGAATAGCCCTCTAATCTTTTGCCTTTTATATTTTGTGTAGATTAACATAGGATACTATTAATTTTTGAACTATTTGTATTTTGGTTGTAAGCGATTTGTAATTATGGACATGTATTATTTTCATTTGCAAAGTTTTAATGTTAATTGATTTGATGTAATTTGTAATGCAAATTCTGTTTCCTTAACTTCTCAACTATTTTCTTTCTAAACCGCTTAGAGGCATTTTGCAATTTGTGGTATAGAAATATCTTATTATTATTGTTATTATTAATATCAGCTATCACAACAAATTATTTCTCACTACATGTAAGAGGTATATTGGCATTTATTTCCTCCCATTCGACTGGCTACGCTTTGAAATTATAAATGAAAAGTAAATCATTTTCAGATTTCCTATTTTTCATCCCAAGTTTTAATTTTTGTAGAACCGATTTATGTTCTAAATTATTTGCTCCAAATCTATAAAATGCATGATAAACAGACTCTAGATTTGTGCAGCTACATTTACATGTACATGTACATGTACACTTTATTACCCAGTATCTGTAGCTATATATTTGGGATGCCGATTTGAAACAAAGTCTGTCAAAAGTACCCTCCTTTACCCTATTGTCAATGACACCCATGTATTCCTGTAAGTTGCATGAACTTAAAACAGAACCTGGAACTTGCAGCTGCAAGAGAGAGAGATAAAGAGTGAGAAAGGAGATCATATGATATAACTGGATAGAGTAACTAATTGATTGCAAAAGTGACTGCAATTATCTGTCAGCAAATAAATGAAATGTACCGGTAAATGACTTTGGAAATAAATCTGCTGTAGAAGGAAAAATTGCAATTTTCAGAATGATTGAATAGAACTGTCAAAGATATTCATCCAACCAATGAGTTTCTTGATCCAACAAATTGAAGTGTTGGCTTCAAAGCCAGAATGGTAGTCAAAGTCCATCTTGTCATCAGTTTGATTGAGAAAGAGCATGATACACACTGTAAGTACATGTACATGTATGTACATGTACATATAAACCTAAGCGTGATCCACAAGGGGTGTATACCATGTAATAACAATAGGTTTGAATTTTGATTGTATCAGTATGAAAATCAGCATTAGATTAATAGTCCTTCTCAACCAAGAATTATTTATGACATAATAGTCATAAAACTTGTTAGAAAGTGCTTCAATAGATGGCACATATTGCACTAGAATATCTAGGAACATTAAAGCCCTTAAGCAAGCCCTGGAGCCCAGCTGCAAGGGACTTTGTGCTTTGCAAGTATAAGTTCATACTTCTTCCACATTTCAAATTAAAAAGTTTGAATATTTGTTTGTGGACCACCCTTAAAGCCCAAGTCCACTCCAAAAATAACTTACTTTCAATAGAAGCAGAAAAATCAGACAAACCAATCAAAAAAAGTTTGAGCGCTATCGGATAACTAATAAGAAAGTTATGAATTTGTAATGACATCAAAAACTTTGAAAATCACTAGACAAATTGGCAACTCACTCATGAGTCTGTGACGTCAGGTCCTCACTATCCACTAATTATTTTCTTTATATTGATAATATAAATTTCCTATTTTCTCCCTAAGAATCTTATTTCTTCACACCAGCATCCAAGTTAGATTGATTGTAATATGTTTTTGTGTGGATGCACTAATAAAGTTTTTTTTTAAAGGGAAATGAATGGGATTAAACTATATAAAGCAATTGATAAATAGTGAGGACATGACCAGTGATGACGTCACAAACTGATAACCAAATTGGCAATTTGTGTAGTGATTTCCATTGTTCCAGTTTTACATACTTTTTCAAAAATTCATAACTTTCTTATTAGTTATCTGATTTTGCTCAAACTTTTTTTGATTGGTTTGTTTGATTGTTCTGCTTCTATTGAAAGTAAGTTATTTTGGAGTGGACTTAGGCTTTAAAAATACTACATGTCTGTCCCTTTTGCGGCCAACATCAAATTCTGTAGAAATTTGCATGAATATGTCATGTATGTCCTATCTGTGAAATGTAAACATTAGCAGTGTCCTAATATTCAAATTATGCAAGGAAACCTGTTTACCTTCTAGACTTTACTGTCATACACTATTGAGTGATTGACTGGCATCTTTTTCTTTGGTAATAACTTACCTAAAATGAGCTGTAACAGGTACAGGGTGTACATGAGCATTTTCTATATCAATAACCCACTACTTGTAATGGCCAAAATTAAACTGATTGAATCTTTGTGCAGACGTACATGTACAACCATTAGGTAAAAGGGTCTGAAAATCAGATTATTACTTTGGTGATTGCAATCACTTAAGTCGATTTGAAAACTAATGTTTGTTATTTTCCCACTAAAAGCCATTTTCAAGCCCTTTCGTTTTTAGGGAAGTTCTAAATTAGTACAGTGTCTTACAAATGCCCTTGGAATTTAAGCTTTTCATTTTTTGCCTGCAAATGGGACATAGTACCTTTAACATGTGAATGAACACTGTTTGGAAAATTTGTAACAGTAGTATAAGAAATTTATGATGTTTGAAAAGCAGTTATTGATCCACTTCTGCTATCATGATAGTAATTTTTGCAGAAGTTGACTTATTTCAGTCAAATGCATCTAGAATGGTCTAGAAATCACATTTGCCGCACAGTTTCTTCGACTTTTTCAAGCTACATGTTCTGTATAAGAGGACCAAAAGTCCCTTTACGTACTACATGTTTTTACTATTAAAGTGTCTTCCTTTTCTCTTTCCTAATCTGCCCTTCACTATCAACTCTGCATTAACATCGTCACCCTGTTTTATATCCATCTGATATCCCTCTAATAGAAAACTGAACAACTTTTGTTTTCCAAACCTTGTGACAAATCATGAAAAGAAAATATTATTTTCTAGTATGTTTGTTAATGTTTTAGTCCATTAGGCCTATTGACAGAATGAGCAATGGTATATTGTGAAGCATCCATGTTGCACTTGAAATAAAATCCACTTTCTCCCTCTCCTTATTCTTATGCCATTTTAAAAACGATTTATTACATATCTTTAATATACATGTAATAGGACCCTACATGTTCACATATTTACAGATGAGTCATGTTATTGATTGGAAAATACAGTTTTCCATTCAATTTCCATTATGTTCTATAGATTTGGTAAAGCTAAAATAATAAATATAATTTGATTTATAATACACTTCTCCCTGAGGATCCAAACCACTGAATACTAGTATTAATTACCCAAGATTAAGTAACCATGGTCAGTTATCTTCCCATTACCAAAATATTTTGCAATTTGTCTGAATTTGTATACAAATAAAGGAAACTGAAGCATAATTTGCATCAAAGATAATTCAATTCAATTCAATTCAAATTTATTGGTCCAAAAGGAAAGTTGTTGCGTTTACATGCATTATTCACAGAAAAATAAATAAAATGTACATGTGACATGATACATACAACATAAAACAGTATATAGAGAGAAAAGACATATAGCACTTTAACATTCACATTAATATATAGATATTTTCTCTGAATTTACTGTTTAATATAATGTTCTTCTCCAACAATATTCATCTGATTTCCCTTTCTTTGTGTTTGTTGTTTTTTTTTGTTGTAGATATATTTTATTTATTCCCTGTACAAAGATATTCTTTGCATAATTTTCTCCTTTGAATAAATCATTTGTCTATTTTGTTCCCATTTCCACTCTGTTGCTCTATGTGATAAAGATATTCCCTTCTGCCTACATGTACAGTACATGCATACATGTATATGCACTCTCCTACACAATCATTAATAGTTGGTCTTCCTTTTAAAAGTTATTGGATTTTTGTTTGTGTGTGTCTATGTCAAAGTTATGCTTATGCACACCAGTCCATATAAAAAGTTATTCTTTAACTCTAGTATGATTTCCATTCTGTTTGGTATATTATGTAGAGCCGCTCATTGGTTTTAGTCTTTAAAAAAGTTAAAGAGGGTTAGGGGGTGGTAATTTGTTTTCCCCACCCCTCTGTGCAAAATCAATGACTGCTGTGGATTGCAACAACCTCTACAGTGCGTATCAAAAACAAGTGTACCCAACTTTGGTAACTTATAGTTAGAAAGTTGTAACCTATGTGACCTGGCTTGAATCATATATCATGGTAAAGGGTAACTTATACGCTGTCTAATATTACCATATTCATAATTGTGCTGCCACGGATGACTGAGCAGCAGGCTTTTCAAAAAGTACCGGTTTTGTCAAATTCCTCTTGTACCAAATATGGACTGAAGCATTGAATGTGGATCAAAAGCCATTATGATAGTGTTATCTCATTCCAGACACAATTACTCATTTACATGTATTTACATTGACTATTAGGCAGTTGAAAAGAAATGGTGTCGATATCAAACCAAACACAAAGAAATGCTTATTACAAGCAAAATTTATGATATTCGCAGCTCTTGTTTCAGGTAATTCTTCTCACTGAGTGATACAAAATGGATAAAGTTTATTTGGAATGTTATCTTTTTTAAAATGAAAGTCTACTGTCAATTTCTTTGATACTTATCATCATATGTGTTCTTTCTTGCATTTGGGTTTCGTAACCTTTGAGTTTTCAAAGCTTATGAAACTGGTATTCCAGATAAACACCTTACAGTATGCTCCTTACGCATGTGAAATAGGGCAGCGGACAAGTGAGCAGAGAAAACTTGTACATATTTGACAAGAAGTTAGTAGGCTGTTCAAAATAATAAAAGGTTATCCTATGGATTGAAACAAGATTCTGGGAAAGCCTAGATACATTGCATCATTTTAAACAATGAAGCACCAAATCACGAGGCAAAATTTAACTTTTAACAGGATTTAAGACCCAAGAAATATGGCCTGACCCACATTCGTTCCATCAGCCAAAACTTGGTACAAGGCGATTTTGACAACACTTTTTAAAGACCCTGGTGCTCAGTCACCCATGGCAAAAATATTATGAATAGGGTATCATTTGACAGGAAAAAAAGTTACTCTTTATCATTAAATACATTTCAAAGTCATATTGGTTATGAATTTTTAATTGGGATCTACCAAAGTTGGGAACTGATACACTTTTTGTCTCGCCTGCTGAGCAAAAGCGAGACTGTAGGCGCCGCTTTTCGGTTACGGCGGCGACGTCAACATCAAAAACTTAACCTGAGATTAGTTTTTGAATTGTTAATTTAATTTTGAAAGTATCTGTTCTTATTCAAGGAAACTTGGACTATAAAGTTATCAAGTATTCCCTATCATGCGAGGAAAATTTCAGGTCACAAAGTCAAGGTCATTTCAGGTCAACAAACTTAGACTATGTTGTGGCATCATCATCAAAAACTTAACCTGAGGTTAAGTTTTTGAATTTTAATTTTAGCATAATTTCAAAAGTGTTTGTTCAAATTCCATGAAACTTATACCCAAGGGTTATCAAGTATCACAAATCATATGACACAAATTCCAGTTCGCAAAGTCAACGTCAAAGGTCATTTTAGGTCAGTAGACTTGGATTATGTTTTTCACAATGAATTAATCAATTTTTGTTATTTGTTCAAATTTCATGAAAGTTATCTATCTTGGTGCAAATAATTGTAAAGAATTCTTTTGATGATTCTTAGTCAATATTCACTTCAAAATGCTGATTATATTCAGAGGATTTCATTTTTGGGCGCCTGCTATAAATAATGTCCTAACCTCAATTTTTCATCATATCGAATTGTGCAATGCAGGCGAGACCGAGAGCGTTACCCTTGTTTATTTAATATACGCACTGAATAGTAACTTTGAGACTAAATTTGCAGAAAATCTGACTGTCCCTAGCAGTACTATAGTTTCTTTAGTTGCCATGTCAAGCCAAATAATAATCATAACTTGCACTAAAAGATTTTTGTTTCTACAGGGTGTCTAAACAGAATATGCAACAAGATTCTGATTGGAAACATTTTAAACAGTACTCATCCATTCATTTCGTTCAATTCGTTGGCAGTGCTGTCTTAGTATTTTCTAAATTACCATTTTTGAATTGTACAAGGATCAATACTAACCTACAAAGTTAGGAATCTTAGGATTGTGTTTTTCTAGACGTATCATATTGTAAATGTTACAAAGATACACTGTAGCATGTTGCATGGCATCAGTGCACGAGAAAACTGTGGGTTCTGCATTTCACAAAAACAACTTTTGATTTAAGTCACTCTTTTATTTCTTGGAAACGAAACCATCATTGATTTAAAAGAAAGTAACATACTTATTCAGCTCTTCAAATATTTATTTTAAGTTCAGCAACAACTACCAAACATTGATTTGATATGATCCATTCTCAGCTCTTACTTGTATGAAAATTACTGTATTAAACATGCCCTTTAAGTTTCTCCATACATGTACCTTTTAAAAGTTTTAAATATGGCCATTATTTCTCATAAAAGAGATATTAACGACATTAAAATTACCTTAATAATTGTAAAATGTAAATTTGTAACATTTGAAAAGTGCTTCATATTACAAACATGATCATAACTTTTTTATTATAATAGCTTGGATCTTTGTGAAATTCACAGAGATTTTAGGGGATATCACTAAAACATTACATACCAAATTTCAGTGAGAACTGTAAAATAATTATGAAGACGTTGCCGATCAAAATCTACAGTGTTGCATTTTTAGACTCCCCATACATGAAATATTTCCCTGTTTTGATTTGTCCAAAAATGTATTTCATACCTAAATATAAGTGAAAACACATGAAAATTACAATCATGACATGTCAATGCTGAAAACATAGTAAACTAATGAAGAAATGCCTTTATATACAATATATACAAGGAATCTCTTGCGTGAAAAGCTATAATATATAAATGAAACTTACATCATATCAGGGTCATGATTCTCTGTGGTTGAAAATATGTTGAACCATATTTCAGTGAATTACATGTTGTGTGGAATTGTAAATGTACCTACATGTATACTGGATAGCTATGATCTGAAGTGTTTGTATTGTATATTATTATGCAGATTATGCAGATGAGTAGAAATGTACATGTCTTGTCCTGATTTGATTATATCGTCTCTCTTTCTACCTTTTGTCCCTCTTTTTTCTCTTTTCTCTTTTTCCCTTTCTTTCTCTCATTCACTATACATGTAGCTACCTCTCTCTTCCTCTTTTTGATCAGAGGAAGTTGCAGTATTGTTATTATGTCAGTTTGCTATTTCTGTTTAAATATGCATTCATGATGTCACCCAGAGTAAAATTTGTGCTATGTGCATGTACTGTCTGCTGAGAGCTGGAATGGTGTTGACTTATTCTTGTTCAACATTAAGTTAACACCCTTCTGGCTCTCATCAAATAATATCATGTTAAGCCTATGTTATATATTATGAAGCGAAGCAAATGTATGTATTATTATGGACAATAAAACTTGAATCTTTAAACTTGTTCATACATTATATATATATATACAGTCAAACCTGCTTTAGTGACCACCTGTCTACAGAGACCACCTGTCTGCAAAGACCACACTTTTTGTTTCCCTTGAAAATGGTTTCTCATTGAAACATGTACTAAAGGAACCTGTGTACAAAGACCACCCACCTGTCTACAAAGACCACTTTTTGTGTTTCCTTGGGCGGTCGCTATAGACCGGTTTGACTGTATATATTGTATACTAAAGCATGTTTAATTATTCCTTTGATTTTTGGAACTTTACATGTGTAAATTTAATTGTAACTTTTGCTCTTACCCAAACTACAGTCTCCTTTCGAGCAATATGACAGTAACAGTACTTCAAGGCTTGTTTCTCAGCAATGAGGGTTAGCTTCAAGTAGCAGTAGCAGGTACATGCAATTTTTCTTTCTTCAAACATTTACTTACCCATAGTTCTTTTCATGTGAAGATGATTCAAAGCACAACTACATGTATATTTATTATAATATATACGACCTGCTTTCATAAAGTCTTCTTGTGAAATCTCATGAGTTTGAGTCCAATTCCCCCCACACCCCCTTCCCCCTTTTTTTCTTCTGGCTCCTATCTCTTTGAGCCAGCCCTTTGACTTTCATGTATGCTTAGATCTTTTTAATTTAAAATTTAAAACTTGCTTTCTTCAGTCATTAATATGCAACATAATGCATGATTCACATAAAATGGGGATATGTTAAAAACCCAGAAGATATAAGAACAGACTGCGATAATGAAATGAAGTGTGGAAGAGAGGATCTGAGCTAGAAGACTAAGAACGCAGCCCAGGCTAAGCAGTAGGAACCAGTTTAGGCTTCACTCAAGACACAATATATTTTTGTAATGAAGTGGTAAATATTGGGTCTGTGCTTGCAGAGTACTAATCGGGAGCAAGAGAGACCATGTATACACATAGCCGAAACAGAAAGCGAATAAATTTGAGACATTCTATGATTAATTGTGTAGGAAGCCAAATATAAATCTAATTTCAAATGTCACTTGTCATCTTGGATGTGATAGATCTACAATTATCATAACAGTGATGTTCGTAGCCTTAATTAAGAAATTGCAAATGGAATGTTACTAAAATAAAGTCTACACCATTCACAAGATGCCAATTTGCTTTTAACACCATTGAAACAACTTTCAAAAAATCAACTCAGGCAATTTCAATACCCTATTGTTGTACATCCCATATAAAATCATGTTCTGATTCTATAATACATCTTTGTAATGTTTGCAAGTTTTTCTTCAGATGAACCCTGCAAGACCATTGAACTTGCCTGTAGTTGATTTTTTTCTTCTTTTTGTTAGGTAGTTCCAGACATGTTGTTTAGTCATTTAAGACTTTAAGGATTCATAACTTTATATTTTATCAGATTTTCCTCAAACTTTCCCTGAGTTTTGTCTGTAATTTTTCTGCTTTTCTCAAAACCTCATAATATCAAGGTAGACTTCCCTTTGATAACCAAATTCCATCAGTGTGTGTAGTGAACCCTCCCTCTTTTTCCAATACACTTTTGCAATATAATTAAACACTTAAAGATTCATTGTAATGCATTAAAGTTTACTCTTTGCAAGTTCACATTTTCATATTCATGATTAAATTTACAACTGTTGTAATGCTAACTGTAATTAAACAGTACTGTAATTGTTATGTACCTACATGTACTACCACTCAGCCTTAAACTTTGTAATAGTCAGGAAGATATCCTGCTAATCTATGATAATGGTTCTATTAAACTATAGATATGCACATGTAATGTAATATTTTCAATTAAACCCTATTTACAGAAAGAGGAAAGCAACAAGTGGCACCATTCATGTATTCCTCCAAAGTACCCATGCCAATCTTGCCTTAGCTGAACTTGCCTGAAAGACTGAATCCATGACAAATTTAAGGTATTTTTATTCAAAATTATATGTTTAGATAGAAAAAATGCCATGGCCATTAGATTATTATGTCAAAGGGGTTACAGTATAAGAGAATGTCTTCCACATTTGAAGGAGGATACCCATTAAATATATATTGAAAATTGAATTTCCAGTCATTCTCTCTATACAGTATATGAAGAATGATATCTAGGGATTTGATATAATGACATGTTCGATATTGATCAGTTTGTGTACTTAATTAGATGCATTCATTCATTCCTAAAAGAAAGGCTTTGGAGCATACATGAATTTGAAATAGAGATCTATCCCACTTTAATTGTTAGGTTAATATAGAATTGATATGATTTTTATTTTATTTGAGACCTTTTGTAAAACCCCAATAGAATCCATTTGATTTGTTTGCACGATTGTATTTTTACTATCCATACTATCATTTTCTTATTTCTCTATGCAGGCTGCCATGGATCAGTAGCTTTCTTCATGGACGAGAACAGATGACAAGATACAACGGAGTACTTTCATCTTCTCTTTCTCCAGTTGGAGGTGTACCCCAGGCTACTCGCCTTGGGCCAGCAATTTTCCTTGTGTTGATTAATGACGTATTGACAGATGCAGCAGGTATATATCCAGATGGAAATATGTCGAGGATATATCTTCTGCGGAAAGCTGCAGACTAGATCAAGCAAAGAGCTGCTCTGTTCCATCAGTGGTGTTCGGATAACGAACTTCGCATCAACTCGTCAAAGTGCAAATTGATGAGAGTGTCCTTCTCACAGACCGAACCTCCACCTATGCATCTTGAGTTAGATGATGCAACTCTGCACAAAGTCAAAGAGGTAAAGCTTCTGGGTGTCATACTGCAGCATAACCTACGTTGGGACAGCCACGTTCGTGATATCACAGGCAGGGCATCAAGAAAATTCTACGTCATTCGGGCCCTAAAGTGTTATCCCGCCCCTGTGGAAGACCTCCTCACTATTTATACGTGCTACATTCAACCTGTGCTTGAGTACTGTGTTCCAGTTTGGAATTCATCCATTACATCTGAAGAGGCCAATGATATCGAGAGAGTCCAGAAAAGAGCCCTCCGTATCATTTTCACGATCAATACCACAGCTATGAACATGCCCTCTAGAGTTAAGGTCTGCAATCCCTCTCTGACAGAAGGGAACATCTTGCCCTAAGGTTCACAGAATCGCTTTACAAGCACTTTCGCGACTGGCTCCCAGAGATGCAGAGCACGAATCGACGGTTAAAACACAGTGAAAGATTGAGAGACTTTAAATGCCGAAAAGAAAGACTAAGAAATAGCACTCTTCCTTACTTGGTAAGGACTCTGAATGAACATTTTTCTGATGTCATTAATTTTGTTTGTCTGACATTCAGGGCCGTAGCCAGAGTTTGATGTTTGGGGGAGGGAGGGGCACATACATGTAATTGATCGACGTCCTGGGGAGGGGTCTATGAGGAGGGTGTGTGATCTTGGAAATTTTAGGGGCATGTGCCCCTGGCTACGGGCCTGCTGACATTTACTCTTGCTGTAACATATAGTGAGATGCATGAAAACATTTTTGGGGTGTATTTGCCAGTGATTGTGCAATAGGTGTTTAATAATTGAATTTTGTAATCAATTTTCAATTATTTCCTATTTAATTGTGAATTAATATTTATATTAATTGCATTGAATTTTAATAACGATTATGATTGGAATATGAACGAATTCACACCGATCACAGAGGATTTAGCCATTGCAATATGTTTGTTTTATTTTGATTATCAACAAATTTTAACATTCTTCGCGAATTTGCAATATTATTCACATTATTTCTTAATTCATTACGAAATTTGATTCCAATATTTCCAATATTTTCTACCAATGACACAAAATCAACCCTTCTGCATGTCGAATTTTTAATAGTAATGGTTTTAATGTTAATTTCAATAGTATATTTTTAGAATGTTTAAGTTAAGATTTTCATTGCTTACTTATTAGTCAAACTTAACAAAAGTTGTCATTATTATTGTCATTTGATCACTTTTATTTGAATTTCATTGTATACAGTTGATTGCTTGGACTGCTTTAATAATTATTGTACAATTGCTTTTATCATGTACGGTATATATATTTTCAACTGTTGTTACCATTGCAATTCAGTCTTTGGACTGTGAGAATGGATAATATTCAATAAAATCCTTCAATCAAGTAACACACATGTGCAGCCTTGCAGTCAGGAACGAACACCATCCATTCAAAAGTGCACTGATTATATTGGATCTTGAAGCCAAGAATCAGATAGTTAGACATTATATTGGATCATTTATCCTTACTTTCAAAAGGAATAGTCCCACCATTAATGTTGCTTTATAGCACATAAACAATGCTTTTCATTTGCAATATTTCAGTATGCTTATGTGTAATTACATCAATGAATTAATTAAATCGCCATTGAATCTAAAAGGTATTTTATACCTCATGGGATATTTAGAAGAAAAAAATGGGGAGGATAGCTTCAAATTTCTTTTTGTATGCAAGAGTATCCATAATGATGTGAATATGTACATGTACATGTATGTTTGTTGCATATGATTCTTTCTTGGTTTCAAAGCTGTAATTATTGCACATTTATAATTCAACATAATGCTCTGACGTTTTTTAAAGCAAAGATTTTATACTTTTTCAGAATGGTAGTGTAAAGAATAATGAAAGATTGAGGTGAAGGGATAGGATAAGTACTTCAAGATTGGAAAATATATTCTCTATAAGTATCAACTAAAATGTATGTTGTCAAATGAGATACTATTTTGTCCACAGATGCAATAAGTAATGGATTTTTTTTAAATGTCAGCAAACTATCTAAATGTACATGTGTATATCAAATCTTATGTACATGTAGTTTCTATAGCTAATATAGTTTGGAGGACTTAGAGATAGAAAACATGCTGATTGATTAATTACTCTTCTTTGCAATTTTCACTCTAACTGGCAAGGAAAGGGAAAATTAGAAGACACCAAGAAAGTATTCCCAAAGCAATTACATTTCTCTTATCCTATAATGCATTTTTCTTGTCAATAAATGCAAATGCGAGGGTTGTCCACATCACATCACAACTACAGAACAGTTTAATTAAAATTAACATACATGTAAACGTGTGTATTGTGGAATAAATTAGAAGATTTTATAATTTTATATTAATTATTATCTTTTCAGTTCCATCATGTTATGTCAATGAGCTTATGCATGTACATGTCCTTTTTGCAATGTACAGGTACTACCAAAAGATGAACAATATTGTTTTTAGATATAAAATATACAGTTAACAAGTGAATTATTCATACTCCTTGTAAATGTGATGTTTTTGGGGTGTATTTTTCGTAACGTGTGAATGAAAGGTGGACTGGGTGAATTAGAGCCCTTTTAAAATACTTGAAAGATGTGACCTTTGATATGGCATATTCTCAAAAACATAAATCGGGACAAGTAATTGTTTACATACTGAAAAAAGTAAGAAACTTGGTAAGGTGTGAATAATTTAGTTAAATGTACATGTAGTGTAACGTTTTCAAATGGTTGAAAGTTTTACAGTTGTAATTGTTGAAATTAAGAATGTTAAATCTCATTTTCATGTTTCCGCAATAGTTGTGTTAAAATTGCTATACAAAAATTAAAACTTAAAAAATATGTCACCTTGAAAATGGACTAAACTGAATATTTGTGAACATGCAATATCCACGAAAATTCTCAACAAATTGGGCAAAAATAAAATAATGCTCCTTACCCCCCACGAATTGGGCAAAAGAACACCTCCCTTAAAAATCCTGGCTACGCCCTTGGTAGTGATGATGATGGTGGTGATGATGGTGGTGATGGTAGTAGTGATGAAGGTGGTGATAGCGATGGTGGTGATTATGGTAGTAGTGATGATGGCAGTAGTGATGATGATGATGGTGATGATTGCAGCAGGGATGATGATGATTTTGGTGGTGATGATTTTAATGATACATGTATAATAATAATGATAATCATACAATAATAATACATGTACCAATAATGATGATGAAGATAAGAGGCCTCAATAATATCCCATTCCTTATTAAAGCGATTTTCATCATCAACAATTAAACTTATGCTTTTAAGTGAATAATATTGTTTATGACTGGAAAAGTGCATGTGCCTACAGAAACAAACAAACCTTGTCTTGCAATTCAACAGGGCATATGAATCATCATTACCAAGGTTATCATCACCCCTTCTCTCTCTCTCTCTCTCTGTCTCTCCCGAGGCGGTAATCACCATGAAGAGAAATGTTGGTCCCATATTAACACTAAGTTGATCGGCATTGATAACCGAATTATAATCATCATAGTCGTCAAGTAATGTACAATAAATTTTGTAAAAATGCAACTTTCTGGGGTGTAGCAACTCATTAGCCAGCTTTTAAAAAAACTTCTTCTTTCTTTCTTTCTTTTGGCATCTTCTTTCTCTTCTCTTCTTAATTCTTCTTCTTCTCCTAGTTGAGAAATCAAATATGCACTCTTTCATTCAAGATTATTTGGTAATCAAAGTTTGATATGGTACATGCTGTCGATATTGCTGTGGTCCGATTTTTCTCTACACTTTGCAATGAATATGTCAAATAACGCTTTATATAGTAAACGAACCTGAAGAAGGAGACTATAAGCTACTTAAATAGGTCAATTTTCTTTATTTGCTTTATTTGCAAAAGAGTCAATAGAGGGCTTTTTCCATTTTAAGCAGCGGTACATAGTCTCATAATTCTGTCGCTGTAAAGTTGGAAGTATAATATCCGAAGTTAATGAGTCAGACCCCTATTTTTTCTTCAAATTTACCTGTAATTTAGTTTTGCAGATTAATATTTGGGGAATGGTCGCACATCATGAATGATAATGAATAACAACATTCTATCTCTATATTTAAAAGTGTACATTTATGTTTTTGTTTGTATACCAATGTTTATTGGTACTTTTCCGCTTTTCCTTTTCATTGTCATATACAAGAAAGTATAAAAACTTGTCGGTTGAATTCATTTGAAAGATTTTTTTTCATCATTATATTTGTTGCATGATGCGTAGTCTGCATATTAGTCACCATAATAATCTTCAATTAAATAATAATAATAATTTTAAAAAAAAATCATTTATATTGCGCACAACTCTGCCGACATATTGGCACCCTTGGCGCACAGATCAACACATTACAAGAATATGGTCATTAATCAAAATTCAACAGAACTATGATATTACAAAATGAAAAGGCGACAAATGGTTAACATATAACTACAGATATACTACTAGTAACCAAACGTAATGAAAAATATTATAACTTAGATAATTATCCTAACATTAACAGTACGCCCCATGGTCATTAAAACAATTATTTGTGATTAGAATTTTTTGTTTCTTGACCTTTTGCTTATTTTTTTAAAATGAAAGATAGTGTCGTTGGCCATTTCCAAAATGCAATTATTGAATTTAATTAATGACAAGCCTTTCAAATTGAAAGAACAAGAAAAAAGTGACCCTTAGGTAAGCCTACCTTTGCTGGTTTGGAGGGTTCTAGATCATAGGGGCCTATATAGGTAGGACTCCAAATGTTTCGTTAGATTGCTATTGGCGCCACTAATAATTAAGCCCTGTAGGTTAATTAGCCTAATTAAGCCCTCCAGGATTAAGAACATCAATTATCCAACAAAAATGGAGTAAACCAATATATGAGTTTTTTTCATCATCTCTTTTGAATATTACCAGAACCTGAATAAAAAATAAGGCCCCTAAAAATTGAGGTAAAAATTGCAATGTGTTCATCATATTATCGGAAAGATGTTCTGCAAAAATTAGAAGATATGATTAAGTAGTTGATTAATAAAAAGCAATTTACCAAAAAAAGTTTGTGCTCAGATATGTGTCAAATGTCGAAAATCACTTTTTTTTTCAACTTGTCGTATTTTTCTTAATAATTATGATTGGATCGGCGGACTGCCTTAATTGTCACATTTCATCCCATTCTAACATATTACAACTTTTTTTTTGCTTCTTTTTTCATTAAAAGTATGGAATAAGAGCAATGAAAATGACTCGTTTTTCGCTCCGATCGAGCTCTAACCCATAGGTTTGTACAGTATAACCCTAAAAAGTGGGTGTACGAAAATTTATCACAAAAAACGTTGAATATCAACCATGAGCTATATGACCCTCAATTCAATTGAAAATTAAAAGTTCAACACCTTTCTGGCGTTGGTTTGATAAAAAAAGATGTATTTCTTTCTTAAAATGCGACCTAACAACTCCATTTTTCATCCGAAACTCAGCATTGCCATATCTTGAACGTAGAGAGCGCTTCAAACAATACTGAAGATAGCCGACCGATAAAGGGACCTGCTTGCTATCCGCGCAATATCTCCTCTACCATCCATGCTGACATACAACTCTAGGGGCTTGCGCGATTTTTAGGTTGGATATTATGGTGAGATATCTCGTCGGCTACCTTCAGCTTTCTTTGATTTTTCAACAGTCGATTCATCCGCCCATATGTAATCCGGTTTTTCCCCCATAGTCCCCTTTTAAAAATGTTAATCGAGAGCTGATTTGATGAGATAACCACCTGTCAGTGACCATACAGTGAGGTATAATCACTCCTGGCCAAACTAGTCCAGATTAACCTCTTTAACTAATCTTGTTTCCCTGATTATCAAAATTAACCATCTTTCAATCTAAATACAACTTTTGATGGAAAATTCAAAGACATACCCATACTGCCCCCATAAGTTGCATAACACACATCCAACACATATTATCAGCACCCCCTCCCCTGGTGTTGCATATTGGAGGCCTTATCAAATATTGAAGGGAAAGGGAAGGGAGAAAAGAGAAAATTGAGGAGGATAAGAAGTGGACGAGAATGTAAAAGATGATACGACACCCTACGGCCCCTCAAACACCCTTCAACTCACTCCTACACCCTCACACTCTCGCTCTTGCTATGCTACATCACCTCATGCCATCATTACAACATACAGATACACACATGCGAACCGAACACATCTAAACAAATAATAAAGCACATATAAAACAGACTTTTTTGGTATTCCACGATGTATACTTTGTATAATACCTCCTACAAAATTGCTTCACAATAGTTCCCAACACCAACTGATTTCCTAACTTCATCCCACCTCCCTGCTTCAATCCTGGACCCATACTATATCTAACCCTAAATCTAACTTGAATATAAATCTAACCTTAACCCTAACCCTACAATTTCCATTAAAAAAAGCCCGAAGCAATTATCACCAGAGCAAATGTTGAATCGCTGCAAACCGACCATCATGTTCCTGAAATCATTACACTATTTTATTTCACCATGACCTAAGTACAATAAGTTGGTCTGATTGTCAGGGACGTAGCCAGAGTTTGATGTTTGGGGGGGCACATACATGTAATTGATCGTCGTCCTGGGGAGGGGTCTATGAGGAGGGTGTATGATTTGAAAATTTGGGGGCACGTGCCCCTGGCTACGTGCCTGCTGATTGTATACTTTGAATGGAATGTATTGCACTATTATCCCCACATGAAAATAGCAAATCTTATTGAAATAATGTATATGACAATATTTACACAGGTGATATATCAATAGCCTCATATAGAAGCTATGCCGTAAACATGTTTACAACTTTACAATGCTTTCATTTATTACACATTTAATTTACAAAGAGCATAACTGCAGTCGGGTTCTACCCACAACTATGGATGGGCATCACCTGGAACATAGCACAAGATGTAATAAGGCCAATTGCATGTTATGGGAAAATACCTCTAAATCACTCTACATGTATATGGTTTAAAGACATTTCTGATGGAAGAAAAGAAATCTTAACTTGGTTATAGGGTATCAGATTACCCGGTAAGCGTGCTCATGCATGCATATACTACCCTAAAAATACACATCTGTGAGGGCAGTGTTGAGTGCATGTGAGCCTGAGGTAATAACTCCAACTAGCAACTTTCATGGCCAATTGCTCTTTACAAGGGTGCATAGCTACATAGTTCTTTAACTCAAAAATCTGAATGTTATGCATCAATGCATACTCTATGTAGCACTGGCTTTCAGGAAAATTAGTAGTTTTCCACTTTTACACACTACATTATAGAATATGTTATTAATAAAACATTTCACTGTATTTTCATATAACATTAGAACAGGTACATAACTCCACCAAGAGGAGAGTTTTGGCTTTGAGTAGCAGTTATAACAATTTCCCTTAAACTGTAGTAACAAATTAGAAGAAGGAAAGGTGCAATATTAGTTACGTCTGTTTATATAGCACAGCTACTAAACAAAATATTATCAATTGCACTTTACATAAAGTGCTAAATTATAACTATGGTACCGTTTTGGCAGAGCTACTGTGATAAGGTGCTCAATTAATTTCTTTAGGCACCTTCATCTGATGGGAGAGTGGCAAATGAAGATTAATGTCTAGTGAAAGGACATTATTGCCGAGTGGGACTTGAATTTTGGGCCATGTGATCCTCACTCCAGTGATGTAACCACAAGACCATGTCACCTCTACATAATGACTGCATATTAAATTATTTACAGCTATTACAATGCAATACAAAATTAATGATAATACAAATGAACTATTATAGAGATATCGACTGCTTTGAGAGGCTGTTTTATAGGCTCAAGTGGACATGCACATCCTGCCATGACCCCGAGGCGCGCCGCCTGTTCTCGAGAGTCAACAGCCTGACCTCGAATATTAAAGCAGTCGATATGTCTTTTATATGCCGAATTGAAATAAAAATCTACCAAGAATTCTTGCCTTATCCTTTTATTGAGTAAAGATTGGTTAAAACATCACAGAAAATCTGAGATACTGTCTGCTAATCTTCGCTGGAAAAATGACTGAAAGTTCCTATCATTTGGGAATCGCAGACAAAAAGCACTGTATGGTGTCGCGCTCGCACAAAGACAATTTTAACACGTAAACCAATGGGGATCGCAGTATGAGGGCACTTTTCAAAAGACTAGTGGCTGGTAGGCGGGTATGAAGGCACTTTTAAAAGACTATTGACTGGTAGGCGGGCATGGCTAAAATCATGACTCCAATTTTCAACCACTCCGATAGCTTGATTTCTAAAGTGAGGTATATAATATTCTATACATGTAAGTACTATCAACCCCTTAATGTACTCTACAAACTTTCAAACATTTCAAAACATTTTGCATGGATTTATACCTTTCTCAGTGTCATTATACCCCTTCCCCTGTCACTCTCTATCCTATAACTATGTAGTTCTGGTAGGAAAGTAGAATATATGGTATAAACTGTATTTTTTTTGCAGGCGTTTTTGTAAATGGGTATCCCATATCCATTAAGATTTTCCAGGGCCATGCCTCCTTCATTTGTATCTGAACGCTTTTTGTGCTCAATCTTATGTATGTAACAGAAAAGAAGGAATAAATGTGTTTTTTCATTGAAGTGAATTCAAACTTGATTAGAGTTAAGGAAACCTCACTAAAACAAATAACTTTACTTATTCTGAGAAATATATTATATTCTTGCAAAAAGGATCTACAAGAAATCCCCATTGTATGAGAGGCATAAAGCAAGAATAATGTACAGTTTCTCAGCACGACATGGGCATCGCTATTTTCTTGATGTGTGAAGTCGTTTTATATCAAGTAACTGTATTCAAATTTATAGATGCTTCCTTCCCAAGTGTGTGTGGTGATGAAGCATGTCATTCACCTGCTATTATCCTTTGTACGATTGCCAGAACGCAAATTGCATAAATGAGATGGTGCTCGTCTGGGGTGAAGGTTTCTCATAAATAAAATATATTTGTCAACTGCTACATTTTAGTATTAGTATTAGTTACAATCGTTCTCCTGTTATATATATGTTACACTAAATATAATTTCTATCTTCTCAGCTATGATTTTTTCATTGGAAGTAAAGGTTTTGTTATTGATTTTAAGCCTTTTCAACTAAAGCTTGGTGCATGATACATGTACAACTTTGACTGGTACGTCACATTTTCAAGAAAATGGCTGTGCCCATGTCATGCTACATGTAAAATCACATCATGCCAAGAATATCTTCATTTATATATCTCTTGTACATTTCCGTACAGAATTTTGTAAATCGCAGGCAGGAATACATCTCATTTTTAGAATAATTACCTACACTTATTCTTTGGGGGAGGTCTCCTTTAACAAAATGGATGATCAACCTTTCACAAAAATGTTTAGTACAATGAAACAAATGGATATCCCACATTTATCAAACTACACACCCTATTTGTTTAACTGATACCTTCTTGAATTCTTTGCTCTAATTCAAATTCACTTTAAATGCCTTCAAAATACAGTGGTATAACGATATAACGTGTGAAATTTTACAGTCATAGGTTATGTAACCTCTTTGTAAGAAATTAAAATATAGCACTGTTTTCATATTGCCACAGAAGGAGCTATTCTCAAATCAACAATGTACACATATTCTTTGAGTCTAGACAATAAATATCTGGAATTAAACGTTCAAAAACTATTCATTGAAAGCCAGTTTCGATTTGTTTGTATTTGGTGGGAGGTTCTAATAAAGACCTCTCCAATAGTGTACTTTCGCATCCAATTTTGACCCGTAACTCTGGCGTGGAGATACCCTACTAAAACATACCAAAAATCTACTAAGTCTTCATCAATTGTTCAAATAATGGTTATGATTTAAAATTCGTTATGTTTCTTACCTGTTTTGTGTCAATTTTCTTATCTGTTTTGGAGTATTTTTCCTAAAAACGAAGACATTATAAACCAGGTATACACTTTCTCACAGGTTTCACGGCAAACCGCTGCACAATTACAATAAAATTGCATACCGTACCAACGAAGGGGTGCAGACGGGCGGGCGTGAAGTTAGCGACCGTAACAATGATCACCATCGTCATAATGTGAATTACTTACATGAATTTAATGAGGATCTGAGATTACAGTCACTAACTTCATTTATTGTAATTGTGCAGCAGTTTGCTGTGAAACCCGTGAGAAAGTGTATATCATAATGTCTTGATTTTTGGTATGTTTTAGTAGGGTATCGCCACGCCGGAGGTCAAAAATGGATATGAAAGTACACTAGTGCCCTTCAATACTGTATACCACTGGATTCATGGAACTCAAGATTTCTAAGTCTCCAAAGGGACAAACCATCTTTAAGCTAAAGCTGCCAATATTGTAATGACAATGTGCAAGGTATCATTAGACTAGTAATACAACCAATAGAGTTTCAATACTTGCCACTGTGAAAATCAGAACCTTGAGACACCACCTGACTATCAGAGAGGCGAGTACACAATCTCAATGTAATGTCTCTTTGACTTAACCTTAGCACAAGGATTCACATAAGTGCCGACATGTTTCCTACTTTCCTTCTTTATAATTTTTACGATTAATTGTGTTGAACCCTGCAAAATAGAACACTGCAATTCACTTTTTGATTCTCCAATTTTACCAACTTCAGTGAGAAGTGCAATGTTGCTCCACGAAACCTGTCATGTTTATTTTTATAATGCCAGCACAAGTCTGCTTTAATTTATAGTCTGGTAGGCCATAAGATTTGACCACTATAACTTAATTAGACCATGTCATTAAAAAAGGTTTTCAGTCCGACCATACATGCAGCTGTCTGGTTTAGCCGAAATAGACTTTGATGTAATGTGCTTCCTCACAAGGATAGTGTCTGTTCTGCTAGATACTCCATTGTTGGTCCGCTTCCCTTGTAATTTTGACCTCCTCATTCTCATTTTTATAGTCGTGATCATCTTTCCCTTGACCCGTCCAGGTGTACTTGATCATCATCATTTCAGAGAAGAACATGAGAGTACTGTTTGAGTCAAACCAAGAGCCATGCCATTAGCCTCTGCCAAGTCCCTCTCAATGCATGAGTGAAGCAGGATATGCCTAGTACTTGATGGGATCCCATGTGGAATCTGTTGGTTTGAGAAATAAAGAACAGAGCTCCCAGTTAATGTTGGGTCTCAAGAACAGTGTGAACAGTGGTAATAATATTATATTTCTTAGGGTAGGATTCATTAAACTGTCTACAAATTTCTTCTGAGTTACCTTTTTCCCTTTCTTACCATACCATCATACTGTATCATACATATATCATATCATATCACATAATATCATATAACAAGTCAACGCAAAGTGTAGCATCCTCGCAGGGTACAAATGCCTATATATGTCAGAACAAGTTACCTCCATTAGACTATACTATTATATTACTACATGTAGGCAAGGAAGTTAACCACATTTTCACATATATAATTAGGTGATTTTGCATATTTAATGAGCTATGACCTTTCACCTTTGACCTACATACTCCAAAATTGATCTTAGGCTGTGTTTTCATACCATGTACCTTCATATCAAATTCCATTAAAATCCGTCAAACATTATAAAAGTTATCGAACGGAAACCAGATTCGCATATTTAATAAGCTATAGCCTTTGACCTACATACTCTGAAATCGAACTTAGGCTGTGTTTTGATACCATGTACCTTCATATCAAATTTCACTAAAATCCGTCAAACATTACTGTTATCGATCGGAAACCAAATTTGTTACGGAAGGACGGAAGGACGGACGGAAGGACGGAAGGAAGGATGGAAGGAAGGACGGACGGCAGCGTTTTACTATGAATCCCCTCCGACTTCGTCGAGGGATAAAAGATGGTCTAGCACATACATGTAGCTAGTAATCTGCAACATCAATCTAAATATTTTTGTAATCTTGTACACTGTATTGCCAATACTAAAAATGGGAAGATTCACATTGTTTTTCCCCATAATTATCTATAACATAGCAATTTATAAATTGTATTATATGCAATGCCCTACAATTTCTATGTGGATAAGACACAGTACAGTACCGGTATTATATAAAATGAAATCACGTTTAGGAACAAAATGATAAAGGAGTTTGAGTTATTACCATAAGGCGTAAAAAGAAAGATGTTGTATTGCCCTTTGCGACCGACCCCAAAATTGGAAATCTACGGTCGGCTCTTTAAAAGTTTTTTTATAATGTTTTTGAAGAAAAAACTGTTTAATGAATCAGAAAATATAAATTTAAAGCATTCAAAACTGAGAAGAAAAAAATTAATGCTATCAAAACTGAGGAATATCAGCCTAAAGAGGGAGGGGAAAAAAAATAATAAAGATTTCTGACCGACCGACCCATGTTTTGGCACCATACATTGGGGCCATACATCTTCTTTTAGGCCTAATTGCGATTAAATATTTTAAGTAAAGACAAATAAAATGAAGTTTTTGATTGGAATACCCGGTAGTTTATTTTCATACTGCAAAATATATTTCATGCATATATACGTCTTTGTTAACTGCCTCTTTATAATAAATCATTTCATTCTCCTGTTATGACAAATTGTGTTTCAATAGTCAGAAATCTCAGAATACAAATTACACACATTACGTGTTGTTAATTTGAGCAGGCCGCAATGTTTACCCGATCTAGCAACAACCAATGCTGGTAATTTGCATTCTGACTACTGAGAAACAATAATACAAAACAGGCAAATGTAATAGCTCATTGCAAGGTAAACATGTATAAATTTGAATACATTTTGAAAATGGTCTATTACATGGACATGAGCATACTAGTCAATTACATGTATGATCCAAAGGCATCAGTTTTTACATCCATTCATTGAAGAGCTACATGTATGCAGCATGTACATATAATAGCCATCAATAAAAAATGGTGAAAAAATGGGGCAGGAGTCTTACAATGTAAATACCCTGATCATGGAACAATCCAAAGTTTTATTACAATCCACCTACATAGATTTGCTGCTACTGTTACACTGGATCAACTTGATCTACCACTTTCTCAAAGGATAATAAAAAGCCCGTTGTCCCAATCGGTGGAGTATGCATGCAGTTTCTTCTTCATCTTGACAGTCACCTTGTACCTTTGTGTTGATAGTCATCAAGTGTCTACCTGCCCCTCTGAAAAATGGATATGCATTTTAAGAATTATAAAAATATATCAAATATCTAACATATCATACAGAATACAGGATCAAAAGAAGTACATATTCTTATAATATTTCAGTACAGATGTGTAGTTTATAGATCAATATGTCTACATGCTACACCTATTATTGGAAATTTCTTTACTGTCTTATCTTTTGGGAGATATGATGATATACATGTATTGCCCTTACTGAAATCAGGAAGGGCAATATTTCCTTGTATCTCCCTCAAGGCCAGTAATATTATATAAATGACAAACATGTCAAGCTCCAATGAATGATAATGATAGGTTATGCCAAACTATAGTGTATACCATTTCAAAACCCTTTATGTTATCTTTCCTATTAATGTTACTCATTCAATCCTAAATCTTCTACATACATGTACAGGGTTGTAGGTGAATTTCACATATTTTAGGGGTAAGAATATGATCCATAAGCTATTCATAACCTATCATCATGATATTCGAACTATCACATCAGATGTAATACATATACCAACATATATTCGATTTAGAGAGGCTGCGTTGTTGTAAGGGAAAGTTTTGCCCTGACTTTTTTAAATTTTAAGTTACATACATGTACCGGTAAGGTTTTTGTTGATATGCCTAAAGTGATCTTATATTTACATAAATAGAAAAAGAATCAATGTGACACCTGTATCAAGATTTGTTTCAAAACAATTGCAGCTACCATTTAAAGTTAGGATATTTGCATAGAGGTCGGGTCAGCAAGACAACCATTATTGGAAGACATTGGACGATCACATTACCAAAACAAAGCCTTCAAAATTTTACAATTATTTGTAACATTTGAATTGAACCACATTGCTCACTGCATGCAACACTGTACGGAAAGAGAGTGACTTGTCTGATTTGATTTACATTTCTTTAAACATAGCCCAAAAGAATACTGGTAGTCTGGTACTATTTACATTGAGAGGGAGAAAGGGACTGGCCCATAAATTGTAACTGATGCCACGTATATCTATAATGTATCCTCACAGCTCACTGAACATTGTATACCGGTAATATTAAAGTTGAAACAGGATTTTTCAAAGATTAGAATTTTGTACCACTTGGAATAGTAGGCTTTGACCACTACTATTACATGTAGAGGTTTTAGTTTATCAATACTTCAGAGTTGAAGCTGCCAGGAGAGGAATTTAATCATTTGTTTATATTACCGGGTAGTAAGATGTTTAAATGTTATGATTATACTCAGATCAAAACCTGTTTTGCTTTAAAAGTGATTTGAAAAATGACACTACATTGTAGCAACAACTTCACAGAACTAGTAAATGGAGCTTCAAATGTAAATGTCACAGATATTAAATATTTGAACTTTGAAGAAGATGCATTTCTGAAGCAATCCACCCTGTTTAGAAAGTTGGTTTTCGTTAATATCACTTATTAGAATATATTACTTTCCTTTTTTATTGTGTGATACCTGTAGACCTATTTCTCTATGCAATGATATGATACAGTACCCAATTTATTGTGGTGCCATTATTGAGAGTTATTATTTTGAGAGTTTCAACAGGTCTTTTGGATAACATGATATCTGTTTGGGTGCAGAAATCTACAATTTCATTAAAATATGTATTTTAGAATCAACATTAAAAGTAAGAGTCACTACCGGTATTTTATTTTGCAACATTGTCACTTATCATGTTTCCCATTCAGCAGTACAGTATACTGCACATCTCAAAATTACAAAATCCATATAATTTAGGCACCAATGTAAAGGGAAATTAATTGGTCAATGAAATGTTATAATGCAATGCTATGCAATTGATGAATTAACAAAGGACAAACTTCTAAAGGTAGTCATACAAATGATACAATCATGTTGACAGAAAATTAAAATAGCATAATAGGTAAGGTCCTGAAGTTGGAAGTCTTTTGTTATTCCAGTTTATGAGTTTAAGAATGGTCCCCAATTAGTAAGGTTTTAATTACTGATATTTGCTGCAAGCCTGAAACTCCAAATTTGTCTACTTCAACTCCTTGAAAAAGGGTCTTGTCTGCTGAAAACAAAGCTACATGTACATGTATATATACATTCTGTTGTACAGCTTTTTGACAAGGCTCTCACAATAAGGATAACATCATTTCCTTCAGGATGACACAGTACACTGTAGAATTTTTGTTGCCGTGCATTAAAAATATCATGAGAATGCTAAACTGTATTATGTTTTGAACCTGAACACATATCACATAATGTCTGTTCTCTGATTCTTAAATGTTGGTATTTGTATACACTCTACATGTAAAAAGTTACATGAGGGTATTCAACATGTTTTAATGGATGCTTTTACTTTGTTCGGTACAACATACCCTAGATATATACAGTAAATATACCTACAATGTAGGTTGAATTGAGAGAATATTTCTTTAATACAATATATCTCTAGAGTTGATAAATTATTACATCTCTATTTAACATCAACCACGAAAAGAAAAAAATTGTTGGGTGAAATATTTGCTCATTGTGTTAAAGATTTCTCTACTAAAGTACTGAAAATGGTTCAGAAATTGAAGTTATGAAAATAATAATCACTATTCATTCATTATTGTTTTTAACTAATCGACCTACATGTAGCCAATGACTTTGACTCACTCACTCGATATTCAAGAACATTATTACAATTTGTAAATAGTGACTTTTGGTCATTGGATGATGAATGAAGGTTTTAATGATGAATTTCATGGCTATTTAATGTACACATCAGCAGCAAAATAGAGAGTTGCTATATTCACAGTATACAACTAAATGCTTCTGCTGGTTCTGCACACACTATGCACAGTATCAATAACGTTGTTGGATCATATAATATACCATCCTATATAGCAAGTTGAATTGGTAAATAAAGAAAGATCAGAGAAAAAATTGGTGAGAGTTTGAGTAAATGCTCAGAGAAAATAAAAAAGTTCAAAGTAATTGAAAAAAAGAAAAAGAAAAACTATTAGAAAGCTGTAATACAAAACCAGCATATCAGTCATTCTACTGTAATAAATTTGGGGCAACTCTCCATTCCTTTCACACTTTACAACAAAATTTACAGTATTCCAGTCCCTTTTCTCTCAGAGCCATTCTGAGTGTTTCCACAGAAAAAGTGATACGGTATCATACCGTGTCATACCGCGTCAATTTCCTGTGGAAACACAAGCGTGTCGACCGAGATACGGTATTTCAGAACCACCTCTGGGAGGTGGATTTTGCCGTGTCGATCCGTGTCGATTTCCTGTGGAAACACACAGCGACAAACCGTATCTGGCGGGAGGGAGAACAACGTGGAATCCTATGTAGATCTGGATCCATGCTGCGCGCTCTGTGGAAACAAATACCGTATCGCCGCGACACGGTATTTCTGTGGAAACAGATTGGTATCATACCGTGTCGCCGCGACACGGTATTTCAATTCGGATCGTTCCACTTTTTTCTGTGGAAACACGCTGATAGATATCTCAATACCGGTAGGTTCATGCCCAGTTGACCAAAGGCCCGCTAGACTGAAGGCCTCTGTTTGTATAATGCGCTATATATACATGAACAAAAAAAATCTAATTATCATTATTATTCATACATGTACATGTAGTAGGGGCAGCGGAACATTTTTCAGTGGGGGGTGAGCATTGACGTACATTTACATGGAGGCATGCAGAGAAAGGAGACAAATCTGAAGGGAAAAAAATCGGCTTTGCAGGCCTTCGGTCTCAGGGCCTTCGGTCAATCGGGCAGACCCTGCTTAATACATACATTAGGTCCTCTAAAAATGAAGAGGTCCTATTATAGACGTTATAAGTGTTTAATGATATGAGAGAGTGGTCCAACATTACATCACAATGCCAAATCATCAATTTGAAAATTTGAATTTTATATATACTCTACTGACTACAAATTTCAAACATTAAAGGTATAGACCAGTTTTGGAAAGGCGTCCCTCTCAAAATATGAAACGGAAGCTCTTATTACCAATCATGTGAAAGAATATGCTTTTACTCATACGTGATGACACATTTGGCGGAAACCGCCTATTACTTGATATAGGGTAGTCCCATATACATCTTTCTGTGTACAGTGCTTGTAACTTTACCAAGACTGGGCCAAATTTCTTATCATGTTGATGATTCCAGAACCTTGCAGTATACACCAATACTTACATGTATATGCTAGATGATCAACCTTTTCTGATCGATTCCACAACGTTTCTTTCATAATGCAATCGCATGACCAGAACTGGTCTATACCTTTAAAAGCCTACTTATTACTTATCTGAGTTTGCTCAACTTTTACCAGAATGCTTCTCCAATGTTTTCTGCTTTCCGTACTATCAGGGATACATTTCCCTAAAAAATAACTATGACTACATGTATCAATACTTGCTACTGGCTCTCAACCTAAATCTTTATTTCCTGCACCCCAGGGAAGAACAGTTTTCCTATACTAACAAATCTGAATGGGTTATCCAGCCATTCACTTTACCATTGATTTTACTATGTACATGTACATGCATTTTCTTTGCATTGTTTTTAATATTGTGATATGGAAAATAAAAACCAATACCAATACCAAACCTTTACAATGTTTACTTATTAGATAAAAAAAGAGTGACAAAATAAACATTAAAATTGTAACTTGCAATACTCTTTTGGTGTTGAATAACATGTACATGTATGATGATAAGGTTTTAACCTTATTACCCAGCAAGTCTTCAATAATATTCCAAATATTTATAAGATTTCTTTTATTGTCATTGAAATGTTTCTGGATAATAACAAAGTCAGGTTTTGCATAACAATTTATCAAGTATATTACCCATATTCTTATTAACCTTTTACTAACTTCAGAAGCATTCAGACAATATTGTTTATGTTTATTGCATCAACCAAACTAACTCTAATGTCATCCAAAAATGTTGTTGTTTTAACAGCTACATGTACTAATGTATTTACAGTTCATTTCTATTTCTTTTCAAGAGATTTTTGTCATATATTTTTGTTTTGATATAGAAACAAAATTTGAGTAAATAATACCAACAAAATCATTGCCGTTAATTTGCATAATCTTCAATGGTCAATGTTAGGATTAATCGTTACATGTACATACCGGTAATCATCTGGTGTATGAGTAAATATTTTCATGTTTGATTTGGGTTTCTGAATATCACTGTAACTACTATCAGTGATAGTAGTGATTAATTGTTGCAGTAAAAATCATCTAAGTCATAATTTCATCTCTAAAATTAGTGTCAAGAGAATCTAAAATTCACATACACCTGTAGGAACACCACCATCCCTTCAACACACGTATACATGTACATGTATATTTACATTGGATAAAAGTGTAACCCTGTTTATTGAACAATAATGAAGTATTTCATGAATCCATGTTTCAGAGAGGTTCTTGAGTTAAAGGCTATCTGTTTGGATAATATGTCCTAATTTGGAATTAAACTAATCTAAATTAACCATTATACCCTTGATAAGCTGAGTTAAGCTCAATATCAGTAACATATTTACAGAGAAATAAATTTGACAAATATTCTTAACATAATTGAAACATGCATGTGCAGGTACTAGCATTTTGTTATCCTTTTTCATAATTGTGTACATGTACATACATTAGTCTACTCTTAAACATAAACTGTACAAAGGCAAAAATTCTTTTCTTTTTTGGTAACAAACAAAAAGGAGTAAAGTATTACACTAGTTAAAGGTATTAAAGCCCCTCTATACAATTGTATAATAATGTTACTAGTCAATGGATGAGAGTGAACATATCCCTGCATGTTGATCTACTGATATTAGACATACAATTTGATGGTAACATTTCACTTGAATTGTATCATAATCTAAAAGGGATGTCATTTAAGACACATTTCTGATGAAAGAATACAAAATTTGGGTTTTCTGTGGACAATATAAAACCCAAATATTTTTCAGAACCCCTTTCATTACCCCTTGGACAATCACCCCCCCCCGAGGACAACTACCCCTGTGGACAATACCCCCCCCCCCTGTTCATTAAAGGGAACTCTACCCTGATACAATGTACTAGTTTTAATAAAAGCAGAATTTTTTCAGGAGGCAATTGTCCTGGGGGTGGGGGGTAATGTCTGGCTTGGAATCCACCGGAGGTGATTGCTCAGGGGTAATAGTCCTAGAACCTGTTTTCTTTTATCAATATTTGTCTTCAAACACATTTTGGAAATCTTTGCAGAAATGTGTCTTAAATGGCAACCCCTTTCACATTATGATATAGTTTACAACATGAAATTTTGCCGTCAAATTTGGGGCTCCCAACACTTTAGAGGGCTTTAAACTGCAAGGAAAATGTTCAGTATATGTATGGTTCACTGTACAAGAGATGTACCAGCCAAATGTGACATTATGTATTTAAATTATCCATTATCTTTGCATGAGATTAGCTTTCTTACATCTTTGTTTTTATCACGGAGGATGAGTGCAATAACTTGTCCTGACTTGTCCATGCAGTGTTTTAGGACAGGATCTTGTCAGGGATAGCAAAGCAGCATTTTCTTTTGTCAGGTCTTCTTGGATTGATTTTTTTTCAAGAAAGTTTTCCTTCCTCTCAAAGAAGCATGCAATTGTGTAGAAGACTAAGAGTTGAATTTAGCTACAATTGCCAATTGGGCAAGATTTTTTCTTCTTAGAATCATCTGGCATTGCCTTTTTCCTTGATAGCTCGTCTGGTTCACTCTGATTTCAGCATTTGATTCACTGAGCCTAGTATGTTTGGCTCCACTGACCGTCTCTATACGTGCGGGTTAGTGAGGAGGTTATGCAATGCAGTTTGTGTGTGATTGCTGATCTCATCGCGCACAGTAGCTTCAAGAAAATGGTCAGATAAGGTGAAAGTAAACTTGTCTTTATATTTTGATGTTCTATAATGATTTTTCAACGTTATTTTTATTGTATATATGAAAATTAGATTATTTTTTCAACCTTTTTTCTAAAACAATTTTTTGAGAAGAAAAAAAAAGGCCAAATTTTGTGCAAAATTCAAGGAAAATCTCTAATTGACCCCCTCCATTGTGCATGTGCCAAGGATTACAGATTATCGTACACAGATGTGTCAGTGTATGGGAAAGTCTGACAAATGTTAGTTTTATTCAAATTTAAAAATTCCCCATACCAGACAGTTATTTCTGTCCAACTTCTTGGCAAGAGAAATGCCAAGGATCTCATCAACTGCTTTGGGGATGATTGCGTTTGTGCATCTGTAATACCTAGTTTAGGCAGAGGCTGCGGAGACTGCACGGCTACATATACTGCACTGAACTTGCACGATTTCTGTACAACCTCCGAGCAGCCTCTGTGCGGATTGGCCCGGCCTGCCGAGGGCCAATACAAAAATGGCATGATGCTCGTACACTGTAGATAATGTAAACACAAACATCATCGCCCGTAGCCACTTACGATGCCCCAAAATCGCACACACAAAAAATTTCGTAGAACAATTTATCGTACACCGACCGGGGCACTGTAAACTAAGCATTAGCACTTATTAGTTATTGATACGTTGAAGTAACCTATAGTTCAACTTCTGTCGTGACTTGTGAGTAATTCTTCTGTACATTTGCTTGGAGTTGGAGAAACAAGTTTTACCTATGTACAGTGTACCTAATATAGTAATACCCGCACATTTATTTATACACCGTAGCACATCGTCCCCAAAAACATGGTATCTAAAAATGTGCGGGGTATTCTGCAGTTATAAGCCCAAGTTTTGCTATCCTATGTGTATCCCGTTTTTAAGACAAGTTAAGTTAAGTGGTAGTTTGCATTCTTTTCATTTTAGTTGTAGAGGTGTAGATCTTACTTTACTAGTACTAGTAGTCTAGCCTGTAGTAGATTCTAGTAGTAGTACAGTAGTAGTAGTAGTAATGGCTATGCCTCTGCCGGCTGCCTGTGCTTGCTGTGGTCATAATTCATATGGACTTATTTCAGCTAAATTTTGTGAAGTTATTCACTTGTTATTGCCCAGCTCAGTCTAATAATATCAGTAGATCAATATGCAGGGCTATGTTCACTCTCATCCATTGACCAGTAACATTATTATACGCGAGATTGTCAAGATTGGAATCATGCATTTAACTGACTAGGCCTAGACTAGTACATGTACTACTAGTCTTATCGTCTTACTCTTAGTGAGCTACACCGCGCCACTGCTAACTCCAAGGAGTTCCGCCGCCTTCGGCGGCGAGCTACCTGGAGTTACGCCACTGCTTGCTGAGCTGTGCAGCTGTACCGCCAGCCTGGCACCGGGCTACATGTACATTGACTGTACATGTACATACTGCGGCAGAAGCACAATTTCAACTAATGAAGCTTAGCTATAAATAAATTTAAAAAAATATATATATATATATAGACCTATGCATATACTGCTCTTGTTGTCAAAGAAAAAACCAAAACAAACCTTACCTTGAAACATCTCGAAAATACCAAAGATATGAGAATATGTAGCTTTTCACCGGCTTATTATTATTTGGAACGTCCGATAACAACATGCACGTGTTAAGATATTATCTAGATAGTCTAGTTCTAAGCACACGCAGACTGCTATTTGTGACATTAAGCTGATCAAGTGTACCGAAAAAGAAAAGAAAAGTGTACCGACCCAGCACTGAGCCACCGACCATACACCCAGTGGCGGATCTAGGGGCAGGCCCCTCCCTAGAAAAAAACAGGTAAAAACGCCCTTTTTGTAAAAAAAAAAAGAAGATGGGCCCGCTCCCTGGCGCTCAAGGGGGGAGGGGTGGGTGGTGGTTGAAAAAAGCACTCCCCGTTGAGCACAAAAAAATGAGTGCTCACTATATTTTATCTCATAAAATAATCACAAATTATAGTAATCATCAAATGATTATCACACCTTAGGGATAATAGACGAATGTGCATTAGAACGACTGAAAATAAGACTATTATTGGAGATTACACCAAATGGCTACAAATTAGACCAAGTGATAAATAGATGAAATGATTATTAGATATGTAGATTGTAGACGAGCTTGGGTGTAGACCATATTGGAATAGATCAACTGGGTTGGGTAAGAGAACGCTTAATTAGTCTTTATACAAGCATAACACCAAAATTATCTTTATGATTTCAGCGTTAGATGGTTGATACTTGAATTTTACTAAACAAAATAAAGGTGAGAATATATGGAATGGTAACTAAACATACGAATTATGGCTCATATAAACGAGTCATAATAGTGAGATGCGCCTACTATTTCACATTAGTATTTCTTCTGTTTTCACCCCATGATCCAATATCGGCTGAGAAGATTAGACTAATTTCAAACGATGTATATTCGGTATATTCCCAAGAAGAAAAAATCACTGTGTAGTATAGTCTCCTTAAAGAACAGTTTCCGATGTTGCATGGCTGAATATTGAAGCAAGAGATGTTGTATCTCGTCTTTATCTCTCTGACAAACAAAAGAGATACTGCTACATCTAGACACATGCATAGATCCCTCACAGGCTCACACACGCCTACAAAGGGCTGATTCGATCGGATATTTTAAGACTCGCGTTAAAATTGAATGTATTTCTGTTTTTAAGACTAGCAACACTAATCAATGCTTATGGAGGCCATTTCACAATTATTTACTTTCAATAAGATAGCAATAGTAAGCATTTGAAAATATATGATTCACAAGAAAAATATTATTACATAACAAAACTAAAGAATTTGATTTTTTACCAACAAATTTCATTCAGTCCTGGATGGTAACTTCAAATTGGCCACTAGCCTGGTTGCTGCAGAAAGATTTTCGTAAGTGGATTTACGTCATCATTAAGCTATACCACTTGTTATTCAACATTTTGCTATTTCAAACAAACATTTAAAATTTGTCCCTGAAAAATCAATTAAATATATTCTAAAACTAATATATTTTTATAGAGTTTTTATTTCAGTATTTTTGAAGGTCCGACATTTAAAATGTGTACCGATATAAAAACATAAATACGAGATTCACGTCAAATCGGCCACATTTGCTACGCTCGGGAACGTTATAACTACGCCTCAATAGTCTATAGAACGCTTCATACCCCATGGTGCAGAGGTTGTAACCGAGTCGTATGCACATTTCATTATTTTCATCACATATCTCTTTGTGTCATTGAGAACGCGGATTGTATCGCCTGGCGTGCCAATGCGTGCTAATTAGTGGCACTCAGTCGCACGCAGGGTCACGTCTAATTTAGTCTCGAGGGGCTTTTACAATTTTCTACAAATGAACTGTATCTGTACATGCACAGATTGTATCTACGAACTGACTTATTATGTACATGTTTTGACTATGTATAGCTGGCAAAATTTGATATTAAAGATACTATGTCCCTTTTGCAGCCAACATCAAATTGTGTAGAACTTTGCAGGAATTATGAATATGTCATGTATGTCCTATCTGTGAAATTTAAACGTTAGCAGTGTCCTAATATTCAAATTATGCAAGGAAACCTGTTTACTTGCTAGACTTCACTGTCAGACACTATTGAGTGACTGACTGGCTTTTTTCATCTTTGGTAATAACATACATAAAATGAGCTGTAAAGGGTACATGAGCATTTGTCTACATCAATAACCCACTTCTTGTAATGGCCAAAATTAAACTGATTGAATCTTTGCGCAGCATAAAACGTACGACCATTCGGTACAATGGTCTGAAAAATCAGACTATTACTTACTGGCTCTATAGCTCCTAAGTCGATTCGACAACTAATAGTCGTTATTTTCCCACTTAAAGACATTTTCAAGCCCCCTTTTTTAGGGAAGTTCTAAATTAGTATTGTCTTTCAAATGCCGTTGGAATCTAACCTTTTCATTTTTTTGGCCTGCAAATGGGACATAGTACCTTTAAGTGATCTCAGACCAATTAAGAACAGAAAGATTGGGAGTATTACAATAAAAGAGAGTGATAAGGAGTATTGATATGAATATGTTAAAGGAGATGAACTAATTGTATATTGAAGGAATGTTAAATCAAGGGGTAAACAAACATGTGTATACAAGGGACTGTGAATGGGAAAATTCGACTTGTAAGTGAAGATGTTCAAAATAAAAGATGATACAAAAATTTGAATTCCTAAGTATTATGATTAAAGTTTTCTTTCTCGATCCATATAAAGCTGAAATATAGTATAGGCCTTAACATTGGAAAATAAAAGGATTTAATACTAAAGAAAATTCTACTGGTTTGTTGTCGAAAGTTGTGTGACTTTCTAGAAATATGTGATTTATTCATAACAACGGAATGGGGGTGCACTGAAATAATCTGGGTAGAAAAATGTGCCAGGAGGGTAATTATGTATCCACCAAACCTTGGGCATTGTGTTTTCTACCCAACTTGGTTAATGTCTTGCCCATTCTGAAGTAATCATTCTATATTTTGACTCTAAGTGAACAATATATTACTCAAATTGGGTAATGAGAATGCCCAAAGTTGCTTGGATATCTGATTAACCTCGTGCTGGGCAAACTTTGACCCAATATTTTAAGAGTGTATATCGCAATGTGTGTAGTAGTGGTGGTAAAATGGTTCATTTCTTTTCTCTTTCTTTCTCAATCCAGCAAGGTTTCTCCTTCATGCTGATCTTCAGTGCGGTATCTGTCACACTTGGTGGATCACTGCTGGGAGGGTTCAATACCGCTGTTCTCTCTGTGCCTTCCAGGGTAGGTCCTGATATGACAATTCATATTTTCAATTTCTGTTTTGTTCAGTACGATCTTATAGATGGTAAGTCTCTTTACACAACATTTCTTGACGAGAAAGCTCTTTGTTACGTAATATTAGATACAAGTATCGAATTGTAACAATACCAAAAATAACAGAGTGGCAACATAAAATTATGGTTTGGACTTGTGAATATATTATTAATACACCATTCAACTCACCACTCACCATTCCCTTTCCCGAGTAGAATATTAATATCAAAGATATTAAATATTTAGTATTATAAAACACCTGCGTGGATCCTTGTCATTTGATTGGAGGATTGTTGGTCACATGATATTCAATAGATATACTATTGCACGGGCGTGCATTTTGGGGTACCATTCGCCGTAGTACTATTTAACGAGCGTGAATTTTTGGTTATATGCAGACTGCGTACCTCTCTGGCCTACGCTTATCCCATTGTTATATTAGCTGCGTGCATCTGACGCGAAGGCAATCTGAATGTAATCGAGAAGGCTGAATTTGCATGCATGACTCCAACTTTAATTTATCTTTAATATAAGGAGTAAAGCATAATAGTTGAAAGATTAACGTTCTATTTAGATCTATTTCGAGGTTGTATAAAACAAATAATAAATGTTTTTCATTCGTTCAATAGTGCGAATATTTTCATTCGTTGAAAGATTAACGTTAATTCTATTCAACTCAACTGACGTCACGTTAAATAGAACGTTAATCTTTCAACTCATGAAAATATTCGCACTATTGAACTCATAAGCATTCATTATGTGTATACCAGTCTAGCGATTACATCGTGGAAAGAAACCCGTCTGAATTGGGGAACGTTGATGATGTAGTACGTAAGAAATGATGTACACTGTGATGTTCTGGAATAATTCAAATGAAAAGAAATAGAGTCAATGTTGCTGAAAATCACATGTACTGCAACAATGAGTATTTGGGGCTACACATACACATGTTGCGTGAAGATTTGGTCCAAACTTTTCACTTATTTCTACTTGAAGTTTTATGACGGCATTCCACGGCTCCGCTCCGCATCACACTGTTACTTTCATAAATCATTACATTCCGTCCAGATCTTTACGCTCTCAAAACTCTGCCGTGGAATGCTCTTCCTCGAGAGATTCGTAATATCACATGAGTTGCAGTGTTTTAAAATAATCTCAAAACGTATCTGTTAAATTCGGCATATAACAATATTGTTCTGTTATTTGTGGGGTGTTATATCTTCTGTTTCTTTGTTTATAATGAAAAAGCTTTTATGTGATCCCTTTTTGTGTTTTTTTGTTTCACAAGTGCGCCTTGAGCATTAGATTTCAAGTGGATTCGCCGCCTTAAAAATCTCATATATCATTATTATCCCCTCGCCGACGAAGTCGGAGGGGATATAGAAACGCTGCTCTCCGTCCTTCCTTCCGTCCTTCCGTGCTTCCGTTCGTAACAAATTTGGTTTCCGATTGATAAGTTCAATAATGTTTGACGATTTTAATGAAATTTGATATGAAGGTACATGGTTTCAAAGCACAGCCTAAGCTCGATTTCGGAGTATGTAGGTCAAAGGTCATAGCTCATTAAATATGCCAATCTGGTTTCCGATCGATAACTTTATTAATGTTTGACGGATTTTAATGAAATTTGATATGAAGATACATGGTATCAAAACACAGCCTAAGTTCGATTTCATGGAGAAATAAATAAATCAAAAATAAAATCATCCATTAATACTGGAATCAATACCCTTCCTACCAATTCCCCATCAAGTCATATATATCTCCTGATCATTCTCTTAAAAGTAACTACTAAAATCTCAATATTTTATGTAAAAAAAGAATCAATATATCCTGGAAAAAACCCATAATTTTACATTGTGTAATAGGTGATACACATTTTTATATAATGGATTGTATGCTTGTAGGTTTGTGGCATCGATAATTTATAACTTCCTCATTTTATTTTCCTGTTTTTGCTATGATACAGACTGAAATAAAACTCGGTAGTTTGGAAGAGTAACCTACCCTTTCTTACAAATTCTTACTATCAACATATGTTTATGGAATAAAACACTTATGTTCTATGGTTCTACGACTTGAGATAAATAATTATATATTCGGTGCTTGTATTATAGCGCATATCACATTATATGACGTCTCTATGCGTTTCCAAAAAGCTTTGGAAATTATTACCCTAGCTTTAGCTCCGGCAGCTGTAATCAGCGCATAGTGCATTTCAAGGAATAATCCTACCTTTCTTTATCTCTACAACACAGCTATCACCTTTTATCGCCCATTTACCTCACCTGGGTCGAGTGTGTCTTGTAGATTAATATCTTGCAAAAGGACATTAGTGCCGGGGCGGGACTCGAACCGCGGAACTTAGGATCCACAGTCCGGAGACATATCCACTCGACCACGACACCTCTACTCATGAGATCCCCAAATCCCCTCATAAATACCAATAATGACAATTTTGCCTGAAAATTTCCAATATGCTTTTCCCCCAATCAAGAAAAAACAACTATTGCAGATTTCAAACATCAAAGATGTTTTCAGAATGATGATTTGAAATGTTCCCAAATTACATCGAAATCTTCTATTGCCGTCTCTCTTAAAGAGCATGATTGTTTTCTTTGTCTGTTTTTTTCACTCTCTATCTCTCTCTCTTACTTTCTCTTTATCTCTTTCTTTTAGCAAATGAAGGAGTTTTTCAACGAGTCCCACTACCAGCGAAGGGGAGATTATATTGAGGAGAACTCTGAGAGGTGGTTATGGTCATTCACTGTGTCTTTCCTATGCATAGGAGCAGCCGTAGGTGCACTTGTATCAGGGTACCCCAGCAATAAGTTTGGAAGGTGAGTACTCCTACTTGCCCAAGATGAAGAATGTTAAAAACATGATTTTTAAATAGCACTCGTCTTCTATTTCATTCTTTATCGCCACTAACCCCTTTCTATATACACGCTAACACCACTCACCATACTTTCGTCCTTGTACTTCGATTTTCAAAGAAATGGCAATTATATTAGATATAGGAATCTAAACAAACATCATCTACCTGGCTATAAGGTTCTAAATAAGGATAACAACCATAATTTTAGTGGATTTGTTAAACTTTTCTAGTCAAAATAAAAGGCGAATCGGCTTCTAATTGTAGACAATCGCTCTACTGGTCTGACGTCACTATGATTCTAAGCGGATTTAGCTATTCCTCCTCCAAGGAAGATTGAAATCGTGTGAAATAATTAATCATCTGGTCAAATGACTATTCAGATCCTCGATCATTACATTTTACATGTTTCTTCCAATTTCGGATCGTAGATCGAATAGGGGCCGCGGTGGGCTTAATGTCCCTCACAGACAGGCGCGCTCACACGCACAAGCACACACACTCACACACACACACACACACACAACCACCCTCACATGTTCCCGCACCCACATAACCGCACACCATATTTTTAATTTTCATATTATAAACATGACAATAGGCCATACATTTTAAGCATGTTAGGCATTTTTTTCTAACTGGGAAAAGACTCATTTATCATTTTAGAGGGCAATCCAACCTTTACAGACAACTACTCTAAAAAAAAAAAAGCAGAAAAAGCAGAAAAGCAGACTGAAGAAAAGTGTGGAAAAAATGGACGAAAAATAAAAAAGTTATAATTTTTTGAAAGTTGTAATCACTTTAAGTATGGGCACTTCAGATTGGCTAAATCGGTATAAATGTCATTGTTACAGTTTGTTTACACACAAAATGATTACAATTTCAATTTTATTTTCAAAATATGTGATTCATATGTTTTTAAAAAGATTTTTAGATGACCTTTAATAATATCGCTATTCATAAAACATCTTGAGAAATGCTCCAGGTGAGCAGTCACTTAGGAGAAAAAGATAAATCAATGATATTTTTGTACATGAGAAACGGGAGAGTTGTCCCATGACTACGTCACAATCCACTGACCGAATTTTCAATTTGAGGTTTGCATGGATTTAGTGATCTCACATTTTAAACATTGATAACTCCTTTGTTATTGGCCTGATTTAAATTTCAAACGTTCGTTTCTCTTATTTTTCTGCTTCCTTATCACTAATTTTATTACAATGGTTTGATTGCCCTTTAAATGACCCACATGATAATGCTCACGTTATTATGTTATTGTATATCTTATAACAATAATCCATAAAACAATCTTCTGCAGTTTAATGTCGTGAGAGCACTTATACTACTTCCGTTGCAGGAAGAAGACACTTATGTTGAACAATGCATTCTCAATTGTCGGAGCTTCGATGATGAGTTTAAGTTTTCTGGCACACTCTTACGAAATGGTCATGATTGGAAGGTTCCTGGCAGGAGTCAATTTAGGTACGTCATCCAATCTTTACCCCCTCCCCCAAAAAACAACAAACAAACATGAAATTAAAGACTTTGGGGATGGATATGAAGTGGTGCTATAGGGGTGTGTTCAAACCATCAATGTCCTGATAATGATAGTGATGATGATGATGATGATGATGATGATAATCAAATTTGTCTCCATATATATATATATATATATATATATATACATGCAAGCATATACCATGTAAATATTAATCGCCAGGAGCGTTGACAATAAAGAGGAATTTTATGAACTTTCAAGGGAAACAAAAGCTCAACAAAGTAAATGCAAATCATATCAAAACAAACCTGTTCATATCACAAAAGGTAATATCGCTATTATCATAAACAAAATAAAACGCAGTAGATGCATATAAAAAAGAAAGCAAACCTCAACAAAACAAAGGCAAATTATATCCAAGAAGTAGAAGCATTAAAAGCATTAATTGAATGATTACATGTGGTTAGATGAACTGTGGGGAGGAAGGGGGGCGGTGCTGCTAGAAGTTTTTTTCTTCCTTCTTTGAGCCTTGGGGTTTGATATACCACTTTCATATTACAGCCAAAAGAAGGGTGACAGTGGATCTAGTCTGGTCTCGATTTCCGGCTAAAAGAACGGATTATCGAAATGGTATATTCCAGACTGAGAATGGGTGTTTTCTTAAAACTATGTTACCTTTTATGTGAGTGAGAGGTATGATGACTGCACAACACAAACTTTCATTTCGCGCGTTCTCAATATATTTTGACATTCAACAAACCTTTTGGGAGACGGCACAGAACGTTTCAACCCTCTTCAAAAAGTGGGTTAGGTTAGAAGTGGGTTTAAGCCCGGTAGACCTGAGGTTAGTAGGTACATGTATTACGATAATAGCATGAGATTTATCCGGACTTCGGCCTCCAGACCATAAGATAACTTCCCCCGCTGTCTCGTTACGCATATTTTATATTGTCTCTTTTTAATTCCTGCAATAGCAATAAATCAGATTATATTATATGATTATGATCACCGGTATATCGTGTAGATGTATTTTCGGAAGCATTTTATTCAATGATCAACGTGATGATGAGGTCAAGATCCAATGTACTGGCCATTTAGTGTCCCATACGTTACCGAGTATTGCAGATTGCTTACCATAAATTGAAATAAAATGTGTCATTTCATCTCGTATTTTGGTCTAATCTACGCTCTAGCAGGACAATGCAGTAGCTTTGTAATACCATTACTAGATATTATGATCTTAGATGTGGTCAGTAATACAGCTTGAACTAAATGGTATTGCCCTTGACTATCACGAAATGGTCAATCAAGCTTCAAGCAAATAGTATTTTTCATATGTATTTGCCGATGTTTTTTTTCCTACTTCAAGGTGTGGTGACTGCTGTTGTCCCTATGTACCTGACGGAGATCTCCCCGACCAGTCTAAGGGGAATGGTTACTGCCATGCACGGGATGCAGCAAAACTTTGGTGTATCCCTCTCACAGGTGATTCCCTCTTCACAAGACCCTTGATTAAAAGTGTGTTCCGTTTAATTTCATCATATATTGCAACACGAATTATTATTCATAAGTTTGCGATTCGCCATGTGGTGAAAACGCTCCTGTTGACGAGCAGCCAACCAGAACCTGACGAACAGTCAACGCTCCACTCCTGACATGCTTTGTGTCGAACCAAAGTGTTCGGAACGTCGAGCCTCGATCTCTCTTCGCATGCCTCACCTGGTTCGCCAGTCGTTCTCAGGACTCCTCTCACGAAGGAATACCTCTCTTAATTTGTCTATCTCTATCCATACAATACCAAGCAGTCCATCATATGTATGATAGCACGAAAGCGAAAGAATACCTTTCCTTCTATCCCCTTTCAAACCCAACAGTCCTTTTCAGGACTATCCATATGGTCGTGAAATCGCTACTTATGAATTTAAGAATTTTCATTATCATTCACGTTAGTATCAGTATCAACTTTCCAATAAATAATAAGATGATCACGTAGACTTTCAAGAAAGCAATTTCAAAAGCCTATTATATCGCCAATAGAAGTCATTAATGCTAAATATATTACTCATTGCGGATGTAGTATCGAAAATAATATCGCTAGTGATATTCGTTTGTCTCGCCATGTATGGTCAATAAGGGATCAGCGGCCCGTTGCTTGGTTGAGCACGCTATTGTTTCCGCCCAGCAGGCGAGCCGAGCCAGCGGCCTGCTGATTGGTTGAGCACCGTATGCGTCGGCCGATAGGCCTTGTGCGTTATTGTTCCAATTATTGATCGAATTAATTGACCGCCGGTCCTCCCGTAGAGTATAAAACGCGCTTGCTTACATTGGTTTTTATCACGTCACGTCTATCGGATGGTGACGTTTAAAGGTCGGTCCCCAGACGTAAATAATCATATCTGATTGATACACGTCTGTAAAAACCCAATACACACACACACATAGTTTTTATCACCTGACGAAGTGTTGCAGCGGCGCACGAAACGTCGTGATCTTTTAGATCCCTTATTGACCATACATTGCGAGACAAACGAATATCACTAGCGATATTATTTTCAATAGAAGTCATGTTAGGATTACTATCATTGTGACGCATACAGCTAGGTTGAAATTGCCTCCAGATTGATTTTTTGAAAGTCTTGGTGATTGCCTTCTTATTTCATGAAGAAGAATAAGAAGAAGAAGAGAAAGAAGAAGAAGTAGGAGGAGAAAAAGAAGAAGAAGAAAAATAATAATAATAAGAAGAAGACGAAGAAGAAGAAGAAGAAGAAGAAGAAGAAGAAGGAGAAGAGAAGGAAGAAGGAGGAGGAGGAGGAAATGAAGAAGAAGACGAAGAAGAAGACGAAGAAGAAGAAGAAGAAGAAGAAGAAGACGAAGAAGAAGAAGAAGAAGAAGAAGAAGAAGAAGAAGAAGAAAAAAAGGAAAAAAATAATGATTGATCTTACGTATTGTCACATTAAAGGCCAATCTAAGAAAGACAGTTTTATTTGCCGATTTGTTATCTGTTGTCTCCCAATTTTTAGGCTCTTGGCTTATATGTCTTCACCGGAGAGTCATCATGGCCTTGGCTTATAGGTCCTCCAGTCATCCTCATCAGTCTCTTCCAGCTTACTACCAGTCTATGCTGCCCAGAGAGCCCTCGATGGCTATACATCAAGAAAAATCAACAACAGCGTGCAATCAAATGTATGTTATACCGCAGTCTAACCCCAAACCGACTATATAACAGAGCGTTTCTCGGCCTTTAGGGTTATTTTGGGTTTTGGGTGATTTTTGTTTTGTTTTAGTTTTTGTTTGTTTGTTGACTACCTGTCCTCGACACGATGTTGGAATTCGTTCCAGGAAGAAACTATACTTCGTTTGGAAGTTCTTAGCTCCCAGAGAAGAGTCGAAGGGACAGGGGACATGCTGATGATAATTCTATGAAAAACCGGGCTCAATATGCTTGAATAAAATGTTGTTCAGTTGTAGGCTACTGATTGTTTTTGGCCTCTTGCGCAGCCTTAACTCCGGAGCCCGGGAATGGTCATGTGAGAATTATTTTTCATATCTCGTTAAAACGACTTACTTACTGCTTAAAACGACAATATATATGTCATGCTAAATATATTACTCATTGCGGATGTAGTATCAAAAATAATATCGCTAGAGATATTCGTTTGTCTCGCAATGTGGTCAATAAGGGATCTAAAAGATCACGACGTTTCGTGCGCCGCTGCAACACTTCGTCAGGTGATAAAAACTAATGTAAGCAAGCGTGTTTACGGGAGGACCGGCGGTCAATATTAATTCGATCGATAATTGGAACAATAACGCACAAGGCCTATTGGCCGACGCACACGGTGCTCGACCAATCAGCACGCCGCTGATTTTCAACGACATCGTCAACGACATCTTCGAGCGAATTGCCGGTGATTCTTCCCGCCTCTCTCAGTACAAGTATTTAACCATTCAACATATATGTCTTTTAAACTTTAAAATTATCTCATTATAAAGACATAATAAGTCATTAAAACGAGATGATTATGTCGTTTAAACGATGAACACGTTGTTTTAATGACATAGTGTGTCGTTTTAACGGTTCCGGGACAGCCCGACCCTGGATAACCCGAACAAAGGCCCTGGACAACTCGACTCGGTCGAGTACCAGGGTAGGGTGTCACTCCGGACAAATCAAACATTGCAACTTTGTTTTCTCAAGGTTTTATGAACTACGATCATTTTTCACTCTGATTTGTCATGAAAGTGATCAAATATATTCACATTAATATCATTAACAAAATCATGACAGGAAAGTGAATAATCATGGAGCAAATGTCCTCCATAAACACCAAAACCCGAATTTTATATCATATCACATATTCTTTTGTTGTTTTCACTGCATTGTAGTGGCTTATCCATACTTTACCTCATGACGAATGTAAAAATTTTGATGGTTCGTTAGATTCAGTGGAACTACATCTCCATCATTTCATACTCTATACTGAAAACTATAAAGTAAACTGAACCTATTTCCAACTACGAAAAAAATCATAGTATTCTAAACTAGATTATAGAGTGTGGTCGTGGTAATATCTTGAATCCATATGTAGGTATTTGATGTCGTTATTGTCACATTCCCTAAATAGGCCTAATTTGCAACAACAACAAAATTCCCCTTGAAACCTTAAATCTGTTTATAAGAACAGCAAGTAATGGGAATATTGTTTGTATCCATGCTCACCCGAAATTGAGTGATACCGTTCAATCCATGATATTCCGTGTAATCATTTTAGTTTCGTCGCTTTCTCTCGCACACACACACTCTCTCTCTCTCTCTCTCTTTCTCTTTCTTTCTCTCTCTCTCTCTCACTCTTTCCTCCCTCTCTCTTTCTCTCTCTCTCTCTCTTTTCCTCTCTCTCTCTTTCTCTCTCTCTCTCACTTTCTCTATATCCCTATATATATATATATATATATATATATATATATATATATATATATATCTCTCTCTCTCTCTCTCTCTTAGCTCTGAGACGATTACGAGCATCAAATGATATATCACGTGACGTCTCCGACATTGACGAAGAGAGGGCGAGAGAAAAGACCCAAGAGGTGGTTGGAATCTTGGACCTGCTGAGACTACGTCAACCGGACTGGGGAAAACCTCTGCTCCTCACCGTCGTTTGTAATTGCTGTGTTCATCTAACGGGTGTAAACGCGGTAAAGATGGAGGCCAAATGAATACTTTGAATATTACTTGATTAATAGCCGTTGGTAACAGCAGGTGGATGCCATTTTGTAGCTTAAAATTTGGAGATGAATTCTAACACGACCGCGACTGTTTTCTAAAAATCAACTCACATGAAATGTCAAAACCCTATTGTATGTTTCATAAAAATCATGTTCGGACTTCGGATTACGTAACACGTCATTTTCATTTTGGCACATCTCAGTAGGTGACGCAAACGGATATAAAATGTAAATGCCCTTGGTTGGTTTTTCTAAAGTAGTTGCTGTCGTCTTTCCTTTGAATTTCCAGACGTTGGTTTCCTTTTGGAATTAAGACGGTAAATATTTAAATAAGATAAAAGATGATCTGATAACGGGAATAGCCCTTTGACCATTTCAAGCTATTTCAACAGTTTGCAGATATTACAGATGTTGTGTATCAGACGGAAGGTATATGAACAAAACATGTATTGACCGGGACCCTAGACTTTGTCCAAAAATGTTCAAGAAAAAATGGTGCCCAAACGGGGAGGATATAAGGAACAAAATAAGTAGAGTGAAGAGGAAGAGTGCATAGGTACAATCAATGAAAACGTGAATGTGTTTATTTTAAATATTTGGTGCGGTGTTTTTTGTTATGTTTTTTTGCGATTTTTTATTTAAATTAATCCCTGGAAATGCATAATGTTTTTCATTTCTTCACTCTATAATCATAATAGTTGAACAGGTTCAAAATACTTTCCTACGCTTAATTGTATTCACCACAATTGTTTTTAAACACAGTTTACTGTATCTTACTTTTCTCAGTCACAATCGGGTACACCTCCACCCCCAAATTACAAAAAACAATTCTCAGTTAGACGAGTAAACATTGTATGTGACTGTAGAAGCTGACCTCGACACCCCTTGCCCTCTTCCGCCATTGAAATCTGTCATTTCTTGCTGATTTTAGATCTGGTTTTATCTGGTCGATGTTTTTCGTGCTACGGGGCTGACTGAAACACAAATCGGCTTTGTGACTGTGTGGCTTGGAATAGGAAATGTAATCTTTACCTTATTATCGGTAAGACATTACACAGCCAGTCCATAATATGGCTGATTTAATTCAAACCCTTTGAATACTGAATTATCTCATTCTCACATGTTTTAAAACAGGGACAACGTGGTTCCCGTAAGCAAAAAGTTAAATCTCCCCCTTATAATCGCTGCAAGCCAAAGCTGTTGTTGTGGTTCAGCGTTATCAAATCAGTAAAAAGCTCGATATGAACTTTAAAGATGAAAATTAATCGATTCTTCCCCTTTATTTATGCTATAGTTGGCGTTATCCCCAAACTTGTAGGCTGGGAGTGTGAATCAGAGCCATACATGTTGTAGATACATGTATGTATTTATGCCTCTGGTATGAATTCGTGGATTACGCCATCTTCGGCTTGCAGCAGGTAGGGGATAGATATCGCGAAATATGACTAATTGAGAGCCAGACGAGTATCAAATTTGTACATTCCGTTTGTTTAGAGACAGACGGACATTGATATTAAGAGTAAACTCATTGATGACCGACTGAAGACAACGGGTTCAAAACCGTATCCATGACGATGCAATAGACAACCAACCCGCCTAAAGTACCCCAATTTTAAATACACAAATATAAAAATGTTAAATTACGATTAGTCGTCCGGAAGGTGATTGACCGGGATAAGAGGGGGAAAAAAATGACTGAACGGGAAGGGAACATGCTCAAAATTTTAAATTGACTTTGCTGAATTTGCTCTGTGTTCTGTATCCATTCTTTATTTCTTTCCCAGGGCTATTGTTTTGACAGATTCGGTCGACGGCCAATAATAATGGGAGCTCTTGGCGTCTGTATACTAAACCTGTGTACTTTAACAGTTTGTATGCGATTCCAGGTGAGACTTTTCACATTCCCACTATAAATTTGTTAATTATTATTTTTGTTTTCGGTACCTTATTTTCAAATCTAGTTATTTAGTTCGTATGCGCAATCATGTATCGTGTTTTGATTTAATTGCATTAAACTATTATTCATACTTCATGGTACCGATTCCACTAATATTTTACTAACCCAAGATTACTGCCTAATAAATAATTTTGTCAGTTCCAACAGCTAGAAATATTTTCAAAAAAAATAAATTGAATTTTGACGTTGTCGCTTGTGTAATATTCCTCATTGGAACAAATTAACATCGAATAATCTAAATTAAGACTCTTATTAAATACAAGTAGATATTATATCATATTTCATATAAGTTATCAGTAAATATGTTATTTCAATCAGAAAGCGACAGACATGGTTACTTCGGAACACGATTGCAAAGACTTTCACGAAATCAACTCAAGTGCAATATTCATAGCCTATTGCACTGTCTTCAAAAGTCATGTTCGGATTACGTAATGTGTCATCGTTATGTTTGTACATTGAGAAAGATAATAGACAAGTTTCTTATCCTTGATAGAGATAATAACTAGGTGCAAAGATTCTGCAAAGGCGTCCATCGCCTTCCAGTTCAATTTGTTTAATTACTGTTTGCAATGTGTTGTCTTCTATTTTAGACACACTATTCATGGTTGCCCTGGATAAGCGCCGCTCTGATTGCTTGTCATACCCTCACGGTTAGTCTCGGTCCAGGTAAGTCGTGATCCCCCAGAAAGGTGAAGAGTTCGAAACCCAAGTTGATGAGCTAAATTATGTCCTTTTGCAAAACATTAGCCGTCAATTTCAAAGACCCTCGGATATAATTTAAGCCGTAAATACCAAAGTTGTCTAGAAAGCCAAATAACTGGACACTTTTTGGCTATAAAAGTCTTACTTTGAACGAGTTGCTAATCTAGATCATCGTTTTTCAATTGGGGTGCCGCGAAAAAGATTGATATCAAATTTATTTTAGAATAACGCTAATTTCGCGACAACAAAATGAATAGAACCGCTATTTATTTTCATGAAGATTTTTTTTTTCAAGTTGATAAAAGTGTCTACTTCTTCGCTTGTATCCTCGATCGCAACATTAAAAATGATTTCAGGCCGCGAAATGACTGAATACCTCCATATTTTGGCAGCGATATGCGCGAATATTCTTTTTCTTGACAGATAGATGGCTGAATGCCGTCATACTCGGGCAGCAAGGTGCCCGTTTATATCTGTTTTTTTATATAAAATTATATTTTTACCACGCTCGTTCACTTCGATCGCTCGCAACATTCAGTAACAGGATATTTTTGGGCAATGTGATGCCCGAATATCCTTGTATCAAGATGACCGAATAGTAATGATTTTTCATTCCTGTATTCAGGGGAGAGGTACACGCATACATGATTTTTTTTTTGTTTATATCATCTAGTGTGTTTTTTATTACAAAAATACATTTTTACCACATTAAAAATCCCTTTTTTCTAGCTCACTTCGCTCGCTCGCAAAATTTAGAACCAATATTGCCTTGAAGTGTGTACATGGCACTTGACTAGTGCCAGAGTGATGCAAACTGAATCTTCTGTGATGAATTTAGGATTGGGGTGACGCGAAACTTGGTAATTCTTAAAAGGGTAGTAGAATATAATAGTAGAATGTCTTTAATGAATACTTCTTTTTCTTCCGTTACACCTGAAGGTCCTGCTTCATTCGTTATTTGTACAGAGATCTGGTCTCAGGGCCCCCGGAGCTCCGCCATGGCGTTCGGATCTCAGGTCTATTGGACGATGAACTTCTTGGTGGGAATGCTCTTCCCAACTTTACAAGTAAGTCGGCTACAATGACGTATCTGTATGGTGGAGGTGTTGTGGTGTAGCGGTTCATTCACTTAACTCTCGATCAAGGGCTTGAGGTTTCGAATCCCAGCTCGGTACTCACGTCCTTTGGCAAGACATTAATCCACATTTGCCACTCTCTACCCAGGTTTTAAAAGCGTACCCTTTATGATGCGAAATTCATTATAGTTTGCTCTGCAATGCAAGATGCTCCCCAGGGAGTGGAGAATGTGCATACATTATGTGCAGGCAAGCCTGAATCCGATGACTGGGGTGAAATATCTTTAAAGTGCTGAGTCATCGTCATGTGTTATTAAAGCAACACGCGATAGAAACTCAGAATATCATTTGTTTTAATCATCTACAGGAGAACGGGGGGGGGCGGGTTACGGACATTAATGATTAACATAGTGCTTAATTTTGCCATTGACAATTCGACGATTAATATACATTGAAAATATGTTGCCTGTCGTGCTATACATCCATGCTTGACATGTACATAACAAGTAATGTAACAATGGACGATGATGGGGCTCTTTTCATTTGTAGTGAAATTCGACGTGTGAGCAGTACCTCAACCGAAATTCACTTTATTTTTTGACGTTTTAATTTTGCCGTCGACAAGAATCATTAATAATTAACAGCTGTTAAGAAAACTTGTTTGTTATATTGTGCTTTTTAAAGTGGTGTATCCTAGCATAGTTATTGATAATGAAATTAGTTTTTAAGGTAATCATAAATTTCTCTTGTCTTGTATTGAATATTTTTCCTCTTTTTTTACAGGATGCTCTTGGTCCATATTGTTTCTTACTGTTCGCAGGGAGCCTTGCTTTGATACTGATATATTTTTGGTTTGAGTTGCCGGAAACTAGAAACAAAACATTTGAAGAAATTGTCTGTGGTTTCAAGAAGAAAACAACGTTTGAAAACAAAGATCAACTTAAAAGATTATATGGAAACCTTCCTTTACACAAATCACGAATAAATTCGCGTGGAGAAGTGTGTGTATATCGTTCTCCAGAATCTATGGCCCATATCACGTGATACTACACAAGTACACCAAAGGCAAGTTGATAGGCTGAAGAAGAAGGAATAGAACAAGAACACTGATAAAAAAGAAGGAGATGAAGAAGGAGAAAGGAGAGGAAGCACAAAATGGAGATGAAGAAGGAATAGAATAAGAACATGATAAAAAAGAATGAGAGGAAGAAGATGAAGGAGAGAAAGCAGAAAAAGATGAAAAAAGTAGAAGAACAAGAACAAAAACAAGAGGAAGACGAGAAGGAGAAGACGAGGAGGAGGAGGAGGAGTAGGAGGAAGAAGAAGATAAAGAAGAAGGAGAAGGAGGAGAAATTTGAAGATGATCAAATAAGAAGGAAAGAAAAGGAAAAGAAAAAACATGGGGGCAAGAAAAGAAGAAGAAGAAGAAGAAGAAGAAGAAGAAGAAGGAGAAAAAGAAAAAGAAAAACGAAGAAAAAAATATGAAAAGAATAATAAGTAAATTAATAAAACATACAAATATATCACGCTATGATTTCCTTTTCTTTTTAATTTCCTGTAAATCTGTGAAAGAAGTTTATTGGGAGTACTATTCTAAATTGTAGACGGAACTGAAAATGTTTTAGATTAAGTAAGTTTGTTTAAGATATATAGATATATTTATATATGCGACAAAAGGTATTATTCATCGGTTTATATTTTATTTCAGTAAATTGGTTACTTGTAAGATATCAGTATTATATTATTACTATATTACATAATCAACTCGAATTTGTGAACGTATATCTTTTTGATAATATTTTCATATGCATTCATTTTTTTAAATGATTTTTGTGGGGTTCGGGGGGGGGGTCTTAAATGATGTGTTATGACATGCAAGGGATATTTAAGACTGTTTAAACCCCTAAGAAGGAGTATTCCTTAACCCTTTAATTTTTTGGCCTGCAAATGGGACATAGTACCTTTAAAGTACGTTTAAGAATGTACTTTAAAAAAAATCAGCACCATACATTGGCCCTTATTGTTTAATAATAAAGAAACCCGACGTTGTTCTATTTGGCCCAAGACCGAGATTTGAAGAGCGCCAGCTTTGATCGCTGTCTAACTGAAGATAGAAGCAGATGGAGGATATACAAAATTGAATAGGTGGATCGATGTTCAAACTCGTTTATAAATTTCCTACTTTATTTTGTATGATATCCTTTATAATCGTTATTCGCTGCGTAAAATATATTGTGACAGATGCATATGATATATATTTATATGTTAACAGGGAATCTAGTTACTTTGTAAAGCGTTTGATTGTCTACTACAGGTTGTAGTTAAGCAATGAAAAATACATTTTCTATTTTGAGCGCTCTATAACAATGTTATGTCATGTAATGTATGTCTTCCTTCCTTTGCTTTCAGTGATTTCTCAACTGAAGAACAATCACTTTCTGTTTATTTTCAAACATTAAAAACTCTCACAACTTTCTTGTTTTAATAGACCTGTTTTCTAATATTTATGCATGTTCCTTGAACAAAAGTTTCTCTTGACAAATCAAAAACATGCCAGGGGCTTGCCAGACTAAAAACAGTACATGTATATGTATGCTTGATGGATCCATCAATAGAGATTACCCGAGCAGGGGAATTAGATAGTGACCAGGGGTCTCGAGAGAAACATGTATATTGGAAAACATTATTAAGCAATACAATCCGAAGTTCATTCTTTATCTAATATCCAATAAAAAATAATGAATAAATAATAATTAAGATATTATACTGCCTTTCTGAATAATTTTCTTGTTTTATGTAACAGTGTTTTGGTGCTCATTAAGCTATGATCATGTAAAGTGTATTAGCATAATAATCGACTTTAGGTTGATCCATGAGTATGAGTTCATCGGACGGATTTGCATTCCCAATCCTTATATTATTCTTCGCTTCTTCGCCCCTCTTTCGTTCATTCTCTCTCCATCTCCCTCTCTCTCTCTCTTTCTCTCTCTCTCTCTCTCCTTCTATCCCTCCTCTCTCTGTCCTTCTCACCCTTAATTTCTTTCGATTCCTCCTTTCACTTCTTTTTTAATGAATCTCTTTGGAAATACCGGACTAAAACATTCGCCTCCCGAACAGCGCCATTGACTAAGAGAATCTGGCCAATCCGGTTTGAGTTGGGCACAGTATCGGGAATACTACTTTGTTGAGCAAGCACCAAAACAAAAAACAGTTTTGGCCAACTGACACCAAGTTGGCTCTGCTCCCCAATCACACCCAGCGCCATCTAGTGTTAGACATTAACCCATTCCTCTGTATATTTGTTTGTCTCTATGCCTGTATGTCTATTCCCCCCCCCTCTCTCTCTCTCTTTAATTTGAATGATTACGGACAGAAGTCATACAACAAGAACCCAAAATCATGAATGATAAGAGCAATAAATGTAATTATGCATATGACGTTACCTCTCCAAAGGGCAAAGGAGAGATGGGTGGGCGAATGGAGGGTAAGAAGGGGGGAGGGGTAGTAATGCAGCCATCCAAGTTTCCCTCTGGAGTTATACTTCCTACATTGAGCAGGTCTTTTCAGACATGTTACCTCGTGTTTGGCCTCATAGCACTCGCATCTACAACAGTTCAGCCGCCATAAAGCGTCAAACTGGAAAAATGATATGATAAATTCCCTTAAGAACACCAGTAACAATCGATTTTTGCATAACAGATTTTACAAAGTCCCCTTCTACATTTACTTGAATTCTGTCTCCGCATGTATTAAGCCATGAAAACCGAAAGCCCGATCAATGTATACCCTTATTGTATTGTTTAGTATTTTGAGAGCGAGACAAGAAAGAGACGGAAGGGTTTGGAAATGGTGACATTCACATGATTCGTAGAGACTTAGGCACTACCCTTCAACATACCTTACAAAGAGGACAATAGCTTCAGCAAAGAAAAAGGCCAATTATTTTAGTGAGGTAATTATGGATAAATCATTTTACTTCAAAGATTAAAAATAAATTTATCCTACCTTCTAAGAATTTCACTTGAAGTTTATAAAAAAGAGCGCATCATGTACCAGTGGCGTAAGTCCAGACATTGAGGCATGTGGAGGGGGCAGGGGAGGGTCGTAGGGGCACCGGTCTTATTCAATATAAGAATTTAAAAGGCCACGGATAAAGGAGAAGGGTGGGTAAGAGAGGTTTGTGGCGCCTACAATTCACGTTCCATTTTCCGCCTCCCCGTTTCCCCTCTGTTCTTTTTTTTCATGTCTTTGTTCTTTTCCTTGTCCTTTTTTTTGCCATTTGATTTTGATGGATGGGGGCATATGCCTCCTGAGCTCCCCGTGTCCAATGGACAGTTTAACAAAACATTGTCAATTGATTGTAAATGCATGATTTGGCAGGGGCGTAGAATTAGTCTAGTTATAGGGGGTTAGTTGTACGTGACTTATTAGATGCATTCACGTGAGTGAAATGCCGGTGGGGTTGGGGCACTGGTTCTTGGAGGGATTACGTCAAAAATCGTGTAAGTTTCCTATTTTCTATCTTTCTCTCCATCTACTCTCTCTCTTCCCCTCTTTCTTTCTTTCTTTCTTTCTTTTTTCCATCTCTTTCCCTCTTTCATTGTTTTATTTTTCTCTCTCTGTCCCTATTTATTTTTCTGTCCCCCTCTCCCCCTTTCTCTCTCTCTCTCTTTCTCTCTCATTCTTTCTTGTTTGTTTTTTCCCTTTTGCAATTTCATTCGTTCTTCATTGATAAAAATGGCGGGATCATTTATCATGTTTGCGTATGACATGTTTTTATTTATTAAATGTCAAGTGTAACGTTCTGTCCTCGTTGTTTAATGTCAATGTAGAGATAGTTTTGACTAGATGACCCACCTTGGTCCAAAAATAGTTTCAGTGAAGTTTAGTATTTTACCAAAATAACTGAAGGGAATACATGCAGGGAAAACGTTTAAGGCTGTATATTTAGTTCAAAATCACGAAAACAGTTAATGTCAGAAGGTCGGAAGATTTCTTCGTAGTTACAAAAAATTATCTATTCCGAATCTTTTGAAAATAATGCTATACCTTGAGCAAAGAGTCGAAGCCCTGATGTTTACTCGGACCGAATTTTGAAAAAGACGTTTTCTTTTAAGTTAGGGAAAATTATGTTAATTGTCATAACGGACTTAAAATGTGAGCCACCTTGGTTTAAAGCTATTTTTAGTGTGGATTCTAGTATTTACCAAAATAACTGAGAAAAATACACCCAGGGATCAATTTTAATATTGTGTGGGGTTTTCAAAAAATATGACAACAATAAATGTCAGAAGGTCGGAAGTTTTCTTCGTATTTACATAAAATGATTTATTCCAAATCTTCTGGATCTTTTGGGGGATTTGTTATGACAATAAATATCATTGTACTATAATAAAATATAACATCGTATTTTAAATACAACCCCAGGTCACGCTCCAATAAATAAGTGACACGAAATGACTATCAATAGGCTCATCCCATAAAGAAAAACATTAATAAGTTTAAAAATAAACGTAAAGTTGGTTTCAGAATGTTATTTCTTTCCCAGTACGGAAATCACTTCGGTAACTGACGAAAGGGTCAACATTTCATGTAGACTTTTGAAATTATAAATTTTCAAATAAACTCTCTCCGCAGAAAGAGTTCTTGGAAGAAAGGTACATTTTTTTAAAGACATGAATTGTGAAGACATGAAGCAACGCTTCTATTTTATTGGTCTCATAAAAATAGTTTGAATAGTATAATGGGGATTTTCATTCATACTGTTGAGGTGTGGTTATGGTGTCTCCATCACGTCATACTATATCAAATGCCTTCATTACCCTCTCTCTCTCTCTTTTGCTCTATTTCCCTATCTACTCTCTACCTTTCTATCAGTAGTCCATTATGTGTTTCTACATCCTCCCCTCCCCCTCTCTCTCTACCTCTCTAACTATCCTTAACGATATTTATAGTGAATGTTTTCCCCTCTCTGTCTTCTTTCACCCGTCTCTCTATTTTTTCGTTCTTCATATCTCCCTCTGTCTCTCTCTGTCTCTCTCTCTCTCTTGCTCTATTTTCTTTCTTTTTTCTCTCTCTCTCCCCTCTCTACCTTACTATTTTCCGTCCATTGTGTGTTTCTTACCTCTTTTCATCCCCATCCATCTCTTACTATTTTTAACATGTTTAACATTGTCCATTAGTAATCGTATATATTCCCCTCTGTCATGTCTCTGCCTTCTTTCACCCGTCTCTCGGTCTCTGTCTCACTGTCTCTCTCTCTCTCTTTATATATATCCCTCACTGTCTTTTCTCTCTTTCCCTCCTCTCTCTCTCTCTCTCTTCTTTTCGTAGATTGGACATTATATAAATGCAAGTCTTGATAGACGACACATAATTAAAGAGGTGCCTTATCAACATCTCTATCACAATGATTAGATCACACTATACTCCCTACCAACACCAACTTTACTCGCATTACAATTGTAACTCTTAAAATTGAAATTGGTTGATTCATGACACAATTTATTTTTCATATTTCTTTTCTATTTATAGGAGGTTTTCGACACGGTATAACACAATTTAAAACAATGTAATTTTTTCAGAGAGGAAAAAAAAAGTCGTTAAACACTGCAAGTTAATGACTGTTCCACCAAATTAGAATCAAATGTACATATTTCGGCTGTGTTCCTAGGCTCAGTCATATGAATGCTAGAATGTTTTCCTTAATATTTACAAGCAATATGATATCATAAAAGGACGAATCACAAGCTAATTTTAAAAATCTTGCTCCTTCAAACAATCTATGGCAAAACAAATCTTCTTTATCTGTAATTTTAATGAACATAAAGACAGTGTACTACGACTGAAAGAAAATAGGGTTTATACGAATTTGGTATCTTCAGTACCTATTCACAGTGACGCGAGGAATATAACGCCCTCCTCCGCAACGCTACAAAAATATGCCATACTTTTCAATGATGATCATTCATAACTTTCATTTATCTCCTGGAATAAGACCTATTCGCCAAAGATATCTGATCTTAAAAAATAATATATATTGCACTTGAATCTTGCTCAGTATTTTCTCCTCAAAATTAGAAACATATTAAGCATTTTAATCCGATCTATATTCTGATTTTCCCCCTTTCATTCCGTTAATTGATATGGTTGTAGTGGTACGAATGGTTAGTTCGTTCTAGGTATCATTTTCATCAAAGGAAACAATATCATGATTTCTCTATTTTGAATACGAGCTACCCTTCAATCTATTACGTTGTGTTATATTCTGTTCAATATCATTATTAACATTAGTCTTTGAAAGGACATTCTACTGAAAGTATCATACTTGAACTCATACATAAACTGTGCTAGCATTCCTTTCCCGACTTTAAGAGTTCAATTAAGATTCATGTTACTGTTACTTTTTATATCTATAGCGCCTGCGGTCTTTACTTAATAACATTGAATCTCTCCAATCAAGTACATCTTCAATTCTTGGAGTGATTGGCATCAAGAAAATTAGTTTCCGGACTGAGAGGTAGGAGGGATGTGAACTCACGAACACTGGAGATAGAATGATTTCATCAAGGAGCTCCTTGATTATAACATGCTTCTGAGAGGTTCTTATTACAAAAGAAAAAACAGGGCATTCGATTGTCTTATTAGGGACTTGGATTTAGATCATCACAATCCTTTTTGTCAGGGTAAATCATGAAAATTAAGATTGAATTCTACTTTACTTCTATTTTCAGATTTATCCATTCGTAAAGTAGAACATACCAATAAAAGATACATCAGTTGTCATGACCTATTGGTTTATCATTACACAAGAAAAGAAAAATGAAGTTTGCTCAAGACTTACGTTTAGAAAATCTCAACAATAGTACTATAACGATGAGCCGAAGCAAATACAATTCAATTACGGGTTTTACTAACTACTTATTATTTTATTTCACCAATGTTGGGATTTTGAACAGATATTATATTGAAAAAGTAATGTTTTTTTTTAAAGTAATGACAAATAATGGTTTCATAATAAAAACGCAGGGATGATGAAAGTGTTTGACTCGCAGGTAATGAGTTACTGTTCAAACTTCATATTTAGATTGGACCCATTGGAGTTATCATTTTTATCATAGTCCTCTCGCCAAAGAGAGAATTCTTTTGATCCTAAGCAAGAATTGAGAAGAAAGCATGCTGATCACATTCAGTACAAACATCGGCGCTATTTTATTAATTTTTTTTTCTGATAGAATTCGAGTTTTTTAAGGACTGCGTTTTATTGATCTTCTCGTTTTCCAAATGCAAAGGCTAGATCTCCCCGCTTGTATGGACCTGATTCTTCGGCGGCATCTGCAAAGTCCTGTTCCCTCGGCGCCCAATCTCGACGTCCAAATACGAATGCTGAGCCGCCATGTGGCCTTTTACCGAACGCAAAACTCGGCATCAGACCTCGCTTTCCGAACGCAAAACTGGGCTGGGCTCTTTTGCCGAATGAAAACGCCGACATTCCTCGTTTTCCGAACGAAAACGCCGAGTATGCGTCCTTCTGCACTTGGTGACTATCCACGAGGCTGTCATAGAGGGCAGCATCGTTTAATAGTGCCAGCTTGTCACTTTCCCTCCAATCATCTGACATCTCTGCGTTTCGTTGAAGCTCTTCAAGTAATTGTTCGGCCAAAGGTCTTGAGATCGCTGGCGGTGAAGACCTCTTTCCGAAAGTGAATTTAGAGCGGGTTGTAACTGGAGGTCGCCTTCCGGCGTACTGTGGTCGCGCTCGTATCTCTCTTTGTGGTCTATTGGACCCAGTCGTACGTTTCGATAGACTCAGCTCGGCTTCATCCTCAGCCTCATCTTCGGCCTCCATTTCTCGCTCTTCCGCTGCCCCGAATACCTCTCGAATCAACGATTTTGCTATCTGTACAAAAGACATGAAAAAAATAACACATAGTGAGCACGTTGAACGATAATTAGAACTTTTACGAGATAAAGTTAAAGGGCTCTCTATAATAGATGCGTTACCATAAGTTATGTTTTGTCACCTGGCTAATTTGGTTTACCAATTTGAGACCATGCTACATAGTTGAAGACAATTAGTTCTATTATACTCAGAGATTTCCGCATTAATTGTATCCAGCCCTTTAGCGGGAAAACATAGCAACCATTCAGATTCATCGTACGGTGACAGGACTAAAGCTTTCCATTATTGTAATTTTGTAGATTCCACGTGTATTTGGGAAATTAATTTCAAGTACCGTATTCAATATGACTTTCCTTTTAACAGGGTCGCAAAGACTTTCAGAGGAAACAAAAGACATCCTCTGGAAATTTCAGCATTGTGAGTCAAAATCTGCAAAGCTTCCGAAACAATACACTGCATTACGATTTGCGGAAACGATTTCTGAAAACCTTACAATAGGCTATTGAAATTGCCCTTAAAGCCCAAGTCCACTCCGATTTTCAAAAATTATAACATGTTGTAAATAAATCAAAGGTTAAAACTGCTAAATATCACGGGCGTACTTCAATCAGGTGATTTTTAAGAGCGATTTTTGTTTCGGGTATTTCGAGCAAAACATTTATATTGCTGTACGGATGTGACGTATGCTCCTCACAACGAAAGTGCCAGCGGTATACATTCTGACAATAGGCTATTTTCGTAATGTAACCAAATTTAATGCATACGTCTTTGTGAAGTGCCTCTATACAAACTATTTCATTCACCTGATAAGAATAATAGTGTTTCATTATTCTTATCAGGTGAATGAAATAGTTTGTATCGAGGCACTTCACAAAGACGTATGCATTAAATTTGGTTACATTACGAATCTGTGTTGTGAGGACCCTACGTCACAACCGACTCGATCATTAACTTGTTTTTTGCTCATTAAAAAAAATTATTAAAAATAAATCTGAGCACCATTTTCCAAAACCAAGTTATATTTGGGCTTTTTAGATTTTTGTCTATCTAATCAGCTCAACTTTTCAGTGGAGTGGACTTGTACTTTAAGTTTTTTTCTCGAAGACCTGTGCAATGGGTTTTGTTTTTGTTGGGAGTACTCTGAAGAAGTATGTTCGTGATACCCACATCGGTGGCAAACCACACACTTGATCATGAATATCTTTATTATAAAATTCCTCCTCTGTTCCACCCACTAGGTGATTTCAGAATACTCCAGGGCTGCGCCACCAAAATGAACATCTGACTTATTTGGGGGTAATATATTATGAAAAACCCATCTCATGCCGCATAGATAATCTTCAAGCAGCTTTCCTGCACTTTAAAGGATCACTGGTATATTCTTGTAAGCAAATAGGAAGATTCAGCTTACAATTGAATGACGTTCACGCGGTTAAGACTTTGAAGTTTATTAATTATAGACGTTGACGAACCTACTCGCGATAAAGTCTTAAACGTTCGATTCAATTAAAACGTTTTAAAGACGATAAGAAGCGACAAAATTCGAATAAGACTTTAAAACAATTCCAGCATCTTTTGTATTGTACATCAATGCCACCGTTCAATAACCCGACCAAAACAAATACCCCAAAACGCACTAAAGCTGAATAATTATTAGACGATCAACGGTTGTTCCTTCGGATTCTTAAACAAAGGTTTTTATGTCAATTTTGGGGGCGAAATTAGACAATACTTCATCCGTTCACAAATTTGTATTCATAATCATTGGCCCTCGAAAACATCTTAATTAAAATGGATACCGATGCAGAGGTGCACAAGAAAATAAATATAACAAAATAAAGAAGAAGACAGATGGTGAAGAAAGAAGGAAAGACAGAAAGACAGAAAAAATTGATAAACAAGAGAGGACACAAGAAGCAACATGGAAAGGGGCTGCTGGAAAGATTTGATTTTTCTTTGTACTGGAAGTCGAAGCAGCCAAAACAATTGCCTAGGAATGGAGTGTGGGCGAAACCTTACCGAGTTAATGTTGTTTTGCCCTGTGCCCTCTTCCCCGACATCTGCCATTTTATTCTCGACGAATTTTTCCTCGGGCATGGTGAAAGACAGAACCGGTGACGGAGCAATGAAACAGAGACATAGCGCCAGCGCCACCAGCAGTCTCATCGTAAAAAGCATCTGGAATAAGGAAGAGAGGGAGAAAATAAAGGGCCATTATTGGAGCGTAATTGGTGGAAAACATAGATATGACATCGGGCAAGAATTAGATCATATAATTCTGGGGAGAAAGGAAGCTGAAATCTTATTAGTTTGATTAAACAGCGTCACTCAGACGAAAAACAAGATCAGGCGACATGGTATTTATGCTCGATACAGGAGTGGGCGATAATGCAATCTTTTGAGTCTTCACTCTTTGAGCAAAGGAAGTTAGGTAAGTTCATTATCCACCTAAATACCCCCACTCACTTATGCCACTAAAGATGTGAGCGTTACTGACATATACAAACCATAACATGTGTCATAATTCCTCCCACTAAAACTGACAAACTGACAACGAAGAATGTTTACATGAGTTGCTTCAAATAAATCAAAGCCAAACAAGAAGCCGTTCAATATAATAAGTCTTGGTAATCGTGACCTTAGATAGATTTGTAAGTATTCTTGGACGACAACATTAATAACAAGTTGTTAGGGTAAACATCGCAATGTTTGATAATTCTCATTGCCATGCCGAGTACCAATTACATTCAAAGATTGACGAACATTTTAATTAAATTAAAAACAGACGGGGCTTTTCGGAACATGGTATTTCCTAGCAAAATACCTGCTATGTACAAATCATAAAATGTATATTTCTGTTCATCAATGATATGATCTTTTTAAGATAATATAAATGAAAAGCATATAAACAAGGAGAACCAAATGAAAACGAAAATGTATCACAGTTGAAAAAGGATATACATAGAATGATGTAATTACTACTAACTGATGTCTTTGCGAAACGGTTATTTTTAAACGAATGAACAGACTAATGAAAGGCATAAAAGTTGACAAAAAACTTCATTATGGTTAAAATATTGCATTAGACAAACAAATCTTATCTTCTTTGAGAAAGATGAAAATTAGTAAAGAGTGAAAGAGAGAGAGAGAGAGAAAAAAAAGAACAAAGATTGGAGAACGTATCATAAATCCAAGCATATTCATAAAATGTACAGCGCGGAAATAGCAAGTATTTGAAAAAAAAAGGCATGGCCTTTGCATGTAAGGAGAAGACTTAATAGCAACGCTCACGCTATGACTTTTTACAATGTACAATACAAATCACATTATTAATGATAAATCTTCTCGTCGTTAGAAAACATCGGACGGGTAAACAGAAAAGAAAGACAAAAATGTTGGGAAACCCTGTCTTAACTTAATTCACAAATTTAAATACGCATCGATCTCAAAGATAAGTCTGAAATGTAAACAGGAATACAAATCCGTGTGTGAAAGCTAAATCAAATATTGTTCGCGAAGGTGTCTTATTAAAAATAAACATTTATAAAGCAAGCAAAGACATTGTTGTATGCTAGAAAGAATAAAACAGAAATTGATATCCTCACAGTAAACAAACAAAAAGCATTCATAAATGCATTTTCGCTGGCTGAATGAAACGTAATATTTACCAGAATATTTGAAGAATAATACAGGGGTGAGACTCTAAAACAACACGCGGAAGACGACTTAGTTCGAACTTTTCTCACACTACAATGATACGATGACTGCCAAGACATTCTCTCCGAGTTTACGAGCTCAAACAGGAACGAAAATATAAAATGGAAAGAAGCAAATGATATGTGGATGAAGCCCACTTGGATAGCCTACCGATTGACTGTCATTAAGTTGAATATATGGTGACTATCACTCCGTTTCCTTTAAGCTTTGCTGCCAGTTTCTTTTCCTCACACTGAAAAGCCAGAGTAAAAACACAAGCATTTAATGCTTCATGAGGCGGGCCAAAAAAATGTGCGCTGTGCGTGATGCTGCGCGTGTGCTGCTGATATATTGTGCGTGTTGGTTCAACCTCACAACATCGACTTGCTTGCGTATGACCATGACGCTATCCAATGGTGGGCGGTGTTTACGTGTTGAAGAGGGAGTAAGCTGCGCAAAGCAGGACAGTAGCAAGCATTTTTCTATTGTCATTGCGCAGTCTTAACTCGGCATCCATCAAGCTTAAGACATCACCTGGACTCTACAGAGTTTGGGTGGGTGTTATGATCCTTCCATTAAGCTTAAAAGTGGTCTGGAGATAAACATATACAAAAGGTAATCGCCATATGGTAATACTAGGCTAAATTTCACCATGTGCACTTCTCATCTCATCGGAGAGGCCAGATTCTTCTTTTTTTTCAAACGGCCTAAATTAGCAATTGCCATGTTATTCACTCCGCATTGAAAGAGTAAAACGTTGAAAGCCAAACGTTGTGACGCAGATATATAGAAATGCTAAATGCTTTTAAAAGAGAACACCATTAAAACATGGTGTTGTATGCTATATTTATCAAGTATAAACGCTTATTGGTGATCTATTTGAGACAGAGGTCTTTTTATGTATTTCAATATGCTGCACTGTGTTCATGGTGTGTGTCATGAACTGCAATACATACATGCATAATATTATCAATCATGAAGTGTAATACTTGATAAAAAGTATCGAAGCTACCCATCTAACACATTCAAAGAACTCATGAAGTAGGCCATTGTGTCATTCGGAAAAAGTGGGCGTCCAGAACAAACGTACACGGAAAGCTTTGGAAACCGCGTGGTTGTCTTTTATTGTTTACTGTATATATATTTAGTGTTCTCCGTCATTTAAAATCATATACTTTATATATAGATACAGGAAATAATGTTTTGTAAGCATGCATTTATAAGGATAGGAAAGAGGTTGATCCGGATCCGTTAAATACTGATCATTGATGAGCATGTTTGACGGTTTGTTTTAGAAATCATGAGGGCTGTAAACCACTTACCTTATATAACCACTTATAATTGTATAAACCCATCAGTGCATTAGTCCTTACCGAACAATGGCTTCGTAATAACATTTGTAAACTATTTTATTGATTGCTATTTGAGCACTAGAGGACGTCTTAAGACTGAGTTCATGGGTATTACGAAAGTAACGAATATAACAAACTCATCGTCATCATCCTTTTAGTAGGCTTTCACTTCCTATTTTCATTTTCCTATGGTCATGACCTGAGAGTGTAAAGTAATAATCTTTTCCATCTTTTGCAGATATAACATTGTGGTAATCAGATTGATAGATTCTGTAAATATAATGACGATGTTTTTGCATGTGGACTTTTTTTCTAATCGAAATCGCAATCTAAGATAACCTTGACAAATTCATAAGGACATATCAGTCGAATTTTAGGGGTGTTATTTTATACTTAAATAACGATTAAACCCGTGAGATACATACTATTAAGCAAGATATTTATTGGTACCACATGTAAAACATACATTTGAAGACGATTGCAAAGACATCATAGAAGTCAGTTCAAGGGCAATTTTTATATCCTATTTCATATCCAATATTATAAGACGGGTTCTAGAATCTAAGCAATCCGATTGGTCTATTGACATCACGTGGGCGTGCATTTATTTTTCCACCGTGCAAAACATCTCCCATCAAAAATTGATAACCCATGCTCGATATCTGCCGCTTTCGCGTAATTCAGCCAAATTTTATTTGTGTATAATTTTTACAAGCGCTGATCTAACGTAAGAATATTCTAGGCCTAGATCTATACTCTAGATCTGCGGGCGCGTGCATTATCACTATGGATACTGACTAAACTCCGTGCACTAGCCCTGTCCTAACACACTCGCAACAGTGTATTATTTGTATAATTACAAATCATGTTCGGATTACTTAATACGTCATTGTAATGTCTGTACATTTCGAAGGTGATGAACAAGGCTATAATGAACTTCCCTTAGTTGGATTCTCGAAAGTATTTGCGATCGTGCTCCATGAGTCACTTTTATTAAGCTCTACTCTATCCCCACAGGTGTCTTTCAATTACACAATAAGCAAAAAGTGAATGTTGAAAGCTTACAATTTTCCTACTTCCCTGAATCCTAGAAAAACACAATCACTGGATGACATTGAAACTTTATTTGAGAACTCTCTTTTAAAAGATTACGTCCATACGGGGTTTTCCCTAATTCCATTAGCGTGGTTACTGTCTCGTGCTGGCGACAGTGCCTAATTACCAGCTTTGCCTGATTACGTATGTGTCGTACTTTTCAAATGTTTGATAGAATGGGTTCATTTTCAGATTCAAGATTCAGGTGTTATTGTTCATATGTAATACAATACTTCCAGTTGGCCGTTATTACGTACTTCGCACCAGATATTTGGACCCCGTTAGGTAACGAAGCCACGAAGGCCAATGTTTTTTGTGTGTGCATAAGTTACACGTCACTCTTTGCTTTATATACTTGAGTCAATTATCAGATGATTAATTAAATATCATTGGAAGTAGCAGTAATCAGTTCATTATTGCTGTGGGTTGAACAATGAGCGTTCCTGGAAAGACATGAAGAGTCTCTTATGCAGCAAGTCTATTATACAAGTATGAATAAAAATGAGCCGACTTCATAGAACTGACAGTTGTGTTTTTGTAAGTTAGGTAATCGTGCTATCCATCTACCCCCCCCCTTCCACTCACTTCAAGGTGTTACAATACTTCCCACGCCGACGGAAACTGTTTACATGAGATGCTCATCATGCCAAGATGAAAGCAGAAGACGAGAAAAATCAATTGCCAGGCTCTGCTAGTTTTAATTAATCGGTCCATTATCCGCTAAGTAAAGCGTCGACAAAAAACATCGTTGCTAGGCTATTGTTAGTTTTATGTAATCAGTCAATTAACCGATGAATCAAATCAACGTAGCATACCATGACTTCAATTAACCTCGTCTACATGACACCGATTGAATATGACGTCATTCATTTTTCATTTTCCTTCCTGCAGGCCGCTCGTCATGATTATACGGGAAGGGAATCTAAAGAAAGGGACTTGACCTTTAAGTCACCAGCATCGTCAAGGCATGCGTCTTCAAGATTGGAGAAAACAATGGAGAATTTTGATTTCTATTACCGGCATGCCGGGTAAATAACATCGCCAGCGGCTTTACACCAATGTGCAGTGAACCTGCGGCTTCCATTGAGTTATCATGCGATGGGTTGGAGCAGGGTAGGTGCCATAAATGGCGGGTGCGATCTTTAGGTAAATTATAATGCACATATATATCGGTCACCAGCAAAATGTAAAGATCATCGACATCTACTAAAAGGAGATGTCGATGATAAATAACAGAACAACAATGGCTACCAATCACCCTTTTCAACGTGACAAGCAGATTAGTACATAAAATAATATACAGCTATTGACCAAGGTAAGGTGTGATCTAACATTTGGAATGTTTGGCAGACGAACAAGGGAGCCACGTTTAAACAAAGTGCACAGCGATTTATCCGGCAGGAAGATAGACACAAATGAACACATCGATGACATATTCTATTATACATGTATTAAAAAGTTTTAGTATCATGAAGAGAAACAGAATGAGTAATATCCATATATGACAAATGGATTTTAGTCGTTCTGTTTCTAAGGTGTACGTGCATGTCATATAGATGTTGTTTTCGAAGGAAAGAAACATTAGTTTCAAGCACTATATAAATGTTATTATCATTATTATTTAAGTATTGTTAATATATATATTTTTTTAATGATTATTATTATTGACGTTGTTGTTGTTGTTGCTGGTCTGTTTCTTTGTTTCTTCCTTTTTTTTTCTTCTTTTCTTTTCAGCAGATAGACAAGTTTAAACAGTCAGACGGATATTAATTTTACCCTATCTCCAAATTTCACGAGAAACCCGATCTTATTCATCATCCATCATTCATACACATTTACACTAGATTACTATTTGTGTTATAAAGTATCAGAGCAAAAATACAATATTTCATGAACACAACGTTATATGTCTTCCAGTAATATATATCAATCAATGGTTGCATTGGACATGTTTGAGCACTAGCTAATGTATTAGATATAAATTCATGATGTCTTGACTGACATTTTTGCCTCCGGTTGTGTCATCTACGCTCCATTACCAATTTGACAATTATTTTTCGTTCTCTCTCTCCCTCTCTTTCTAATTTGCCAAATTTTCCCGATAATTTTAATCCATGAATGCGACTTTGGATGACAGACATCATTCCATGACGCTGTATGATGATACTAACATAAATGTGGAATGATGCTTTAAGCGGTGGGCCGTCTGGCCCAACAAAAGTATTTATGGTTTGGTTGTTCAATCACTACTCCATTGAAGCTCCCAAGACTCTACTTCAAAAATGAATGAAGTATTAAAGAATAACAGTGTCCCCTTCGGTGTAATACCCCATGTTGACGCCTTCAGAACTCAAAAGTGAAGTCCGCTGACTTTTTCTTGCATTTGACGCGTGGAATTATTAATCCTACTAGGTTCTTGGGATTACTAATAAATCATCACGTAATTACAAAATCAACTAAGTTACATGAATGCTTACATAGGACAAGAATATTCATCAATGTCATAGTCTTGAGGAGAAAAGAAATTGCCAATTGAGGCGAGCTCTATAGGTGACAAGATTGGGGCTATGGTTGTCTACTTTAAAAACATTTTCATCAATCTCCTAAGAATTTGGCTGGATAAGGACTCGTTCAGATAGGACGCGACAAAACCGCGACGGTTTTTTTTTAATGACGTAAAGTGTAATACGCGTCCCAACACAGAGCTCTGTGAATATGCGCAGGGCATTTGTTGCGCGCAGTTGCCATTCATTTACACGTTTAAAAAAAAACCTCGGCAGTTTTCTTGTGGCGGTTTACTGCGTCATATCTGAACGAGCCATATATAAGTCCACCACACACTACACGATCGTTCTGCGATCCGATTTTCGAAGAAATGGCATTTGTATTTGATAATAAATCTTAGCAAACATCATTTTCCTGCTTGATGTAGCTTCTAAATAATGATAAAAATACTAACAACTGGAATCTTAGTACACTGAACTCTTCTAGTCAGAATAAAAGCCGAATCGGCTTCATATCGTAGGCAATCGCACTACTGGTCTGCCGTCACTACGATTCTGGGCCGATTTAGCTTTGACTCTTTCGAGGAAGCATGAAATCCCTTGAAATTTAGAATTCTAAATCATATGACTATTCAGATGATTGGTCATAAAGATTTGTTCATGTTTTAATGATTGTATTAAATGCCTTGCAAATCCTTCAAAAATCAGATCGTAGTCTGATCGTATAGTGTGCGGTGTGCATTCGGCATGTTCGGTGTAGTAAGCTAATGGTGACTGAAGCAGAACCTGCCTGGCCTAAGAGTTAACTCTTCATTAACATATACCACCCCCGTTAGTCGGTTAAAATTGATTGGTAGTATCCTAAAAGGGCCGACTGAGCCATTACGGGAAAGCTTAGAAATACTTCAATTTCGTTTAAACGGTCTAATCTGGTAATTATACGTATTTGGGTGAGATGCTCACATTATATAGAATAAAAGAGGTCATTGGGTTGCCAAAGTTGCAGGCAGGGCACTTGTTATCCCTCTCCGGAAATCATATCAGACAAGATTGATATTGCCAGCGTTTGATAGTACCAATTTATTAAACGCGGCTGGGAGTAATTTGTGACACCCATCTAGTTTTTCTTTCCTTCTAAACTGCCCTTGGTCTGTACTAATCTGGGGGGAAATTAAGAGGTCATATAGCGAAAATAGTATAAATAAAAAAAACGCTATAGGAGACAGAAAATGAGAGAGAAAACGAAAGCGCCATTCAGCGGTTTAAAATTAGAGCGAAATAAATGAGTGACCTAAATTCATTCGTGATGTTTTCTGGGTCGAATCTTCAAGTGAGGCTAAATCTTCTCATTTATAGCTAGCAATTGATAGATCACTTAGATGAGCACGTTTTGTAAGAGGCATATGCCGGTGCGGAACACGCTTTCTAGATGGCGTTAACACGGTTGAGATGACGAGCTTCAGGCCGACTTTTAAGGTTGAAGGCCGTGGCTTTAAGACATAAATTTTTGTCGAGTTCGTGTCATTATGAAAGAAACTGTTTGGAAGCAAACCATGCAAATGGGAAAGGTTTGACAATGATAATAATAATCCGTTCTTGTATAGCGCATAAAACATTACGATATAACGTCCCTATGCGCTTCCAAAGAGCTGTGGAAATTATTACCCTAGCTTTAGCTCCGGCAGCCGTTATCAGCCCACATTGCATTTCAAGGAATAATCCTACCAGGTACCCATTCAACTCACCTGGGTGGAGTGTGGTAAAATGTTAGTCTTGCCAAAGGACGTTAGTGTTGTGGCAGGGATTTGAACCACGTACTTTGTGGTTCACAGTTCGGAGACTTATCCACTGGACCATAACACATCTACATATAGCACATAAGAATTTGGTGTATAATGTGAGGTTTTTATATCATCACAATGAAATGATAATAAAACTCACTAATTGTCCTTATCAGAACTCGAACATCTCTTTAACTGTGCTACCCTCATGGCCGCCTGTACCATGATAACTAGGAGCTTCCAAAATCATGTACGATCCTATTTCGATTTCTTTCAAAATCAGGCGGTAGTAGGGTAGTTAAGGTGTGCCATAGTTGTATAAAACACGTGATATGTAATTCCTATCAATGTCAGACCAAGAGACGATCAAAAGACTAGAACTAAAAGAAAGAAAGTTTTCATAGATTGTTAAAAAACAACCATTGTGTTCACTGACTCACCAATGAAACATTAAACAGAAAGGATTTCACGGAATTTCTTACATTGAAACAAAATTATGTCTGATTTTTTCGGTTTTGTTATGCATTCAAAATTAATTTCCGCTAGTCATAGCTCTGATTATATCTATTTATGGTTTATAACTTAACATTAAATCGTCTCGTACACTCTGTTGGTGCTCTTTATCCAAATTAAAAAACAAATTATGTTAAACATAACAGTAATTTGTATAAAAACTTTCACGTAAGTTAGTTTATTCACTTAGCTTTATTTTCAACTACTTTACCAGTTACGAAGACATCGGTCTGTACAACAAAAAATCCAATCGAACGATCGTTTCATTTGGATGTTATGTGCCTGTTGATCTTTAAGTTCTCAAGTGCCAAACAAACTTGTATTTGCCTACGTGTCTGATTGTCGGACAACATGGAACCTCACATATTGATTGGGGACATCATACTCCCCAGGTCTGTTTACTATTTGATCATGAGGATCCATATTACAACTCTGACTATTTCCATGTTGAGCGGGAGATATTTTTTCTTCGATTTCTTGCGCTGTGAAGGAGACAGAATTGTTCTCTGATCTATTAATGGGGTCGCCCTCTCAACGCATCCATTTTTTGAGCTGTCATAACAGTCTCCTTCTCCACTACCATGACAAGCCGGATGCTATCCTCTGGGTAATAGTGATTCCTATCGTCCGCGGAAGACAAAATGGCGCCCTTCCTCAGGTCAAATCACATACATCACGTGACCTAGGCAAGAGGAATGATTGGACGACTGTGCGTTCTTAATCATGATTATTGGGTCGCCAGCAGGCATGATCCAGGGCGGTGTGGCAGTAGTAGGTGAAACCTTCTGGAAGTTCTCGAACCAAAAGCACGATACTGTTTTTCTCTCCTTCCGCTGATTCGTTTGTTCGCTTTATCTCACCTTCTTAACAATCTCCTTCGTCCACTCTCTCGATTAATAGGGACTTTTAGATTTGCACGACGAGAACGTGGACTGCTACGTGGACATTTAAGGCAATGTGGCGTCCTTTTAAGGCACCGCTGGGCACTGACAGTAGTGCCTTAAAAGAAGGTCACATTGCCTTAAAAGGATGTCCACGTAGCAGTCCACGTTCTCGTCGTGCAAATCTAAAAGTCCCTAATGTATGTGTTTTTATACCAATGTACATGTATATGAGTTTTACCTTTTTGTAAACCATGTCATTTCGCCATTAGATGCACTATACATGCACTTTACGAAAGCTAATACTCTCCATCATCGTCAAAGATTGTCGTTGCATGCCGCTCACAATATGTGTCAAATTTCTGGCAAAACAACACACATTTTATGGAGATCCTGAAATAATACCTCTTTTCAATAAAGCTGCAAATTAATGAATAGTGTGTACTCTGAATAGTAAAGGACACGTTTTCTCTTTCCCCCTCTGTATTTCATGCCTCGAAGATGAATGAAAATTATTATTCAGGTAAAGAATAAAAGTATTATATATAAACTCTAAAAATACATATGTGATAGGTGGAGAAGGGGGTGCCACAAGGAGACATAATTTTGACGATGCCTTTCTTTGAGTGTCGTCTTTCATGCTGCTGTGATAACCCTTTTCATATTTAAATCACTGCATTTCGATAGTTTCATAGATTAAAGTATTTTAAAGATTCATACGAATTGTCGATTCCTTTAAGAAAAAAGCTTTGAATTTACAATATAACCGAGATGTTTCCATTTTTACGTTGGCATGGTCGGGGAAAATTTTGAAGTGCAAAAAACAAACAAAATGAATTCTACAAGTATACACGTGCCTTCTGATTACAAAAGTATGAACCCAATTGACGTGTACTTAAATCTTATTTTATTTTAATCTATTTTTTAGGTTCTTGTTATGATTTAATTGTATAAGGCAAGCGTTCCCGAAGGTGGATTCGTTTGTAAGTATGATGCATCATATGATGCAACCCGTTGCCTACGGAACACGTATGATTCCTGTACTGGAATGGAAGAATTTAAAAGTCATCACAGTAAAACAATACACCGCACATCCGAGAAATTTCCGCATTTCACTCAGAGCAATTTTTGTACCCCTGAACAAGACGGTTTTTCAAGATAAGGTTCGACCTTGCCTTTAGGGTATGTTATGATAGCAGGATGACAGACGGATCTAGAAAAGAGATTTCAAGATGGAACAGTCTTGTTTTGATATCATCCTTTCTTACCTTTCTCAGGGAGATGTAATGCTATGACTTTGTCCCATCGCTCCGGAAATTGAAGGGCATGCTCTCAAAACAAAGCTCGCCTGGGACGCCCTCCGATGAATCAATTGAAATAACTTGTACCCTATTTACATTCTTGAAAAAAAAGGAATGTTCTTTGCCGATTATTACCTTCTAAGATGGCTACATATAGGTTGATAATTTTCTCATTGATCTGGCCAAAATCTTGTTCCTACCTATCAACAACTAATGTATGCAATTTGCATTCTGGCTACTGAGATTTTTTAAGAATTATTTGTTACAGCTGGATGAAATGAATTTGTAACGAGGCACGAGACATTACAACAGAACATTGAGACCAGGTCATGCACACAAAAAAACAATGGAAAATAAAGTTTGAAAGCAGACAAAGCGTATACTTCGGAAGTGTTGAGGTCTAGTGGGTATCTCACCGGACTGCGGAGCACATGGTTCGCGGTTCGCGTCCCACCGCGGCACAAATATCCTTTGTCAAGATAATAATTTACATTTGCCGTACTAGACCCATGTGAAGTTATGGGTACCTGACAGGAAAATAATTCCTTGTATTATGCTAGAGCGCCATAATGGCAGGCACGCTTAAGCGGGGTTAATTAATATTACGGAGCGCCAGTAGTGATAATTCTGACAGACATGAACGCTATACAAGAGCCCATTATTAGTTGTTTTATTTTGTTTATCATCATTATCATTATTATTATTATCATTATGACGATTACTATCTTGAGAATGGGTTCAAAAGTGTGAAAGGGGTAGATCGTGCTTTTATTCCCGATAATGATTGGCTGCCTTACAGCATAACAGACGCACAATGTTCATAAATACTCAGTTTAGATGCATGCGCAAAGTCCCGTATTGATTTGTAATCAATAGACCATACATCTATACTTCCTGTTGCGTTTGAGGGTTCGCACATGGATAAAGTCAAAGTTGTTTTTAAGTGATAAAAATCGATTTAAAATGAGAGGCAAAGTTGATGTTATACTTGTGCAACTACCAGTGCCTCAATATGAGCTACAGGGTGGCATGATGAAAGAAAAGAAATCAGATGCTAGTGAAAAATGTCACCTCCTTTATGACGCAGGAGACCAGTAATTCCATCGAATCAAGTCGGATAAAATCAAATCAAGTCAACTCAAAATGGCTGCCCCTTGAGTGTCACAAACATAATTATATATCATCTCATCTTCTCTCTCTCTCTCTCTCTCATTCATCTCACCTAGTTAGCCCTGATAATGGGGCAGTATAGAATGCGTAACATTGAACAAACTTGACGAGGAAGGTAAAAATGTATTTTGTACCTCAACTTAATCAAAGTTAATTTGGAAGGTCCTATAGGCTGTTGGGCGTTTCCTTCGTTAAACGGCCTTCCGAATTTAAAAATAATGTAAACCTCGATTTGCGATGAGTTCCGATTTTAAGGTTGCTCCTCACGCTATGATACGAGAGAAAGACAGATACAAATAGACTGACAGAGAGAGAAGAGATAGAGAGAGAGAGAGAGGTAGAAAGAGAGAGAGAGAGAGAAAGAGGGAGAAGGGGGAGATACATAGTGAGGGGGAGGGGATAGAGAGAAAAAGAGGGGCCGGGGCTGTGATATCCCTATTTAATTTTATGTGGTCAAATTTTCGGGGACTTAACAGCATAATGTTGAACCTCTGTTGACAAATTCAAAAAATCTGAGATATCTTTTTTCTGTGTTGCTTAATGAATAATTGGCTTTAACTTGTTGGTAACTCTTGTTTGACATTTTGTGCAATTGGATATGGTTTTAAGCGCCCCACCATTCAAAAAAAGATTACAGATTTTATTCAAACATAATTATAGTGAAAGAGAGAGAGGGAGAGTAGTATAAAGATAGTATAATATAGTAGTATATAAAGTATAGTATAAAGATAGGTAAACAAGAAGAACAGATATTTTAGATATTGTGCTCAATCAAAACAAGCAGCAATCAAACAATTAATGTTTAAAACTCCCCTTTTTTTATGCCCAAAGTGACAAAATGATTATAGTAAAAGGCTGTCATCTTAAAAAGACAGAGTTTTCTTTTCAATCATGATGTGTGAAGATAGATCTGCGCCCTTTCAATTTTGGAGAGATTCAATTTAAGCCATGAGCTGGAGATTTGAAATCTATTGTAGGGTAGCTTAATAGCTAATGTCGAGGTAATAATAATAGTACAACCATGAAAACATTAGTATAAAGTGCTATTGAAATGTTATCATTATTGATATTATTATTATTACTACTATTATTGTTATTATTATTATTATTATTATTTTCATAATCATTATTATTATCATCATAATCAATATCATTACACCCGTTTATCCTGCTCATAAATCCACTGGATTTTAATAACCCTGCGATGTACTTTAACGTTTCATAAGAATGCCTATCCCTGTTATGATATTGTGATAATTCTTTAGACAGAAAGGATTCGTTACCTGAGATAAATTACGTGGGCGTGTTATGGATCTTAAACATGTACATCTCATTATTAAATTTGCTGGTTAAAAAATATAAGAATAAGAAGCTAAGTTAATGGGTTTCGAGTTTTTTTTTCTAGCAGCGATGATACTCTGATATAATAAGGTGATCTGCAGCAGATCTGCAGATCACCTCTTGATTTCGTCACAATCTGTATTCGTTATTCTGCATTTATTTATTCTTTCATTCTGAAAGTTTTGTTGAGATCTTTTTTTCTTTTTAGAAAATGCACTATCAATTTGTACTGCTAACTCCCTTTTGTCAGGGATAGAAAACCTCTCCCTTTCAGTAAGATCAATCAAGCGTGACGTCATCTAGGCGCCATTTTGTGAACTCACATTATCAATCATATCTTCCTAACTAGCCGTAAAAAAATATAACAAAATAACAAAATTTGTTATACATAGACTTCAGGTCGAGGGTCAAGGTGTGCGCCTACACACTACAAAATATGATGCATGAGAAGTTTCTTGGACCATGTAAGTAGAGAAACTAATATATAAATCATCCCTGATAATTCAATCGCAATGTAGGGGTATATAACAATGTCTAAAAATTGTATATTTTCGCTTTGAGGTTTCCCTTTGTAGATGCCCCCTTTTTACCAGAAAGTGCCCTTTCTTCCCCACCCCCCCCCCTCCCTCGCTTAGGAAAACACTCCGCCACTCTTGTCTTAAATTTAGACGCCTTTTTGAAAGTGAACAAAAAGTTCCGAATTCGGCTGTAAAATCAGATTTCAATGACATATCCAAAAGTAGACATTTCATCGCGTCACCGTTTAGCCTTTCTACGACGCATGTGTAGCCCAGGTTCAAATGAATCTCTTGCACCGCTCATAAATGATGGCATAAATTCATTACGTCAAATCGTTTTTTATTTATTTTAGAAATGGTCTTATATAATTTGCATTGTATAGAATGAGACTTAATGTTTATGTACACGAATAGCCGTTAAAAACATCATAAAGCATAAAGCAGTAGCCTACGCAATACCTTTTTCTAAACAAATGAATAAGTGCTCTTTTCTCAATTATCTCATAATTCACCAAAAGCCCTCGTCTCTAGGCGCCCTTTTTTAAGGAAAAGAAGTTCAGAATTCGGCTGTTAAATTAGATTTCATTGGCCGGTCTGAAAGCAGAATTTTCATCGCGTCATCATTTAGCCGCTCTTCGACACATTTGAAGCCCGTGCAGGTTCTAATATGTCTCTTGCACCGCTCATAAATAGTGGCATTAATTCATTACGTCAAATCAATGTTGAAAGAGACCGAAAGTGTTTCCACCACTAGCATTGCCGCCTTTCGGTCGTATTTCTCATGGATTTTTTATTCTCTCTCTAAACAGACAAGATGACGGGCTATGACGTGTATGAACACAATATCAGTGCCGTATTCACGTCTTGGTGTGAAGGGGAGGGGGGGGGGGGGCAAACAGCCGCTATGATAATGGAGATCAATCATGAAATATTCTAACTGGTGCATTTTCATTCCATCCATGATCTTCCAAAATAGATTACTGGTTTCATTTTGTCATATTAAAGTAATATTTGTTTTCTTTTCCGTCTTCGTCTTCTTCTTATTCTTCTTTTTTCTCCCTCTTCACAAATTTCCATTCGGTTTTCGTTTTTTCTCCGTTTTTTTTAAATCAAGGTACGTACATGTATGACATCCATACGTGAAAAGATACATGGATCCTACACCTCAGCTTATGCTTTCAATGAACATTAACAGGGTGGAGCCATTTATCATTAAAGAGGCCTTTGATTTTAGGTAAAGGTGATAAGTGATTAGCAATTTTTGTCATTTTAATTTAGTTCCAATGTTATGACAGAGTCTTGTACGAAATTCAAATAAGGTTTGTAGACAAAAGTACTTATATTTTACAGGAATTAGTTTTGATTACTAACCATGATTACAACAAATACAAAATCGTGTTTTATATTAACAACTTGTCTCAAAGACGATATATAAAATCGTGCATTGACTTCCTTCGTTGATGTACTCGTTTTCTTTATCAAAACAGGAAAGAAAGAGATACATGTATCAAGTACATGAATGGCGGAGGGAGATACATCCCTTCTTCATCACTAAATGTATCTCTGCTCATTAACGAATGCATAATGGATGACGTATGTGATAGATAAAGGACAAGTTCAATACGTTGTAGTCACCTCTTACATATTTAGCGATGGGATATTTTAATCTATAAAGTCAAGGGATAACCATTTATATTATGCTTATGACGGCAAGATACTTCTTTTAAAAGATGGACGGGTCATGACATATGCACGCTGAGTAATTACAAGTATATTTGGAAATACGAGGGTAGTACGTTTGATAAAGCCTTGGGGAACATGATAATTGTTCTATTGTATCATACAGTGGTCAGAGCCCACTCTCTGGGGGACGTGTATGGATTATTAGAAATTAATAAGGGGCGATGTTTCTCCTCCTAAATACATATGATGTAAATATGTATATGGTTGTTTTAAAGCCGGTCTGCACTAGTTTGCCTATGAGGGATTAGACCTCCCTGCGTGGTCACTGACAGGTGGTTTTCTAATCAAATCGGCTCTCAATTAACATAAGAAAAAGGGGATCATGGGGGACCAACGGGTGCCGCTTAGGCATTGTTTGCTATATAGAGGGCGCAAGTAGCTATAAGTAGTGCAGACGGGCTTTAAAGGTACCTGTTCATGTTACCCATTAGTCTAGTACACACAAATAATCCCCCTCTGCCACATTGCATCACAGGATACATATGCCCAAGGCTTCAAGGTTATTTAACTGTTTCCAGTTTAAAAGGGTTGTCATGGAGCTAGTCCATACCACAAATGGGTAAATTGTGCAAAGCCATTGTGTTGCAGAAATCCATCCTTCCATCAAATTGGTGCCTATTGTTTTGTGTAAAATTGCAGGTGTGGCAAACGAGTGACAGTGACGCCCCCAATTTCAGACGAATTTGAGGCGTCTGGCGGGCACAACCCCCTCCTTTTTGCTATATTTTTTTCAAACCGCTTGAAAGCATATATGCTTTATACTGTATTTCGCTTTTGCCAACTAATAAAGTGATTTCAACAATATCCTACCTGAGAATTTCGGTTGATCTCGAAAAGAGACGTTATTCTGTTCTCTTCAGTGAAAGCAAATGATTTATCAAATACAGCAGTTCATCATGTAACATACATCGATTTAAAGGTATATGAGACTGTCCGTTAAAAAAAAGAGACTTTTGAAGAGCCATAATTGTATCTTCAATAGAACACGACTTGAAAGGCTAAAAATAGGATTACTCTCATACAAATATGTAAGTTGATCCAAGCTTCCACCCTTTTGCGGAATAGGTGTTGATGTTATTTTTTGTTATTATAAAGTTTCTAACATGGTTTAACGTTTCTTAGACAACCATCGATCAACGTCGAAAAAGGCTATATTTTTGTGATTTTCATCCCAACTCAATCATATTTGAAGATATTCTTACGAGGTTATCGACCTCCCCTCGGCTATTCAACTTCCTCCCAAGCAAAGACATTCTTTTCACAGGAAATAACAAAATGATAAAATCGTGGAAAATGAAAGCAATGTCTGCTCAAGCATCACTAGGGCGATCAAACATTGGTGTATCACGCAATTTCCATTACACATAATGGATCATGCTTTCAGGGATTCTTCTCACTCTTCACCTCTTATCCATCTCATTTTCTTCCCCGATAGGAGTTCCAACAAACAGGGTAAAAACAAAAAAGAATAAATCAAAAGAGTAGAGTCAACGGGCGACATACCTGTTCCCCCTTTGCACTGTATCCTTTTAATGAATAAGAAGCTAAATCAGAAACTCCTCCTTCGGCAATTATCCTGTAGCTCGGGGCGTGGGTGCAACGAAACTCTTAGAATAATGAATTCTTCGATCATTCCTCGTAACATGTCATAAAATAATGGCCACCACATCTTTGACTTGCACCTGAAGTATATTTTCCCTTCCAAAGAGTGCGTGCGAAGATGCTATCTTGATTTTGATTTTTGCACGCAACTATGAGGGGGGTGGTGATTGTGGATTCTTAAGACAATGCCTCGATGATCAATGGTTAGTTTTCTCGACTGAGATTTGTCATGGTATTGAGCTAAGATTTAACAGCTCCATGGTCTAAGTGTCAGCAAAATATATTTCTATAATGGGGGAGTTATAAGCAAAGTCCCGCGGGCATAATATGAATATGAACTTATATCAGGATATACAACTTTGTCTGGATATCGATAAAAACGGGTTGAACATTTAATATTTAGTAAACAGGACTCAACGGGCTCGGAATATTAGTTGTGCTATATTTATGCATGGCAGCTATATCAAACTTGTGTGTGTGTGTGTGTGTGTGTGTGTGTGATAAATGAGTTATGCAATACTATAATCAACACTTAAACAAGGGAAAAGATGGTTTCCTATTGCGAAGTTCAGGAGGATAGTCAAAATCGGAAAATTAAAGAGACTTGTGGCACTACTACTGCTTTCACAATCATTGTTGTTGTTGTTGTTGTCGTCGTCGTTGTTGTCGTCGTCGTCGTTGTTCTTGTTGCTATCATTGTTAATATTATTACTATTAATGTCATTATCATCATCATCATTATTGATATTATCATTTTTATTATCATTATCATTAGTATTATCATTACTATTATTATTGTTGTTATTATTTTTATTACCGTTATTATTATTATTATCATCATTGTTGTTATTATCATTATTATTATTATCATATATCATTATTATTAAAATTATTATCGTTATTACTATTATCATTATTATGTAAAGTGTGGTAGGTGTGTCTTAAAGTAAGGGCGTGTCTCTTAGTTACGGGTTTGTGTGAGTGTGCACTTTAATGTTTACAAAAGTGGCAAACATCCAACTACAACCATCAAGCTGCAGACACCTTGCCTTCCTTGCTAAATCATGCCCATCTCTTCCTGACGCTACCTGTCTGACATGTCTAATGGGAGCGATACCCTATTAGACAGATCCACTCTCCAAACAAGGACAACTGACGGATCATCCTAGGGTAACAAGATGTGACTTATACCTCAAATGATACATCCATTCTCGGTCCGCTTGACAAACGCCGCAGAAACTAACGTGGAAGACGAACAGGAAGGAAAAAAAGGCCTGATGTTAAATCACAAACGATCTATTTCACAAGTACCATCATTTACCCTCGGGCATGTTGTCAAGTAGTGATATGCGTCCTTACAAGTAGAATAGCAAGGCTTTCCTATGATAAAACCACTTAAAATCAGGGGCGTCTGGGCTTAGATGTTCAACGATATATGCGGCATTTCTTAAAACAAATCGCAAAGGGTTTTTTTAAGATGTTATGTGTACATTAAAGGTCTATTCGATCTTTTGATATTCTGTTTTGAAATATTAGATGTTTTGTTTTAAATTTTGTGGCTGTTGGTATGTTTCGTTTTTAAATTATGGAATGTTTCATAAAGTTTGCCTTAAACCAAAGGATGACGCCGTGAAGTGATTTCCGAGATGAGTAAGCCCCTCCCCCCTCACCCTCTCTCTCTCTCTCTCTCTCTCTCTATCTCTATCTCTATCTATCTATCTCTCTGTCTTTTCTTCTTCTTCTTTTTCTTCTTTTTCCCCTTCTTCTTCTTCTCTATCTCTCTTTTCTCTATCTACCCTCTCCTTCTTTCTTCCTTCCCTCTCTTCTCACTCTAACCATTTGTATCTCCATTCCTACCAACACCTCTCTATATTCCAACTTCCTGTTATCATATGTTGTGTAAATATAAACCTGGCCTCTTCCGAGAAGCAATTCACATGTAAGACGAGGAGAAAGAAAAAATCAAAGTATTTGAAGACTAGGCTACAAATCACCTGATGTTACGTACTTTTATCTGATGAAAGCCGCGGCTAGATAACGCAATGCGATCGCAAAGTGTCACACTTTTACCTCAAAATAGGCCACAATCCCCTTCTTAAAAATGCGTCGCCAGCTCAAGAAATGATAAATTTGCTTGATAAGATTTCTTTGCTTTATCAACAAATTGCATTACTTGTGATTTTTACTGACCTCAGAAGAGACACTTTATTCCCAAATCATTTTTCGTGATTTCATATAATGTGAGAGGGCACTTCTTTGGCGTATCCAAATATTATTACAGGGGGGGACTTCTTACCAGATAAAGGAAGAGGGGTGGGTATTGAACTAAATATGCCACTGCTCTTTAAAATACTTAGCAAAATAGAGGGGGGTAGCAGAATTTGAGAATCATTTCTATTTTCTCTTGATATCAGCCCGAAATGTTTTACCTATATCATTTTTAAACAAAAATCTTCAAGAGATAATGAAGAATCCGAAAAAAGGAAAACTTGATTCATCCCGCACGTGTGTTATTGCATCATCATTAAGATTGACCATATGATTATGATAACATAGTATACTTAAGTATTACACTTGTGTAATATATTTTCATTCTTCTTTTTTCATATAATATCTTTTTTATGCAAAGGACCCAATTAACTGGAACAAACTTGCCCCAAAACTTAAACACTGTGCAGCATTAAACAATTTAAAGCTAGGAAGCTTTGAATGTGACGACTGCCCTTATATGTTTGTATTAGAATTGTATTATTTATTTGTCTCTTCTTTGTGTTAGTCTTTGTATTTTGTGTAGGGTCACATTTCTATACGTTTATGTAACTTGTTGATTATCCAATCACTTCGCTATTTCCTTTAGTGGATTTTCTATTTCATTGTTTAATCCATATTTGCAAGAAATCTTTAAATTGTATCATTTGAATTTTTTAAAAAATGACAAAGAAGGGGGGATAAATCCAATTAAAAATTCAATTCATGAGCACTAATAAACAATGGTGGCAGTCGTCCTTGTGGTAGTTTCCCTTGGGCACTGTTAGGGGTAGGTTTTCATTTTTTTTGGGGGGTGGAGGGGTGGAATAGGGGGTGGAATTGGGGGGTGTATGTTTCGGTGGTATAGTTGTAGGGGGGTTATATCCCGGGAGGCACTTGTTCTATTACCATGACTACTACGTTTGCAAAATGAACATAGCAAACCAATGAGTTATGAAAGGAGGGAAAATCCCGTATACCACTCTGAGCGGGATTAACTATACGTACTTTAATTGAGATCAGCCAAAATTCCGTCCTATAATCACAATCATACAGAGATTTCAAGTAAAGCCAACGACAGGAAGTTAGTTCTTAAAGATGCTCCATAACACCTACCAGGCATTTTCATTTACACTATCGGGTATTGTTATCGTTATTACGTTATTATTATTGCAGCTATTGAGTTGCCTTTCAAGAACCTGAAGGGATTAAAGCAGTATGAGTCCTTCTGAAATTCTTGTTTTCCTTTTAAAACGAGGTTGAAGAGACGAGGGACGAGAAAATGTATCGTTTGCTCAATTTTGTCTTTTATAATGGAGCTAATGATACACTCGGGCAACAAATCTAGGAATATCAAGTAACATTCTTCCTCTGAAATTCATCAACGTTTGCCGGCAGGTTCATAAGCTTTTCCTCGTTATAAGCAACTTATTTTCGATTTGTCAATTGAAGATGCATTTAGATGCTAGACAACATACCGCCAAAAGACCCTTCAAAACATGAGGTTCATGAGGATTAATATCAGAACAACATCAACTGTTTATTTTGTTTTATTTACGAATGTAATTTTATCCCTAGCTGCGCTTGTCATGACGCAGAATAATGTTTAAAACATTTGTTTAAAAAAAGAAGAAAATATCTCGTGAGATACTTTGTGACGTCAACAGTAAAAACATCGAACGGAATTGGAAAATATTGAGCAATTGCCAATTTACAGCTGATGAAGTAATATAAAGAATACTGTATATAAACCGCAACGTACAATATAACTCATTATGAATGTAATGCACTAATTAATTCATAACATACATAAATATATCTACCCGACAGGGAAAAGGTATAAAGATATTAATAATTCTCCATCCCACAAACATGACAAAAAAGTAACAGGACTCTGTGTATTCACCAGCATGTTATTCCTCAACAGAAAATGTATCAATGAACATCAGGCTAAGGAAACCGTTCCATTTCATCCCTGTGTTCGCTGGAAATTCGATCACTGATTTACGACGCATTTTATTCTAATATTAAGAGATAATCCTAACTTATCTCTATTTTTTTTTAAATATAACTACCCTTTACTTATCCAGGCGTTTCAAGAGACTTGTTATTATTTCATCAAGACTCGTACTCTAAGAAATTAAGATGACGACATATTTGCGGTACTCGTAAACCCCGGAGGATTAAGCAATATCAAAACACAGCCAGTGCTTCTGGATTTAGTGCTCGCGGAATAAATGCAATAAACCATTTGCTGAATCGTTCCATATTTAATCGTCGGCAAGCACTCCTTGTATTTTTTTTTATCGCATGTATGAATCCATATGCCAGTGCGCGTGATTAATCAACACAGTCATAACTCTTTAAATTGCCTCAGATTAAAATCTACGTCGTTCATTCAGACCTAGATTACTAGTTTTCCTTCAGCGCCGAAGAAACCTTTCTTGAAATTGAAGAGCCCAATTTTTACTGCGAGCATGATAAAGGATAATTTGTGATATCTGATATATTTATAAATGCTATCCCCAACGAAAATTCAAACTGGTAAGTTTACTAGCAAATGAAAATAATCACAATGACAAAGACGACAAGACTTTCCAAAAATGTCTGAAGAAAAAAAAAAGATTAAAAAGTTTCTTCCTGAGAGTAATATCACTATGTGTCCGATTACTCACCTTAATTTACATATAGATTATGTTATCTTTCTTTAAATATTCTAGATGATACCAAACGGTCTGTTTTGTTTATTCTTCTAAACAGATATGCACAGATCGAATAAGTTTTAACCAAGCGTTGCTTTTCATTTCCTGTTATTCTCTTTAATTCTCATGAGGTTTCATTTTTCATCAATCTCATCGTTCCTCCTAACCATCTTTCTCCTTATTCCATTCAATTTATCTCCCGCATCAGGTGCGAGCTCGTCCCTTGAAAGCAAGCGTATGATGACGTCCGAAAAATCGTTACGATATCTTCAAACAGCAAATTGCAAAATGGCATACGTGAAGAGCTCGACATGCCTTCGCCAATACAAGCATGTACCTCCCTCCACCCCTTCCCCTACAGTCGAGAACTAGAAACCTTGTCATATCATCTCCTGAAATTACTCAAAAAAGAGGCCATGAGATAGTGAAAGAAGATTTCGGGCAAGATTTCGACGGGGAATTGAATCCGAGACGCTTGCTTGAAATGGTGTTTTTAGCCCAGCAGGATTCAGGCGAGATAAATTTACACCGCCGCCGATTACATACGGACCCAAGCTGCCTCCCACAAAACACTCTCTAACGGGTCGTAATCGATAATACTGAGTCGGGAAGAGAATTGCCCTGTCAGAAGAATGTTTGAAAGAAATACCGACAGTTATCCATTGAATTCCATTTTAGCTAACTCTTAGCTGTATTCACGACAGGAACAACAACAACCAAATAAAGAAAACATTTTCAATGTTTAACACAGCCTTCATTTTGCCAGTTGCGGTAAGCATACCTTTCAGAGAAGATGTTGAGAAATAGATTAGATGAAAAGTACATTTGAGTATTGATGGAGATCAAATTTCATCTACACAAAGTCTACCAATTTCTAATAAGCCGAAATACGATAGCATTAATAAATCGTTTCCTCGTTAACCAAAAGTTGTTAACCTTTTTCATTTTTACCGCAAAAATATAACATTAAAGATGATGATTCAATTCAATTCAATTCAAAGTAATATTTATTTTCCTCCATTTCTTTTTCCACCTCAATAAAAGTTAAAAATATGTACAGACATATCGATATATAATTACATAAGCAATTTAACATAGCAACAGTTTCAATATAGGGAAGACGGCGTCCTTCCTAAATGTTTTTTTATATCGAATAATAAACACAACTATGCGCTTGACAATCTTATATTTTGTATTTTCAGAACAAGGAACATTAGGAAAAAGGAGCGAACTAGCAAAACATGTTTGGGAAGGAATTTTCAATTTAATGGGTACAGATGTAAAGTAAATTAAATTTGAATATATTCAGTTGTACTGACAAATTTAATTTGAGGATAAGATCTGAAATGTAGCGACCAGGGAAAAAAAAAGCAAAATCAAAGTTAAGAGTCGTAGCTTCGTTCTGGTTTGTTGCACCTGGCGTCGGTTATATTCAATGAATGTGATTGCGGCATGGGCTTTTCAACTTTATGAAATGACAGTATTCTCATCAAATAATTGTCAAGGTATACATTGCCAGGACGGATATTCCTCAATGAAAAGACGGATGCAGGACGGTTTGAAGGAGCGGTTACATTTTTGACATATCGTTGACAACGTTTCAGGGGGTGGGGGCGACCGATTTTACCCCTAATCCACCCTTGTGAATGCCATTGGCGATGCGGGAGATTAAAAATATATCCATACAAATGTGACTAAGCATTCCCACGACAAGCAGAAATGAAAAAAATGCTTTAATCCAGGGCTTAATCCGACGGATTTCGCCATGTCTAATTGACTCTCTTTGTTAAGGAGGAAGAAATCTGAAGTGGTTTCTGGATGTCATCTTCAGCGTGGAGTCGGCATCAAAGGTCATGTTTGATCGATGAGGTCTGAATACCCCGGCAATGATGGTAGGAACCTTTTAACTTAGATTAATCTAAAAACCTCCTTCATATGAAATGATTACACTTGAAACCAGTTGGGTTATATAATCCTCTGCCCTACTTTTGAGGAAAGGTCACAAGTATTATCGACAATTTTTATTCTATTTTTTAAATTGTGGAAAACGCCTATATGAAACAAAAGAAGTTCGGACACCAATGATTATATTAAACATTTAATCAGAAACGCATTACATTTTACATTATAAGAATAACTTAAGCCTTTAATAGGAAAAGTTTCTTTGTATTTAAAAGGGGAAAATGTGCAATTTACGACACTTGCTTCCGAAGTAATACTCGTTGCATTCTAGGCGTCGCTTCGATCGCGTAATTACAATCAATAGGTGCGCCAATGGAGCTTCTGGAGGTAAACAGCCAATACATTAGTAACTGTTCATACTTGCATGCACTTTGGTAATGATTTCGCTTTCACCTGGCACGTCAAACACCACCGCGCCAGTCAGTGACGCAGTGCTACGTCAACAAAATGACCCCCTCGTGTGCAATAGACGTTGGGTCGTGCAATACCACCAATTCATGTTCACTGTTATATCAGCTCAATACTTACTTGAATTATACAGGGAGAACGCGTTTTCTGTATTAAGCGACGCATCACGTAAGGCCCGTTGCATGCACAAGAGGCGTTATATGTAACTAACGCAGGGCTGCGTTAGCGACTGGCGAAGGTGATACCCTACAAAACAGTACAATAATGCCAAACAGTCGAGACAACTGCTACATGATTGGGCGATTATCCTTAGCAGGTTTGATAAAGGCAGGTATTAACACGTTGGAAATGACGCTACGTGTGCAAGGGCCATTAGATGAATAGCTAGAAGGTGAACACCTCGCCGTATATCTGATTATATCGATATTAGCGATTGACCAACGTGCCAGAGAAATGAGCCGAAATTTCAAGTTTTTGTATGATGGGTCGACTAAAAGACCGATCATCAATTAAAATGAAGCATATTCGGACGCGCTCGTTATTACCACTTTTTGTTATAACTGCCACTAGGACGGTTATGCGCGCATAAATCAAACAGTACCTTTTATACAAATCTTTGATTTCGTTTAACCAATTGAAAAAAAAGTAAAATTCAATCAATCAGCTAATACCAAGCCTTATTATCTATCTTCCTCTAAATTGAAACTGGGCATGGTGGCTCAACTGGTTAGAGCGCCCGCCTCATGAACGGGAGGTCGTGGGTTCGAACCCCGGCCGAGTCATACCAAAGACTTATAACAATGGGACCATCTGCCTTCTAGCTAGGCGCTCAGCATATTAGATTGGAGACGGGTAGTAATAACATATTATGTTATGCAGGGCCCGCTGGAAGAGCAGTTTCATAACTGAAGTGGCTACCCTGGGTAAATAAAACGTTATTATTATTTATTATTTAAATTTATTTTAGCTCACAGCTTCTAACTAGGAAAAAGTCCCCCTGAGCTTCCCAAAATGACAGTGTCCAGTGAAGTTCCCACTAGTGCAATGACATTCGCAATCTACTGACCCATATTGAGATAATTCGTGTGGGGTTTTTTTACGTCAGTTTCAGATTTTAAATTTTGTACTTGTGAATGTCAGCCCACAACATACATCGATTGATCTTGTAATACCTACAAATGAATCTGAATTTAATACAAGTCATCAAGGGAAAGCCGAATCAAATGATGAAGCTCTGTAATTTGTCAAATGTTCATTCACCTACGTACTTTGAGTGACCCACGGAATTCCCTTTCCTTCGGTATACATGCAAGCCTACCAATCACCCCTGTATGTATTTGGCAAAAATGTTAAATTAATACAAGCTTTGCAAAATATTATCGTGTGAATTTGACGATACTCATTATGGAATCATTCCCGGAAAGAAAAATAAAAGTAATCAATTAGAGTAAATTCAGAGAAGAGGACAGTGACAATTAATGTAGGGCTTATATAGCGCGTAATACATCGACGATGTCTCTATTAAAGCGCTTGATAACTATATCATCATGATCATTACCCCGGCCATAGGATTTACTTGATCCTTACCCACACACGATGTTTGCACATTCTCCACTCCCTGGTGAGCGTTACAGCCAAGCGTCATTTTTCATACGTTCACAATGCTGAGCAAACGAAATGACTTTCGCATCCCACCTGGTACTCTTTTAACACCTGGGTGGAGAGAAGCAATATATATAATATGCCTTTTTTAAAGACATACTTGCTGGGCCGGGGATCGAACCAAAGACATTTGCATCCCATGTCAAGTGTTTAAATTACTCGACTACGACACCTCTAAAAGCCCCTTTGCCTATTTTTAAAAAAAATGGCGACAGGTAACTTGTATGCAGATACATTGTTTCTTGCAGAGTATACTATATAGATGTGCCTACAGGCTTTGACGATTTCATGTGTGTTATTACCCAATCCTCTCCCCATATTTTAATAATATCCAATATGTATTCACCATACCTCGAGGCTAAAAATTAATATTTTATAATCCATGTTTTAAGGAAAATCTCAAGTCAGCCTATAGCCTTTCAAGACCAACCAACCTTCTTTATCTTCATCATCATTCTTAAATAATTCATGTAAAGGCACATCGGTTGTAAAGATTACAAGTCGTATTCGATGGCGGCATATTTGAAGGATGGGCGCTTCTCACTGTTCTTAAACTAAAGTCGATGTCTTTCTTATTCACACTATTCATGTGTTATCCTAATTCGCGTATTCTTGTTTCAAAGAAGTGCATGACTTTGATTCTTTCGAGAGAAACTCTCTTAATGCCTTCTCCGATCGAACATGTTGTATGATACAGCAAAAAAAATTCGCAAGATTTGAAAACAAGCTGAAAATCACACACACTCTTCTCCTATCCCTGTATACTGAGGTCACTGTTCAGATACATGGATTACTAATTTTATATTCCGTAGCGGAATTATCGCTTAGTAATACTCTCTCGATTTTGAGAGATATTTGGAACGTCAATCCAAGACGTCGAGCATGTCGATGCTTCCTACAAGCCCTTTTAGAATGAATACAAAATATACCCCAACAAACATAATCAGTATAAACTACAACGTATTAGGGCTTAAGCTCCAAGTTAATCATCATTTGTATGCTTATCTTCTGTTCTTATTCACCGTATTCATCATGAATGATAGAAGCCCTACCTATCAAATTTGTTGATGATATTATTTCTATATTCATAAGACATGACATGTACAATCAGGCCACATCATAGTTATTGTGATATTATACAACGATGGCTCAGCACAACTACTATGACAGACTTTGATTGATACGATACCACGTCAGAAATAATGATATGCAGCAAAAACTGTCCATCGCTTGTTTTTGGCTTGGGATCAGGTGTATACAAAGCAAGATCTCCACTAATTAAAGGCACCAGAGTTGTTATCCAACAACAAAACACACTTACATCTGCAATGGGATACTAATTGCACAATACGTCGATGGAAGCTTTGTAAACGCGCTCGGCAGAGATAAGGCTGGTGGGTTGGTGCGGTTGCGTTGCTTTGGCGATTCGGTTTTTAATGGGGTGCTAGCTATTCATTAAAAGGGTTGAGAGAAACAATGGTGTTTGGAACAGATGTTTTATTTCACAACAAAAACAGACCAGGAAGGCGCCAGTGATCGTTTTTTCCTGCTTTTGACCGTTATATAGTTTACAAAGGTTATTGCGTGTCTTACATGGCCATACAGAATAACAATGTTCAAAAATATGGAGTAGGATAATGAAAATATGTTTCATTATTCCCCCTCCTCCCAAGGGGGATTGATTAATTACAATATATGGGATGCTACAACTGAATGATGAGCGACTGCAAACGAGATGGAGGAAAGGTAACAAGTAAAACAGAAAAACAAAAAAAAGGATAGGAAAGAATGCTTAAGGTGAACAATTAAAAAGTAAAATAAAGATAACAATAATGAAACAACCAGATAAGTAACATGAGTTGTGAGAATATATTTTATCAGTATCAGATAGGTCTATAACCATGATGACTGCAGTTATCTTTAAAGGAAAGTGTTCAGTGAAGTCTGCCTTTTCTTCCCAGCAGACGCACGGCAATGCGAGCACACGAGCAAGTGCATTACCCTATCACTTTTAAAGAGAAGGTTGAGTTCTGGGAAGAGGTGAACAATTATTTGTGAGCGTTATCATTGTATTATGCAAGTGTGGGAGAACATCAGATACATAAATGTTCCCTAAAAAGCATGGCTCTTCAAATGCCTTAATATTCTAAATAAGGCATGTAACATCATAATAATCGGGACGGATTTTTATATCACATGTTCGCGTAGTCCCATATACATCTTTCTGTGTACAGTGCTTGTAACTTTACCAAGCCTGGGCCAAATTTCTTATGTTTTTAATGATTCCAGAACCTTGTAGTACACACCAATACTTATATGCTAGATAATCAACCTTTTCTGATCGTTTCTTTCACAATGCAATCGCATGACCAGAACTCAACTTTGTCTTTAAGGGGAGGGATTTAGCAGTTAACTTAATGGGCGAAAGATAGGGTGGGTGTCTTATCATCAAAAGGCCTCCTGTCTGCCATCTGGGGCCATGTCATCGGCCGTGTCGAAATCAAATTAATATTACATTCAAATGAAATTTGCCTCGATGCTGAACAATTCTGACAAGACAATATGTGAACCTAGCATTACGCTGGTATTCCCCGTATGCATGAATATGAGAAGAGCTCTACCCACTTAGATAATTAGAACTCACTCACTGTCATAACAAATGGACGGTGTGTAGCCAACTCTAATTTTATATTTCATTGACAGATCGCATGCTGGAATTCTTTATTCTTTTAATTTCATTTCATTTATTCAGTTCTAAACGTGTACAGAATTAATCAATTTACATTGAAGATATATGAAGAAAAAAAAATACACTTACTTACACTTACATAACTGGTCAAGGCTCTAAGATAAGGGGAGCTTGATGCTTTGTGACCCCTTACAGTTGAATACAAACATACAAACATAAAATAAGGGGGGTCTTGTTGATACAGAAATCGAAAACTACAGACAGTACAGATGTACATATTCTTGTCATAAATATTACTCTATTTTGCGAATTAGTTTAAGCCTGAGTTTAAGCATTATTCTTTCATGTATAACCAACGGAAGTATATCCTTAATATGGGCATGATAATGACAAAAATATTGAGTTCCATGTACTTTTCACATTGAAAAAGGCTGAGAAGGATACCAATGTTATCATCTTCTTTAAATAGCACTTTTCTCAGATGATATTCCAAACAGTGGCTATCAGGTGTGGTATATAGAGCTAGGGGGTGCATGGAACTTTCCCCCTCCACACTCGAAAGGTGAAAAATGACGAAAGAACGAGAATGAAGAGGCGAAGAGAAGGAAACTCGAAAGGAAGATGATACCGTCAACTCACTGCAAAAAAGGACACTACCGCCACTTGCTGTCAATAATTGTAAGATCATTTTAGCGGTGAGGTAACGATACGCCCCCTCCCACACCCTTCTTACACTCCATAGCCATGTTCTTTCGCATAAGATTCACTCAGTATTTCCTGTGCTATCACTATCACGACGCCAGAGACGTATCAATGGCTGGCCTTTTGGGTTCAATGCCTTTCACCTTGTATCGTTCTCACTCTCTATGCATTGTTGGATTTTCTGTTTAATCTGTTTATCCTGGAACGAAAATGATTTTAATAAATCAATATCATATATATACAACGTACTCCAAGAATGAAATATGGAATTCTATCGAGACTACTCTTAAATTGATGGATAAAATCTGAGAAAAGTCATACACGAAAGACATGAACCTGACATACATAATTGATGCTGAGATGTGTTGTGTTTCTATCTCCATGTCCCTGATGCATCGAGGCAGGAAGGAAACAAATCTTTGTATTTCTGTTTTTATATATGAAATGACTATCCGTGGTGTCAGAAAAAGCCTCGGTTATGTTACATACTGCTAACATCAAGGAAAATCAATAATATCTTGCAAACTGCGTCATGTGCATGATGGATTCGTACAAATGTGATACGATTTCCATTCATGTAATATTCTATTTCCAATTATATTTGAAAACATTTTGAAACATTCTGATCAACGTGGTAACCAAGAAGATTTCTTTTCTTCTTACCCCTTTGGTGTGTAACACACACACACAAAAAAAAAGTTTTGAAAGTGTAAAGGACAACCAACAACACTGCCTACGCATGCAGTTGCAACCATGTATATTCAATACTTTATCACATCCTCTTAAGGCATGAATTACCATTAAGTCCTTGACATTCGAAAAAGCACGTTATGGTATGTATGTTTGTATACTAAACGAAATGTAGGGCATTTAATGGATTTGAGTACACATTATTCTCACATGCCCTACATCAAACGTATTTATATTGCTCTTTATTTCTTTCCTTTCTATAGAAACATTTTCCTAATATTTATTTATTAACTAGGAAATGCATTCGGTGCAAATATGTATTTTGGGTTAATGCATATCCCAAGAGACATTGTATTTGAGTTCAATTGAAATTAAAAGGCGTTTAACGTCCATACGTCCCTGTGGACGATATTTCATTGTCGATCATTCGTGTGTTCTTAAAATTTTAATATAAATTGCAAACTATATTTCTCCTTCCTTCAGTCGAATATACATTCAACTTAAGAGCTTAACACTCTTCGTGTGCTTTTGCTCGTTCAGAAGTCATGTAACAGTTTTGTGAAAAAAAAACAATAACATAGAGTGGTAGAGTAACAGTGACTTGAACACACTTTTGAAAACACAAATTGAGAGCGCATCCCGCCTCATTTATACTTTTTCTTTTACTGGCATATTAAAATAATTCGATATGGAAGCTGATATCAAAATTGAAGAATCTAATTCCATCGACTTACTAAGCAATTTGTTTTTCTATTATTCAGCTATATTACACGATATACATGTCCTAGAGTTTGAATGAAGATGGCTCAACGGATGGAAGATAACTACAATAATTCGCTTTAAACAGAGTCTGCGCTCAGGGCCACCTAATATATGATTTTCTACTCTCTGTGTTAAAGATGAGGCGACCTTCGATTTATGCACGTACAAGTCGGCAATATCATCCGAAAAACTACCGTCGATCTCAGAAGATCTTATGAATATCGGGGTCATAATCCCCTTTAGGGAAGAAAGGGGAAAGATGTTCATCAGCACGTGTTCTTAAAGCGCAATTATATAGCATGTGTTAGAGCGTCTGTTATCGTGTAGATGTAAAAAAAAAAATGAGCGATCTGTTCATCGTTAGTTAGTCAGGTGAGTTAACGCTTCCATGAAATGGAAATCCCTTCCTATAAACACTTTCTACATATCATTTTAAAGACGTTGGTTGACCTGGTAGGAGAGAATGGGCTGTATAAAGAGTGATGTGGTACGCACCGGCATTGTATTAAATTTTGATCAGGGCTAAAAGTATTTTCTACATGAGATTCCGTACATTACTTAGGCGTATTAGTCCTGAATTAAACGAGCGTTCAGATGGCCAAGGTTTATGTAGATCGCTGCTTTAAAATTCACAAAATTCGTAAGGCTGCGGTCATGGGAACAGTGGTACTTAGCGCTATTGTGTATGATGTAGAGTGGCGCATAGTTGAATCAAAGTACTTTTCAGAATCCGATTTTCGCATCTCAGGTATCAGTTTTTATCACTTAAAACAATATCCCTACAGGGCATGAAAACAGGGGCTATCATCTAGCGATTCTCTCTCTTTCGCTCTTAGTCGACATGCACACTGAGATGGAAAAGTAGTTGTACTGACATGCCATATAATATTTCAATGCGCTTATTCAATTGTTGCCTTTCATCGTCTAAAGTACATTCTCTTCTTAGGAAAATAAGTCCAGAGAAAGATGAAGACTTAAAGAAAAGCAAAAATAATTCTGTGGCAAAAAATAATAGGATGAAATATGAGCCAGTGCTGGGAGCCTTGCCGCCACGGCAATCCTCACACGAATGCTTATCTACTGAAGATGTGTAATCACCGTCAAGAAAAATGTGAGAGATGAGTTTCGCTGACACAATGGAAATCAGAAGTGTAAGCGTAAATTACCTCACATGACCAAGAATTTTTTTTAATCACACCTCATGCCAAGAATTCTATCAGGAGAAGGCTACATGACCCAGATTCTGACTTCAACCTCGCCATATGTGATGATAACAGCACTGGACATACAGACGAGTGACACTTGACAGCTAGCTCTTCAAAATTCTGCAGAGGATCATTAGTCACTGCTACCGTGCTACGGTTACTCAACAACAATAACGAAAAAAACTACTTACGAGGCAACTGATTGTACTTTTTCAAATGATAAAACTCATGGGTTTGGTTAAGATTTCTATTCTAGTTACGCCCATAAATAACTTGTTTATTTTTATCAAAAGGTTTTGCAATGACATGAGTGTTACTCCTATTTTTGGATTGAGTTCGTATATATAATCCCCTTTAGTATTTACGCAACACTTTTCTTGCAGATAAATGTGTGGCGTAACGAATGTTGAAATGGATTATACTGGTTCCCAAATGAAAGGCATTTAGAATATCTTATGAAGAAACTACAAAAGAATTCTATTTTGTATAATTCTTTTAAAATGGCGCGTTTGTGAAGCAACAGTCACTGGGATCGCTATTGCATACAGGTGATGTTTATCATGTAAATGAAAACATTCCAGTTATTTTTTTTAAATATTTTTTGATTTTGACGTTCTTTAATTTTATATTTCATTCTTTATTTCTTTCCGCGGTTATGCAAGACTACATACATTGTACATATGTTATCATTCGGAGTGAAACAGACAAGCATAGCTTTTACTTTAGCCTCCATCATAATATTTCATGCCTACATTAATGTAAGTGCATGCTAACAAGATTGATTTGATAATGTCCCAGTTACGCACAAACTTTTTCGTGATATTACCTCTGTTGTCTAAAAATACAGTAAAATGTGAATTATAGCAACACAAAAAGAACTGAAATTTATGAAACTAAATTTGTATGTGCCGCAGTGCTTAGACGCAATGTCGGAGTGGCTAAAGTGACCTGCCCTTGAAGGAAAACACCAATCAGCAAAACCGACCTTTTAGATGAAATGTGTATTAAATTTTCCATTATCTTATCACATGAATATTATGTCCGAAGCATACACGGAAAGGCAAATTATGATCTTATCAGCGCAGAGTTGCATAATTCAGTCGTTTTGAACTGGACTTTGCCTATGACAGATATTGTTCGGTATTTCTTGAGTTATTTTGGGCCTTTCGAACAAATTTAAGTCCTTCCTGTGGCGGTAAGTTTTTAATTAAAAATTATTTTTCACTAAAACACCTACGTGCTTTATTTTCCGGAAATCCTGGCACGAACTTCGCGAAAGAAAGGCAGAAATTTTTTAATTCCAAATGTTAACAATTTAGTAATATTAAATGTAAAATCTAAGTCTTCTATGCAAACAGTGGAGAAAATATAATGATTATTTTTATAAACAAAAACATTCGGGTACATAAAAAAGTGAGATGAGTCGGATTAATCGTAAAGAAGTTCCACAAACAATGAAAAGAAAAATGACTGAATTATTTGCAGCAGGAAAATCACTTAGCAATTTTGTCGAAAAAAATTAAATATTAACATCCATTACCCAACAGTATAGATGGTAATTATGCACCCTAGGTTGCAACTAACAGCTGGCATCGAGATGCTCTCGCAATTAGATGTGTATGCCAAGGAATAAAAGCGTACACTTAATTAAGGTCCGTTCAGTTTACACAGATCTTGAAACGGCTCTTGAATCCCTCGGAGACATCAAATAAATTGACTCTTGAGTCGCGGGACCAATGTCTTATGGTCGGGGTGCCTGGCTGCGGATAAACCTTTCCTTCGACGGTTCCCTCGGTTAGTTGTCAGAATTCATTCACTACTCTCCGCCCTTTGAATTAGCCCGGGTATTGGGAAAATGAAATGTCTGAACTTTAAGAGAAAATAATAACCTGTTTGTTTACTGGTGTTTCTCGAAATACTTGAGGGTCTTACCAAATCACTACGTAAAGGTAAATTACCGAATATTGATTCGCGGTAATTACGCTTAACGTCGATCGAGAAAAAAAGGGACGAAACTCGTGATTGTGTGCTGCCTGCTCTTTAACGAGCAATTGATAAAGTCATGTATCTGATGGTTTTAGTATAAAATCACAATTCAAGAAATTCTACGTTTTGACACACTCATTGCGACAGAGACTTTCAGGAAAGTCAAATACAACAAATTCAAAAACTAAGGAAATACTTTAAAATGACAATGAAAACCCGTAGAAACAATCAAGAAGTTTATGTACAAATTAAATATTAACAGATTATAGAAGTCTTCATAACACATCTTCAAGTCGGAGTTTGCTTGTATTTTGTAGACGTTTTTGTTCCGTCTTTTTCGATTTAGTAACTGAGATTCTAGAAACTAATATTCAAGGTAATGCGTATGGTTTCAGTTGTAAATATAGTACATATATAATTTTATTGTTTTAAACTCTTTTAGAATATTTTCCACTGGAAAACAAAAACATCCGCCATTCGTGATTGTGATAGTGTGTACTTGAAATCATCACGTAATAAAGTTGTCTCTTCCGTTTTAGCAACACGTGGCTCTATTATTTGTTAAACTACAAGTAAAGGCTTTAACGAGAAGTAAGTAGTTAAAAAGAAGGTAAATAAGGTTATGGTCTCCAATTCGAGAGATATTGAGCGGCTACTGAAGTGGAGAACACGTAGTATTTCCCGAATTTGACTCGCGAAGGACTTGAACTATAGAGCTTTTTAAAATTAAGACTTGTGGGTGCCATTACTCACGCCTCTCTTCATCTTGTAAAGGGCTGAACCTTAACGATCCGATGCCTACTTGACCATGCATTCATATTTCCAACGCTTTGCAATTAAAGGTATAGTCAACACGCTCGGAACTACTTTCGAAAAATCGACTAAAGGTGATTTCAATACCATATTTTATATCCCATAGAACTACGTTCGGATTACGTAATACGTCATTGTAATGTTCTCTCATTTTAAAAAGTGGTGGACAATATGCTTTTTGTAAAGTAGTTCCGAATTGTGTTAGTCCAGCATTTCCTCTTCAGGACGAATACTAACAATACACCAAGGTACATGAAGTTCAATATTTGACTTATATCATTCAAATCGTGGTGTATAAAGGTTGCAAAATGCAAAATTAATCGAGGTTATCTAGAATAGCCATCCCAATGAGTATAATCAAACATGTGTTTTATTTTTGCAAGTTGAAGGCTATGATCTTTAATTTACCTACCTCCCATAACCTATAACTGTTCTAAATTACCTGTGCTTGGTAATGGAAGGGTCGTGTTAACACTTATGAACACCTGACCGCTGCAATACTTGGGCATCTGCACAATACATATTTGTAATATGATAATTTTGTAAGAATATGATGTTTTAAAGTTTGTTGTTATGTTAATGCCAGATTTTAGTCCGAACGGACTTCATATTCACGATGAGAAAAACAAAGACATGAACTCGAAGAAAATGTTAGTTTTACGAAACTGCATGGCTATATTTGAGAACATGATTTGGACTAAAATACGTCATAACTAAACCACGTGGTTATGTTTTTAGAACATGCTCACCTGAATTGGTTTAGAAATAATATGTACGTTGTGTTACTTTGTCTGTTTAGTCGGGAATGTTTTTCTTGACTTGCTTGAAAAGAAACAAACACTTCGCTCTGATGACGACAGACTGCTTTACCAGGAATGAATAGCATATGTTGACATCTGTATTGAATTCTGTTTATCTGTTTGCTGACGTAATGATCTACGCGTGGCAGCATATGGTTTTAACACCAACAATATCTAAGTGTCACTTAACATTTACAACTTAATTGCCTGAGGCGTACCTACCCCGAGTCCAAAAGGAAGCCAACAATTTGCTCTTATAACATCTCAGGTTGTGTACAAAACCAGACATAGTAGACTCCAAGAAGATGATAAAGAAAACAAATTGTGAGATATTCCAGGATACAGACTAGAGATTTTCATTAAAGGTATAGACCAGTTTTGCAAACGCCCCTCTCTCAAAAAATGAAATGGAAGCTCTCATTACCAATCATGTGAAAGTATATGTTTTGACTAATACGTGACGATACAAATTTTGCCGGGAAACCGCCTACTAATTGATATATTTGGTAAATTATTATATCTATTGGGACCAAATAGATATCGCACACGTGGTCGCGTAGTCCCATATACATCTTTCTGTGTACAGTGCTTGTAACTTTACCAAGACTGGGCCAAATTTCCTATCATTTTGATGATTCCAGAACCTTGCAGTACACTCCAATACCTATATGCTAGATGATCAACCTTTTCTGATCGATTCCACAACGTTTCTTTCACAATGCAATCGCATGACCAGAACTGGCCTTTATCTTTAATGCCGTCTTGTAAACCAATTTTCAAGAAACGAGGATAATTATATAAGTGTTGTTGTTTTTTACACAATTAATTATAGCACAAGGCTGCTCCAGTTATTGTACCGCACAAATGACTTCCTTTATGATTGGTTTCTTCGAAAATCTTCATTCTTCCATTAAAATAATGCAATCTTTATAGATGCAAATAATTTTTAAATTGCGTTTTCTTTCAAGTTTTGCGATATTTCTCTGTAAACGTGCGTTTATTTCACTCGCGGAATATTAGGTCTTTTCGAGTATTAACCAAGCGCTACAGAGTTTCCATCTTTGTTCATTATTTTCATGGCGATTTGGTCAGTAAAGTGGGCTAGGCAGAATGCTTTCTTGCAGTTGCCAATCGATTTGTTTTCTTCAAGGAACAGGTATGGAATTAATTTCTAAAGGTATGACAGATAAAAAGAGACAACTTCACAGTAATCCGATACACAAGATGAACCTAAGGCATTCAGCTGCACAGAGTCTGCCTATGTACATCGTTTTGGGATTTTGCTTTTGTATTCAAGTTTCATAATTTCAAAATCAATGGAGAAAATACAACGCTTGGCGTTGCCAACAAACTGTTAAATCGAGTGCCAAGGTCGTTATCCTGTCTCAAAATATGCCCAAGTTTGCAATATACCTAGTTGAACAATATACATGTAATTTCTTTTTCTACTAGCTCAAAAGTAGGTTCATGATAACTGAGATGATAGCGGGAAAATTTTTTTCACGAAGTCATTTCTATAACACCGTGTATGACGTATATGTGAACCAAATGTAATTTTGCGCCAATTATTTATGACAATGGCGCTGAAAAACACTATTGCCCAGGAAACTTGACTAATGCATCACTGAATATTAAAGAAGGCAACACATGAATGATATTAAGCGATGCAGTAAATCAGCTTTATATTTTTCTGGAGTTATCACACAAACTTGTATGGCGACGTTGTAATCTTTAACCTCACAAAGTCAACATCAGTTCTTGAATACTAAATAATAAAAAAAAAACATTTAATGTATGCTGAATGGCGTTGTGAGCATTTTGTGATGTTCAGCTGTCAATGGCACTTGTACAGTATGAACCTGACAGGGCCGATGACCGATCCCTGGAGAACGCCGAAAGGCAGCGGAAATGACTTCGTGATAGTGTCATTTGCGTGTATAACAATCCCCGCCTTACTGGCCACTTTAGCGCGAGACCTTTGATGCCGTATTCATGTTCAATGATATCTTTCGGTTGAGTAAATTAAACGATAATCTTACCCGCGTATAAGCAATCAAAAGATTATTCTCTAGTTGTGTCCCTTTGCTAGGAAGCGGCAATCCTACTCCGATGTCTTCCCGGGAAACATTGGCGACGAGCCTCTAGTTTCCTGGGTCATTAGCTTCTAGTTTGTACTTTACTTTAAGAGAGGTACGATGTTGACTGGCTATCAGCTACAATGCTGGAAGACATTAAACCCATCTCCATTCATCTTATCGAGTAATGAAACGGCAGGAATCGAACCGTTTTTGAAAGATTGAAACCACTTTCGGATGATTGAAACCATAAAAGAGCAAATTTAATAATATCCAGCAGCGAATGACCAGGGAGGAAGCAAGATAACCAGATACAGTATAGGCAATTATAAAAATGTCCCACTTGAAGCTTAAACATCAGAAAAACTAAAGGGATATCCACCCTTATTTTCAAAACAATCAATCTTACTCCTTAAAAAAAACATTTGTTTAGGTAAGGTAAGGTAAGACAAGTTCAAGTATACATTCAAAATGCTCAGGGGCAAATGGTAAAAAGAAAAATCTTTCAGACGTTCAAGCATCCATGGTATCTATCAAAGGGACAAGCTATCATAATACATCTCTAATCTCTGAAGTCAGGTTACAAATAATTATTTATTTTCCTGATATACAATTACCCTGAATAATACATATATTTGCTAGGCAATTTTTTTTGCCGGTTTAGCAGGCTGTACCGCTGAAGCAGAAAAATCAGACAAACCAATCAAAAAAAGGTTGACAAAATCGGATAACTAATAAGAAAGTTATGAATTTTTGAATAATAATAATAATAGTTCGTCCTTATATAGCGCATTTCAGGACTGCAGGCCCTCTCAATGCGCTTTACAGATATATATTATTACCCCGGTCATCGGATCCATGCTTACTCGCACACAATTTGTGCACATTCTCCACTCCCTGGGGAGCATTCCAGCCAGTCGCCATTTTACAAGCGCCACTTGCTAATCAAACCACATTAACTTTCGCATCCTACCGGGTACCCATTCAACACCTGGGTGGAGAGTGGCAAATGTAGATCAATGTCTTGCCAAAGGACATTAGTGCCGCGGTGGGACTTAAACCGCGGACCTTGTGATCCACAGTCCGGTGACATATCCACTCGTCCACGGCACCTCTACAAAAAGTATGTAAAACTATGGAACAATGGAAATCCCTACACAAATTGCCAATTTGGTTATCAGTTTGTGACGTCATGTCCTCACTCAATTGCTTTATATAGTTTAATCCCTTTAATTTCCTTTTTTATCCCCCAAAACTGGATTTCCCCATGCCTTTGCCCAGGTTATATGATTTGTATCGTATTGCGTGCATGACATTTCACAAAATCTTTTATGAACTTCGAATAATTGATACTATTTTCTGAATATTGTATAACCATAATTATTGAATTTTATATAAATAGTTTATTAAAACTCACATTTTCATGATTTAACTGGAAAAAAATTACTCTATATTAGTGCATCCACACAAAAACATATTACTATCAATCTGACTTGGATGCTGGTGTGAAGAAATAAGATTCTTAGGGGGAAAATAGGAAATTTATATTATCAATTTAAAGAAAATAATTAGTGGATAGTGAGGACATGACGTCACAGACTCATGAGTGAGTTGCCAATTTGTCTAGTGATTTTCAAAGTTTTTCATGTAATTAAAAATTCATAACTTTCTTATTAGTTATCCGATTTTGCTTAAACTGTTTTTGATTGGTTTGTCTGATTTTTCTGCTTCTATTGAAAGTAAGTTATATTTGGAGTGGACTTGCCCTTTAAGAAGCACTTTTTAGGATTTGAAAACGCTGTACAATAGTAACACGACTGAGTAAATACATATTACAATTACGTTCATATCTTAAATATCAAGGTTACCCGAATCGTCATAACATACCTAAGGCAATATAACCCCTTCCAAAGGTAAGTTACTACCAAATGGGTGTGATATGACTGATACGAGGGATGTGACATGACTGATTTGTAAGGGAAGATTGTTCAATTAAGTTGATGCAATTATTATAAATGGCTGTATGGGTGCGAGGTGGAGGAGACAAATGTAGGTTTGTAAGAAGGAAGATAAATCTAAGATGGAAAACTTAATTAGTTTCATAAACTAAATTGGTTTCTTACTAGTGAGAGGACAGCGGGAATGGATGGTAAATTAAACCAGATCTCGTAATTTAGATTTGTGTTACGGATCTTATAAATAATCATGACTATAGGTTAATTTTCTTTGGGGGGAGGGTGGTTCAGTTTCGTATTTTGAGTCGTTGATGTTTTGTCTGTCGGGTGAGAGGTAATGTTGTTAGGTAACTTGAATGACTGATCGTTATTGTCTTTGGAAATATGTAGATCAATTGTCTCTGAAGGCATGTGCGTTTTTCTAGAGCCATTCTCCAAGAGAACTTCCGCTACCAAAAGAAAACAAACCACACTGTTTTTATCCATTGCCTTTCCTGCTCTTCGTCGATCTGGAGAATGAAATACTGCAAAGAACCGAATACATTTACATTGAAAAGGAAGGAAATACCGCTATCTTGTTATACATTTATTTATTCAGGTTGCTCTGTAACGCGGAGGATAAACTAATTAGTTTGGACTGATTTTACACTTTAGAATGGTGCTAATTTTCTCTAATTCAATCTCCAAAGTTCACTGTATTATATACTATTAATTTATTCTTCGCCCCATTGTGGGAGAAAATAAAATAATTAAAAACTGCATTAACAAATGTTGGCGAATCCACGGTCATGCTCTGTTGAGCTAAGAAAGATACACGACGAACAAAAGTTTCTATCCTTCTCTTTAATAAAACAGATCAGTCTACGCATTGGTTTTGCCCAAGGGCGAAAATCTAGCTTCGATACTACACCAACACAAATTTACATTAAGTGGGGTTACCACAAACCTTCTTGGGCGAAATGTTTTTAAAGCATGCGAGACTGTGAAAGAGAAATAAGGCAGATCAAAATCAGGGGCATATTCAGGACATGAAATAACAAAAGGGGAGAGGAAAAAGGCACCTCCGCTTCCAATGTATATGTTTTTTTTTTAATAATTCTATGCCGTCTGCTTCTTGTGGAATTTCTCAATAAATAAGGCGTCATCCGCACCCCCCTCTGGGTGAGGCTGTGGGTAGGAGTCTTAACGAAGTTCATAACAAACTTTGCTTTTGTAGCCTATGATCACACATGTTCACTCAGGCAAATTTGTTTTTTCTTTTCTTTTAGTACGTGAACTAAACTTATTTTAGTTGACGACACCACCAGTATGTTCCCGTTGTTTGGCTCAACAATATGTATTTTGCATAACATCAGTAGTAAGACTGGATGTTTTGTTTTGAGAAAAGTCTCGCGACTCTTTAATCCACATGCACACTGCATTTTGAAGAGGAAATATACCTCTATTGAGATTTTCGCAAGCTATCCATTTAACTTTTCAGAAGCTGTCAAATATTAAACCCTTTTTCCAACAATTTCACAGAGGATGCCCATCGTACAGTGTATGTTTCATCATTATACCTTTTGATATTTTTACTTCTGGCGGTTGTTGGTTTTACCTTATAGATAAAGTATCCTTTATGGAAAAATAATTTTACTTTAATCAGGGAAAAGAGAAATCAATGCCGTTAATAAAAATGCTTTGCTCCCAGGGGAATAAGCCTATAATTTTCGAATAACAACCCCGCATCGAATTCTCAGAAACGCCCGAAGATTTTATCGTATAATATATTACTCCGCGAGGAAAAACAGACGAGCAAGAAATGATCTATATCACAGCTGGGAAGACGTTGACATCTTTCCTCATATACAGAGGTGTTGGAAATTGTTAAATAAAAGTCAACAATCATCCAGGTGATTAGGTATATGTAAGTTTTGATAGCAAATGTGGTATTGATAATTACTAAAGAAAATAAGATGCTATGAGGCACAAATATTTCGAAATTCACCATTAAGTAATTTCATTATGTTGATTCCTATTAATGTCTTTGCCATTGTGTTGTAACAAGTCAGAACTGCGCATGCGTGACTTTTGTTAGAATGAGGGCAACGACTTACAAGCCACTGTATGGTGTTTTCTTGTGTGTGTGTGTGTGTGTGTGTGTTCGTTTTTTTTCCTTTAATCGTGAAGTACGAGTTGTTATATTGTTGTGATTTAGCACTTCTTAGTGAACCCAAAAGAGGACCCAAAAAAAAAAGACAATGATTATTTTTTTTTAAACCTTCAATCTTTATCTTCAATAGAAATTCCCCAATAAAAAATGTCGAAGATAATATGTGATGATAGCATGCACCCAATTATCAAAATAAAAGGTAAACGCTCAAACAATTCAGTTTTAAGAAAAATGCGCTCGGGGCAAGGATATATACTCAGAATGCGCCACTGTGTCTGTTCTTATTAATCTACTAGCTATATCGGTACAAAATTTGTCATCATTCTCCAGTTCTTCCAAATTATAAATGCAAATCACAGATCGCTCGCTGAGGGCGAAACCCATATACCTTGAATCAAATATGACAACGATATCGTAGAAATCAATTATTGCTTCCATCAAGATGACACTCACTGTGATGTCGCATTAACCTTCCAGTCTGAGTGCTCGATGAAAGAAATATCTTACCTAAAGCAGCCTGAGGATATTTACCTTGGTTTTTCTTAGCTCTTTGTTGCTCCTTTTGTGTACCATTTTCACACACGATATGGGGACAGGCTTCCAAATGCATAGCAAAAATAACTATCTAGCTCACTGGATGTGGCATATCCCTACACATGATATAGGCCTACTAATACAATGATGATATTTTATCCTTATGTTGTTCTAGGCTGTATAAAAAATTAAAAAAATTGGTGGTCTCGACTGATATTTCTATCTACTTCTTGGATTGAAAGAAAAACAATTTACTTTTCCTACTCGACATTTATTGAACATCTTTAAATCACTTTTGTTCATATAATGTTATTTCGAAAAGAAAACTCAAAACCAAACGAAGAACAATTGAACGAAAATATCAGGGAAACACAAAGATAACAACAGTTTGAAAATGATAGAACACGTAATAGGCAACATATTGTAAGTTCAGAAAACAAAACCAGTGAAAAGAAATGCATAGTGAACACATTGCAGACTTGATAAAATGGTAAGCAATATTTTTCAGTTTCACGAAAGTCCAAAGCAAAAACGAAAATGGAATCAAATCGAATTGTGTAGAGGTCACTAATTAAATTCTCAAACTAACCTACAAACGTGCTAGATTGTTATGATAAAAACGAATTGGAAAATAGAAAAATAGCACTAAACTTTGAAATGCCAAATGACGTCATGGACATGGTCACCTATAGATGAGCAGATGTTTTGTCGACATTTTAACCGTTTTAGTAGCAAGGCTTTGTTTCCCCCAATAAAAAGTACTTTCTATATTCCTGTCGCGACAATTCGCTGACAAATTACATCTAAAGTCAATGGCTTCAGACATTTGGGGTCGTGGTTAACAGGTAAACAGTGGTCCTAACCAAAACGTCATCAATGTTTGATTCAGACCGAGGTACATGTAATACTGTCTCATTTTAATTCAAAGTTTCGGCAATGTCAGACATTTCAGAGTCAAGAACCTGTTTTGATAGCCTGGTAAGGTATTAAGCCTGTGCGTTTGAAACTGATACTATATAGAAGCAGGGACTTGAAAGTTTACCTGCTCGAATGTTTCAAAGTAGAGACAAAGTCTACAATTGGTCACTTCATAGAAAATGGAGCAACATAATTATCTGCATAACCTGATAACAAAATGTAAAGATGTGATTGGCTTGACACCCCATTATCCTCGCAATTTATTTAGCACATTGACTACTTATTCACAAAAGCATCTGTTGGTAGGGCTGGTTTAATAAGCTTCGACTATGTTGGTAGATTTAGTACACTGAATTATAATGATTTTGTAGTGTCAAAGTGTCAAAACTACTTCATCCTGTGAAAATTACAATAATATAATTCTGTGTATGAATAAAAATATCTTAAAAATCGCGCTGTTATAAATCACTCCTTCACATATAATTGATCTAAATGGATTCATTTCAAATAATTATGTTATTACAGAATTACAGTAAGTATTACCAAATTGGCGCTCCATAAATTGTTTGGACTAGTTAAACCATGCAGGAAGCTATAACATAAAACCGACATATGATCAATCGCAATAATCTATTGCATCTCCAGTCGTGCTGCAATTAATTGTATCTTATTATGCATTGTATTTATCTGCAAACATAACATTCATCGCAAGTAACCATTTATTGTAAGATAACGATTGATTGAAGGAGATACAGTTACAATTAATCGTAACTCTTTATGTTACAAAGCCTAGAATTAAATTACCCCAGGATGTTTGCTGATCGCGAGTTGTGAAGAGGCATTGGGTCAAGTGAAGTTGAAAATCATTATCACTCCCATTTAATATTCTCTAATTTGTGAGTCCGTGGCTATACGTCATCGGGGAGAAATAAAGTCCTACTTCTTCTGCACTTCATAGACTTCGCGAAACTCGAGTCGCAAAACTAGCGGTATGTTGCTGCATTGGATGATAATCAGAGGAACACATCAACGAGCGGTAAAATACATCGAAAGTAGCCAAAGTCGTAAAAGATTTATTTTATTCGTGTCGCAGTGCATGAAGTGTTTTATGGCTAGCAAGGCGTCGCAGAAACTTCATAGAACAATTTAAGATAATAGATTTATATTGTGACGAGCATGCCCTATCGGAGGAGAAAAATAAATGAGCCTTGCAAATACTGCCGATCATCATAACCATCGTCCTTATATCATAAAATCTAGGCTTCACTTTCTTGACCTGCCTAGCCCCCCCTTACCCCTTAAATACGGAATATTTTGCCTCATTAATATCCAGGATGTCGCTGACAAATTTGAATCGGGGGAGGGAAGTCACATCAAACTGCCGACAACATCGCCTTATATTTTTCAAAATCTTTCAAAATATTCAAAACGCATGACAAATGGCTTATAGCGTAGCCCTAAATTGCCTACAGTACGTATTGCAATCTTTTTTTGTTTTTGTCTGCATTCTGGTGTCGAAGTGGTCTATCCAAAATCTCTTCCTTCCTTTTTTTTCTGATGATCAATCTCTCAAATTTTGTGATTCACGCACACCCACACGCACAACCACCGCGTACCCACTCACACATCCTCAGCATACCCGTACAGAAACAAAATAAATATCCATCTTTTTTATTTCACTGTGTCATTATTCGAGCTGATAAGCAATATTGTTTATTCAAATTATATAATGCATTATTGGGTCCTCTTTTAACATGATTATATTAATCTGTTAAGAAACGGTTTAATAAGGATATGCTGAGTAGTTAACTACAGAGTTAATTTACAGAGAGAACGAATGAACTATAGAACATCAAGCAAACCATTTCTCTCTTTCCTTCATCAAAAGTTTTGCACTTATGGTGTATAGGTCATTTAGAGCTGTTTGCAACGAAGATTCATCTATATTTTAAAACACTCTAGGAATTGTTAAATCCTTTGTCAGAAGAAAAAGCTATGCAGTCAATTACTTTCAAGGGGAAAGCATTTGCCGTGGACAAAAGGGGACAATAAACTTACGCTCGTTACACTCGCGGCGTCATTTAACTTGCGTAGGACTGCGTCATGGAGTTTTGCAGCTTCTGATGCGCCATAATTATGTAGATTACATTCTATTTGCTGGGGTTAAAAACTTATAGTCAATTTGGGTATATCTTTTCTATTATGGCCTTAATATTAATCTTTTGTCAACCCTACGTAGATTTTTACATTAAGTAAGGATTATAGATATGGTATGCGGCACTCTTAAACAACAGCAAAATTGATTATGATATTCCGTCTTTGCACTGCCCATATTATACGTCTCTATTTTCCTGCGCACTACAATGTTTCAAGGAATAAATCCTTCCAGGTACACATGTATTAAACTGTGATCGAGAAGAAAATCAGTAGATCGAATGACTTGCAGAAGGACATAAGTAGCAAGTTGGGCTCTAACACCCAAAATTCCTATTTAAAGCCAAGTGAAAGAACCCTATATCACATTTTGGATTGTTATACTTTGCATGGTTTATATGCCTTTTTAAATCTATAGTTAATAAACAAAAAACAACAACAACACAGAATATAGTAAATAAATATATTTCCTAACTAATATAAAAACAGTAATTTAATTACTTTGACACCTAAAAAGGAAAATGTTTGGACTGTTCATGTGTTATTCAATATATAATTTGGGCTAAAAAGGAAAATGTTTGGACTGTTCATCTGTTATTCAATATATACTTTGAAAGAACCAACGTACTATGCGATAAAAACTACTTAACGACATCTTGGTTTTTATCTTAATGCTGTTCATTGCACAAGCGTAATATCGTATTCATTAGAGGGTAATCCAACCCATTTTCATTAGTATAAAAGCAAAACAATAAGACAAACAGATTGGCAACAGTTTGAAATAAATCAGACCAAAATTGAGCAAGTTATGAATGTTTGAAATATGAGATCACGGTGTCCATATGAATCTCAAAGGGGCATTTTGGTCAAAGGATTATGACGTTGTCGCTGAAAACTCTCCCGTTTGTCGCGTGTACAAAATTATCATTAATTTCTGTTTGTATCCTAAGTGCTTTCTCCGCACTACTCAAAATATATGATGGATAGCATATTATTTATATGTCCTCTAAAGAGAATAGACCCTCCGGAGTCATACATTTTGTTAAACATTGAAATTTTAGTCATTGTTTGCTTTGGAACAAGTGGGTAGGTTGTCCGCCAGTACATCACAGAGATATTGACCGATTCATCAAAATTGAAGAGCCCATTTATATAGTTATACAACTTTGAAAGATTCACAACTTTCTTATTTCTTGTACGATTTAATTCAAAACTTTCACCAGTCAACTTCTCTGATGTCTCTGCTTTCTCTCCTTTCATTCGGAGTAGTTTGCTATCAAGGTAGGATTTCCCTTTAAAAACATTTCCAGTTGTCCCTGGTTGTCTTAAAGGAGACGTTCCTCTACCAGATGTGTTGTTGGCCTTCAACCCAGTAAAGACGGAGACCTTTGTCATGATCACGTGACCCTCCTCATGCAGTTGTATTTCAAATATTAAAATGAGACGGGAACAATAGTGTTTTGAAGAAGAAAAAAAAAATCATCATTATTTTGCCTTACATTGTACTACCTTAATCTGAACTGACTGAACACGAGTGTTTTTATCTAATTAAAGGAATTGTGTCAAAATCTACTTCTGTCAGGATTGCACAAAATATTAATGTCAAACATGTGGTTGGAAAGCCGTAATGTGATTCGCTTTTGATTACTCGAAAATTCAGTGCTACGTGTATTTATATAGGAACACAAATAAATGCTTTGGCGTCAATTCATTCTCCTTCTTTAACAAGAAAAGGAAATTGGAAGTGTCTGTTCATCAGTGGTCACTTAGAAATTGCTATATTTACCTTTTAAGAGACAAAATAAGGACGAGGCGAGAGGAGTAATTTTGCAATAAATTGCGCCAGACAGTCCAACTGATTGGAAATAATTCAGATTTGCATAAGAAACCTAGAAGGAAAAGACAACTGATCTATCACTCCTATTAACTTGGCCTACATAGAGGGGAGATGGAAACACAGATCACTGGAAGAAAATTACATTTTAGATTGGTTTTCGATGTGACATTACCAATATATTATAGCTTTTGACATTAATGGTATAATAATAAGAATAGTGGGTATTTGTATCGCGTTCATGTCTGTCAGGCTTGTCACTCCTGGCGCTGTTCAATTATTACGTTACACTTGTTGTAGCATGGTACCATAATGGCGCTCGAGGATTTGTAAGGAATGCAAGGTACCCCCATTTACCTCACCTGGGTCGAGTGTGACAATTGTAGATAAATGCCTTGACAAATGACGTTTAGTGCTGTGGAGGGATTCGAACCCCGTATCTTGTGGTTCATAGTCCGGTGAGTTATCCATTGGACCACAACAACCCTACAACTACACATCAGCTAAAACTAGGGGTAGTACTAATTAATTACTACCCAAAGCACGATAGCCACCCAAAAAGTTATCAATGAAAAGAAAATGTCATTTCTCCCATGTTCGGCACAATGCATCCATGATCAGCGTCTGCGCCGGTATGAAAAACCATTTCTTACATATTTGTTGGTACTAGATTGCTGTATTTTTTGTCTACATGAATAACAAACGTATATCATGGTTTGCTTAAGTCGACGACCCTGTTTATGAAAGGAGGTGTTCATATTGAACTTAAACAGATAATTATTTAAGGATAGTTAGTTTTATCCAAAGACCTATAGATAAAAAGAAATAACTTGCATTTTTGCGATGATGTCCGTATCCCTATATTTGCCGAAAAAAGACGACCCTCCCCCCATCTATTTACATATTCACTTTCATTTAAAAAAAAAAGAAGATTATTCTCCCAAATCATAAGCAAACTTAACGTGGCTTTTTAATGTAGGATGTTTAATGTTGGATATAATGATTCATTTAGAGTAATCTTTCTCACGCTTGTATATTAAACTTTGTCATTGATGGCGCAGTCATTAAGCTTTTCTACAGGTGCGCGCACGAAACTCCAATTTGATAACACTGGAAAATGGTTGATATTAAACATCAAATAGGAAGATTTGACGTCATTTGTTAAACTATCACAGACTAAAACTTTGTTGTTTTTTTTTCAATTTGGATCACGCGACAACCCACAACAAACATTTTGGTTAAATTACCACAACGCCTGGCAAACTAGAAGATCTAAAAAGCAAAAGAAAAACGTCTCTACTGATCGCAAGAAAATCGAATACAATTCTTAAATTTATTCACCCGCCAATCACATAGGAGGACAATCGTCAACATCCTAATTCCAAGAGATAAAAGGTAATAGGGGCAGATGATAGCATCTTGAGCATCGCAGATGGTATCATAAGTACATCGTCTTCTAATCAATAAGTATTCAAGTCCCTGCTTTCCCGCGTTCTATTAGAAATGCCCTGACGTCGGAAAATAAGCTGAAACCTGATATGGTGCTCTTCTTTGTCCTCGGGAGAACAGTTCTGTTTAGACGTTTAATCGAATTTTGTCGGAGCAATCTTACAAATTTTACCCCTGATAATCAGATCAGCGGCATCAATCGCCCGTCTACAACGTGGATTGGAGAGTGGACGCCGCTGGTGAATTCCTCATAATGAATGTAGTTCTCATATTATTGATACGAAATGATTTGGAGAAAATCTTATTGACATATCTGATTCTGACCAAATTGAGGATATTGAGTTTATCGAGTAAATTTAGTTTCGCGTCGCACTACGTTTCCATCGCTATTTTTGCCTCCGTCACTCCTTCTTCGCAAACCGTCTTTCTTCCTTTTTCCCCGTACACAAGCTTTAAGTTTTCTGTTTAAATCCAATTTTCCATCAAACATCAGAAAGTGTGCGGCTTTCTTGCAATCGATAATTGCATTTTCTTATTTTCAACCCCAATATTTCCACTCCCCCATACAATTATTATCGAGTTTTCCATACGAAAAGCTCCATGTCTACAATAAAACTGAAATCTACATGTTATCTTCCCTCTCTTTGGCTTACAAAGAAGAATCAAATGAAAAGTTATATATAAGAGTTTTTCTTTAAGCAATACCTGTCTTTAAATATTTACACCCTCCCTTACTAGGCAGGCATCGAATGATCACACGAGTGGGCTGTCCATCTCTAACTCCACAGAGTCGTACAGATATTTGCCTCATTATTTTTCTTGATAAAATATCCGAGAGGTTTGAGAAAGGGTGTTATACCTTTAAATAACTGAGTGAAATGTGGAAGATAATGAATGAGAAAAGTATGCATTTCTTACTACATGTAAGTGATATCATTGGTCAATTGAAGTCATGTGACCGTGCATCACTTTTCGATCTTACCTTAAACCTAATGATATATTGAAACGCGGAAGAAAAAAAATCGTTCATTTTATACTTGACTTTTCAGAGGTGAAAAAGAACATTATGGCATAAATCCATTAAATCAGAAGCATAGACTAACTACAACCGGGTTGACCTAAAGCTCCAAGGACCGTTGGCCCACGAGACCGATTTCCCGCCTCTGTGGATACATATCTCTTGAGTTCGGTGACTGACACTCTCGGGTTCTTAATTGAGCTGTTGCCCCAAAGCATATCTACAGAAATACAACAAACGGTATTAATAGGTATACTATTTGTTAATGTTTTATTTCTTTAACTTAATAAGCCCAAATATTTTATAGCTCACATGGCAAATTCATATTCCGTAGAACATCATAGCGCTAATAATGCATCTTTTTTATGACTACAGTCATTATTTACGTCAAACAAACAAACCAACGATTCCCCTGCAATGTTCGTGTTGCATACAAAAGACATAGTTGCCAAAGGCTTGGTGTTGGAGTCTTCAGCATGGCACAGAGAAGTGAACCGGCATTGTGACCACATACAAAATGGCACTTTTCACAACGGTCTTTCAAAGGTAGCGTGCAGCATCATGCGTTTTTTTTTTTTTGATATTTCAAATAATTGAAGAAAAATATTGAAGTCCCAAGAGACTTTGAGACAGCGATAACCGTGTAATTGATGCAAATAAATTGCATTGATCACATGAAAACAACACGTCATAAATATTCCCTATGGTATGACTGACAAACATAATGAATGGGAAAAAGCAGCCACATTACTGTTTACATTACTTGAAGAACTATATATAAGCCATATGTGTGTATAAATACCTATGTAATTTGGTTTTATATTAACATTTCTGAAATAAATCTCTTTACAACTTATTTTTGCTATACCTTGTCCCTGTGGAATATTTTTCCCACGTAAAAGGCGATCGGGGTATGAATAGGTATTGGCTTCTGAGATACTCCTGTATTGAGAGTGGTTAAACGTAGATAAAGGCCTTGCTATGAGACAAAGTGGCTCGTGGTGGAGTCATAATTTACACACGACTGGTCCTACGCATCATCGGTTCTACACAAAAGTAATAAAACTATCTGTATTACACACCGAACACCCTGCCGAAGGATAGGAGTTAGGTTTCGGACAATCCTATCCCCAGTCATTAAACCTAACCTTACCGAAACCCTAAACACGAACCCTCGCAATTACTCCTCTTTGATGATTAACCATCTGACTATAACTTCCTCAATGATTACCATCCTTAGAATTATAAATAACTCATCTATATAAAGCATGTTTACCCCCCCTCCAATAACAAAAATATACAAAATCGTTCTGTATCCACTTGGAGGATGTTCGTTTAAGGAGTAGGAATACAGATAGAAAATTCTTTATTGGAGATAAAAGATAATTTGGCATCTTACTTGGATGAAGTATTGTAGTAAGCTCCAACCTTGATGCAAATATACTGAACCTAATTAAAAGATCGAAGCTCAGTTGGTATGATCAGGTTTCATTTCGAGATGAAAAGTACGCGTTACCTTTTGCTTATCATTGCTTGGACGACACACTTACTCCTACGATAATTGTTCCATGGACAATTATCTACACTAAACAAGCTAAATGAATTATTAACGTCAGCCTTGGACTAATCAGACCTAACCCTAACCTAAACCTAATCCTCGCCCTAAACCAAAACTAATCAACCCTGATAGTACTTTTAAAAGTTTTGTCGCTGTTCTTGTTGTCTCTGTCTCAGTCTGTCTGTCTGTGTTCATCTCTCTTTCTCCTGTGCAAGACAGTTTTGCTAGTATCTGTAATATCATTCCCTTCTTCCAATTCTGTCCCAGTCTGTATCTCAGTTCGTCTGTAATTGTGTCTCTACTCTGTCTCTGTCTGTCTCTTTCCCTCGCCCTCTATCTTTCTATCTATCTATCTATTTAATTGTCTTCCTCTTCTCTTACACATCTTGTGTTATCTGTTCTTCTATTTTCATGTCTTCCTCACTCCAGGTGTGCCATTCTTCTCATACTGATTACCGCTTCGTACAGTTATTTAGCAAAGATATTATTTTCATGCTCTGCTAGGTTCTGCCTTATTTGCTTTGTGTGATGTAATATCTACTCTTGAAAATGTTAATAACGCACGAACTATATACAACCATGCTTTAAAGCCAGCTGGAGCCTCTCCGAACGAATAATTTCCTTGGATCAGAAGAGCCAGTCAAATAAATCCTTCTAAATGGTAGCTCTGACTTGAGACTTACTTACAGAACGTGGCGAGAATCTAAATAACACCAAATTGGGTTTTTTCTTGAATATATATTGAATTCGTATGCCCTCGCTTCAGGCAATATAGCCTTTTCATCAACAGACTATATTTATAAACTATATATGCACGAGCTAAAAAAAAACTTTAACCGGTAACCTTTTTGTCCTAATGTTATGATAGTATGATATTTGATGCCGATATTAATATACTTCAAACCTTCTGCGAAGCCTTTCCCAAGGCATTTAATCAAATATGGAGCAAAGATGATAACAGAGAAAAGGTAGGGTTATGAATATTTTAAAGATAGCCTTAAGGAGGTAAAGAGATTAAATAATTTCAAACGTGCTTCATTGTAACGCTCTGTTTCTCAAGAACCGCATAGGAGTTACATACATACCTCACATATTTATTCATTAATTCATGATTTCTTTCAACATGGTATTTTCATTCAGTTCCACTGGAAGCCAGTGAACGTGCTTTACAAGAAAGCCCTGCATGTGGCATTTCAATGACTAAATTACATGTTAAGGTGCCTGTTGTATGAATTGCTATTTTTAAACAATACAAGCATTTGAAGCAAGACTTAGAATAATACCTTAGTCACACCGCCAAACCGACGTTACACCGACTCCAAACCGACCAATTCTTCGCCATAGATGTAATGTAGTTTTTCGTTCGGTTTGGTGTCGGTCTGGTGTCGGTCTTGTCGGTGGGACTAAGGTTTAAAACTTTAATTTGACTTCTCCTTTGTGTATACCCCGCTTTAGAACGCAGCTACATCTGACACATGACAACCATACGTAATACGCACATTTCTTTCCTTTACTTTTTTCCGTTTAGTTGAGCTGATTATTTACCGTAAGAATTCCAGTCAAATAGAAAATAATGTAAATGCATGACGTCAGCAAATGCATAAAACATCAAGGTAATCCTTCCAGTGATCAAAATAGAATTATGATGAGACCAAGAATATGCAAGATAAACAGGCATTGATATTAGAATGGGAATATAATTCTTCAAGTTTATTATTGTGGATGGGGCTAATAGGAAGATAGCAAATAATCCTGAATATAACCATATCTAACATATAACAACGAGTTAGATGTAAATCTCATATTGATACATCAATATTACAATATAAACTTCAGCCAGTTTATTGACCAAAAGATTGCCTGATCCTGAATTCAGAAGTTCTCTATTCCGACGTTTTAGTCTGTTACATTTTAGTGCACGCTCATATACACTGCCACAATACCATGTAAGAAAGATGGATGTCTATACAAGACAACTATATCATATTCTTCATTCCCCCAGTGAGATGAAAATAAACCGAATAGGATGCATCCCATCTTTAATATCTGTGTCTGCTATATTCGGGCATCCGTGCCCCCCACGTTTTCTTGCCTCATCTCATGAGAAACCACGTTCATAAAAAAAATACTAATCAGCATGATCAGAGTATCGAAATAAAGTACAGCGCTTCAGAGACAAGATTCATTCGTAATTTTTTCCCCCGCTTCTTAATTCATTTTCGTAGGCGGGTGAATAGGGTGAAACGGTGCCGCAAAAAGGTGAGAAAATGAATTGCCATCATAGATTATGGGTTGGAATGATGGCTCATGATTGCATCCAATCAACCAAGACTGTCTGAAGTCTGTTTGCACTGTTCCCAATCTGATTTGTATCACTCTTGCAACTGTATAGTGCCAGTCTCACTGGAAAGACCAAAAAGCATACCGACAACAGACGGAACATTGACTTACATTACCCCGCACTGACAAGTTATCGGTCTATTTGGATTTGGATTGGTGGGTGTGACTGAGGGTTTTATGGTATTACACCGACAAGACCGACATCAGAGTGACACCAGACCGAACAAAGAATTACATTACCGCGCACTGCCAAGTAATCGGTCGGTTTTGAATCGGTCGGTTTTGGAGTCAGTTTGGCGGTGTGACTGAGGAGCCATTATACTTAGGAGATCGGCACCTATCCGATAACAAACCGAACAAAAAGCATTACATTACCCGGCATGGCCAAAATAATCTATTGGTTTGGAGTCGAAGTAGACTAGTGTATGATGGAACGTATCTTGGTTAGGAGTCTGACCGTCTGACCCCTCAGCCACACTTACTGGACCGGTACCAAACTGTCAATCAGACCGAACAAGAAATTACATTATCTCAAATGGCTCAAAATCGGTCGTTTTGGAGATGGTCTAGCGGTGTGACTGAGGCATGAATAAATACAAAGTGAGTATACAACGTATCGGTATCAAGTCCTATGAATGCTCAATGAATGGCGTGGAGCTATAATTTCAAGCAATTTGCACATCTTGGGTTCGTTACTTGTTTTTTCTGAAAGTTCTTGCATGAAGCATTCTTTCTGACGCATTATTTGTTATTCCATCCACTCTCTCACACCTAATATATTGATTCATTCTACTTAATCAACTTTTCAAGTAAAAGTCAATAAAGCTAGGTCAGGTTTATAGTTTACCGGATATGTTTTATTATTTTCATGAATATTTTCGCTGAAAGAATAGACACAAGTGAATGAGCGAGTATGTATGACAAAAAATTATTCTATCCTGTCTATACAGAAAACTAATTCAGAGAGGCGACAATAGTCAGAAAGGTTGAAAATAGAAAAGGAACATACTTTTCGTTTTTCTTTCTTTTTTGTTGTTGGTCATCTGTAATTGGTCATCTACACTCAATTATTTCCCCGGCTTTAGCATGGCTACCATTATGATTAAAGCGCTCTAGCATTTAAAGGAATCAATTCCTAAATGTTCATTAACGGATATTCAACTGTCGTATTAATTTTCAAGCATTTTCAAGCATTTCTCCCCAACCACCGTTTTATGCAGCGTACTCACTCTTTAAACTTGATTCCCAAATATGTGGGCGTTCTTCCCAACATGTGGAGGGGGTGGATATGGTGTAACTTTTAACATTCTTAAATAACACATTCAAGTCAAAGACACAACAGAGCACTATGAATACCACGGCAACAATGGACAAATAGGTGTACTATGAGCTATAGGGTGTTCATAAATATATCAACCCTCTGCAAATTTATACATTTTTATTACTTTATATCGTTTCTCCGTTGAAAAAAAAATCAATGGTTGATGCGGGTGAATGTTTTCGAGGCGCATCTCCCATTTCATTACAAAGAAATACCCACAAAAAAGGAAGGCAACACCCATGAACTTGCGAGATTCCCGAAATGGTTTCTTGCCCGGAATGAAATCAGAGTGAATGACGCGATCATCAGTAAACTCACCCAGGGGAGGATTAAACTCGATGATCCGTCAAATGAGCACATGTCCGCCAAGACCATTCCCAACTACACATGCTTGCATTAAAAACTCCCATCTCTTGAGTTGTCCTCAGTCTTCGCGCTCCATTTAGCAAACGGCCGATGTTGTTTGACTTGATCATTCAAAGGATTTTCCGAGATGACAGCAATGCATAATAAATGACCGAGAAATCATTAATTTACAGATTTGTTTAATGTTCTCCAAAGAATGATTAAAACCAGCAGGGTTGATCTGGGGATAGTCAACTACAAATAAGTTAGTAATTTCTGACTATCCCTTTCGCATTTGATTATAAACTTTCATCATTCCACTCATTTTTTCATTCTGTTTTAAATTACAGTACGTGTTTTATAATGGTTTATATGATGTGCATTCATAATATAAAGTTGAAATTGAATTGAAACTGAAACAAGAAAAGGTTCGACTATCGTACCCATGGGGACAGGATGTAAAATAACTCTGGATAATTTTGCTAGTGGATGAAACTCCTTCAAAATTGGTTGTTGTGAGGGTGTGCGTGTGTATGAAGGGGGTGTGTGGGTGCGTGTGTATGGGTGGGTGTGTGGGTTTACAATGATTCACAGTGTAAATGAAGTGCGAGGGAACAAGGTAAGCGAGAGGGGGAGAGTGTGAAAGAGGCTTGTATCTTTATTTTGTTAAATCTTCTTTTACATTTTTTTCTGTTGTAGTTTTTTGTTGGATTTGTTGTTGTTGTTGCTTTGTTTGTTCGATGTGTTTATTTTGTTGGTGATTGATTGGTTGTTCTTTGTCTTTTTTTTTGTCATTCGATTGGAAGCGGGTACGTGCACTTTATCTTCCCGTAGCTACTTAACCGATTTTTTGGGGTTGAAAAACCTTTCAGAAACAGGTATGGTTTTTGAAAAAATACACGTGCGAACGATTTTAGCATCGCCCTCATTTTTATGAAGTGTAATCTAATTGTGATCTCCTTTCGAGTCAAATAGCTTCATGTCTTACACAAATATAATAATTTGGATAGCGAGCACAAAAATGGGGCTCTTTGCGCGCGAATTACCTGTGACGAATGTTTTGGAGAAGCATGCGCTGCAATTCCTCTTTCTACCAAGTGAATCACACATATTTGATTTTGTCCAAGACAATGACTTGTTAGGTGCGGAAGAAATGTTGAAATGTACTTTAAATATTGAATTTTTTTTTAGATAAACGAATGCGGGATGCTTATTTGATCTTCTTTACAATGTTTACAATTAAAAATCCTAAAAACAACATTATTTCTAATAATTTCGAAAGTTCATCTGTTTTGGCGTACCAAATGTTTGAAAGATAAACTTCGCTAAAGAAGGCTGTAGCTAAAGAGCTGAACATTTCCGAAGCAAAGATTTTTTTATTGAGATCAAAAGAATAACTCTCGTTTGCTAGTTCATCATCACTGCTATGGCCGGAAGATGTATGTATCGGTTGATTTATGTCAGTACAATACCCCCTTTCCTTTATGTCGTTCTCTCTATAATAACTCATTTACTCCCCCGCATCTCGTACTCCTCTCTCTCTCTCTCTCTCTCTCGATATATATATATATATATATGTATATTATCTATATTGCTCTCTTTCTCGATCTCCCCCCCTCTCTCTCTCTCTCTTACTCTCTCTCTCGCTCTCTCTCATGTTCGCCCTCTCCCCATCTAACTATCAATCTCTCTCTGTTAATTTTTCTTTTATTTCATTATATTCAATCTTCCCTTCTTAATTTTTACCCTTTATTTTCACATCGTTTCTTTCTTTTCCCCCTGTAATCTATGTAAATTGCTTCCGATCGTCTACCTGCAAATCCCCACGAAGTACCCGGTTGTCGATTAACGTCAAGTGAGAGCATTGGCACAATGACAATATGACGATCATGTTATATTGGGCATACATATCTTGCTACCTGATGAGGAACGGTAGTAAAACGAACGACACGTATCTATTCTTGCCTTTTAAAAAATCATATCACCGCCAGCTTCACGCTCGCGTAATTATCCTAATGAGAAGCTATTGATTTCGTCGTTCAGGGAAAAGAGTTTCGAGCGTATACGTCCCCGGTGAATAAAAAAGATGTTATTTCATAGTGAAAATTACTTGCGGTTTTTGTAAAGAACTACTTAATTATGGGTATGTTTTAACTTACGATAGTTCTCTTTTTTTAAAGATTTATGAGGTTTTTTCTACACTATTCTCGTAACTTTATACTTTTAGGAATATAATAAACACAGACTATGAGCACAGTCAAACAAACCAAAATTAACCGTTAAAAAGGGCGAATTCGGAGAGAAATTGAATTCGTTATCTAAAGACAGAGTTGGCTAAGAAAATGCGTCTATTCCCAGCTGGGAAATACTTTAATGGAACTATTCAACGTCCTTTTCTAATTAAACTGCTGAAGCAAGAGTTTCCTTGCACTTAAAAGTCCCTTTCCTGAGTAACGTCACAATTCGAGCTAGATTTCTCAGTATTAGGCTTGTTTGTTTTTTGCTCGTCGCATGGGGACCCGTTTATCACAACTTGGGAATTTCACAGCGTGGCCGTGCACTTTGTGGAAAATCTGAACAGAATAAGATGAAGTCTTGCACAAGAAATTTGGAGAACAGCGGAGAGGAATTGGCATTAAATTAAAATCTAAAGAAGGAGAGGGCAGATTGACTTGATTGATTTCGAGAGATGAGCGGTGGTCCCGTGAGATCATCACCAAGATAATCACATGCATAAGAGTTAGCTTCACTAAACTGAAGTGGAAATTGTAAAAGTACGCAATACAAACACAACCTCGTTATTCGGAGCAATAACAACAACAACGTAAAAACCCAACAGTTTTTCAATACGCCATGGAGAAATGATTTAAACGTTCCAATATAGGAGTAATCATCCCATGCATGGGCGAGCTACAGGTACCCCTCGCCAGTTAATACCATCTATATTTTATTGTAATACCACGTGTTGTGAAAGTCAATCGTAAGGATGTACCATTGTCCACTTTGTTTCATTTTTTAGTCATTTTAACTATTTAAAATGGATGTAAGAAAGAGGCAATTTATCAAATAATAGAGTCGTTGCGTGTGCAGCATGGCTTGCGTTTTATGATTAACCTGAATCTACGAGCAAAATCAAGATTGAGCATGTGATACGAGAGGAACTTCTGATATGAAGGAACATGCAAGTCGACCATGAGGCCATCATGAGCAAAGGTGCATTTAAAGGTTTAAGCAAAATACTGATGTTTGGGGTGTCAAGAGTAAAGCGAGTGAACGTTTTATCATCGTATTACTTATATCAATCATCTTACAGCCACAATCATGCGCTACGCCATAATATTTGAGCATTATTTCAAAATCAGATGCCGACAACAGCTTATGTCATTAAATCTATGGGTTAACGGCGACTCCACAAAATTATTTACATACTGTAGAGATATTGCAGTCGCCTCCACCCCATCTATTTAACAAGGTAGTGTATGTTTAAGATTGTATGCCCGTGACGTCATAAAATGCATAAATGATAACTAAATCACAACTTACGGGCAAGGGTTAGAATGTTTGGTGAAGAGGCCCATTTTATATTACTGCCCCAAAATTACAGTTTTACTGCGTTTGGGCCGTAGTATCGATTTTACAGGTACATTCTATCGCGTATTACTTTATTCCATGATATACGTGCGCGATTTATTACATAAAACTATAATTATGTATAGTATTTTCGGGGTCATGGTCAAAATTATGGCCCCTCTGTGATCTCAAGTCTGTTCTACGCCTCTCGACTTCATCTCGGGCATAGCACAGTTTCGACATTTCGTCGATGACACCGACATTGTTCTATACCTCTCGACTTCGTCTAGGGCATTTAACGCAGTTTCGAGATCGCCTCGGGCAATAGTTTCAACCAATGCCCCTCCCAGCAGTCAATATTTGTAGAATATAGTCTGTCTTCTTATCCAAGCCACCAAATGACTATCACATACTGCATAATCATGTCTGGGTGCCCTGCACACTCTTCATAAACATGACAATTTCAATGCCGAAATCAGACAGTATTGTAAGCGAACGGTGTTGCGATCTGCCATTTATGCCTCAAAAGTAGTCATACAAATATATTCGCAGTAAGACTAAATTTGTACAGTGCTATTAATGTATTCTTAACCTAGATTTTTGTATTCAGAGGATTGTTGCTTGTTCTTTAAGAAGTCTCTGTTTTTTTTAACGAATCACCACAATCATACAAAAAAGGGTTAAAGGGCTAATACCATTCTATTAAACATATAACGGAAAAATGTTAATGACCCGGCCTAATCAAGACTAGGCTTTGCAATATGAGAAATTGTTCTGTGTTTTTATTTATATTTTGATAGACCCTAACGTTGTATTACGCACGAGTGGTATCACGGGTTTATTTTTCCTGCTGCAATCAACTTGATTATACCTTGAACATCTTCGACACTTTATCGTCACACTTACATAAAATGACTTTTATAACGGTGCTCTACAATCGATTTTAATTGAAAACGCACGGGATAAACCAAAAATTTGAAGAACTCATCTGTGAGAGAGGGGACTTTGTACTATTCATAAAGCCCCTTAAACATACACCCACACACGCACTGTCTGACACAGTTAAATGACCAATATATCATTCTCGGGAATCGGCTTCTCGTATTTGATTTCACATATTCCCTTTTAGATGGAGATGAGAAGATACTGTGGTGATAATATCCTAAATAACAAGGTCTGACAGTCTCATCAAAGGGGATTTCATGACAGCATTCACAACCAATCTAGCAGGTCAAATATGCGCATAATCACCGCATTCTACTCTTTTCTTTCATCCCAACCTTTTTTTTTGTAATCATCTTTAAATTTTATTTCCTTGTTCTTCATTTCACATTTGAAAGGTATTTAAGAAAAGAATGATATCACGAATGATAGAAGTTGAAAATACAAAAATAGTTTCTGTTGGCTTTTACCTAATACCTCAGCATGTCACAAGATTCTTTCTTAACGTTTGTGCGTATTTGCTACGATTTACGTTGAAAATCATACGTAATTCAATCAATTCTTTCTCTTCTCTTGTCTGCGGCCACAATCAAACATGGAATATTGCCCATACCATTGTCATGTTAAGCTTGAAAACGATTCATTCGGAAAATTTGTCAGTGACATAACCATCCACGATGAAAAATATCAATCAAACTAAAATCTGACCTCCGCGATATTAAGTTTCAAATTTCATTTTCATAATGCATATATGGACCAAAATCTTGTTTTCCATTGTTTGTGATTCCGATGAAAGAAAAATTGGCCTGAATAGTTATTGGCTTCTTCGTAATTGCACATTCTATTATATAAAAAAAAAAAATAATAAATAACAAAATTTAGATTCTTGAATGTTTGCGGTAGGAAATTGACAACATTTATGATTTCAAATGTCACGACTGTAGCCTGAGTTTTTATTATTCATTATTCTTGATATTTACATGATTTTGTGATCTATTTATTACGTACCTGAATGGTTTGGTTTTTCTACTTATTATTCGAAAAAAATATTGTCTAAAATATTTTAACGTTAAATAACTGATTCTTTTAGGTGTATTTTAACCAACTGTTGAATTCACGTTTATACATCATTGCCATAAAAACGAACAAAAAAGGCGAGTAAAATACTTTTATTTCTCTCGATCTCTATCTTCATCTTCGACGATCACAAACATTTTCTAAAGAATGAACTCCCGTTCAGAAAGAAGGAGATCAATAGTAGTCGAGTGATTGCATTCGCTACCTGTTCGATCCTTAGGGTTTCATATCTTGATGAAAGGTATACGTTTGACCACTCAGCATCCAGTTCTACCCTCAATGGGGTTACGATCAGGCCGGGAGTGGCACGCTAAGGTTAGATTTCCAATCAAACTCACCTCCCAATTTAAAATAGATTGGAGAGGAGTGAAGGAAGAAACGACGGAAAGTCACACGGAGGGAGAGAGCAGGATCATCACACGGAGTAGGAAATTCTCCTTTAATGTGATTTTTGAAAGAGATGAATAAACTTGGAGGGTCAGGGTGTGAATATAGACAACCATTCACAGAAAAGGAACATCGCTTGCCATTGCCATTTTGGCATAAGCCGCTGAACCCACTCCCATCCCACTCCCACTCCTGCCACCTGTATTCCTACCGTTCTCTCATTTTCTCTGCGATGTACATCTCCGTAACAAAACAAAAACTGACGCGCCAATGATCAAACAGAATTAATTTAAACGCTGTACTTTTTTGTTTGTTAAATCGTTGACCACTGAGTATTTTACGTCCTCTTATGCGTCATCCCCTCCCTTTAAAAGGTTTTTTCTTACACACTCCAATATCCTATTTACCTGTACTGCAAATATACCGATGGTGCAATTTCTCGGAAAGGGCAGAGAGTAAAATGGAATTTCGGTTCATTTTGGGCAGAATTCTCCTCGCTTTCTCATTCCACCCTTTCCCTGAAGATAAATTTATCGTCAGACACTTATAGCTCGTCTAATGGCCCGGTCACACATAGACGACGCACGGCCCGCGCATTAAAAATCTGAAAAGGTCGTGTGCCTGACTTTTGTCAGGATTTGGGCAAAGCTAGCGAGCTGACACAGAATGCATAGCTTGTTGCTAGCGCGCTGCGCGTATACAGGGCGTGTGCTCCGCGTATGTCTGGCGTCCTTTTGGCGTGTACATTCATACGTCGAGCTCAGCGCACATTTTGGAGCATGCACAACAAACGAGTAACGAATGATGACGCACACCTAGCGAACAACAACGCACTGGCCAAAATTGCAAATTTTCAATGCGCGGGCCGTGCGTCTCCCGTGCGTCCCTTATGTGTGACCGCCCCTTTAAGGGGAGATGTTCGTCAGTTTCCATGTGCAATGTGCAGAAGGTCATAATTCGCTTACACCAGACTTGGTGGAAATACCATTTCCAATGCACACAGCAAACCCGTAGTCCCATCAAGAAATGCCCCTCGTCTCTCTGGGAGACTCCGGGTGAGGGAAAATGTCATATAATGACTGTACCGTATGGGGGGGGGGGAGAGCCCACTATTACACATCTTTAAAATAAAGCCGTCGAGCTTTATTTCATTATTCATTAAAGCTTGTACGCACTTTGACCTTCAATTCGTCGTAAGATTAAACGTGGGAGAGGAATGTCATCGCTAGAAGATAAAGTGTGTTTAATTACCTAAAAGATATGCCTCCATGCAAGAAGCAACATTTGAAGTTATGGAAAAGTGCCTCAAGAACACTGACCTTTTCGACTACCATAATTCTAAACACCAGGAAGCAATATAAAAAAATTAAAAAAGATATCTTCATCATGATACACCTACACACTAAACTTGAGAATTAGAAAAAACAAGAAATTAGGAAAATATCGTAAACATTTGAAGCAAATTGGCTAGAATACACGTTCATGGTGACCTCTGACCCTTTATACTTTTGATTGCTGGGGTAGCTTTACTTAAACGACACGGTTTTTCATTTGTCCACAAGCCATGGTCACAACCGGCCGTGCACCGCTCTGCGTCTTCTCTACGACGGATTTCTTAGTCCTTGCGTAAAACGCACGGGTCTACATGTCTTTTAAAGGCAAGTAGAACACGCAAGAGGCGCCTGCAGGAGGTTTTTCGACATTTCCAATAATCTCTGCGTGTGGCTACTTTTTTTTATTAAAGAAGGCACGTGATACGTGAAGCCGTTGTACTTCCTTGCAAACCTCACAAGAGCAAGAGCTTCTTGCGGTGGTCTACGGAGCTGCATGGCGCAATACATAGCCATACGTAGCCGTTGGACGTCGCACGACAGTCGCAAGGCACCAGCACGGGGGTACGTGAGTTCACCTCAAGGATTATTGCAGGTTATAGGGGAGTTTGTTTGTAAGGAGGGTGCAAGGCACCAACGAACGATCAAATCCTAAAAGTTGGCCTACCAACCGACCGCAGCTGTGGACACGCATGGTGGGTTCTGACCAGAGCAATAAGCGCACCTCTAATGTCAAATTTAAAAATACATTTAAAAAAAAACATAGCAATACGGCCTCTCCGACAAAAACAAGAACACACTCTAATAAATGGAAAAATAGTTAAAGTTAGTCAAAACACTACAGACGGCACCACTGAAATCTGAAATATCACCTTGATTTTCGCAGGATATAATTTTACTCATGGCACTAAATTGAGGTTGGAAATTATCCACAGCAATGTAATCTGCTGGTAAAAATGAATACGTTAGCATGGTATCTAGGCATGCAGCTAAGTTATTCATGACATCACAAGTAGTGATGTTCTGTGTCCATTATATATACATGTATACATGGCCATAATTTCTTAAATACCCATACCAGTTTGTACAAACAAGACAAATGACACGTCATTAATTCCCATTAATTGCCACCTTACTTTTGTATCAAAAGAACAGAATATGTATGATGGCATTCATTACTTTTTACATTTTGAACTTTCGTCTTTTATACCCGACCTTCCATGACTTCATATTTAATATTTCGAAGACCAAATATTTTTTTTTTATGACGAGGATGCTGCCAACTTTTTTGGTCCCTGCAATGCAATATTCAATATTTGGGTAAATCTTTTTGTAACATTAAAAATCAATATGAGCAGAATCAGTTAGGTTAAAGAAGAGGACGCCAACGCGGTCAAATTTGGTCCTCAAAATTGATTGGAAAAGGTAGAAACCCGCTTGATTTTGTGTACATTTTACCGATCTGAACGCGACGAAACCGCTGTGCAATTGCAATGATGTAGAGGTAGAGAAATATAGCAATGAATCTCCTCTTTCTCTCTCTCTCTCCTTCTGATCTCCATCTATCCCCTTCTCTCTCCCCTCCATCTTTCTATTTGTTTATCTTTTGTTTTCAATAGTTCAAATTTATTCCCACTTTATCATATATATCAGATATATATTAAAACATAAACAAAACAATGCAGTGCATTACAAAAATCGGCAGGATAATAATGTTGCAATTATTAAATGATTTACATAATTCTTTAGTGAACATATACATTGCGTCCTTATCAAAGAATAGTAGAAATATAATAATTCTTAATTAAATCTTAATTTGAAAAAAATGGAGGAACCTATAAAAGAAGTAGAGCCTGTGAAGCTATAATTATGTTTCAGGAAAAATCTAACTTGTATTCAAGAATTTAAAAAAAATGGAAAAAATAACGAGTTTAGTGTAAGGAAAGAGAGGGAAAGGGGAAGAGAATAGGATAGACAATGAAGAATGAGAAGGAGAAAGGTGAAAGAACGCGAAGGGAGGAATGGGTATGATACGTGCGTATTTACGCGTGTGTTAGTTAAAGACTCTGTCGGAAGTGAAAAATGATATAGATGAATTATATATCAAAGGAAAGCTTACAAGCCATAGATTACAATAATACCAATTATATGCTACTTTAGTGCCTGTCAGACGAAAGGGAATAATTTGAATTCCTTTATATTTGTATTCTATGTTAATTCAGCTTTCCATTGATAAGAAGTTGTATTTTCATCGGATAGGGTCTTTAACTTCCAATTTTCGTTTACTTTACTTTACCTACTTTATTTTCAATTTCACGTAACCCGTTTCCACCCCCCACTTTGTTCCTATCTACCTTTCTCTCCACTTCTCTCACCTGTCCTGACTCGTACGTGTTCTTCTTCTATGTTTTAAATCACGGTCATAATGTTATGCATCATTTAATGAGACTTGACACTCTTTGAGAGGGGGAGGGACGTTCAGAATGCGCTTCGGTCACAAGTTATATTTGGCGCATATTCGGCAGATTCATTTAATCAAAATATCAGATATTGGTCATTGTTGATCTAGACTATAGTTGCGAACGTGGGTTGTCAACCTTGAAGTTCACTTTCCCTGATTACTTGCTACTCTCCTTTAAAACCGTGCTTTACCATGTTTACTATTCGCTAGTGTTATACTTGTTCACGTTTTTCTTCTTCATTCATTGAAGGGGAATATACGTAAAAAATGACAACGATTTCTGCCAATAAAAGAGTAAATAATTTTTGTGAAAAACAAAGCATAATGATATACAAGAACAAGTGTATATTATCCTGATAAATGAAAACTAAAAAAAGATAGGCCTAACCTATAAAAAAAAGAATCTGCAATGTGGAATATTCCTTATATAGAGATGAACTTTGAGTAGTGGTGTGTGGGAGCACGTCACCAGTAATTATACTTCAATCTTGTGAATCCTCTGACCCACTTGTTGCTCCCAGCCTCCCACTATCTTTGTTCATATTCTCTTAAAATTCTTATTATGTACTTGTTCCTTGCCACCGTGTATTTCATCTTTACTTTTCTATGATTGGTCAAATAGATGACTTAAGAGATATGACAGAAATAGAACTAAAGGTCTGACGAAAATTGAGTCCTCCACCCCAACAATAAAAAATACCCATACTGCGCAATGCTTTACACTGTATGCGATTTCAGCAAGAGTCGGTGGATTAACACCTTTATAATTCCAAAGCCTTACAATACGCATTACTCTTTTGCACTTCATAATTCTATACAGTGTCTCCCACACGGGCTCCCATCGCATGAACAGAACTCACCTATACCCTTAGAACGGTTTGGATACAGCACCGGTTTCTGATGGCTGTGTAAGTATGAAATGAGAAAGCAAACCATTATCTCTGTAATCTCAGAGGAATATTGTGGGTGTACTACTTCTTACATGAAGTTCATTTTAATATGAATACGAAGATCCATTAGGCTTCATTCATGAGGCGAAGCGGATTTGTGCCAATAATGGAAATACTTTGATTTTACCTCGCTTTTTTTCTTCTTCATGCTTTTGTGCATTAAAAACACCTTCATGTTTGATAATCGAATGTAAATTGATATTAGGAGCAGAACAAATCCTTCCGCCATACTTTTGGACATTGGTTTTCTTAGAATCCACAAAGGATATTTGCATAATGTAAACGGAATGAAGGTTTGAAAGGAGTTTCTCACGGAAAATTCACCAGGTCTATCAGTGATATATAGGTAAAGCTGGACGATTTACTACCATATCTTTTCATGATAATATGCACTTATATTTTTTAATGAGCAAAGCTTTTCGCTTGCATTAGATGCATAGATTAGTATGGAAGGGGATGACAAAACTGCATATATTTCCAAGGATATTTAGTTTATAAAACAAAGCTGCGAAGACTTACTCCAGGTATACCTTCTGTTTGGAGCCAGAAGGGCATTAACTCATATTTTAACACACATTTAACGTCCTTCTGGTTCTGAAGACACGGTACAGCAAAAGCAACAATCACGACAATAAATTGGAAAGCTTTTAACGGGTACTTAAAACTCCCGTTAAGCATCGCGCAATTGAAAATTGTGTGTGCAAACAGATTAAAGGCTTCTTTAAAGGTTCGTTCATTTTGTAAAGCGAAGACCTAACGAGATTGGATCATTTTCATTTCTATAATTGAAGAGAGAAAGATTAGTTTCCATGGCATCACTGGACCCGGATCAAAGGGGATCAACAACCCAAAGAGTTAGGCCATTTGCAGGTATGAATAATTCCTAGGGTTAAGCATTTTGTTCGTGCAGTTTCTGAATAATCATGTAAATTTCAGCGTAAACCTGTAATCTGTTAAATAATAAACGCTATGCCTTTCTCCATGGGTGTAATGCTTTCTTCTCAAACTTGCATTATCACGATTATTTGACAAACGTATATCGTTTATTACTGATAGCACGCACACGATATACTTATGTCAGGTTTGAATTTTGTCTAGCGGCTCCTGATTTATTACGAGCCAGGGCTTCCTGACGGAAAACTTGAAACGATTGTGCTTTTTCTTATCTCCATTTTTGGGGTAAACAGCGCATTCTTTTTCTCAATGACGGTAAACACGCGATCCTTCATAACGTAAGGATCTGTTCCTTCATAAATGTCATACGGAGCCGGGGGTAGATTTCCCGTTTTGGGACCAAAACCGTCATTTCTCATTGGCAAAGTGATCGCTTCGAGACTCTCTGAAAGGCACGGGTGTCCGTTTTCCGTGTTCTGTGACATTGATGAATGCCTGTTAGAAATTGAACCCCATATTGACTCGCAAAATTGATCCAATTTGTTCACCGTCTACAAATGGAATGATAAGCATTAGGAGATTTGGAATCACTGCATAAAGGGGCTCGTTACCTTAGGTATTTTTAGACTATTGTTGTGTCAATGACGCACCCGACTAGAAATAAAAATAAAAATAGTAATGAAGGCTCTACCTTCACCGTCATGAAGGCTTACGCTTTGCTCATTTGGCAGGTTCAGACGTCCTGTATATAGCAGTATCTCTGCTATATACAGCTGCTAGTTTAAATCATCTTTTTAAAAAATATGACCTCACGATTTTGTTTTTCCCCGGGTGGGATTTCAATTTAGGAAAATCGGATTTCTTCATCGTAATCTCCTAACCATGCACACTGCTTGTTTTCCATGTGTTTCTCTCCAAAGAAATATTCAGAATTTATTTCGGTGACCAGTTGATTTATACAGTGTTTCCATCGGGGCTATTCTGTATGAAAATTCTTTAGCTGTATTTTAAAATCACAATTATTTATGTCGAGGAATTAGCTTGAACTACAGGTGATACATAAGCTAAAATGTTAAGGATAGGTCTAGAAACAAGTAGTTTACAATATACATAAATAGTAGAAAATCATGTTTCAAGTGTTTCTTGAAATCTAAGATGGCGTCTACAAAGGCCGACAGTTTCAGTGTTGAGCAAAAAAAATTATAGAAATAGACAACAAAAACTAATGACGAAAAATAACGTTGCAAATTTTCGAATCATTTAAACAGGGAAAAGTAAATTCGACTTCTTAGATGGCCTCCAGAGTGGTCGCTAAATTATCTTTTGGAATGTATATTTGTGATCTTCGTATAAGGTTAAAAAAATGGCCTCCTCTATATATTGACAGGACCTATTTCATGCGGTATACGCGAAGCCATCCATCATCTCTTCAAATTGAAACTGGTCAAAAATATATAGAAAAAAAAGTAATAACATTTGTATACTGTCAAAACATTCATGTTAGCATTATTGATCCTTGTGTCAGAACAAGGTTGCATTTAAATGAAATCTTCATGACCTTTTACTTTTCTTTTTGACGGTGTATATTGTGGAATAGTTTATTTAAATCAGATCTATATATAAACTGAATTTCGTGAAGCGTCGGTGGAATGGACTAGCTCTATAGGATTAGAATGGAACCAGGGCTACCGCTGGAACTAAAAAGTAGTCTTGTCCATTTTATTGCGCCCACCAGTCGACTCTGTATTTAACAACTTACCCCTTCAGTAACAAAAAGACCGGTCCTCAATTGAAAACTAACTGGCCCTTCAGATAAACTATTTTTCTTAAAGAAGAAGACAAAAGGTGTTGAACTAGCAACTCCATTCCCACCCCCACCATAGTCCGTAGATAGAAAAACGTAGCGAATACTAGTTACGAATGTTTTCTTTGGTTAAAAGTCATCATTGATGGCCCACATATTGAAACCTTCAAATAAGCCACCATCCCCCTCCCCCCCCCAATAAAAAGGTAAAAAGCAAATGCCCTTTTAAAATATTAACAAATTCTGCTCTAGTTGTAGTGTGTCATGAACAAATGGCAGGTGGGAAATCAGACCGTCAGTTTCCAGGAAACAGCTCGAGTGCTTGGATGAATTCTGGTAACCAAGTGGCACTTCATATGTCACCCTTCCTCGTCCCTCGGTGACTACGGCTTATCATACTCCTTAATTGCAGGGCGTAAGTGGTTTTATGTCTATCTTCAGGCCAACAAAATACATTAGCAACATAATGCCAAAGACCAGACTGTCTCCAGGCAGTGGATAAAGATGACGAGTAGATTAACGGTCGTTTGGAGGGACAAATAATTGATATAACAGCTGGAGCCTGGAGGTGTTTCATTCCTCGGTCAAAATTCGACTCCAGATCAATTCCAAACCGACCCATTCACACCGACGAGACCGACACCAAACCGAGCGCAAACCGATTCCAAACCGTAAGATTTTGAATCTTAATCTCATAAATATCACAGAACAAAACTGATTCAAGTCAAGGTAAGTAAGTAGGTGGGATGCCCTTTTTTCTAGATTACAAAACATGTACTTGAAGAGCTTGTATAAACCTTGTATTTCTTTCTCTCTTTCTTTAAATCCGTCGCCCTTGCTCATAATCGTATAGCTATTCGGGTTGGCTCGTGTTTTCGGTAATTATACTAACTTTTACATGATCACGATATCATTATCTTACACGAGTTCGGCGTCCACTTTTTTAAACGTCTTAAGTTTGATTTAGAGACAATATAAAGAAAAAATTAGGAATTAGAGAATCTTTAAATACTTTACTTCGTTCAACGACCGCAAGAGGAAAACGAAAGAATATAATATATAATATGACGTCTCATGGAAAATCATGTATGACATTTATAGTTCTGGACCTCTAGGAAGAATAGAACCATTAAACCAATGGCTCTAAATAGAGCAATCAGGCCGTATTCGTTTTGAATAATGATCACTTTTTTATGTCCAATTTTAGATAACTTCATGAGTGATAAAAGAGATACAAATGCAGATAAATTACACTTCCTATTCGAGTTATATGGTCTTAAGCAATTGGTTAACCTTCCTACTCGTATCACTCAAAATACATGCTCAATTATACGTGCCTTCACGGTTGTTTCATCGCAAAGCATGCCGGGACAGATTTCTAGTCCGGCAGTAGATTTTCACCTTAGTCGCGATCAGCTGTTCCATTGCCAACAACGGGATTTTTATCCTGTCGAATCAACATCATAATCTTGTACAGGATCCGTTATTCTGCAGTGAATTTCTTTCATTCCAGTATAACTTGTACGGTTAGAAACCAAAGTTTGTGATTATGTATTTTTATGACGATCCTTCAAGAAATAAAGCTGATAATACGAAGTAAAGTGGGCTAATGAGAGTGGGTTCCGCTGTATGAATTAATAGTCCCATATGTTCAAATGTGTGTGTGTACAGTTTGCGTCGATGGTTTGCCTTATTAAACTGCCAAACATTCGTGTTTTAGGTTGAAGGATCGTCATAAATAATACATAATCACAGACTTTGGTTTCTTACAGTACAAATGATACTGGAATGAAAAAAATCACTGCACAATAACGGATCCTGTACCAGATTATGAAGTCATGTTGATTCGACAGGATAAAAATCCCGTTGTTGGCAATGGAACAGCTGATCGCGGCGAAGGTGAAAATCTACTGCGTACTAGGAATCTGTCCCGGCATGCTTTGCGATGAAACAACCGTGAAGGCACGTATTGACTTGGTTTTTGTCACTGATCCAGAGTTGTACTCTGAGACTGGCGTCTTTAAGACTAGCATTAGTGACCATTACTTAGTTTATACTGTGAGAGGTTTCAATAACAACCAAAAATCCGCTAAGGGCAAATCTACTAAATTTCGTTCATTTAAAAACCTCGTTGTGAATGACTTCTTATTAGATCTACAAAGAATTCCATGGAGATCATGCATAAATTGCAATGATATTGATAGAGCATGGCAGACGTGGCTTAGATTATTCATGGACGTTGTTGATAAACATATGCCGCTCTGTGAGAAAAGAATACGAAACAATGCGTGCCCTTGGACTAATGAGGAAATTATTGAAACGATGCGCGAAAGAGATCATGCCCACGTTGTGGCGTTGAAGAGAGTTGACGACGCATCGTGGAAAAGGTACAAAGAACTAAAGAACAAGGTAAATCATCTTCTGAGAAAAGAAAAAATAAATTATCACAGTGCTCAGATAGATGACAGTAAAGGAAATAGCAAAAAAATGTGGCAGAGTGTCAAACATATTATTTCCTAAATCTAATCAGGTCTTACCGTGCAGCATTGAAGTGAATGGGGATAAAATTACAGATGATAAAGGTATTGCTCAAATTTTTAATGAATATTTTGTTACATGTGCTCAAAATATAACAAGTGGTATCCAAAAAAATTCTGAAATAATTTTAGATGACACCGAAATTATTAATTCAGAAAGATACCAAGATCCCCCTGAGTAACAAAGTCTATTTTAAGATCAATAAACCGGAAAAACAACTTCTATTATAAATACAAAACTAATCCAACAAATAAAACCCGTGACAAATACACCCGATATAAAAATGTTTTGACAAAAGTACTACGTCAAGCAAAAAATCATCATTAAACTACGCAGTTTGAACTTAACAAGAATAACCCTAAAAACACATGGAAAATAATAAATACAACCTTAAACAGAAACAATAAGACACAAAAAATAACGAAAATTAAATCTGACACTGACACTTTGATCCAAGACCCTCAAGCAATGGCTGAAACCTTCAACTCGTACTTCTCACAGATAGGACAAAAATTAGCAGAAAACATCCCAACAACCGAAAAAAAATTTGATAACTTTCTAAGTAACAAAAATGCATCTTCTTTGTTTTTCGTCCCAACTAACCGCGAGGAAATAATTAGTATAGTAAATAAATTGGAAAGTAAAAGAAGTTCAGGGCATGACGAGATCGACAATCATCTACTCAAATCAATTATCTTAACGATTGCAAATCCTCTGGTCCATATTTTTAACTTATCAATAACAACGGGTATAGTACCTAATAGCGTTAAAATAGCAAAAGTCATCCCAATATTTAAGAAAGGTGATGCTTCTGAAACAAAAAATTATAGGCCAATTTCATTATTACCATCCTTATCCAAAGTCATGGAAAGAATTGTCTTTATTAGAGTTACAGATTTTTTAAACAAACATAATATCTTTTGCGAATCCCAATTTGGCTTTCGACCAAACCGCAACACAACTCAAGCAATATTGAAATGCGTAGATACTATATCCCAAGCCATTGATCACCACTTACATGCTAAAGCAATATTCCTGGACTTTTCCAAGGCTTTTGATACAATAAACCATAATATTTTCTTACATAAATGGTCGCACTAAGGTGTTCGAGGGAAAGCCTTGGAATGGTTCAGGAATTATTTAACAAACAGAAAATAATTTGTAGAAATAAATAATCAAAGGCCATCGCTACAATCCATTAGTTGTGGTGTTCCAAAGGGAAGCATCCTAGGTCCCTTGTTTATCATATACATAAATGACTTTCATAAGTCTTCAGATGTATTATCTTTCACTTTATTTGCAGACGATTCAAACTTATTTTATTCTCACTCTAATCCAACTAACATTCTTCCAACAATAAACACAGAACTTAAACGTGTAGTAGAATGGGTTAAAGCTAACAAGTTATCGTTAAACGTTCTGAAGACTAACTTCATGTTGTTTAGTAACACCTTGCAAAATTTACCTGGAAATATCTTTCTGGAAGACACGCCCCTTGTTAGGGTAACATCAACCAGATTCTTAGGGCTCACGATCGACGATAAATTGAAATGGAACATACACATTCAAAATATATCCAAAATTGTCTCCCGAAATACTGGAATCATGAATAAACTTAAATATTTATTCCCAAAGTCTACACTATTCACATTATACTTCTCACTAATTTTACCCTACCTTAATTATGGAATAATGGCGTGGGGTAATGCTAGCAAATACCTTACTGATAAAATTTTTACCTTACGAAAGAAAAGCATAAGAATTATACATAATGCTCCTACTCGTTCACATACTGATCCTTTGTTTTATGAGTCAAAATTTTTGAAATTTTCAGACTTATTTCTTTTTCAAACAGGACAGTTCATGTATAAATTGAATAAAAACGAACTGCCACACACATTCATCAACATGTTCACAAAAACAGCGCCATTCATAATTACCCAACCAGGCAATCCAACCGTTTCCACCTTCCCCGTACCCGCACTCTTTTCGCACATAAAACAATTTCTTTCTACGGTCCGAAATACTGGAACTCACTTAGCAACGATATAATTAATTCTTTAAGCTTAAACTGCTTCAAAATCAAGTTGAAAAAAAATATTCTCGAAACATATAAAGAAAATTCAAATTGAGCGATCGGGACCCAACTCTCTTTCTCTCTCTCTCTCTCCCTTTCTCTCTACCTCTCCGTCTTTCTTTCTCTCTCTTTCTCTTTCTTTCTGTCTCTCTCTTTCTTCCTTTCTCTCTCTCTCTCTCTCTCTCTTTTTAAATTACTTTTATCTTTCTCTTTTTCTTCCCACACAGACGCGCCAGCTTTCTCCTCTCACTCTTCTTCCATCTTCATTTTCTTTTCTGCATCTCCATATACCATTGGCACCATATCACCTCTCACACTTAGATATTTTTTCCTTACGATATTTGTCTTAATTTCATTTTCTATCTTTAAAGAGATCTATTCTACTCACTATTTGAGGGATCCACACTAAACAAGCCCTGCTTCTTAGTGGACCTCTCCATTTCCTCAATTTTAGTATAACAAAATAATAGATAAAAATAAAACAACTTAAAGAATCATAATATTTACTTTCCATGTTAACTCTGTATTTGTTTAATAATCCAAATTATGAATAATGTTTTAGTCATTGATTAGTATTTTCGTCACGCTTGATTTGATTCTTTTGCATTGCTTACTGTATATTGATTTGTATATTCATGTTGTATACTATACATTTATTGTTTACTGCATATTGAATTGTATTGTGTTTGCAATGATGCTAGAAAAAATGGAAATGAAATAAACTAAACTGAAAACTGAAAAGGCAAATTTGAGCTACAGCAAGTCACGAGCGCATTTGTTTTAAAAGAAATCGAAAACATGAGTGATGATAAAGCAACCGGAGATGATGGAATAAGTTGCCGTCTTTTAAAAATGTCAAAGCATATCAATGTGGACTCCTTAACATGTCTTATCAAAAAGTCAATTACAACAGGACATGTACAAAAAGGCTTGAAAAAAGCAAGGGTGATTCCAATTTATAAGACTGGTGATATGGCCACTCCCGGTAATTACAGACCAATTTCGGTATTATCCGTTGCGAGCAAGATTCTAGAGAAAGCTGTGCATTTTCAACTATGTGGTTTTCTAAACAAAAATGAAATATTATATCCTAATCAGTCAGGCTTTCGTCCTCTTCACTCTAATGCAACAGCTCTAATGAAAATTATAAACCAGTGGGCTTTGAATATAGATAACAATGAGTTAACAGGTGTTGCTTTCATTGATTTGAGGAAAGCACTTGACACTGTCGATCACGATATTCTGTTACATAAATTGACAGCCATTGGATGTTCTGATACTAGTATTCAGTGGTTTGTATCATATCTGTCCAACCGAGAACAGATGGTTTGTTTTAAAGGGGCTACTTCGAGTTCCTCAAAAGTTATGATGGGAGTCCCACAAGGTTCGATTCTAGGGCCACTCCTTTTTCTATCTACATAAATAGTTTACCCAAATGTATTCATGATGGCATTGTTGATATGTATGCTGACGACACAACTCTAACAGTCAGCGGGAGTAATGTCACAGAAGTAGAACAAAAGCTAACCAAAGGTATGGAACACATATTTTCATGGGTAACAACAAACCGTCTAGTTCTTAATACGGATAAGACAAATGTGATGCTTATTAGATCACGATCAGTTCTTAACGGAGTAAATGATTTTTCTGTCACACTAAACGGCAGCTGTTTGAAAAGAGTAAAAGTGGCAAAATGCCTGGGTGTCATGATTGACGAGGAGTTACGTTGGACGGAGCATGTGGAAAAAGTTATTAAAACTGCTCAAAGAAATATAAGTGTAATTAAGCGAGCCAAAAGTTATGTTCCAACAAGATCTCTAAAACTTCTGTATAATGCCATCGTATTTCCTCATTTTGATTATTGTTCCTCGGTGTGGTCTGAGCGATTTCAAAGACAAACGATTAAATTACCAAAGGTTCAAAAACGAGCTGCACGTGTAGTGCTGGGAGAAGGATTTGAAGTATCTTCAAATGATATGTTTAGTCGCTTAGGATGGATGCCTATTCAGACACGTTTCCAGTTTGGACGTGCAGTGATGATGTATAAATCAATGCATGACATGGCACCAACATACTTAAAACAAACACAAGACATGCTGTAAGGGATGCATTGTGTGTACCCAAATTTAGGACGGACACTTATAAAAATAGTCCTCTAATTCCGGAATTAGAGTATGGAACCAACTTAAAAGTTCTGTCAAAATGTCACCTACTTTGAACAGTTTTAAACACGCTCTAAAAGCCCTGTTATCTGTAGAAGACGTGTAAGTGAACTTTTGGGGGTTTCGTGCGAAGCTAACATTTTTTCCTATTTGCAAAATTATGATATTTGGTTGACAAGGTAATCGTTATATCATGTATTCATACATGTAATGTATCCATTTTCAGCTATCTTGTTAACAACCTAAGTGTATTAGTTAAAGAGCAATTGAATGTAAATGTGTATATAACAATTTTGGTATCCGTGCGTTAAGCTATATCAGATTATTAAATGAACGTTTGTTAATTTTTTTATTTAATTTGAAAATTCCATTCACCTATTTCTTGTAAATGATCAAGGATGATTCTTGAATGATCAGTTATTTCATGGGGATACCAATTAATGTGTATTTTACCTGTTTATATGCTTGTGTATTTATCTATTTTGTTTTTGATGCTGTTATTTGTTTTATTATTACCAAACAGGGCCTCATGGAAGACCACCAAATTGGTGATATGTGCCACCCTGTATAAATATCAGAAAAAAATAAATAAAAATAAATAAATATGTTTTTTATACGGAAAATAAAACCAAACGAAATCAACAATAATTGATGGTCAACTTTATTTAAATTAGTGACTATGTGTTAGTGGTTTTGCTATTCTTATGAAATTCTTCTATTTACACAGACAAACATTTCATTTAAATGTGGGCGGATCTTTGGATGATTCTTGGCTAAAGCTTTGATCAAAATCTCGAAATTCACAATTACCATGCAAACAAACTTGAAAGTTAACGAGATATAGAAATATATCTATAACGCGTTTCAATTTCACAGCAAGTTGATTGAAAATCCTGCAAGGAAAGCACCTCTAAATTCATTTTTTGTTAATTATTCATCAATATATTTGTCAATGGAGAGCATATATAAATATATAAACCTATTAAATTGTTGTATAACACCGGAAGCCATAGAACAAAATTAAATGGAAAGTATTCAAAAGACATTCACAATGTACTGAGAGCCATAGAAAAGGTTTATTTTTATGTTAAGCATCAAACACGATTCACTTTCCTATAACGACAAGAACAATGGAAATAGCCTGTGTTAATGTTAAGCATGCAATTAAAACTATTGACTGCTCTTTGTATTCCCAGAAGCTCTTGAAAACATTACCAAGTTGCTGAAGTAAAGTATACTGTAGCAAAACATATGTGCGACAATTCTTACGTATTCATGAAAGTTGTCAAAAGCTTAGCAACTTCCAACAAACAAAAATATCGACGAAGGAATCCCGAAGACCACCAATTACTTGGTGGACTAAGAAGAACTTATTTTCATCGTCAAGCATTTGCTCCATAATTTCAAGATTCTGTAAAGTAATAGGGAAGCTTGTTTGTTTTACCTCATTAGTATTCATCAAAGAGAATCAACCGATGAATCTGTATCTTCTCTTTCTCTCATTTTATAGTTTTCGTTATTGAGGCTGTTCGAGAGCTAACACTTCACTTCAATTACATGATTGAAAAAGAAACAAATATTTTGTCACATTTAAGAGCAGTTTGACCAAAACACTCCATGAAGCGCATTCGTGATTTGTTCAAATACGATTTTTTTTTTTTTTTTTTTTTTTTTACATAGTATGCCTCGGACTACATACCGTCTATTGAGAGCCAGTAAAAGAATATAACTCAATGCCCATCCGGCTCTTAGCAGTTGAACCACCGTCCTAGTTCTCTATAATGCAGCAGTGCCTGGTAACACAATCATGATTAATGTTCTCGCTGTTAGCATTTGCTTCAGCAATGGCTAGTTTCATGAATTCATCCTAATGACCTGCGGCTATTTAGATCTCCATTTTGAGCAGGTATAACGGGTTCACATAAGCATCCGCCTGACACCTAACAACAAGTTAAAGAAAATATTGAGTTTTATTCTGTTTATGTCATTTTGCGAGAATACCATATTAAAAATGTCTCAAAAGAGGAATCCTTTTAAACTTGTTACTTTTATTAGAAATATGACATGAAATATCTGAAAAGTTTGGCCCAAACATTTAGTGTGTAGTCCCATATACCCACTTCTGTGTGCAGTCTTCACCAAGACTGAATCCGCCATTTATTATCATTTTGACTATTCCAAATTTCCAAAGAACACGTCACTTCTTATGTACTCCATAATCAATCTTTTTCATTGGCCTCAACACCCTATCTTTCACTACGTAATGCTTGCACGATGACCAGGGACCCGTTGCATAAAACCATTAAATGGTAACTCTGCCATCATTGGTAACTACCATGGTAACATTGCTCAACAGCCAATCAAAATCAAGTATTCCATGGAAGTTACCTTTGATGGCAACGTTGCCATCAAGGTAGTCTGCTTCATAATTTATAAGGGCCGTATATAATTTTCGATCTCTTCCTTTCCGTACGTACAAAGAATATCAAGAAATTTCACAGTTAAGATTACTCATTAAAGACGCAAGAACTCCATCTTTAACACATTAATCGATAGCCTGAAGCATTTGGGCCCGTATTCAATAAACTTCTTAGGCATGAAATCTAAGTACTTTTTCTTAAATTTTGGCTAAGAAAACAGTCTTAGCCAAAATGTGAATTCTATAACAGCATTGGGGGCTAAAATTTTTGCCTTAAGAGTAGAATTCATCTAAGAAAAAGGGCTTAAATAGCATGTCGTATTCTAATACAATCGAGATATCTAAGGTAAGTAAGAGATCTACCCTATATTTAATCATAGGCTGAGGATGCTTAAATAGGGCTTCGGCACCGGCAGCTCAGTGCTGAGCAGCACTGCATGCAATGTCGCTTCGGGTTGGAATTACAAAACATACGGATGCGATGCATGCCGCGCCAGCGCAGCGCAGGTTATCAGTTGACCTATATCAACGTAAGCTTCGCGTACTAGCATCGACGGCGCAGCGCACAGTTCTAAGCGCAATATATAGGTACTTATTTGTTTGTAATACTACTATACTATATATAGCAAACGATCCAGCGCGGCATAATGCATACTTCATACACTACTTCTAAGTTATGACATGGCTGTCGTAAAGAAATCGTTTCTTAGTCATGCATTGGCATTAAAATATGGAAACGGGGAGTAATGCGTCATCGGCATAATGCTGGGTGAGACAAAATTTGTTTTATTATACGGAGTCTGATAAAGGTTACATTTAGCTATTTTATTAATTTTAGGCTAGGCTAGCTATAGCAGTAGACGATGTAAAAGGTAGCTCCAAATCCAATGCTAGCGCCGGTCGGCTGGCTAGGCGACGGCACTGATTTTATACTCATAGACCCTGCGGCCGCGGCATAAGAAAGCCCGGTTTGGGCTCTTCGAAGATGTTTGAAAGAAAAGTATAAAAAACCTACGGTTGATGTTAGATCTATATAGCCTCAGGGGGTCTTGACTAGACCGTAGTGCCCTTCTAATGTTTAGTGTCAGTTAGTCAAGCCCAAAGCAATTATTAGAGCATCGTTCCTCCCTTACACTCTATCTCCCATAAGTTTTGTGTATAATTTTCGTGCGGTGCGATTTTTATTTTAACACGCAAATTGCATAGGCAAATTTAGCTGCAATTAAGTCGCTCGAGTCGACCAATTTGATTTCCAAAATGACGTCATCGGGTCTAAGAATTTGTCTTATCTGTCGTTTAAGCTAAGACAAACTGCTTTATGTGTTTAGAATACGGCTAAGGCAACTTTCTTAACTGAGACAAATTCTTAGACATTTTCTTAGACATAAGAAAAATGTCTTAGAAGTTTATTGAATACGGGCCTTGGTGTTTGAAGCAGTTTGAAATTTATAATCTTATAGAGCAATTTAATTTCTACCAGTCATTTTCCAATAAAGTCTATAACGCCAATAATTACACCTTCCAGAACGCGAAATCACTTCGCTTGCTTTCTTCGCCTCTACACGGTCACCTGTTTGCCACACGTGCATTTTTGCACAAAATAAAAGAGAGAAAAAGATAGAGATAGGACGAGATTAATCTTAGTTAAATAGTCTTCAAGCCCTGGGTATATCTATCCCATAATAAATACAATGTGGCACAGGGAGATCAGTAATAGTAATTGTGGAGTCTTGTATAGCGCTCATGTCTGACACACTGCCACTCCTAGCGCTCCATTTATTACTACCCTGGCTTGTGCACGGCTGCGATCACAGCGCTAGATCATTTCAAGGAATTCTTGTTCCTGCCAGGTACCCATTTACCTCTCATGGGTAGAGTGTGGCAAGTGTAGATTAATGTCCTGCCATAGGACAAGTCCTGCGACAGGGATACGAACCCAAACCTCGTGGTTTACAGTCCGGAGACTATGTCTAGAGTCCCCCTTTAAGCTCAATTTATCGGTCTTGATTGAAAGCTTAATCTCTATTGTTGCTACGCTCACGTGCTCATTAGTAATACGAGACGTAGACAAGGTTGTGATTTTATGCCAATACCACATGGCGTGCTTTGAATGCACCGTCAAGTCAGACGAGCAAAAATAACGCATCTCATCATACCGACATGTAATTGGACATTAATATTTAAATGGTTAGCAAGAATAAATGCTCATACCAGACCTAACCAGCTTTATGAAAGTATAAGAAGACCCTACAATGGATGCAAATTGAGCATTAATACGTTGTGAATGCTAATAAACTTCCATCAATTCATTATTTACTTATAAAGCATATTACGAATGCAGGCTTCGTGACTTCTACGCCTTTGTTTTTCAAAATACAAGTGCTATATGATACACATGTTAGCACATTTTATTCGAAGTCTTGTCATATTTGAAGTATTGGTTTCGGACGTAACGTTGATAGGATAAAAAGGTCGATGCATGTTCAACTGGCGATTTTCTTCCACTTCGGATCGAGGACGAAATACGTCCCCAGTGCTTGATCAAATACGCCATTGTTTCATGTTCTTCTATTTGCTTTGTTTTGCTTTACTTTGCTTTATACTTGCTTAATTTAATATTTTCACTATTTTTTTGTCTGCTGAGAGTCAGAGAGCTTGAAGCAATACATGTTCTATACAATTAATCCCCTTCTGGCTCTCAACAGAGGATATCATGAACATTGGTGTTAATGATATTCAATCTTGTTTTTGTTATATAACGAGACATCGCAACGACTTGTCATTTTTCCGGTTGTAGCCTAGCGCTTGTGTAAATTCTGTTAGTTCTATGAAGATCACATTTGTTGTTTAACTGTTCAGAAATGTTTTTAAAATATTATCATTATTGGGGGATGGTCATTAGAATTTAAAAAATAGTGATAGTGCTCTAGATTACAATCACAACGACTGTTTATCTTTTAGATAAGTCAGTTTCTATCCCTCCCAGAAAATTACAACTTTCGTTTCTTCAAACATCGGAAATATTTCACGTCACGTACGTGTTCTATTCTTATGATTATTCTGCAATGATGTGCGATACTTTCCAAGTGGAATTTGTCAAAATTGCTGTCATTTTTCGATGCCCTGTATTCTCAGAATTCCTGATAGCTTAATGCTACATGTTCCGATCCTAATTCAAATCGATCATGATATCTGTAAATCTTTAACGAAGAATATCACTTTCACGACGAGTTGCGACGACAAGACAACCGCGGTGAACGAGATTGATTTCTTTTAATCCAATTTTCTCAGTACATTAACTACACTCCATAAATCATGACCGAACTGCTCAGAAAGAAGGTATCCTAGGGCACGTAGTTAAGGCGTTGACTCGGTGAAACATTATCATTTTAACGAATTAAATTAGAACTAAGCAAATCCCAAGACAGTTTAAGACAAATTAAATTACGGTGAATCTCTACGTTTCAACCCAACTTGTTAGTCAATTTCAGTATTTGATTTGATTGCGGTTTTAGTATTATCCGAAGAAAGAACAATCTTCATTGTTGTGAAGAATTTATATTTTATAAAGAATTCCCATAGGGATGAAACAAGAAATGATTATAACGAAACATAGCCTTGTATTGATGACAATGAAACCAAGAATGCTTGATACACGTCATGTTATCATCAAAGATATACCAATTGAATATAATTATATAGGGATTCATTTTCTGAATGTCTTTTATGCTCAAATGTCTCTGTGTGGATTAAATTCCAATCTTAGTCAATGTTCTCGCTGCCTAAAAAGTAAATTCATTCAAGTGAAATTAGTTCACGTACTCCAAAGTTAATCATTTGATTGAAGGTATTGCGGATGTGTGCCTGCATTAGCGTGTTAAAGGATACCGATGAGTAATGATGTTAGACATCCTTGGGTACTCCGAGAGGACAACACAAATTGAATCAAAATAATCGTTCGTTTGTCGAGGTAAAGTAAGATAATAAAAAAACTTGTTGATTTGAATTGAAAGTTTTTAATCAAACTTTTAAGAAAAAGAAGAGACAGTAAGAATAAGAATGTGCGACATGACTTTTAGAAATCTGGTAATCGAGGGAGAAGCAACAAGGTGCTACTGTTAAACTGGTTAGTGAACATGTAGCTACCTGATAGCGTTCTATTTTTAAGCAATTCTCGTGAGGAACACCAAGTATAATAATCAGCATTTCTCCTACGACGCATTTCCTTAAACATGTTGAACAAAGTTGAATGTTTGAATTTGAATAATTCGATGCTTGTAAAATAAAATCAAATATAACAAACCGAATATATTTTCATGTGTTTATACCTTAATAAGACTTTAAAAAAGGGTATTTACAAATCCTTGATACATGTTAAATGCTTGTTAGTAAGCAACCAGGGAACCAACGGCTTTATGCCTCTTCGAAGACTTGGTTATTAATAAGAATAAATGCCTTACCAAAGGGGAATAGCGCATCGACTTGGTTTCGAATCCGGGACCTGACGGTTTCTAGACCACTGCTCTACCACTTAGCTATCGCTTCTCCGCATAAAACTGTGCGACCTAATTTTAATAAGAAACAGCTTTGCAATTAAATAACCACTATCACATAAATGCCCCCATTGCTTAGCAGGCGTGCATGAATCCACTTTTCATCAATGTGTCATTTATTTGGAAGCCCCTTCAGTTTGACAAGCCCCGTTATACCGGTCGGCAAATGTTAATCAACTCGCTATTTCATCTTGTTAAGCTAGTTACACTCAATACGAGAGAACGACTTGTTTGGTAATTCACGGTTCATCTTTTAACGAAATCTAATTCCATACATCTACGATTGTGACTTTATCATTCTAAGAATATTATATATGTAAAAGAAACGAGGTCTTCCTTTTGAGTCCTTTTCATTTGACTGTAGTCCATTTACTTAATCTGAGAGTATGGAATTAAAACAGCTTAGTTCTATGGAGAAAATCATATTCTGGTAGATCTTAATGTATTACATTTGTCTGATGGAAACAAAGAAAATAAGAGTTGCCTTGGCAACAATATAATAATGATTACGTCTTTGAACTCCCTCATTGGGAGGTGGTATTAAGATTTGTTATCGACCCTGCAAATCCGTCTCATTTTATCTAATTTCTAATTCAACCTATCGTCAATAAAATTCGATTATGCTTATTCCAAGTGTGTACTCAGACATTGTAAGGTCGTCGACAACTGACATTTAATATTTTATGTACAAACTTAATTTTTTACGTATTTTGTTTTCAAAAATATACCTGATACCTTTCTAAATGTTGCGGGAAATCGTTACGAAGCAGTGTCAGATATAGTAAAATAAAAGGTTTTTAAGAAAGAGTCAGAAAAAACATCCCAATATCAAATCGGATTTGGCGTGATTGTGCATATCTGCTAACAACATTCAAGAAAATCCTTTTTTGTTCATCTTCAGATTTAAAAAATATGTACAGTGCAATACATAAAAAATAAAGACATCCTGTTCTTTAATATACACAACATAATTGTGCCTATAATTCTCTAAGCGACAGTGACATAATGAATTCATAAATAAATTTAAAATGATAAAAAGACAACTTTAAAAAATAGCCACAGGGTCCTTGTCAGGTAAATCCCCTTTAAGTAAGCTAAATTCAATTATATATAATATAGACAAATCTCTAAGGCAGGGGAAAAATTGAACAATGAAACAAAAATGTCGAGTCATGACAACATCAAATCAGTTCGTGTTTTCGTGTAGATGTAACAGATACACTACGTATAGTTGAATGTCAATAAAAGTAGTATGTTCATTGACAAAAAAAAGGTAGCTTGAATACGTTGAACGAATATTACCATTAAAGCTATGGTTTTCGATTCAGAATGCTTTGATACTGTATTTAAAAAAAAAAATCTCCTTCAAAAACAAGGAAAAGGCTTTCGAAGTGCAATGACAGTAGCTATCGGAACCCAAAATGCAATAAACATGATCAATTTGAGTAACATGCTTTTTCTCCCTTTCCTTTCTTTTTAGGGGGGTACTTGCGGCCAGGACATATGACTAAATGCAAGGTACATGTGATGTACGTGTACCATTGCCTTGCGTCCATTACTATATAAACGTGATATTCCACGTTTATGACAAAATATCATGAACAATGAACAAAAAAGCAAAGAAGAAATAAGTAGGACCGTGGAAAATATAACAATAGGTGAGTCGGGTACCTTGTTCAATCAATGATGCACGTATTGAGTGTTGGACCTGGAACAGGAGAACGTGGATTCAATAATGGGTCTATGTGCGTTACATATTTATTCATTTATTTATTTATTTAGAGAGAGAGAAAGAGAAGCAGTGAGAGATTGAGGGGAGAGAGAGGGGAAGAGAGAGAGAGAGAGAGGGAAGAGAGAGGGAAGAGAGAGAGAGACAGAGCGAGATATATATAGAGAGAGAGAGACATACACACAGCTAGAGAATATATATCATGACCAAGGCCCGCTGCAAACGAGGCGTCATTTCACTTGAGTTATTTCCCTTGCGCCAATCAAGGCTGTCAAAGCAATAAGCTCAAATGTCAGTTTTTAAACAGCATTAATTACATTGCAGTCACTTTTGTGCGCCGTCACTCTAACATGAAGCGTCAGAGTGCCTAAAACTGTCACTGACGCCGTGCTACCTCGGGCAAATGACGCCTTGTAAGCATCGGGCTTAGACGAATAAGTTTTGACGCTAGATAATTTGACGTCCCAAAAGGTGTGATACTCATCGCATTTTTGTTGTATACGACGAAAGTGTGCTTTATTTAACTGTGGATGGACTGATATTCAATGCGATTGAATATTTAGATTGCAGTCAAACCTGCTATATCATCAGTTTCCTATGGGAATTTTCGAAGCTGCATCTTGTGGCAAAAAAAATATATGTTACAATTAGTGCAAATGTGGATTAATGTCTGGCCAAAAGACGTTAGTGTCGGGCTGGGATTCGAACCCTCAACCATTGGATTGAAAGTCAAGTGAATGAACTACTAAACCACGACACCTCCATGGAAAAGAAACGGAATATTTTTCTTCATGAAACTTATTTACAATGATTGCAAATGGATAATTACATATTTTAATAATGCACTCAATGGCCGTGTGACAAAGAATCAATCAAAAGTTACTCTCATTAAAAAGTGTAATAAATCCCATTCTTTATCAATGATGGATATTTAATGTATTGACACTGCAAGCATCTTGCCATAATTTTTATTTCAAGTGTTATCCATTTAAAGGCATACACTCAATGATGCTTGAACAAATTGACTTGAATTAATTTATCTGAGCAGAATCGAAGTGTTCCTTATACAGAGACTTATCTCACAGACAGTCTCTTCCGCATGTTGTCATTTTGAGCTTCGCTTTATTTTTTTTTGTATTGTTTTCGTCATGGAATTCTCTATTAGGTCGCTCAGGCATTTAAATGATTAAAATAGATAAAGAAAAATGTTAATGACATGCACTTTATCCATTCTCAAAGACGTGTGAAGTAAGGCTTATTTCATTGAATAATTGACGTGATGAATAATTAAAATGAAATGATATCATTACGATCGTCACAAGTCCGACATGTTTAAAATGGCATTGCATTTCCAGTTTCATATGGCGTGTATGGGTAAGTTTATATTTCCAGTTTTATATGTGGATGAAAAATTAATACAACCGAAGAACGAGACGTGCGGGAGTATTCAACGACACTGCATTATATTTAACCGGTAACAGAATAAGTTTATTCAAATGATATCATATCTTCTTGATTAAGTAATTATGACGTAAGAAGGGAATCATGCAATATACATTCTATCAGTGGTGCAGATGTCGTCATATTCTGAATCAAAGAATGAATGAAATGACTTATTATAAACATTAACATAACTATATATATAATATGTTTACAATATACTTTGCAATATTTATAACTGTTTTAGAAGAAGGGGATGGTTGACATTTCAAACTGATTCCATTCTTTATCCATAGTTCTAATATGGCGGTTCTACTTTTGCCCTTTGATGAACAGTGGTTTTAAGGCTTTATACGCATGAAATTAGATTGCATGATATACTTGGTTACAAATGGCATCGCTATGGCAACGAGGCACTGCAAAATATTTAAAAAGTATATCAAAAAATGATTATGCCTATATATAGGGCATATGTCTGGCTGTGAGTTTGTGTAAAAGTGTACATGTGAGTTAGGTAGATATAAATATCTTCCGCTCCGGTTGATAGTGATTAGCCTGTTTATCAGTGTCTGTATGGGGTAATCCGGTGTGTAGGTGGGTTTGGTGTGAAATTTGAATATATCTTATCTTGTCTGCAAAACTTCGAGACAGTTTTCTTTTCTTTTCTCTTATACGTGGTACCCATAAAAATGGAAGTAAAATCTCAAAATGTCGGGAATAGAAAAAGCACTATCCAATTCAATTCAGTTCAATAATTTGTTTATGTTGACGATGCTTTGCAGCCAAAAGTTGAATTGCGCACGTGTATATTTATAAACACATACAAAGGCAAAGGCTTAATGCCTAAAAATCGTATATTTTGTTTCTCCTACGGTTGTTTCATTATTTCTTCTTCACTATGCAACTGAACTTAAAATCGAAGGCGTCATACACATGTGGGATGAAGCTATTTACCTTGCACTTCGTTCTTTTCATTTAGTAGATTTCGATTTCTCTCACTTTATTTAGTCGATCTGAAAAGTACTCGTGTGTACTAAACAAACGATACACCGTTCCAATGATCTAAGGAAAATTTACTTTTTTTTATTTGAGATCTTTGCCATGTTTACTACGGAACTGTTCTTGGTCGTCTTCGTCACCAAGACAAGTTATGTAATCCTTGAAGATAATAGCATGCAGGTACGATAATAATCTATGATTCTTTGGTTCTTTTCTATTATATAAACGACACTGCTTTCATTAAAACATGATATTTCATAGAAAAATAAGATTATTCAGTCTTTCAGATGAAGTAGTTAAACTGTTATATCGTTATGATATCGTATGATAGGGACAGCGCTTTATATTCTCTGAAAAGGGCACTTTATATTATCCAATCATTATTATTATAATTATCATTATTATTATTCTTAATAAATGTATTATTATTATTGTTGTTGTTGGAGCTTTTGTTAATACTATCGTTTACATAAGCAATTTTGTCCCTGTCGTCATTATAACGAAACATTATAATGGTACGAGTAATCATTATAATTTATTTTGTATTGAAATTTGTATCGGCATTTACTCCTCTCTCTGATATTCTAAATGCAAAGTGGCTGCTCTAAGAGCAACGTGAATATGACTTTAAATCTTATCAATCAAATTGACATTAGCTTTTAACCATAGACCCATGAGATCATAAATTGCATTTCGCTGCGTCTCGCATCTATACAACCGTTGATTTTCATTTGACTTTTGTTCGTCCTGTGAGACTCTTCTGTCACGCAAGCGAACACCACCAAGGCAGAAATATTGACAAGTATCAAGCTTTCATTTTACTAGTCGCTTATCCTTAAGTACGGAAAATCATTTTTTTTTTGCAATGAAAATATAGGGAATGTTAATTTTGTTATGCATTCGTTAAATATTATGTTTGAAAACAGGTTCTTTCTTTGCTATTTCTTGCCCATCCTCTGCCATGGGTGATAATATAGCGGTTAGTTTCCCTATAAACATTCCATCGAAATGTTGAAGGTTCTAATCACAGTCCAGGAGTATATATTCCTTTGACAAGGCAGTAATTTAAATTTGCCACTCTCGATCCAAGTGCAGCAAATGGCTATGTATGTTAAGAAATAATTCCGTGAATGCTCTTTACGCCTTATGACAACCTAGTATAATTATATTATATACGTAGTGGTTACAGTGGTGGTAGTAGTAGTCGTGTGTAAATAAAAAAACGTTTGAATAATGAAAACTACACAAATCGTAAAACAGCGTGTCTAGTTTGGTTTTAAGAGGATTAATTTAAACAAGTGGAAGGATCTTTGAAACTCGTCATGAAATTTACGTACACGGGGCAAGCAAGTACGTATTTTTATCACGATGAAAGAAGTCATTATGTTGATTAAAAACCATTATGAATAGAACAAAAAGAAAGTATATATTGGTACATGCTACTGAATATCAACGAATCAGTATATATTGGTACATGCTACGGAATATCAACGAATCAGTATTTATGGGGGATCTATCTCACCCACCACAATGTAAGGAGAAGATCTCGAATACCTGTGCATCACGCCCACCGTGATCAACGGAAAATGGTCGAAATGGTGAAAATGGTGCTTCCTAACAGCCTAAGAAAGGATTACCGCAACAAATTTTGTAAAAAGTTGTCATCTTCAAGAAAAAGCAGTTAAATTAAAAACAATTCTTTCATAAATAGCACTTCACCTACGATGATACTAATAGAAGTACATTATAGAATATGGAACTGCTAAAGATGTGGGGTATAACACATATATCACGCACTCAGTTTAGTTGGCCAAGAAGCAGAACCTCACCGCGGATAAACATTGTTTGTGCGATATCATCGCAGACGGGAACTCTCAAAAACAATAATCTGAGGGATATTACTCCAAATAATCTGTTCCAGTATCCTGTTTTTTTTACAAGGATATAATATTTATATTTTCGACTCGAGTCCAGTCATTTGATACGTGGTACAAAAATAAAAATATTCATCTACGCTCTTGGCGCTGCAAATTTTTAGTTTTCAATGTAAACGGTATTTAACGGCCTTTCGTGACTGGTATCATAGGACAAAGCCTGTAGAAAATGAAAGATCTTTGCAAATAGAACACTCGTGTCAAGCTTGAATGAATAACTCAAATCAAATCATGAAAATAAATAAATCCAATAAAAAGAAGTTGCAATCTCATCACAACAATTTTGTATTTACCTTAGGTTTGAGCTACTTCTGTTGTCACAGGGCAATTTCCTCAAATCCAACCACGCTTTCAGGACGTTAGTTCACCCGTCAACCCTCAGATCTCTCCTCCGTATTCGTTGCCCTTCAATACCTTGATCGCTCTTCTCGAAGGCGTCGACGAATTCTTTCTCATCTAAAACAAAACCCTCTCTATGATCACATCACCTAACCAAAGAAAACGAGATAAAGAATGTTGCTAACTCGTGTCGCTCTCGCACCATCTACAGAGTTCCGTTTTGCTTGTCCCACCCATACGCATGAGTTAATACGCCTTCAAACTTTGGCTCAAGTACCTGTATCAAACTCAGAAAGTCTCCGACGCCGTCCTGCGCGTTTCTTCTCAAGTCGAACTATCCTCCGTTTTGATTTGCAGCGGAGGAGTCGCGAGTTGCGCCATATAAACGACAAAAAGACAAAACGCCCTTTCTCTTGGACATCGGCAAACGTGGGCGGGCGCTGTCCAAAAAGAAACCACCAAAATACTGGAAGAGGTTGAATGTGAGCAAGAGCTGAGGGACATTCTAAGTAAAGGGCTTTGATCTGGCAGGCCATATCACCGTTGTTTGTATCGAATCTAGACAAAGAATGGCAGAACAGAGAATGTAATTCATGTGGATGTGTTTTGATACGGGTTTTCAATGACATTAGCTGGTGGTATAATTTTAAGCTAGATTTAGTCTCCGCGTGCGTCATACCTCTGTTAAATATTCAACCGAGAATAAAGGAGGATTCCGTTGAGTTGAAGTTCATCGATGTGAATATTGACCATCCTACTTTCGTTTATCTTACTTTGAAGAAAATAAAATTGCCATATGTGACTTCAATGACGAAGCAATAGGCAATGACTACACTTTTTTCATATAATAACATTATTATCCTACGGAGGGGGATTGACAGCAGTTTTAAGAAGTACTCATATGCTGTGTACACAACAATATGATTCCATTGCGAATAACCTGAACAACCAATCCTATATTCAATACATTGAGCATTAATTTTAATTGTACTATCAATAAAATCTCCAGAACACGACTTTGTTTAATTAATGTGGTAAGGAATCGTTGGCTTTCGTCCACCATTATAGCGTTCAATTCAATTCATAGCCATTAGTGATATTATTATAATTATTGCTTTTAATGATAATGGGTGGTATTCTCTTAAGTTAAGCCGGGACTAAGTCCAGACTAAACAAGGATTTTAGTTCACACTTCTATGGAATGCTAGGTTTCATCTTCCTCCTTCAATAATCATGACAAATATAATCTACCAAAGACTTTATTGAAATTCAGTTCATATTCATATTATCTTTTTCTTCCCATTTCATTGCAAAATTAATTTTTTTGGACACTTTTCATTGCAGGATTAAAATAATCTGTACAGGGAAAATGAGTTGGCAACAGGCACTCCATAAAAGCGTGAACTAGTTAAGCCGAGCTTCACTTAGTTCGCGCTATCGGAATACCATCCAATAAGTTTAATTGCATTGAGGCATGTTCACACTGTATTTACACATTGCATCGTACAAACGAATTGATATAACACATGTTTTCACAAAGATTTCACTTTCAAAAAGCAATAGTCATGATAGTCAATCTAAATATATGTATTAATGTATTTGACTTTGGTCTGGTATTAGTTATCAAATCTATGCACCTTAGAAGGCCTTGTTCAGATATAACGCAGCAAAACCGCGGCGGTCTTTTCATGATGACGTAAATGTAATACGCATCACATTTCAGTATTTTATGACACGGAGACAGAGCTCAGTGAATACGCGCAAGACTTTTGTTGCGCGCAGTTTCCATTCATTTACACGTAAACAAAAAAAAACCTGCATTGTTTGCGGCGGTTTACCGCGTCATATCTAAACAAGTCTAAAGTCTTAACATAAGGTCCACACCCAGTACACAAGAAAATGCTGACAGATGCCATCATTAGAATGTTTCTTCTGATAAATTTAACATTTCTTTTTGTTACGTTGGTTCTAATATTTTCAATTCCCTCCTATTTGCAGTCTGTTCGATTTAAAAATTCGTTTAGAAGACTTTGAAATTAATGTTTTTCTCTCTCTTTATAATGCTTTATTTATATCAATAACTCTTTTCATAACAAAGTGCAATTTATTATTGCTTACTTACAGCCTATGTTATAATTAATGATTCGCCTTCTAGGTTTTAAAGATGCACCATTTTCCTTTTGTACTATGGTTTATACTTCCCTATTTGTGCTTTCATATTTTGTATGTGATTATCTTAATTTACATGAAAGTTTAATATTTTTGTCTGTTGTTTTGTATATATATATTGATGTGATTGTGAACATAATTGTCCAAACAATTCAGTTCAATTCAGCACTTATAATATGTAAAAATTTGTTATTAATAGATTTGGCATTTAAAGTTTCTAGATTTTCAAGATTCTGCAAGGTTTGGGTGAAATTAAACAAGTTAAAAAAATACTCCCTGACAAGGAAGTGAGGAAGTATAGTGGTACACCCTGTATCACATTTTAAAAGTGCCTGTGAAGGTCCATAATGTTTGTGTACTAAAAGGAAAATTAACGGTAATAGCGATTTTGAAGAAAGCAGAAAAAGAGAGAAACAGATTGGAGAGAGTATGAACAAAATATGACTTTCGTCACACACCATTTTTTTCTTACTAAGCTTGAACAGACTTGAGTTCAAACATGCACCTTTCTTTGATAATTTGGGAATTAGGTCGAAAGAGGCCGGAAATATTTTAAAATTTCGTTTTACATTAGATGGAGCCGCACTTCTAACCACATGACGGTTCCAAACAAAGGCTTTCTAAATCACTTTGAAGAATAAAAGGTGTTTATATTTACGAAGAGTCACCTCGAAACTAATAAATGTACTTTTTCAAGCTGTAATGTCTTGTATAATGACACCTCTAGTTTGAGGGAATTTCTTTTTTCTGTTATATGATTTGCTCTTTTGTATCCGTGTATATCAACCCTCCACCTGCTGGAACTGGCTGGCTCCTGTATTAAACATATAGGGAATATGAAAATTCAGTAGTCAATGGGTTCATTGACTTAATATTACACTTGCAATATATCTTAAAGCAATTTCATCCCCAGCAATGTGATATCAATAGAGGACATAAAATGAATTAAAGCGACAAACAGAGCGACAATCAGAGAATGAGTTTTGTGACCATTCGAACTGTACCCCAACAAAGGTTACACTGTAATTTCCGTCATAACTATTGCTATCAGATTTGCCCATGTAACATTTGAAAGCAATACACAAGTAGATTAATTATGAACACAAAAGATTTTATAGGAATTACCGTTTGTCATTTCCTAAACATTTAATCTAATATGAAGTAATGCATAAATACATACTTTCCATGTTTTCATGTATCTTTCATATGATTTCTCCATATTTGTAGTGATTATTATACAAATATATTGGAAAACAAAATATTCATGTACCATGTGAACGTAGTTTTCTAATAAATACAAAATACAAACTAACGAAAGGGTTCCTTTTGAACATAATTTTTTCCTCAGCAGAATACAGAGAGATATTACCATCATAACAGAAATTGTAAGAGTAATATCATATTCAAATTGGCGTGATTTTTGGCATTGCCGAGTGGAGATAACTTCCGTTTCGGCGCGTATCATATCAGAGACTGGCCTGCGGGAGGCGGAAGTGGAGAAGTGTGGATGAGAGAGAGAGAGAAATAGAAAGAAGGAGAAAGAGAGAGAGAGAGAGAAAGAGATAGAGAGAGAAATAGGTAGAGAGAGGGGAGAGAAGTAGAGAGAGAGAGAGAGAAAGGGTGACAGAGAGAGAAAGAGGTAGCGAGAGTGAGAAGGGAGAGGTAGAGAGAGAGATAGGGAAAGAGAGAACGAGAAATAAAGAGGTAAAGAGAGTGAGAGAGAGAGATGGAGATGAAGGGAGACGGGTATCATGGGTTAAAGCAGACAGGGATGGGGGGAGGGGTCGAGTTGTGTAATTGCAGGTATAGTCCCCAGGAATTAAGGTTATATTCTACAAGGGCTTGGTTGGGAGGTAATCCATACATGCTCTGTTTACACGTCTCTGACTCGAACATGATAGGCGGGCCGCATGGGGGGTACACGGGTGTCACCACCAGCGAGTTGAGAATGGTATTTATTTCCATGCCGTGCACTTTTCATCTTGTCGTCCTAGTAAATAAAGGAGGTTATGTTAGCGCGTGATTATCATTCCGAATCAGGATATTACAGAACTAGGGTATATATCTTACATGGCCCGTTCACACTCCTCATACCCTGCAAAGTTTTCCTTGGGGGACCTGCCCATGGTTCCAGCCATGTATTGCCGGTGCGAACAACCCAAATTCATGTTTAAATGAAGGTTAACGAATACATGAAAGAGGGTCGCGTTAATGGCTATGTGATCGCCATCTGGTTTAGCCAGACTTTGTCGAAATCGTGTCAATAATACACCATGTTTAATTGTAATAAATAACAATAGTTCAGTTCAAAATGTTAATGTGGAGATGTATAAGTAGGTTAAGGATAACAAAGATATTAAGTAGAAATGCGGATTTATCCCCCAACAAAAACGTAAGGAACAGACAGTATTAATGAGCTCGATTACGGAATTACCTACATCTCAACGTATAATGCAATTACAATCAATCATTAACTTTCATTTTTGATAATTTCATTTAAGTCCTTGTCTGAGAGCCATCGCCCTTTTCCCAGGGCAGACTTAAAGGAAACCTCACTCTAAAGAATATTGATTGATTGATTGATTGATTTTATTCGCAAAACCTCCAACATACAACAATATAAAAGAATAACAGATCAAAATTAAGTCAGGTTGAACAAGATAACCCACAAAAGCTCGAGAGCTTATTCCAGTGGGGTCCCCGACATACGGCGTACATTATACAATATTAATAAGTTAAAATCGTATTATTTACAGACAGATAAGAAACAAAACTTTTTCAAAGAAAAGAAGAAGAAGAAGAAGAAGAAGAAGAAGAAGAAGAAGAAGAAGAAGAAGAAGAAGAAGAAGAAGAAGAAGAAGAAGAAGAAGAAGAAAAAAAAAAAGAAGGGGAAAAAGAAAAAGAGGAGGAAGAAGAACAAACATAATTATATACAAAATTAAAAAGTATGAACCGGCAGGGAAAAGCAAAGTGTTTTGTATTCAGGCTATTTTAATCATATAACATGTCTTTCGTTTCTCTCCTCTGACTCTCACGTGTTATAGGTACACCTTTAATTTCCTCTTTAAATGGGCAAAGTTTTCTATTTTCTTTATATCATTAGGAAGGGGATTCCAATGTTTTATGGCAATGTAATAAAACGATATTTTTTTTTTAAATACTACCTACACTTTCTTGTAAGTTAAAGTTAAATCGGCTATTGCTTGTATTAAAATCATGTTAGTCAGTAACAAGATCGAAATTGGATCGAATATAATGATTCGACCTAGTATAATAAATTTGTATGCACGTGATGCAATTCGACTTGTTTTGATCTTTGGTTGACTTCAAGAAAACCAGCTTAAGAAAGTTAGCTGTAGCCAACATGAGTTCTTGGACCAGAACAGTTGATGAATCTCACCATTTTGTTCTGTATAATTTTCAACTTCTTTTGATCTGACTTGTTTATGTTACTATACCATGCAGGGTTAGCATTCATAAGTGTATGTATGCTAAAATATGAGATTTATTCCAGCCTATTGATGTATTATATTCCTTACGACCGTTAATGTGTTACGCCTTCTTTAAGTACATCACAAGATCTACAGCTTCCCATAGCCTACCCCGTAGGCATTGTAGGGTTCATTTCTTATTTCTAGTCTTATTTCTGATTTTAATAATCTGCATTTCCTAAAATACGCCTAATTCCTGCAGAGACAATGACTATTGTCTTATTTAAAGTTTTACAAGACGAACTGGTTATTTATCTTCGATTGGTTAAACTCTACGTTCCGAATCTTATAATCCTTGCAGATGGGAAGACCGAATCTAGTGGGATTTATAAAGGTTTCGTATAAGACGTGTTAATCACATGGATAATCCCACATGTCTCTCCTTTTTAAATGCTAAGCTCATGTTTTATATTTAAATATTTCACAAGACAAAGCGTTAAATAAATACGTCGAGTCTAAATGCCATCGATTAGGGTTTCCATACAGTATTAATGACAACTCCATTCAAATTTTTAAAAAGACTTTTAAACGGGTTATAGAGCGTCAGATTGGCGCGAGGATTGAGCAGAACAGCCACTCCTTCAAGCCAATACGCATTTGAAAAAAAAGTATAAAGTACATGTAGTAACTTTCCCAAATGATATATCTTCTGTATTTTGTTATTCACTAAAGAGTACCACTGTCTAATCTCATTGATCTAATTGGTCTTATTGACTCTGTTATAAACATACCTTTATTATTAGATCAAATCAAAATGATACTAGCGAGAAATATTACCATTTCTAATCCAATAGAGATTTTGAAAAGTCTAATTAACTTTAAATTTGAATTTCAGTCAACTTGATTTATCTCTAATTTTTGGCTTCATTAGATTGAAAAATAATCTAATGGATTTCTAAGAGGTTTGAGTGTTTGGGACGCACATGGGCTGAATAAGAAAACGAGTTTTGTTTCATCATTATTCAATGTTTTGTTTCATTTAAAATCTTATTTATTTGTTTGTTTAATTATTATTTATTTATTTATTTATCTATTAATTTTTCATTTATTTATTCGTAGTTTATTACAATTTGTGAATGCCAGTGCGTTTTCTTAATTGTTAACAATTTATAAATGGATTTAAAAACACATGAAGATATATTCAATATAACTACATGTACAATAAAGATATGAGAATATGAAAAAAGACAGTCAATAGATATTGAACATATGAACAGAAAAATGATAACAGTAACATAAATTAATAACATAAATCCATTGAAAGAAATCATCAAATTGATCAGTCATTGAATAAATGTATTAAACATAAATATTATCATTATTTTCAAGATCCCACATCAACACACATAATAATGTTAGCAAAATCGTTTACGTACTTCAAGTGATCATCATGAACGATAAATTTTCCGAAATATAAGCAAATGAGTTGCGTTTCGAGTCATTTGCTTTATGGGTCGAAATTCATTAATTGTCGGATGAATGGAATATAAGATGCGAGATATTCCATCAACCGGCGAAAATTGATTCGTACGGATTTTAATTCAGGTTTGCTTGAAAGCACTGGTGGTTTAGATTGTGCTGTATTTCAGTCAAGTGACAAAATATCAATACATAATACCAACAGTGTTTGATAATAATTATGTATTTAAGCGCAAGAAAGGTGAAGACCGGAAGAATGTGAAACGATATTGTCTTGTCTCATAAATGATTCAGAAAGCAATAACACAATGTCAATATGTAAAGAGATTCTAAGCCCTTATAAAGATTGTTGAAAATAGAATGACATAAGTATCATATGATGTTATTTAGTAACATGGAGAGTTAATATCGTGCCGCTATTATTACTTTTTTTAAAGAAAATCCCACTTCTATTAACAAAAACTCTCATTTTTGTCTTCAAATATTTTTACAGATTCCATTTCGCGAAAAGAGTATTTGTAGCTGGATTTACTAAATCAATTAAAATTGATCTGATTCATTCAGTTTAAGAACTAGTCCTATCTTTAGCATGTTTACGTTGCTTTTTCCATCGAGAAACCTCAGTATTGGTGCTACGAATGGCGACATGATGGTCTATTATTCTATTTTGTGTCCGACATTTCGACCTAAAATTGCCTTGCTTATTCCAAATCAAATAGAAACTAGTTATTAGTATGTTCAAATTCTCATTTCTTTGTCGGTTAAAATCTCTCATTGCTTCTGGACATGAAAGGGGATTTAGGGAGTTTGGGGGCTATGTTTCTCAGTAGGTCTTACCCCCACACAATAAGGCGGGTGTTTGCCTGAGTTTGAATGACAAGAAATCGTGACTGGTTGCTAGTCCTCAGCACGGCGTCACTTCGATTTTTATCAGACGACCATCATGACCATGCAGACCGTTATGAATTACGCATTGTCGCTGACAGAATTTCTGCTCCTTTTTTCCCGCTCTCAACGTTCCTTCAAAGAGGAATCTGAGAGGAACGAAACAGACATTATGACGCGGCTTCCAGGGGTAATCGCCTGTCCCTCTTGTGTGTACATCTCCGCTACGACATTCTTCTGTTTGCTAAAGTGATATTTAAATTAGAAATCTTATCGATCGACTTCTGTAAGACATGAAAGCTGAATCCTATCTCAGCGAGATACTTTTTGTAATCACACTACATCAAAATGACAAAGTGGGAAATAATGACTGAAATAAGGAATATACTTTGATGTCAATAGTTTTGAAGGACTGGTGTTGTTCTGTAGATGAAAATCTTGTTTAATTTAACCTTAATATTTGTTTTAATTATCTTCTGATTCATAAGCCTAAATTCAGATGGTATTGAGTATCACGTGAACATTTCGTTTTATTTATTATTTGGCAGGAATAATACAAATACAGTATTCGCTTTTGATGAACTCCATAGTACATTCAATAAAAATTTTGATTCATTAATTAACGACACCCCCTTTAAGTGTCATGTAAATATTCATATTGTATGGAAGTGAATGCTGGACAGTAAAAAAGCAGAAAGAAATTAGACTCATTTGAAAAGTGACGTTGGCGCAGGATGCTAAGGATTCCATGGACAGGCAGGAGAACAAACAGATCAGCGCTTGATGAGCTACAACCAAGCTGTTCCTTGGTTGTCATGATTGTGAAACAGAGACTTGGCTTCTTTGGACCCATTGTAAGATCAAAGGGTATGGGGCAGAATATCATGCTCGGTAAAGTGCGGTGTAAAAGTAGAAGAGGAAGGCAAAGGATTTGATGGATAGAAGGTGTGACCAAAGAAACAGACAAGTCATTATAAAGAGAGATTGCATTCTTGCACAGGACAGAGAAGGCTGGAGAACGTTCGTCCATGGGGTCACCAGGAGTCGGAGACGACTCGATGGCACCTAACAACAAGAAACATACTATGTTGTTATTCTTTCATAGAAATGATTCAAGGAATACCTTTTTCCTTCATAACAATTCCTTTCCGGTTCCACGGTTGATAATCAGATAATCACATTTGCAACTGAACTTTAAAGCTCATGCATCATTACAGATGTAAAGCTTAAAAAGGAAAGGAATGGAAAGAGAGTGATATCATTTAAAACAATCCACATCGTTAAAGTTTTAAGGCTAAAGGATATGATTTGCATATTTTGTAATTTGTTTACGTCTGGGAAATGATTGCAAGATGAGTTAGGTTGTAAGAAGAAGGTCGAAATGAATCTACACTTTTGGTATCTAACAAAAATATAATTTTCATTTTATTTCATTTCATTTCATGTATTTATCTGTCCTATGTAACTTTGACATGGATATTTGTTTGATCACATGTAAAAAAAGGCTCAGACATATTTTACAATTAACAGATATAGGATAGAAAACATAGATACAATATAATGATGAAAAAACAAACAATTATACATAAAATTGATTGTCGTTTGGCTATGGCTTGTTTTATTTCCTTAAGACATGTTATGTAATATAGCTATAAATCTATACGCTCTCTAATATATCTATTAAGAAAACATAATTTACCATCACGCCATATACATAGAAAGGGCAGCTCTTAAACAGCATTGAAGTACATCGGAATACATCACATAAACGACAAAAATATATACTGAAATTATATGGGCCAATGATAACCGTGTTATAAATTATTATGAAATACTACAAATGTGAAATTGTTTACTGGGCTGTATAGTCCAATATAATTTCCATTGTTAAATGTGCCATGGCTATCATTATTTTAGTACATTCTCGTAGTGCTTCCGGTAACGATTTAAATTATCATGCATAGCACTGAACGTATTTGGCGAGCAAGTATTTAATTTTGTTGCAGCTTTCCTGGGTTTTGTGTGTTAGATTCAACACATAATCTCTATATCTGAATATGAAAGAGAGAGCGACTTTGCTTTCTTCCATCGGCTAAACAAATGCTTTTTATTTCGTTATTTTTTTATTTTTCGGAATTCTCTCTCAACAGGCTCATCTTACTGAAGGGTGATGTTTATGCACGCAATCTGATTCTCTCCCTCCATATGTTTGTTGCCTCGGAAGTTTTCTATAAACAAAGAGATGATTTTGATCTCCATGATCTCCAAGCGATGAAACGGCGTTTAGATCCTATCTAATGTCTGTAACTGCATCATGGAGAGCGCCTTTTAGGGAGGATATACGATACCCTTTTTGCCGCCAGACCACAAGTCATGCGCACAAAAACTCAACACGTCATTATACCCATTGATGACGTGGGGAGAATGGAGGAAAAACATTTGGCACATATCTAGGGATGATAAAAGATGGGCCTTTATGAGCCAAACATTCGTATCGAAGATGCTGAAAGAACCTTTTTAACTTCAGCGAGGGTGATAAAGCAAATTGATGCAAAATAGGGTCTGTTCCTATCACCTCCTTACCCCATCATACTCCATCGGTCAGTCTGTCAAGCAGCTGTGTTTGGTACATGAAGAGAGCCATGGATAAAGTATGGAAGTATGGCGTTATGGATTTCTATGGTTGTGACTGTGCGTGAATGTGTGGGTGTGCGTATGTGGGTCGTGCGCTTCATGGGTGTGTAAAAGTGTGTGGCGGAGACGGTGTCTGTTGTAACCAAATACAGCCTCCCTGGTCTAGCGGTTTAGGCACTTAGCCAAAGACCCGGAGTCGATTCCCGTGAGAGTCTGTGCAACCTTGCAGTTTATCTCCACAAATACGTGTACAACAAACACGAAAGGAACTACTTTCGAAAAACCAACCTATGGCAATTTCAATAGCCTTGTGCGTCACCTATTGAAATGTGGTAACATTACAATTACGTATTACATAATCCGAACATTAAATATATTGGACATACGATAGGCTATTGAAATTGCCCTTACGTTGATTTTGCGAAAGTAGTTGCGATCGTGTTTACTTACACTGCATCCCAGAAAAAATATACTCAAAAACAAACGGATATTGTGGGCAAAATACGAGCTTGATAAATATGATTCTTTGCTTTTCATACAGTAGATGCAATATGCTTTCCTTTCAAATGATGCATAAATGACATTAATCCATACGCGCTTCACTGAGCAAAATTGTTTTGAAAATGACATGTCAAAATCCATTTGTGCAAGATTCTGGTGAAACAGTGGACATGGTTGAAAGGGTTAGTATCACACCCGAACATTGAGCGAACATGACCTTAAGGGAAACATACATTCTAAAACTAAATGAGAGGATTGTTGTCATATGATTCTTTTAAAAATGAGGGCAAGATTCTTGCCATCATTATAAAATAAAGGATAATGGAGATATTGTCGATGGTGACGGGCATATTTTGTACTTAATCATGTTAATGGATCTGCACTAATTATGAACAGTGAATTTAGCATTTTTCAGAACTGCAACTTGTTTTAAAGAGCAAAGCAGACATTACGGTGATATTTCCACAATAATTAAAGTAAGGGGCATCTTATATTTTGATAATGGGGGAAAGGTATGGTCCAATAGGCACATGAGGCCGAAAATAAACCATTTTAATATCTAATTTTTCCTCTCAACATGGGCACCATTTTCAATCAATAAAGGAGCACTTTTTCATTGCTCGAGGGAGTTTAGGAAAATCTGAGGTTGTACTTCCCTGTCAATCCGGAAAATGGATATTCGCCCCTATTTCATAACGTACCTACCCACTCATGGTCTTGCCAGCTGAATTAAATTTCAACTATTAGTAGTGCTTCGCAGTTCCAATTTTGAATATAAATCTAACGGTGTTTCGCGTCGACACGATCAAAAATACATTAGAGATATCAATCCATGGAAAGTTTAATAGCTTTTTCCATCTCTCCCTGAAATATTGAGATTCAAGGTAAGGGTTGCTTAGAAACCATATAAAAATAAAAACCATAGTTTTTATGTAATATCAAAATATTAGAACAGTTCAACACGAGCTTTATCACATGCAAACGATTATGAATGATGAATAAATATCATACATTTTTGTATTATATTGTATATATTTATTCATTTTTGTGGCTTACACCCAGTAAATAAGATCGATTGATCGATCTGTAATTGAAAAACAAGTCAGAAAAAAAATTGAGTAAGGTTGTCCATTATTATAGAATAATAAGAAAAATATTGATTTTTGTTTAACTAAACAGATAGCGCGATAAATTATTGTCATGATTATTATTAAAGAATTACATGAAATACTGCCAATTGCCGTCTGTATGTATCTTATTATTTACTAAATTTGCTCATTTTGATTTATGACCATTTACTGTATTTTTTTAATGGATGGTAATTTCTGAACTATTCCGCCACCGAGCTGTGACAAATCATAAATTTATAAATGTAAAATAAATAAATAAATAGATAAGTAAATAAATGAAATAAATAAAAATGAATGAATGAATTGATGAATGGATGAATGAATGAATAAATTAATTAATAAATAAACAAATATATAAATAAATAAATAAACAAATATAAATAAATAAATAATTAAATAAAAGTCTCTACAGGAAATAAATGTAAACAACAATATTTTTCTAAAAGAGGAAACTTCTCATGATACATACATATGATAAATAGCGTGATGAAGCCATGTAGGTAAAGAGAAACCATATGAGAGTAACATCCGCTTGACGGATAATTATGTGCTTTCGTCATGTCCGGGGATAATTAATTGAAGAAACCTTAGGGGAGAATGCGCTAAAAAGCGCTTAATTTCACTGGTTGAAGTGAAAACACCAAGAAAATCATCTATTTGAAGCCCCACTGCACTACTTGTAGCTACTTGTCCCTTTATATAGAAAAAATGCCTAAGCGGTGCCCGTTGGTCCCCCATGATCCTCTTTTACTTATGTTAATTGAGAGCTGAGTTGATGTCAGTGACCATTAGTGCAGACAGGCTTTAAAGTTTGAAATTCAGCTTTCAGTCTTTGTTTACATGTTACTGTGGGAAAATATCATAGACAAAAATGCCAGCTGAAAGGGAAAGTTCTTCAAACACACTCATGTTCGAAATATGACAAGAAATAGCTGTAATGCTTGGACCTAATTTTCATGCTACATGTTAGTGTAGTCCCATATACACATTTCTGCTAACAGTGCATATGGCATGTATGATTTTCTTGAAGACCTAACCATTTTTTATATTTTGGATGATTCCCAAAATTCACAATATACACCAATTATTCATTCATTCTTTAATTCACTGACGACACTCCATCGTTTACGATGATGACATGATAAAAACCCTTCAGTTTTTTCTTGCTTGGCTCCTCAGTCTACTTCTGCTGGTACTGCTAAAGTTACACCTATTGCAAGCCAATTATTACGTGCTACATAATCAACTTTTTCCTATTGTTTCCATACATAGGTTCTTTCTCAAGGCAACTGCATGACCCAAAACTCAACTGTTGGCGTACTAGCAGAGCCAAGGGCCTGGGTTCGAATCACAGGAGAGATAGTTTGGTCAAGGAGTGCACCTTTAACAATACGAAGGCATATATTATGATGTCATTACCAGTGTGGACATTATTGGTTTAAACCTTAACAGGCTTTGAGATTATACTAAATGTAATGAGAAAAATGCTATGACAAGAAGCTAAGAAAATTGAATTCACTGCACAGGCGAATTCATCTTTTGACAATAGCATGGGGGAAAATAGGATTTTACTCCGGAGTCACTGTACTTTTCACATCTACTTCAATAATTCACATCTGATTCAATAAATATGATGAAAAATAGGCAAACGAAATGAGAATATTATACGAAAAATTTTGTCAAATTCGAGTTTCCGAACTTATAGTGTATCCTAAACCTCCTATCCCGACATGCACCTATTGAAAATGAGTTTGACAGAAGGATTAGCAATTTGCATCAATCACGTGACACAAATCAATTAAATGTCTTTCCTCCCTCGATGACGGATCGACTGTTTCGCACTATGATAGATAGCTACAGACGAAACGGTATCACAATCTAAATGTCACGTGAAGTGTTTTCTACATTCCTTCATAATATCGGAAGCCAATCATTCGAGCAAAGCGCCGATATTGTAAACCCTCGTCGGCGCCATTTTTTCCCTTTGCCCACTTTACAGCCGGATAAGTGATACATGATGTATTCAATCAGTGCCAGGCTATTCGTCCAATACGCGGAGGTATGGTGGGTAAATACTAGGCGATAATTATAAACACCTTGAGGGCTAACATCAATCAGATTACAAACGGTTTTCCGCCAAAAGGGTTATGACCTACAAACCATCGCAGAAATCCTGATTTCCGGGCAAACTTGTGATTTTAGACGCCAAAGCAGGCTCAACTTAAAAGGATAAATAATTATTTTTCATGAAGTATTGTGACTAATAGCATGAATCAGTATTTCAGTCAGTATTTTATGAGATGGCTATTAGATATTAATCACACAATTTGTTAAAAGTTAATACAATCATTAGTCTTCTTTGATAGCAGAATGCTCATTTGTATTCATATTTGAAAGCATCTTAGCTCATTTCCGTAATACGGCGTGCCGTCCGCACTAAATTGGTTTGTATCAATAAGCAATCATGAGTGTTTAAGCGTGAGTGAATTATCTATTCATTTTGTAACTGTATCCTCTTGATAAGATTTTATTAGATGACTACAAGTATCACCTTCTTCACCAATGGAGTAGCGTATTTCCAGCCACTGGCAGGGGGAGTACGCTTCGGTCTCTAATACACGGTGAATCGGAGATGCGCGCGTGTGTGTGGGTGTGCGTGTGTCTGTGCGTGTGTGTGTGTGTGTGTGTGAAGGAGGATGAAAGTCGTTGAGTGGATGAGGGTGCGGAGGTGGAAGGAATCATTTCCGTTTAATCTCCTTTTCCTTCTCTCTCCTCTTTCCTTTTCTCATTTCTGTTTCATCATTCGATGGGAGACCAAGGGAGGGGGGGGGCACATACTCCCCGTGTCCAAATACGCCGTCGACCTTCCAGAGTCGAGGCCATGGCCAATAGCTGTGTACGTTGATACTGCCCTTAAATGTTATTGTCGAATTATACCATTCATTATTCAAGGAAAAACGGCAAAAGCTATTAAAATACTTTTTGTGCCATTACCTTTCGAAGGCCACTTTTAACATCATGTTTTGATAATTTGTTATCAGTTTACCGGCTAAATATTCTTACGTAATGACACAATGAAAGACGACATTTTCGCGTATGTGAATGAACTTCTCGGCTGATTTCAGACGGATTTCCCGCGGCTCGACGGACGTCTGCTCTCTGCTTTGTTACCTATCATAAGCACTTATCCATTATGGATGAGGTGGATTTACATGCATGACAGATAGAACGAAGTACCTATCCATTCATGCCCTCATGTTTATGCAGTGAGTTAAACAGGGACGATTAAGGAAGATCGGCCACCTCGCCGAGATACGTATTAAAGCCCACGACTTGACTGGAAAGTAATACTGCGGGCTCTCCGCCGAAATCCTCCGCGGTCCAGCGCGGGTGATTACAGCCTGCTCCCACCGTTTCCCGCCGAATCCTTAAAAAGTCATTCTGGCATTAGGGCAACTGGGTCACTCTTCCTCAAAGCTTATGGCCTGCATGGCCATTAAGTTTTACAGCTTTTGTGAGAACTGCTAAAGCAGCTTCTTGAGTGGTTATAAGGCGCCATAGAAACTAAAAGGGTGAAATTTATAAGAATCAGATCGGCTGAAGAGACTTAAATCCTTCCGTGCATATCATGCATGTCTATCAGGTTGATAAGATTTCGTTCAAGTCCATCAGTATCTCTCCATTTACTCTGGTGAAATGAAGAATATTAAAAATAGAGTGAGGATTCTTTCTCTCTTCATAAAAACAAATGTTATCGTTTCGAGAAATCATATTTGGGCCCCGTTGCATAAAACTATACAACCGATGTTAACTTTGGCATCAATATTAACTACCATGGCAACACCATCCAACAGCCAATCGAATCGAGGTTTCCATAAAAGTTACCATCAATTGTAAGTTTTATGCAACGGGGGCCTGACTTGATATTTAAGGCTTTTCTCTCTGACTTGTTTCTTAAAACACGATATTTCCTTGCATTTCTTAACGTGATTGACTCAAGATTTTTCCAGAAGAAATTACGGTGATGATAAAATCATTACATTATACTGACTGTTAAAGTACAATATTTTCTTCAATCTAAATATAGAAAGTTTATAAAAAGAAGCGCAATTTAGATTTTTTGATGTTGTTATTTAAAAAAAGAATAATGTTCTTATTCTGAGAAGAGTGGTATTTTTATGCTTTTGTCCACGTAAATTCGTTTTGCTATTTATATTCATCTATTTTGTTTGCCTTCATATTTGTCTAGCGGTGTGAAATTTTAGTTCACAATCGCGCACATTATACCCTTAATCACGGGATCACCCTAATGGACATTATCATGAAAATAGAATATCATGTTCTATAAGCAACATAAGAGTCATGGTGAAAGGGGGCTCTTTCACACATTACGCGGGAAACGGTTTAAAAAATAATCGCTACGGCGAAAAATAAAATGACATTGTGTGATGTACGTACGTTTCACTTTTCTCTAAAGTCCTACAATAGATGTTTATGCTGAGGACCTTGGTTACGTGGAACCCATGGCAAATGGGTTTCTCAACCCATTTACAATTCATTAATATCTTTGAAACGATGGATGTTTTTTTTTTTTTTTTTAGGCTGTATACCGCATCGTGTATGTGTGTGTGTGTATTGGGTTTTTACAGACGTGTATCAATCAGATATGATTATTTACGTCTGGGGACCGACCTTTAAACGTCACCATCCGAAAGACGTGACTCAGTTTCGAACCTGCGTCCTAGGCTGAATCAGTTTGTAACTTCCACTGTTAGCTGGATTACAGGCGCACGCCACAACGCCACAACGCATCGTGTATGGGTGTGGCTTAATATTCAAAGTTGATACTGAGGTTGGGCTACAACAGTTAGGGTTTGGGGTTGACAGTAAACTATACGTTCATGGGACCAAATATACCCAAAAAGTTAATGAGACCAAATATATATATATATATATATATATAAGTTGCTGAATAGATTCATTCCCTATGTTTTAATGTAGATTGTGATAATATCTTTATGTGAATATAGCGAGCCAGTGACATAACAAGCTGTTGATCGAATTGAAAAAGTGTCTATATTAGATGGATGATCATCATAACGTCATCAAGAATTTCATAATATTAGTAAAACGTGTTCACTTTTCCTCACAAATTTCCTAATATGATTTTTTGTTTTCATTTAAAGCAACTTTAGTCACTTGGAGACGGAGTTTATCGTTTAAGATAAAGTACTGGTTATTCGATAACATTGTTAAACAAAACTGTCTAAAAGCTGTCTGGTAAAGTCATCTAGACATCTAGGAAGATCAGAATCATTAAATTAATGGCTCTATTCTTTTAAAACCAAACCAAACCAATAATGTAGTGGAATTGGAGTGTTACATGGAATCGTGGTAGCTCGGCGAAAGCCGAGGTAATAAAATGATTGAAGGGCCCTTGGGGAGAACAATATTAGTACTGATGACCCTATCATTATTTTATTTTTGTTATTATTATTATAAATGTTATTATTATCATTATTATTATCATCATTATCATTATCATTATTATTACTATTATGATCATTATTATTATCATTATTATCATCACCATCATTATTATTATTATTATTATTATTATTATTACTTTTATCATCAATATTACCATCATTATTATCATCGTTATCATCATCATCATTACTATCATTATTATTATTATTAATACTATCATTATTATTATCACTATTATCATCAAAATGACAAGATTTTTATTCAATCCTCTGAAAAATGTGTATATTGGATTACATACACATACCCGTGAAGTATGATAGTCTAAAATGTTCAGCTATTTTTTATCAAGGTAAATATTAGGTGAGGTGAAATACGAAAACAAAGCAAAAGATTAATGGAGACCATTTGAAGGGTCAAGTTTGCAATATTTAGGACGTTCACACGCCCCCAAAAAAAAGTGAAAGTCTGATTGAGCTCAGAATCTCACTAACTAGTAAGTTTATGGATTCACACGCGCTAAAACAGTGATATTCTGATCGCGATTCAACATTCGAGTTTTTAATCACTAAATGCCCTACGTGCGAATGACCCCGCCCCCTCACTGATTCAGCAACATCAAAACACGTTTTTATTTCATTAATTTATAAGACTGGTGATATGGCCACCAGTATTATCCGTTGTGAGCAAGATTCTAGAGAAAGCTGTGCATTTTCAACTATGTGGTTTTCTAAACAAAAATGAAATATTGTATCCTAATCAGTCAGGCTTTCGTCCTCTTCACTCTACTGCAACAGCTCTAATGAAAATTATAAACCAGTGGGCTTTGAATGTAGATAACAATGAGTTAACAGGTGTTGCTTTCATTGATTTGAGGAAATCATTTGACACTGTCGATCACGATATTATGTTACATAAATTGACAGCCATTGGATGTTCTGATACTAGTATTAAGTGGTTTGTATCATATCTGTCCAACCGAGAACAGATGGTTTGTTTTAAAGGGGCTACTTCGAGTTCCTCAAAAGTTATGATGGGAGTCCCACAAGGTTCGATTCTAGGGCCACTCCTTTTTTCTATCTACATAAATAGTTTACCCAAATGTATTCATGATGGCATTGTTGATATGTATGCTGACGACACAACTCTAACAGTCAGCGGGAGTAATGTCACAGAAGTAGAACAAAAGCTAACCAAAGGTATGGAAAACATATTTTCATGGGTAACAACAAACCGTCTAGTTCTTAATGCGGGTAAGACAAATGTGATGCTTATTGGATCACGATCAGTTCTTAACGGAGTAAATGATTTTTCTGTCACACTAAACGGCAGCTGTTTGAAAAGAGTAAAAGTGGCAAAATGCCTGGGTGTCATGATTGACGAGGAGTTACGTTGGACGGAGCATGTGGAAAAAGTTATTAAAACTGCTCAAAGAAATATAAGTGTAATTACGCGAGACAAAAGTTATGTTCCAACAAGATCTCTAAAACTTCTGTATAATGCCATCGTACTTCCTCATTTTGATTATTGTTCCTCGATGGGTCTGAGCGATTTCAAAAACGAGCTGCACGTGTAGTGCTGGGAGAAGGATTTGAAGTATCTTCAAATGATATGTTTAGTCGCTTAGGATGGATGCCTATTCAGACACGTTTCCAGTTTGGACGTGCAGTGATGATGTATAAATCAATGCATGACATGGCACCAACATACTTAAAACAAGATTTACATCAGTTAGTTCACTACATGATCACAACACAAGACATGCTGTAAGGGATGCATTGTGTGTACCCAAATTTAGGACGGACACTTATAAAAATAGTCCTCTAATTTCTGGAATTAGAGTATGGAACCAACTTAAAAGTTCTGTCAAAATGTCACCTACTTTGAACAGTTTTAAACACGCTCTAAAAGCCCTGTTATCTGTAGAAGACGTGTAAGTGAACTTTTGGGGGTTTCGTGCGAAGCTAATCATTTTTTTCCTATTTGCAAAATTATGAAATTTGGTTGACATGGTTATCGTTATATCATGTATTTATACATGTAATGTATCCATTTTCAGCTATCTTGTAAACAACCTAAGTGTATTAGTTAAAGAGCAATGGAATGTTAATATGTATATCTAGCAATTTTGGTATCCCGTGCGTTTAGCTATATCAGATTATTAAAGTGAACGTTTGTAAATTTTCTATTTAATTTGAAAATTCCATTCACCTATTTCTTGTAAATGATCAAGGATGATTCTTGAATGATCAGTTATTTCATGGGGATACCAATTAATGTGTATTTTACCTGTTTATATGCTTGTGTATTTATCTTTTTTGTTTTTGATGCTGTTATTTGTTTTATTATTACCAAACAGGGCCTCATGGAAGACCACCAAATTGGTGATATGTGCCACCCTGTATAAATATCAGAAATAAATAAGTAAAATAAAATAAATAAATTGCCATTCAAAACTTAAATTGTGCATTCAGATTAGCGCATTCAACGGTTGATTACGCACGTGTACCATTTACATTCATGAAACATGGACGTCCCAGTTTCTTGATCTTCTTTTATTAAGCCAACCTTTCAATCATTCTGTCTGAAACGTGTAATGTCACCCATTTTATGTTGGCGTATGACATGAAACTGAAACATATATCTTGAATCAACAATGAATACGTCTATGTCCCTGCGGTATAATTATAAGCCTTGCCCGACTCCCTTTTCATTTTCAGATTCGGGTTTTTCATTGACGGCCCACTCTTCAATTAAACATTTGATTTTACGAGGGTTCAATGTAACATTAAACGGGAGAAGAGCAGTCAGAATGAGTTTATTTAGCCATGATGGTCGTTAACCTGATGTAGGCAAGTTTTACAGTGTCAGGGGACGTGATGATTGAAACTCAGGCCGGCGGCATATGTGAGAATGGTACATACAAGAAAAAAACACAGGTGGAGAAAACAACAACAATTAGATCAATCTGATGTCACGATTAGCCTGAAATAGGTTTGCCAATCAGTTTACTATCACCACAGGCCCATATACAATGTATTCATTAAGTAATTTTACTAGAGAAACATGAGACTAATTCATAAAAAATACCCCTTTACAAGAATTGTTGACGCGCGATATAGCCAGAGAATATTGATGAGTACGCTGATTATTTTGGATGTCACGGTCACAGCCTTGAGACAATAGATAAAGAAGTAACTTAGAAAGTCATACAAGAAACCAATCGCATGTCCAACGAATAAAGATCGTCCAATGCCCGTTGAACACGAGGCGTCATTTCGATTGCGTCATTACTTATACGCTAATCAAACTTATTAATAAAATAATCATCACATCCCAATAGTTCAAAACGGCGTTCATTTTGGACTCACTCTTTGTAGTATACCATTCCCAGATGGCGCGACAAAGACTGCGGCAGTAGCTAACGCAGTTCTCCGTCTCCGACGCTTCATTAGCAAGGGGCATTAGTTAGATAGACGCAAGGAAGACGCGAGGAAGACCACATTTATAAGAAATGGATAATTGGGCATACCTATTTCAAGGCAATGACTGTACTGTTCATCTTGCACTCAATTTGTTGTATAATATCAATTTCACAAGGTGCGTCAATGCAGCGTCAGTCTCTGACGCATTCCTGCGTCAGCAAATGGACGCATCATAGGGCATACGTTAAAAAGACATGAGTAATGAAAAACAGACTTATGCGAAAGGGATAATGGACATATTACCTTCACTAGCAGTCCATACAAGATGAAGGCCTTCTGTGCCTTGAGGAATCGTACCAGGGTACGGATAGATATGCAGGTGCACGGGAGACTGGATGTTATGAAAAAGAGTGAGGGAAAGAAGATGATTGACAGAGCCAATCCATAGAAACTAAAGATGACTATCATTAAATACGATGCTTATCATTGTATTTTATATGGCCTTGAGATTTTAAACGAATTGCACAATAGTCACAACAACAAAAACGGGTCGAAAAATAGATTTGCTGATCTTTGGATATGCCTGCGAAGGGTTGAACGTAACCCCTTTAAAATGTCACTCTGAAGTGCTGGCACTTTAGAGAACATTATATGTTGAGCGTTGCCTTTCAGGATAAATCCACTTTGGTGTACGCAACGCTAAATAGCTTTTACAATATATATTTGTATTACTGTTATCTTTTTGCGTACTCACGCTTCTCAGATTCCCACTTTTGATTTCAACCGAGATCACTAAACAACCACAAAATAGATTTTTTTTTCCTTTTTTTAAATATTAGAAAAGGTTCTTCTTACATGCATATGCATACTATATCCATCTTTTGCTACAATACAATGTCCTCTTAAGCTACACAACCCCTATCCCTGTGCGACATTAAAGTAAATTGCAAAATTTGAATTCATAGGTATATGGCATACTTTCATCGCCGCCCACATAAACCGGGTTGACAGCATCTACACGAAACATTAAAAATACTTAACACTAAATTAACTTTCTTAATTTGTAATATTGAAGTAAGTCAGACAGACAGTAGTAACAGCGAGACAATGTTTCACTTGTAAGGCTGATGGTAACCAAGCTTCAATAAGTTTAATTGTAAACATGAAAGAAGCAGGTTAGGGGATATTACAAACATGGACACGTGGTATTAATTACTCAGGTGAGCACAATGTACGTTGCCATCTTGTATAGTAAAGCTCAGGGCATGAAACCGTTGAAAATCAGAGCAATGATTTCGCAGCGATACCCATCAACTAGTTGGCTAATCAATATGATCAAATCTTGAAATCTACCTCTAATCTATCACCTGAATACATCAGAGAATTGATCCAGCAGTCTGATCCAGGCTGATCCTTCCCAGATGCTTCTCAGCTGCTACTCAAACCAAAATATCCAGGATTGTCGAGTTGTTTAGCGACAGAAAACTTCCTCGAAATGCTCATCCGGACCTCGGAGCTCTCTGATCCCATGTTGATCCTGAACAAGTCCTAATAAATTTTCAAACTACACTGAAAAGAGGATTTACCTCAACCATGCTCCTTCAAAGTAATCAGTATTTAAGGAAAGCATTCAATAATTCATACGTCCCACGTTTCCACAAGTTTTATGTAACGAATCGAAAGATTACACATTATTGACGCGCCTTCATTTATCAGTACATAATAATCTTTCGTTTCATTTATTTATATTCATTTCCAACAAAATATAATTATCATAATAATATAACTATGCACAATTTATCCAAAACATTATTAATTTTAAATCAAGAAAACAAATCACTGCAAAATTCAAATTCATGTAAACAGTTACAATACCATATGTATTGACTCCTTAACAAAAACAACGATATAAATAAAATGAAAAGGACTTGTTAGTCAATTATGTGTGCTCAGAAAATTGATATGTCTATGGTATTGACACTTTGCATTAAGTTCTTAATGGAATTAGAAAACACTAGTACTCTGAAGCTGTTGTCTGTCATTACAACATGTGGAGTATATGTTTTGATTGAAATGAGTGATCGGGATGATGAAGAAGTTTGGAGGCTGACATTTTGATAAAACCAAGGCTCTGTAGCTAACTTTCGAATCATAGGGATTATCAAGAAATAAGACATTCATGTTAGAACAAATTAAGTTACAATCACAATCATAGTTTAGAACAAGTTGTTAAATCATTGATAAACAAGTAGTCCTATATCGCATGAAGATTCGTATACATAAACATTTTCGATAGCATAGAGGAAATATTTTTGACATGTAATCATGGTAATTACACTTATTATCTGATACATGGTTTACAACCTGTTGTGACCTTAACCAGTGTCCGATGTTTGCTGAGTTTTCTTCTCCTACCTGATGAGTGTCTCTGGTACCTTTCAGGGCACGTCGAGGTTTAGAAGTCACGTTGTGATTTCGATCCCTTGTTTATAGATATCCGATCCACTTTACAGCAGGTGTAGGGAGATAAAAGAAGGTCAACTATTCAGTGAGACCTTCTTTATGCCGTTCATTCAAAGGAAGGAAAGATCATGGGGTTTCACAGCAGACTATAGGTCTTAAGTAAATTTACCTTTAAAGGTAATATGTCCCATTTGCAGGCCAGAAAATGAAAAGGTTAAATTCCACCGGCATTTGAAAGATAGTACTAACTTAGAACTTCTCTCAAAATGAAAGGGCTTGAAAATGTCTTTTTGTGGAAAAATAACAACCGTTAGTTGTCGAATCGACTTTAGTGATTGCAATCCATTAAGTAAATAGTCTGATTTTCAGACCCTTGTACCGAATGGTCGTACGTTTTGTCCTGCGTAAAAATTCAATCAGTTTAATTTTGGCCATTACAAGAAGTGGGTTATTGATGTAGACAAATGCTCATGTACCCTTTACAGCTCATTTTATGTATGTTATTACCAAAGAAAAAAAGAAGTCAATCAGTCACTCAATAGTGTCTGACAGTTAAGTCTAGAAATTAAACGGGTTTCCTTGCAAAATTTGAATACTAGGGCACTGTTAACGTTTAATTTCACAGATAGGACATACCTGACATATTCATAATTCCTGCAAAGTTCTACAGAATTTGATGTTGGGTGCAAATGGGACAAAGTATCTTTAAGGGCTGGTCCCATGCCACTGATTATATCCTCATCATAACGTTGACAATAAATCTAAAATCGTTCACAAATCGCTTTTTTGAAGTTTGGTATTACAAGGCCCATTTCACCGACTGATGCTACAGAGACTTCGATGGCATATCCAAAACCTGTCAGCTATAACAGACGACGGAATTTGATATGTACAGTACAGTTAATAACTGGGCAGGTCCAAGCTATTTGGATTGTGACGTACGGGACATTCAGAAACTTTAAACAAGAAATAACAACAGATGAAATCATTTATATGGCTATTTTTTGGTATGAGTCTGTGGCTATTATGGGCTAGTTAATTTGTGGAAAGTTTTAGCTCTGACCAATTCTTTAATTAATTTTTAATGAATTAAATGTGCTGCGTGACGTACGGGACGCTGCAGTCCCGTACGTCACGCAGCACATTTAATTCATTAAAAATTAATTAAAGAATTGGTCAGAGCTAAAACTTTCCACAAATTAACTAGCCCATAATAGCCACAGACTCATACCAAAAGATAGCCATATAAATGATTTCATCTGTTATTATTTCTTGTTTAAAGTCTCTAAATGTCCCGTACGTCACAATCCAAATAGCTTGGACCTGCCCAACTACATTATTCATACCCCTTGTAAATGTGATATTTGATTTTTTTTTTTCCTCGTAACTCTAGAATGAAAGTTAGACAAGTTGAATTAGTGCCTTTTTTCCATACTTTTAGATATAAGCTTTATAATGTCACATTCTTAAGAACAATAATCGGGACAAATTAATTTTTCGCATACTTGGATAATTACAACATTTGGTAAGGTATGAGTAATTTAGTTGTTGTAGTTTATTATCGTCGTCATGGTTATTGGTGATGTTGGATCAGTCGTATACATTGAAACCTTCCTAAATTTTTGTAAAGCCTATCTACAAAATCAATAAATTAAACTTTCAATTCATTTTCAGTCATTTTGAAAATGAAATGATTGTTCCTCGTTTTTTGCACTTCCTGATCGCAAAGGATGGATGCTGCCAGGGAGATTTGGAAGTGTTCCCGTCGTGTCATTCAGTAGGGCCGTTTTAGTGTTTTGGTGGTGGTGGTGGGGGGGGGGCGTTTTACCAGTGGGGATCGTCACATTTCAGTCATAATAAGCTCGTGCTGCTTGTTTATAATGAATTGATATACTAACCATCGCCTTAAAAGGTAGTACGTTCAAAAGACCATCCAAAAGAGTAGAGATATGAAGTAAACTTTTGTCACATATCTAACGCCACGAGTAGTGATTGAGGTAAGATGGTAAGTAGTCATGGACGTGAAGGCATTTGGAAATTCAATGAGCTTGGCCGTTACACTTCATAAGCCATATCTTTGGCCCCAATCTCGTATTGTATACGACGACGCCGTGATCTTGCCAACTCTTCAATCAAGAGACGAGTAACTTCAAAAGGCCTTGGGAATGATGCGATTTTACTATGCGCTCCGCGTAGCGCGTTCTGGAGTTTGTTACACATGGCCCTTTCATCTCAAGTGTATTCGTTCGTCACGGCGTTTGGTCGAGCTCCGATTATGGATAGTATATCGCTTTTTGAAGTGCTTCTAACATGCTGCCATCAATCACACACATCCAACATGTCCAATGGAAAATATAAGCGCAATTTAACGAACACTCACATTTCTGTGTAGCGAGGCAGAAAAGACGTTCGCTGTTATATTCCCGTTGTCACCTAAATATACCTATATTCAATTATTCATAGTGATGGAATCTACATGTAGGTATGATAAAATAATGAGAACCTTAAAGGGACTTTGTAACATTGTTCAGATGAGAGAAAATGGTGCTAAGGTAGTGACTTCAATGCTAGATGTACAATTAAAGATAATCTCAAAGTTTGAGTGAAAACAAACCATTATTAATGATACAAATTGGGAAAAACTGATCTGATCGATTCCTTAATTCTCCCAACTATATTATCACAATTTAATTACATTTTAGGTGAATGAAAATCGTCACAGAGCAATGAATTGGCTCTAAATACCACTCCAGACTTAAGTGTTGAAAGATTCTTAAAAGCCTGTTTTATGTCTTATTTTCATGGAAAAACGGTAAGGAAAAAATTCAAAAATGGTTGGGAGAATTTACTGTTAGAGGGTGTCGCACAGTGACGCCTTCAAAGAAAACCATAAATATCTTTGTGGTTTGAGAATTTTTTCAGGTTTTTTTTTGCATGTTGGAGGTTTATTACATATATAATAAGTAACATTTCATACACAAATTACGCAGTTTTTTCATCAACCTTCAACAATGTTACCGAGTCACTTTAAAGATACAATAGGATGATACGGGATCCTTGGGTAAACATATATGTATATATGCGCATAAAAAATTGCTAGTTTCTTGAAGTAAAACATGCCAAAGAATCAACTAACCGTAGAAACGCAACTTTTTAAAACAATTGAATTGAATTGATATCTTTATTTATACACGGTTAATAAATCCCAAACAGTTACAAGACTGATTTCCATTGGGGCCGTGTGAAACAATGTAAATACATCAAATAAACATAATTTGTGATTTAAAAAAATGACAATGGTACATCAATTATATATTTAATACAAACAAGATATAACAGGATCAAGAAAAATATTTAACATAAATAACAATTGAAAAGTACTGCCGGAAAAGAATATGTATATGAATAAAAATAATCATGAGTGGCTGAACAATAGTACTGCAAATATTCTAAATCAAAATTGATAAGAATTGTTATAACACTTTGATAACACGATCGCAAATACTTTCAAGAAAACAGTTTGCAGTTTCAACACTTTACTGCATTGCCTTTAGAAATCAAGTTTGGAGTAACATGTCACTGTGATACTCGAACATTTTAAAAGGAGATGCACAATGCTATTGAAGTTGCATTAGGTTGATTTTTTTCTCGAAATTCTTTGCGATCGCGTTTGATCACATGTTTGATGCAGCAACAAAATCATTCTTTGTTTTTAATTTAACGACAATACAGTCGACGTTTCGGCTTTAACCAATCAGCAGGTGTCGTGGTTTAGGGGTTTATTCACTTGACTTTCAATCCAAGATTGAGGGTTCGAATCCCAGCCCGGCAAGGAATTGATTCATATATTCCACTCTCCACACAGATGTAAACGGGTACCAGGCAATAGCGGGGGTATTAATCATTCAACAGCGTTGATGCTGATGAGGCTATCGTGGTGAACGTTATCATTCGGTTGCGTTATATTAAAAACATATTTTATTTAATGAAGGGAACTTTGTTGGAATTACATTCTTGAGTTACAGTGTCAAGCCCACACAAAACGACAAACGACAAAATATTCAAAATCTTCACTGAATACTAGAATCCGCACAGCAATAGTATCGTAGCAACCAGATCAATAATAATGTATAAAGCTGAGTATTAGGTAAATAAGATGTGGACACCGGGATCCGAACGGCATTGAAATACAATCCCGTGTTTGTTATTCACATATTAGTAGTTGGTGCGATTTCGATATATCTATGTCATTTGTGGAGCATAATGTTGTCAAAAGGGTTTCATATTTAGCTGAGTTATACAACATTCTGTTTCTAAAGTTTCCCTTTGTATACAAGGCACTATCTAATACTTTTGGCATGGCTGTGCAAGAAGTTGAATGGACATCGGTTGCCTAAGAGTTTTTGTTTGGAAGATGAAAGTAGAATGGATGTTGAGTTGAAACAAAAATTAATCTCATCTACTAATCTGTGTATTAATCTACTAACCAAAAAGTTAAAACAGAGTAGCTTACTTTTAATTTTCTGCCAGGAAACCTTTTTCAAGGTAAATAATCACCATATCACTCTTTAAAAACTGCCATGAGATTTAAAATAGATAGCCATGGTAGTCACCCAATTTGTATCAGACTTCCTTTTCTCCTTGGAGGAGAAATTAATGTTTTATGCCCCCAAGCAAAATTTAAAATTGAGAAAAGTTAAGTCTTTTAAGACCTGTCTAGATTTTCTAGACGATCAATATTAATATTACTTCAAAATTAGTTTCAGTTGAACATACCTTGATATTCAAAAAATTATCTTGTTTATAATGGGTTTTATGTAGATTTACAGTTTATGACATGTCATGTCAACTAACGTCGAGACATGAGATTAATGTAAATGAAACTTTAATGATTTATTTCAATATTTCCCAACTTTCAATACATCTCTGATGTTTATCACATCGAGAAAGTCTGATCTTAAAGGCAAAGTGATGACTTTTTTCCCAATAGCATGAATAGCACATTGCCACTTTAAAGGGAATGCATATAAACAGTGAAAATGGCAGAGTTCAAAGGGGAAAATAGTTCCTTATAATCATGATCATGCAAAATGAAGGTATTATATAGTTTTTAAAAAGACATCTATATCAAAATGAATTTCGTAAAATCACACATACATTTTCGGGGAAAATGATATTAAGGACTACATCAAATATGACCCTGTTTGACGGCTGGCCCACTTTATATCAGAGATAAGAGGGTTTTTCAGGAGCTCATCAAACAAGTTTTGTTCAAAATATTCAAGGAATATAAATAAACTTTAAGACCAGACAGAAATTTCAAACCGTTGCTATTTTAGAAATTAGTATTCAGTGATACACCCAAGGTTATTACCTGTTACACTTTTATGTTAGACATTTTATCTAGAATGTTTGAATATAGATAATAGTTTATTCTAGTTCATGAATGATGAAGCTTTTAAGAGCTGTCTGGACGTCTTACCTGTAGAAGGTGTCTGAACCGTTCAAACTCCCACATACAAATACATGTTTGGGCATGTAGATTATGTCATAGAACTAGTTTTTAAAAACCATTTTAACCAACCCTGATGAACTTTTTCAGCATCCTTTTAAAAACATTTTTTTCCCCCTCTTCTTCTTCTTGCAAATACCAAAAGCAGTTCAGTTTTCAGTTTTTCTTCACAATTTTGTATTGAATTCTTTTATAAGCAAGAGCTATGAGTACCATACCAGCGCTGAACAAGGCATTATTATTATCGTTATGGTTATATTTACCTAGTTGCTTTTAAAGTAATTACATTTAGAGAAAATAGCCGTCACTTTATAGCTGCATCTACATATTGTGTCTGTTCCAGTCCTATTTACATGATTCATTGATGAAAATTGAGTTTTTCGGATACTTCTCATTCCAAGAATTATTTTTCAATGAAACTATGCACATATTAATGTTTTATTATTATTCTTAGCTATATGGAAAGCACGTGTTTGTGGCAAAGTAAAACAAAACTCGTCAAAAACTGTTTTGGCCTACAGTTTATCACCAGAAACTTTTGTTAATTTGTCTATTCATTTTCATGATTTCATTATTTCATAATTGAGTATCTTACTTCATTTTCGTACTTCCGTTTTTCTTCGACATATTCTGTTTGATTCTTTATTGTATTATTCATTTAGTCAGTATTGCAATATAATCATGATTATAGATTACATTTTCTTGTAAACTATCAGCGCCTTGAGCATTTTGCGGAATGGATATGGCACTTTATAAGTACTCATTATTATTATTATTATTATTATTACTAAAAACTGTAAAATGGGTAGCACAATCCTTATTCACATACACTTTATTCTTTTGAAGCCCGTAATTCAAAAATGCATCTTTCCTAAAGCCATCTAAATGAAGCAAGTTTACAATTCGTTCACCAGTTTCATCGTAAACTGTGACCTCCAAACATTATAACCATTAATAAATAATTGCTATCCCGTTCCTGTCTTGTCAAAATTTCCATTATACGTTGATTGCCCATTAATAGGATAAAAGCTTGAGTGGTGATTCAAAATGATTTCATATTTCGGGGAGGACAAGCTTCCAAGAAAACTTGTGCATCAAATAGCTGCGATTTTAGTCAAGAAACAGGAACTATTTTTACTGACAATCCACTTACTCATTAATATCCCTGTAACCAGAGTAGACGCAATATACATTTATCAATTACGAGGAATTCACTGGGGGGGGGGGAGGGGTTGTTCATATAAACGATGGGTCAAACAAATAATAGCTCTACCATTTTGCTTAGTTTCTTGTTATGCTTTGGTGTCTTGGAAGGCGCAATGAGGCACTCTGTCTCCTCATTTTGACAGATTTCAGATGTTTTTGTCACCATCTGCCCCTTCTGATTGCAAAGTTTGGATACGCCACAGATTATAAACACGTGTTTAAATATTGTAACTTACTAATAAAAACAATGGGCTCCTTGGTGTCCTTTTAACTATGACCAAGGCAATAATCATCCCCCATACCTCCACTCAGAAATACGACAATAACAACCCCAAAAAGAGTTTCGACATATCAACCCAATAGCACTTTCAACACACTATACTGTATATCCCATGGAAATCATGTTTGTATTACGTAATACGACATTGTGATGTTCGTTCATTTCAATACATGATGGACAGAGCTAAATATTAGGGACTTTTAGATTTGCACGTCGACGTAGTGGACTGCAACGTGTGTCATTCTTTCAAGGCACTGGCCCGTGCCCGGCAGTGCCTTAAAAGGAAGTCACATTACCTTAAAAGGATGTCACCATGGCAGTCCACGTTCTCGTCGTGTAAAATCTAAAAGTCCCTAACATCGCCTGAGGTTGACTTATGCCTGCGATTAGTCTACGGAGCCCGTATCCTGTCTGTATCCCCTTTTCCGTAAAGAGGCAGGAGGCGGCCGTGAGATTTTCGTACGGATTCACGGGCTCTGCGAGGCTCCGCGGCCTCTACGATTTTGTTTCGCAGAAAGTATTACAAATTTGAAAAATCGTAAGCCCGTAGTCCGTAGACATGTCGTAGGTGTCATTGCACAATCCCCGCACGGGCATCGCGCGGAGGACTCGCGCTGATCGTGCAGCAAACGCGCGATTTTTCGGTGAACATGGAGGCAAAAAAACGCTTTAAAAAACGGCACTGCGGCTGCACGGTCACCGCGCCTTCTCCGCGCAACCTTTGCACGGAAGCTGCACGGGCTCCGTATTATTTTCGTGCGGAGGCTGCGGAGACTGCACGGCTACTGCATTGAAATTGCACGATTTCCGTACAATGTCCGATCAGCCTCTGTACGGATACAAGAAATGGCACAATGCTCGTAGATAATGTAAACACAAACATCGTAGCCCGTAGCCTCCTACGATGACTCTAAAATCGCACGAAAAATCGTAGACTATTTTATCGTACGGCGCCCGGGGCAAATGTAATCCAGGCATTATGGAAAGTGTGTGCGATCGTGTTCAAAACGATTTTGTAAATACATCGTGACCATTGCGGTTCCACAAGCACATGCATTTTAAGCATCTCATTTCCAAAAGCAAACGGACTAGCAACTAAGAAGAACCTTAACAATAATACGTTTTTTCTTCTCTTTTTTCCAAATACTATTATCACTCCCTGGCTGACATAAATTAACCTACCTAACTCAGACACTATCTGGTTTCAACTGCCTTTACCATTGCCTATTTCTTGCAGCGAAATCCTGTAGACAACACAGAAGCTGCCTAATTATTCTTAGATTTTCCAATATGTGACCGCTTTTCCAAATGAACGTTGGTATAGTAACCCACAAAGGAAGAAGTGGGATCCTATTTAGGTTAAGCTGTTGGATTTGACAATTGATCGCTTAACCTCAATTTCTTCTCCATGACTTCGTTCCTTCTTTTTATTTCTCAAAGTACAGACAAAAGTTTGCATGATTGAAAACATTCTTCTGACGAATTCAGTATTCAAAACAGTCTGTGATTGGTCACATCGCCCATGTATGTTACCATAATCTGCTACAAAAACACTAAGCTGAGACTACACGTGCACTTACATGCGAAACAAACAAGCATGTTGAACTGAGCTGTATAGTGCGTTTCATTCATTCATTCAAATACATTTATACCGGAACAGAAGATCAATATGTTATTGTTTTCCATCTTGGGCTTGATATTAAAAACATACTAACATGAACAGTTTTGATATGATAGACAGTAATTACAGTCAACATAATAACAAGGGAAAGGAACAAAATAATCAAATGAAGAAAAATTGTATGATAAATATAACAAATCACGAACATACATCAAAATATTGATTCCTTATACAAATGGTAACTTTAAAAGTAAGATATCAAAGAAATAAAACGTTGACACAAACTTTGCTCAATAATGTTCACGCACAAGCTCTTACAATGAGATAAATATAATGTTTAAAAGTGAGACTATTGAGCTTAACACCGTTTACAAAATTTATCATAGCATGCGGGACAAACAACTATGGGGACATCTTTGTCCATGTAATAACAATTTGAGAATATAAAGAAGATTATTATAAGAATTTGGGACATAATAATTACAAACCCACCGTGGTACACCTATATTTCACATACAAATATAATGAACATGTATCGCCTTGAAATGTACAGCTGACTTAATTCGTTTCTAGATTATTTCAGTATTAACAATACATGTACTACCCAGGAGGGTTGCTACGTGGATACATACTAAAGTTTGTGGGATTTAGCATGATTCATATGGGATATACAATATGGCAGGTCTTGTGTTGATTCCAAGAGAACTTTTGTCGTTGTGTTTTATACAAAATAAAACAAAAATCAACCTACGTATGAGTGTGACTTCTCTGATATTTGGATTATCACAAAATGTTACATTCGTCCAAATATAATTTTCTATGCTAGAATCCCTGGATCTCATGAACACGGGACTTCCCCTACCATCTCCTTTCAACTAAGAGCCTTGATTTTCCTCTTCATTCGAGGCATTTTAATCTGGAGATTATGGAACGGTGATATAACTACACCCGTCAATGGATCCTTATACGAGATTAATGTAAAGCAGCAAAATAAAAATATTCCACATCTTGGCATTAGTACAATCAGTAAGCGTAGTAATGAAGTAGGCCGAGTTAAAAACACAGAAGCATCCCTAGTTTCCAAGTAAACACGCACTCCCCCACGCAAAGACACACACACACAAAATGGTAAAAGACTTTTTTTAAACACATCTTTAAATCCGTCACTTGAACTATCCGGAGATCCTTTTATGTGAAATCGAGGGAAGGAGCGGTAGGAATCCTGGTGGACCGATTTACCTCTTGCTTCTTAATTATACGACTGTAGGAATGAAATTAAACTAATTTCTTATTATTTTCTCCACAATCTCACTAATAATTTGGACCTGCCCTATTTCGGATCATTTCTTGGTGTACGAAAGGAGATTATCTGTTTTTTTATTTATTTTTGTATTCGGTTTAAAATAGTACGTCTTTGCAAGCTAAAAAGACATGAACGAAACATAAAGTAAACAAAGAAATATGTGAAAGTCTTTTATCAAACAACAACAAAACAATAGAGACTAATCCACTCTAAACTGGATCTACGAAACATAAAATGACACTTATAAAAACAAAAAACTAGACCATTTTAGTGTTAAATGTATATAATGTCACTAAATTACTATGTTATTAGCCAACCTATTATAAATTTAATTCCAGGTAAATGGCTGCTCCCAGTAATACACATATCGACCTGTCCACCCTTCCTGTTTTCTATTCATTTATAAAATGTTCTTCTATTTCCATAATATTTTAACCTTCTGAACTTGTCTGTAGTTTGTTTAAGTTGTAGAACTGTTTTAAATTTATTAGTTTTAATTGTGTGTGTTTTAGGCTTTGGTTTGGTAACCTTAGTTTTGTATGTTCGTTTATATTATCTGTATCATGTACAAGTTTATATATTATATCTTTATTTTTGATGTCAAAATCCCTGTGAAAATGATCGGAATAAATGTGAAATATAAATGCCTATAAAACCTCAAGATATATATCTGTCCAACTACAGGGGAGGATGAAGAATACGAATCAAATAGTAATTATTCTAAAGTATATTTTACATCAAGTTACCTTCATATAAATTGTCGTAGTTTAAATAAGAATTATAGTGCAATATGTTCGCTTTTAGATGCTATTGATGTGCAATTTTCTGCAATTGGTTTTACTGAAATTTGGATTAAAGAGGCTGACCCATTCTACAATTTTAATAATTATATCTTTTTATTGAATGTAAGACAAGGTAAGAAAGGAGGAGGTGTAGGACTTTTATTAAATGATAAATTGAAATATAAACAACGTAAGGATTTAGATGTAAATAATGAATGTTTTGAGTCAATGTTTATAGAAATTGAAAAAGTAGAGAAAAATGTTTTAATTGGTGTTATTTATCGGCCTCCAAATCAACCCGTGCAATCGTTTTTAGATATTTTAGAAGATACTTTAAATGTTGTACATTAGGAAAATAAAGATATATATCTTATGGGCGATTTTAATATTAATTTATTTGATGTTAACTCTTGCCAATCTGTTAATGATTTTTTAGATTTATTGATGACTCATTTCTTATATCCTATGATTCATCGTCCAACCCGAATAACTGACAGGTCTTGTACTTTAATTGATAATATTTTTACGAACATTTTAGAAGAAGTTTGGTGTGGAACAATTTTAAATGATGTGAGTGACCATTTGCCAGTATTTTTAATCAATAAAAAACAGTGTATACAAAATGAAGATAATAATTTTGTTTTACGTGATCTGAGGAAAATATTGGAAAATTTATGCATGAAGTATATAAGTCTGATTGGACTTTTTGTTCTAACGACCCAAATTATAGTTATGAATGTTTTTTAAGACAGTATATTTGTCTTTTAATAATTTGTTTCCTTTGAAACAATGTGTAAAGAGTAAAAAGTATAATAACCGATGGTTTACTAAAGAGTTACGCAAAATGTGCCAAAAAAAGTGTGAATTATATAAGAAGTACCTGAAAGATCCAATTGAATATAAAAAAGATAAATACAAGTATAGAAATATGGTAAATGGTAAAATTAAAAAAGTTAAAATAGAATATTTAAGGCCAAATTTAGAAATGCATCAGGGAACACACGGAAAATATGAAGATTCATCAATGAAAATCTCGGTAAGAATACGAGAAAGCATAATATGCCCGACCTGGTTATGTGCAATGATCAAGCTAGATAAGAAAGAAATATGCTTTGTTTTTAATATTTTTTTAATCAATATAGGACCTAGCTTAACTGATAATTTAGACAACACAGATTATGATTTTAGTAATGACATTTATAGTAATATTGATTTTTATCCATGTACAGCTTTTTTTAATCCTATTACCCCCACAGAAATAATCAATATTGTAAGTAAATTTAAAAATAATAAGAGTTGTGGTCATGATGATGTAAGTGTTAAATTATTGAAAAAAGTTGTTCATATCATATCATGTCCTTTAAGTGCAATATTTAATATTTCTTTATCTACAGGTATAGTACCAGATCAATTAAAACTTGCAAAGGTTATTCCTGTTTTTAAGAATGGTACTAAAGAAAATGTTTTTAATTATCGATCCATATCTATACTCCCTGTTTTCTCAAAGATTTAAGAAAGAGCTGTTTATAATCGACTATTTATGTTTTTAAATAAGTGTAATATTATCACTGAATGCCAATATGGTGTCAGACCTGGGCACTCTACATCTAATGCAATTATGCATTTTATTTATAATGTTTTGAAAACTTTGGAAAATAATCATATCTTAATGGGCCTTTTTTTAGATTTAAGTAAAGCATTCGACACATTAGACCACACTTTTTTATTGAAAAAAATTATATTATTATGGTATTCGTGGAGTAACAAATTTTAATAAAAATGATATGTTAAGGTTACTTAAGCTTCAAAAGAAAGCAATACGCATTATAACTCATTCCCATTATTATGCTCACTGTAATCCTTTATTTTGTAAACTTGGAATTTTAAATGTAATCAATATGCATAATTTTTATATTGCAGTTTTCATGTTTTCATGTTTTAATGGTAATTTGCCTACTTTTTTTATCAACATGTTTTAAATTGATTTGTAATGTGCATAATTTTAATACTAGAAATACCCTAAATTATCACCTTCCCAAGCTAAGAACGACATGTATGAAAAATTCACTATTTTTTAAAGGACCATTAATATGGAATAGTATTCCTCAAGAAATTAAAAAATGCAAAACTCTAAATCTTTTTAAAATTAAATATAAACGATTTCTGTTAAACAAGTATAATAATCAGTATCAATAGCATATGCAAGTTTGACACTTTTTTTTACTCTGATTGTACATGACAGTATGTTTTAGTATGTTTTTTTTTAATTTTTTTTTTTGTTCTGTTCTTTTGATCTTGTTTCTTTGTAGGGGTAGGCTTTCATATAAGGAATCCTCCTTTCTGCCTATCCCAAATGCTCTCATAAATTGCCATTGTTATTTGTTATCACTATCTTGTTTTTTTTAATCATTCCATTCTATATTTGTATGTTTTATATGTTTTTATGAAGAGTGTTGAATAAACTTTGAATTGAATTGAATTTGAATCATGACAAGCTGGGAATCTGCTGTTTTTTCCAATATTTTACACTCCATGATTACGCTCGAGTTCTCAATATATCTTTTTTTAAATCTGCTTTCCATGAGAAATCACTATAAAGGGGAATAAAGAAAACGACATATTCGCTAGCGGATACATTGAAGTGAGCTTTTGACCCCTCTCCTCACGGATAATAAAGATGCTTTTAAGAAAAATACGTATTCGCTAACAAAAAGATGTGCTATATCCCCTCACGCACACACACACACACAAGCACACACTATGCGCTCTCACGTGCACAACATGGTGAGATAAGTAGTCAAATTCTTAACGGTTAATCAATTAAGAATATCAGGGGAAAACATTTATTTGTTCGTCTCATTGGTAGGCCTATGCTGTAGGTTGAATCCATTAAAGGCATCGTTTAACAATGTTAAATCTGAGATGCACGGCCCTACGTGTTATTAGTGTCTGTGATATGGTGTAATATTGAAGCTCTAAACAAATTACGCTTCAAAATGATCATGAAGTGCCTCAAAAATTTAAAAATCTTTGAGTGACTGGTTCTACCATACTTATTTCCCTCAATAAACTGTAGTGTTATTAAACCGTTAGGAAAACGAAAAATTAAATTTTCATTTCCAATCATAAATATCTTGATAATCAGACAGACGACCGGCTTGTAAAAGTATTGGGATTCCTGACTGACCTAAAGGTTTATAATTATGATTGCAGCATGAGCTAAATCCAGGATTTTTTTTCAGAATCTGAGGCAATGTTTACTGAGTCACTTTAATAGCCATAGTGACGTAATTTTTTGTCGGCCGTTGAGACGATATACTAAAAAAAAACTGAAGGCCATTACGTATGCTTATATGCCAGACTGTAGGAATTTTACTTGCTTTAAAAAAACATCTTTCTTTTTTTCTTTAATAAATAAATACGATTTAGTACATGGAAAAGCTACCCGGAATACGTAAATGTAGACTTTTAGTTGTTTTAGCTTTTAACAAGCGCCATCTCATATCATTGAGGACGAACAATATCACACTCCCACATGGGAATACACCGGCAGCAAATGCATATTTCGAGCCACTTTACAGCATTAAAATTACGCACTTGATATACCGGGTGTTTTTTTTACGAGCCCAAAAAATTAAAGTAGGAAAACATACTTTATGATTCATTCCGCGTTTTCCCTGTGGATTGAAAGAAAATATGGATTCATTGTGAGGTACTTTCCTGTCATTTCATTAGTCTATATCTCCTGCCAGCTGCTTGTTGAATTAGACGAGCAAATAACGGCCACTCGGCTCCCTTTCAGTCAATTCAGTTGAAGATGTCATCTTTGGAAAGGAAGTGAATTTAGTGCAACTAAGAGGATCAATCGAACACTCTGGTATTCTTCCGGTCGGTGAAAAGTCAATCAATTTCTTCCATTAAACCCTCGCAATCCACGCCGCTATTTGCTTTTAAAAAAAAAAACAATAAAGATGTTAGGTATTTTTTAGACAGCGACATGTTTATTCAACGTAGTTGCTTTGATTCCCTTGGAAGTTTATTGATTTTCTTGTCATCATTATACAAAGAGAGGTATCCTATGATTTATGAGCTCCAAAAGACACAGTAGTAATTTTCCACCTTTTATTGAAGATGGAAATTGTCAAAATGTAACAACTAGCCGTTTAAGTCCAACTTTTCTCTTCAATCATCTTTTACTTTACATTGATTTTACATTGATCGTTTTACAAAATGTAGACAAATGTTAGACGTCTACCGCACTGGCGCCAGTATACCTATAGCTATACGCCTACACACATTGGTGGTATGTAAATTGAATATTCGACGCGTTTGTCTGAGATTATCTCACACGATCAAAATGTCTTGTGAGGGCGCGTGATTTCTATGTAGATATATGTTGTCTTCGAACCGATATTTACCTAATTCAGAAACTAGGAATAAAGTACCGAAGTGCTACGTCATATTCACTCGTCCAGGTTGCTGGTTCTAAACAACAGACCCTGCACATGAGGTTCACCGCGACATTATTCCAGCAACGGACTGGAGCATGGCAAATTCAGTGTTTGGGGCTGGTGTGATCACCATACCCACTGTTTAGCACAAAAATTGTTTGGAACCAGTAACCTTGACAACTTGGTCAGTATGACGTCATACCTCGGTAGTCTGTAAGCTTTGTGAAGTTGGTCGGTAGCGTGGACATTTAGGAGCGTTCACACCTAAAAAAAAGGTGAGATTTTAAAATCGATTTTTGCATCGCGATCTTAAAAAAAAATAGTTTGCCTGGCGCCGTGTGTGTGATATATACATCGTCGAGATCCACGCATGCGCAGTTCAGACGTTCTTGCTGTCGAGCGAGAATTCTCCGCGTGTGTGAATGGTCGCCCCCAAAAAAAATCAATCTTTGCATCGCGATCCAATTCGCACTAAATTGACATGTGTGAACGGTCGCAACAAAAAAAAATCCATCTTTGCATCGCGATCCAAATCGCACTAAATTATTGTTATGTGTGAACGGGCCTCTACAGTGCGTCCCAAAAAAAACTATACACTTTTGAAATGGCTGCCGAATAAAAAAATATATGATTCTGGGGGAAGAGTTTAATATGTATGGAAAGCTCATAAACTCAACTTTCATATGACACCAAAAGTCCGAAAATAATTCATGCTTGGGTGAGCACTGCTCACTTTTGTAAAGGGTATGAAAATTAGGTTGCGCAGGAATTAGCCTTCCAATTTGTGAGAGGTAAATCCTTTGGAGCTTAAAAAATTGAGGGTGATATGATTCATTCATGATTTGCTGAGTGAATTTCATGGTTTATTAAACCAAACTTGTATGCATGAGTGAACATGAATTGCTTTGTTTATTGTAGCATTGTAACTTTCCTGGTAAACTCAGTGGTGAGTTCATGGGAGTCAGGATGGGGTGATGGTACATGTTGTAATTTCCATATTACAAACTGTTATTTTTTACATCTGTGACTTTGAATAAAAGCCTTCACCCCAAATTTCAGTTATTGTAAGATTAGTTGAACATCTCATTGATTTACTTAATAACCAGATGGGGATTATGTAAATTGATTATTAAAATATGGTTTGTTGAAAAAAAGGAATGTCACAGATGTTGGCTACTTATTATTCAGGTAAATGGGTAACCCTATGTAAAAATAACAGTTTGTAACATGGAAATTACAACATGTACCATCACTCCATCTTGACTCCCATGAACACACCACTGAGTCTACCAGGTAAAGTTACAATGCTACAATAAACAATGTAATTCCTGTTCAACCATGCATAAAAGTTTGGTTTAATTAACCATGAAATTCACTCAGCAAATCATGAATGTATCATATCGCCCTCAATGGTGTAAGCTCCAAAGGAGTTACCTCTCACAAATTGGAAGGCTGATTCCTGCGCAACCTAATTTTCATACCCTTTACAAAAGTGAGCAGTGCTCACCCAAGCATGAATTATTTTCGGACTTTTGGTGTCATATGAAAGTTGAGTTTATGAGCTTTCCATACATATAAAACTTTCCCCCCAGAATTATATATTTTTTTATTCGGCAGCCATTTCAAAAGTGTATAGTTTTTTTTGGGACGCACTGTAGAGGGAGAATTGGCATTAATGAAGGTGTCGTGGCATTGTCAGATGAATGAATTGTGGATTAGGGCGAGTGTGTGGTGGGGCTTCTATCATCTCCTTAAAACGTCCTTTTCCCCGCCCTTTGTATTTCCTTTAATGTATGTATGTATGTCTGTTCTCTTTCTCTCTCTCTCTCTCTTTCTCTCTTTCCCTACAGATGGCATGTTATTGTATGTCTATCTTTTCTCATTCTTTTTCTCTTCCCCTACATACGGCATTGTAATGTTTGTCCGTCTGTCTTTCGTTTCCCATTCTCTCTTTCTCACTCCCTCTCTCTCTCTCTCTCACTCCCTACAGAAGGCAGTGTAATGTATGTATATCTGTCTATCTTTTCTCTCTCTCTCTCTCTATCTCTCTCCCCCTCCCTCCCTACAAATGATATTTTAATGTACAGGATTGTTTATTGTTCGCTTTCTTTCTCTCTCCTCTACCAATGACACGAGCCACAAACTCATATAAGTGTATATCAACAAAATATTCATTTATTTGATATTCACGCTTAAATACATTTTCATCAGCACAAAAAAAAAGAAATACACTGAGATACGTTACCGACCGTATGTTAAAAAGCCATGTATCTTTTTCTTTCAGCATTTCTATTACACCGTGCTGTAAATCGACTTCTAACAAAGATGAAATTTTCAAGCCGAAAGTCACCGTAGGGCGATAAAGAAAATTATATCTAAAAATATCTCCTTGAATTCACCAACGGCACTATTGAAATAAGATTTGTATGTTAATTATATGGTTTAATCATACTTAACTCTCGATAATCTCTTTTAAAAACAGAAGTGGCACAGAATACAGTTCATCATGTTCGCATGTGGATTGCGATGAAAAAATATGAATCAATATCTCCGTAAAGTGCTCCGCTTCTCAATGTGTTACGTTTTCAAATTAATGTCATTGATGATTCATGAAGCAGAGGGTTCTTTTTGGTAACCCTGCGCAATTTTTTGTTTTTACTTAAGAATTTGGGAGCATGTAAATTTACAGACATGAAATATAAGGTGTATATTTTAATGTATGCTGCGAGGCATCAAGTGACATATTTTCCCCTAAATACGATGAATTCTGTAGTGAAATGCGGCAGTTGTCAGACCACATTTGGTACTTCTTAAATAAGTATGTTTCACGCCGTGATTGAACCCACTTAATAGTGAAATCATATTATTCAAAGGTCTTTATGATTTGGCATTTTCTCCTTGGTTTTTTTTTTTCAAGGTTTATATCGTATAGAAGATATAGAGATACGTCTGTCCTTCACTGCCAGCACAATAGGAAAACAATAATTAATTCCACGAGAAGACACCGGCCTTTTACAAGGGCTCGTTACCTCATTTGAATTTTGAATCACTTTGAAATTCTTTGTGTGATTCCACTGCCTGAACTGGAATATGCTGACCTCTGAAAACTTGTACGAGTGTTGTGTAATAGAATAACGGCCAATGAAGTTAATAAGGCTAGCAAAATTCATACTTGGTTATATAAGAAATGTTAATCAATACTCATATGATATAATTACTCATTATTTAACCAACCCCCTTTTAATTTTTCTTTATTACGAGTGTTATGTAATAGCTTATAACGGTCAATGATTCTCAATGAATTTAAGCATACTTCATCTTCAAATTAAAGCAATTTCCTACAATCTTTCAATTCAGTCAAATGAAAAGTTTTTGTTTTTTTATGTTTTTTATTCCTGAACTTGATATTATATAATTACTCATTTTTTAACCAACCCGCTTTTAATTTTTCTTTATTACGAGTGTTATGTAATAGCATTACGGATTAACGGTCAATGATTCTAAATGACGTTAAGCATAGGCTACTTCCCGAAATTAAAGCAATGTCTTACAATCATTCAATTCAGTCAAATGAAAAGTTTTTGGGGTTTGTTTTTTAATGTTCATTATTCCTCACTTTCATATGATGTAATTACTTATTGTGTCACCAACTTTTTCTTTTTCTTTCTTTATACTTTTCATCGTAAAAAGGGTCGGCTTTGCCTTAAAGGTACTTTGTCCCATTTGCAGGCCCAAAAAATGAAAAGGTTAAATTCCAACGGCATTTGAAAGATAATACTAATTTAGAACTTCCCTAAAAAAGGAGGGGGGCTTGAAAATGTCTTTAAGTGAGAAAATAACGACTATTAGTTGTCGAATCGACCTTAGTGCTACGTGCTAATAAGTGCTAATAGTCTGATTTCAGACCATTGTACCGAATGGTCGTACGTTTTGTGCTGCGCAAAGATTCAATCAGTTTAATTTTGGCCACTACAAGAAGTGGGTTACTGATGTAGACAAATGCTCATGTACCCTTTACAGCTCATTTTATGTATATATGTTATTACCAAAGAAGAAAAAAAGCCAGTCAGTCACTCAATAGTGTCTGACAGTGAAGTCTAGCAAGTAAACGGGTTTCCTTGCATATTTTTAATATTAGGACACTGCTAACGTTTTAATTTCACAGATAGGATATACATGACCTATTCATAATTCCTGCAAAGTTCTACGGAATTTGATGTTGGCTGCAAAAGGGACATAGTATCTTTAACAACTTACTTTCTTATATAAAAATGACGTACCGTTCTAGCAATGCCACACCTCCTGTACGAATTTCTGTGACTCCTATGACTTTTAGCAATATGACTTACATCGCAATTTTCCAGAAAATTCACATCCACTCTATTACAAAGAGAGGGGGTGGTGTAGCAAAATATCCCAATGAAAAACGGAGCATGTCATCAGATTTTGTAAAAAAAAGTCACCACCCCCCCCGCCCCGATGTCCTTGCCAAAGTGATTAAGTTTAGGATTGCGTGAACACTCCTTACAATGCAATAAACACAAATATATAAATGTGTGATGCACAAGGGGTTAGATAAAAGGTAAGAATCATTTGTTTAAACCTATTTTAACCGGGCTATTTCAGACCAGGTTTTTACCGGGGGCAATTTGACCCCTAAGATCTCGGCCGTTTCACAGCCGATCGCCGCGAAAATTTGCATGCATGTCAAGTGAAGTGTATAAAATACTATGGTGTTTCAATTTTTTGAAAAATTCAATCATTTGCATATTTATGGTAATTTATGCAAATAAGGTCATATAATTCCCATTTTAATCCATAAATCACATTTTATTTATATTTAAGCATTCTTTGTCACTATATTTATTCGTTAGACCATTTGGAATAATAATACGACAACGAAAATTGGAAGATCTAGGTTATTCCTTATGTTATCTCTTGTTTTGATAATTTCTTATGTATTTCATTGTTTTTTTTTAACTTACGTATTTTATTGTTTTTGTTGTTTTATTTCATTTTTAACTACAATTAAACTATTTTGACCCCAAAACAAACACCTAAACTTTATTCAAGACCAAATAACCAATCTTTTATCTCTTTTTAGGAAAAATGATATTTCCATGTTTTATACACAAATCACAAAAATGAGCGATTTTCGGGCTGACATGCAAAGACAACAGGTCACGTGACTTTGTAACTATACGATTTTCGAAAAAAATTGTTTTAAAAGATGCATAAGACTCGAAAGAAAAAAGTCATGAAAAGAAAACTTTATATCTGCCGCAGTTCTGGAGAAGTCGCTAATTACGGGGTAAATTGACCCCCCGGTTAACATAGGGTTAATGGGAATTTATGAAACTTTCTTCTTTTTTTTTTTTACGTTGTGTGTTTTTTAAATGTCATCACGGAAGTTTTTTGTTTGTTTTTTGTTATCGTATCCGAGAATGAGATTGAGAGCACGTTGACATCAAATAGATATATGACTTGAGCGATATGACGTCAATGTAAAGATAAACAGAGCTCTTGAAATGTTTACAAATGTGATGAAGGATAGAGTAGAAAGACAACCGCCCTCACGGGCACTTGTACACCGTACCCATGGTAACGAGAGTCGACCAATCGCAGCCTCGACAGTGACAACACCATGCAAGGTGTCACAGATGTAATAGCAACAAGAGACACGCCCAAAGGCTTCCATTGGATGACATGATGAGAGATTGCATAGCCGGAAAACATGCCCCTGGTTTGACAGCAAGCCTGCCTAGAAAAATAGTGTAGTCCCTTGCGTAGATCATTCACTTCTATCATTAAGAGTTCTGTTTTGCTCTAAAAAATGAGGTTGCCATTTCAGGTATTTTTAATCACTGATTCCCAAGTAGTCCTTCAATATCACATACCGTCATAGCAGTAGCATGTAATGCCTTTGCAATGTCCTCTTTGGTGAGGTTTCCGTTACGTGTTTGTCCGGACTGCTTAAGGGTCTGACCGTTGAGATGAATCTCTGTACAAGGTGACACAGGTGTCGCGTCTCCTCCTTTACCTTGATTTTCAGTGCAGGCGTTTAATTGTCTTTCAGATCCATGATTGTAAGCATCTAGGATATCTGTTTTTAAATAGTAGTTATGGTATCAAATATGAAATATAGAACAATATGCCTCAAACAATAAAGGAGAAGAAACAACGAACAGACACATATAACAGGCGCATTGCTGACAAATTTAGCTGGATGGTTTGGACAATTGGAAAAGAGTTCTATAACACATCCAAGAGAAAGATATTTGGACATAGACACCGAAACTACAGACAGGTGTGTGGCAAAGAACTCTTTTCTAAAGTTAACAAAAGGAAACGAGGCAAAAACACAGAAAATTATCATAACAAAAACAGAAAGGAAAACAAATTTTCATTGATACATCCGACGATAAAATTATGCAAAAGGTGTAACTGTTAACCTTAAAAACAGTGGCGCTATGTATCAATGGATTTCTATTGCACGAATGATCACGTCATGATCTACACATTGAGGTTGTTTGCCATATCGGATTTTGGTTAAACACAAAACCTGTTTCGGGGTTCGTTACCGGATACATTCACATTGATATTCAAGGTGTTCATATCGTGATCAGGGACGGAGTGGGACTGAAAGTCTAATGGAGAATTTTAGATGCGAACGGCCCACCTCACATACCTACTGGCCTTTAGAAGGAGCGGCCCCGAAGAAGCCCCAAATTCCTAAACTCCTATGGCAAGTCCGCCCTAGTTTGAAGGCCCAAACCCTTGCCAGTTGTTGTGCGTTAACCAGTGTCTGCACTATGCTACTACAATAGGCTCTGTACTTAAGCTGCTCCCAGAAACTGACAGATCTAGACTCTGCTCAGGTCTTTGGGAATCGTGGTACAGTTTCATATTAGAGTCCATGCTTGCAGACTATGTCCGCCCCTGATTGTGATACGTCAGTCGCCACACCCAAAGGCCTCCAAACCGACATTAATGCCACTGAGTGTAATGTAATTGTATTCAGTCTGTAGTCGGTCTACGTAACGTCTGGTATCAGTTTGCTTTCAGTTGTGGTGTAAGTTCTTAATAGGTCCATGGTTAAATTGGGGTGGACATGGTATTAATGATTCTTTTCTACTTTCTTTTTAAGTGTTTAAAGGATACAAGTCAAGTTCCGAATCCGCAAAAGCTCGGCCTGGACTTCGCTACTGGATGAAATGAGAGAAAAGGACATTGGTCAATGGTTCATTTTAGAAAACAAATAAGTACGTCGACTTAAGGCTCTTTCAGATATGAAGGAGTTTATTATTTTGCTCATGTGACGTGTAAAAGAATAGCAATTACGCGCAACAAAGGTCCTATACGTATTCACGTACTTATAACTCTGTGTTAAAAGATACAGAAATGTGAAGCGTCTTACACTTACGTCATTATTATTTTTCAAAAACGCCACCGTTTAATCCGCGTCATATGTTGTTGTTTTTTTAAATAAGTAACAGTAACGAATATTGTGTTATTGTTATTATCAATATCTGTAGAGAAAATGCCACGTGTTTTGATTTGTCTTACTTTTCTATTTTGTATCATATAATCCATTAAATATAAGAGTTTCAATAGTACTCCATAATACTTCACATTGCGATATAAATTTTTTTTCAAGAGCAGATCTATCATCTATGTGTTATGAAGTACATGAGGTCTTAAAGAAGCATTGTTAGCCCTAACTTCAAAGCATGTTTTAATGAGATATATCCTCTCAATCCTCTCTCTCTTTCTTAATTTTTTTGTGACTATCCACATTTTTGCACACTTTACGAGACGGTTCATATTTTGCCTCGAAATATAGATTTACTTGACAGATGGAGCAGTGCAAGTACGTCGGTGTGACAACCGTTGCAAGGGCAAGCACGGAGTGAAGTATTTCGAATTAAATTACTTTGAATTATCTTGTTTGCTTCTCTTGTCGATCAGCGCCAATCTCTCTTCAGAACTCGCCCATACCCATTTCTTCCATTCCAGTAAAGCATTCATGTGTCTGTTGTGAATCGAAAAGAAAAAAAACAAAAACATTGTAAAAGAAAATGCTTGTTTAGATCCCTCGCGCAAAACGTCGTTGACAGGATTATTAATATCAGTTTCTCTTTTTAAAAAAAGCTGTGTAAAATATGAAAACAGGTATAGATGAAGGTGTACTAGGAATTTGGTACATCTTTCATACCTTATTTGATGAAAGATTTTCAGAGTCGGGTCTCAGGATGAAAATTTGACGCAATTGGCCTTGTTTGCCCCACCCCCTTTCCGTTTGTGCGTCTTTTAAGGGCATTTTAAATGCGCAGGACAAGCTAGTGTTACTGATGTATCTTTAGCACAAACATATAATATCCTTTTATTTCCGCCGGGCTAGGCGATCAGTCGAAAGAGAATACCACGCTAAAGGAAACAAAAAAGTGAAAGAAGAAAAGGAGGAAATCGTATTTCTATACAAACTCGCTAACTTTCTCATTCTCCGGAATAATCAAATCACGCACACAGACACATAGCCCCGTTCTCAAGCTCTTTAAAGGTAAAGACCAGTTTTGGAAACGCCCTCTCTCAAAAAATGAAATGGAAGCTCTCATTACCAATTATGTGAAAGAATATGTTTTGACTAATACGTGATGATACAAATTTTGCCGGGAAACCGCCTACTAATTGATATATTTGGTAAATTATTATATATCTTGGGACCAAATAGATATCGCGCACGTGGTCGCGTAGTCCCATATACATCTTTCTGTGTACAGTGCTTGTAACTTTACCAAGACTGGGCCAAACTTCTTATCATTTTGATGATTCCAGAACCTTGCAGTACACACCAATACTTATATGCTAGATGATCAACCTTTTCTGATCGATTTCACAACGTCTCTTTCACAATGCAATCGCATGACCAGAACTGGTCTTTATCTTTAATAGTGGATATTCATGGCCAACTACGAAACAGTTTACGACTTCGTTGCACAAAATGAAATATATAATCATTAAATCATGCAAAATGATATCATAACTACATCACTCTTAATAGATACATGGTACAAGTGAATTGAAATTTTCTTGAAAATGCTACTCGCTGTATTTCTTTTTGTGTATTTATAACTCTTGCAACAGACAAAAAAAACAGTATTTGTTATCACAGCTCAAAGTTCACCATCGTCGAAACGCATCACAGTGCTTTTACAAACAACTGATGTAAAGAAAAAACGAAAGAGAGATCTAGTACTTCATCAGCATTTAGCGGCTACATTTATCAGTAATCGTGCCAGGTCGTGCTATAAACGCATTGACACAATAGTGTTTTTCGCCTCGTAAAGTTGTCATTTAATTTACAACAAATGAACGTTATAAACCATGACCAACAGATGGTTGTGACATGTTATGGTAATGTTGTCATTAGGTCGAGATGAGAATGCCTTTCTCCCTAGATCTCACTCTGTTTAGCACGTCTCCGAAAGCATGATGGAGTCAAGGAGAATTAATTACCTCGGCCGATCGTGTTTCGTCTTCACAGCTAAATGCAAAACAAAAACTAAAAACCAAAACAAAAAATATGCCTAGTCCCTATACACAACACTAATACAAGGTGCATCCGAAAAGAGACAGAGAAATTTACCATGTTTATGGTATATAATGGCTAGCTCTTATGGACAAATATATATTTAATCTGAAAATAAGGTAATCTAGGATAGGATAAGAATTGAGATTGTGCTCTATGTAAGATTTAGGGTTAGAGTTAGGGTTAGCGGTGTTTTGTGTCGTAGTCCAGTGGTCTAATTACTCGACTGGGAAGGGACTGGCAAGGGTCGTGGGTTAGATCCGTGGCACGGCACTTGTATCTATGAGCATTTCATCTACATTGCTCCTCTCCACCCAGGTGATAAATTGGTACCCGGTAGGATGCGAACGTCAATGTGGTTGGATTAACATGCGCGTGCCCGTAAAGGGGCGACCGGCTGAAATGCTCCCCAAGGGAGTGACGAGTGTGCACTCTAAAGTGTAGAATCCAGGGACTGAGGTAATAATACTGTAAGCTGCTAGGTTGTGACTGGTAAAACGCTTTATAAGAAACAGTTATTATTATTAGTGTGGAAAACTAACGACGGATCAATCGCCGGAGCATTGTCGTCTTTAATTTGTCGAAGAACCGAAAAATCGACAGTTAACAAAGACTGGTATTTCAAACAATTTTGTCCGATATGTTAACCCAGCAATTCATTAATTGTACTTTAATTTCACATTACCTTTGACATTGAATATTTGACAAAATCAACTAAAAACGAACCCGAACCAAGACTAAATTTGCGACATCGAGTAAATCATTTACAAAGTAATTTGCGAATAGCTTATTCCGCAAGTGTCTGCAAGGTCTTTTAAGTGCTTCAGATCTTAATGAATGTCAACACTTCAATTATTCTCATCTCAATATACGAACGTCTTTTCGGTATTTTTCAAAGAATCGACATCTACATCAAAAGGTTGTTCAGGAAAATTCGGGAGAAAGAGTGAAGGTGCTCGACTCTCAATCCAAGAGTAAAATTCAAATCCTAGCTCGGCATTAATGTCCTTTGGCAAGACGTTAATTTGCCACTCTCCACCTACTTAAAGGCCCGGTCACACATAGGGGAAGCATGGGGGACGCACGGCCCGCGCATTGAACATTTGCAAGTTTTGCCAGGGCGTTGTCGTGCGTTAGGTGTGCGTCATCCTTCGTTACTCGTTCGTCGAGTGCACTGGACCAACGCTGGACGAACGCTATGCATTCGTCCGCTGTGTGTGTCGGGATTTTTTGAGCATGCTTAAAAATGTCCGCGGAGCTCGACGCATGAATGTAAACGCCAAAAGGACGCCAGACATGCGCGGAGCGCGCTAGACCAACGCCAGACATACGCGGAGCACACGCCCTGTATACGCGCAGCGCGCTAGCAACACGATATGGATTCGGTGTCAGCTCGCTAGCTTCTCCCAAATCCTGACAAAAGTCGGGCTCACGACATGGTGGTTTGCTCAGCATTGTGAGCGTCTGTAAAATGGCGCCTGGCTGGAATGTTCCCCAAGGAGTGGAGAATGTGCATAAAATGTGTGCGGGAAAGTCTGGATCTGGGGGGCATTTCATCAACATTTGTCCACCGACAACTGTCGGGGCCGACTAAATTTGACCAATCAGAGGCCTGGGAAATAGTCGGTGACAATAAAATTGTCGGTGAAAATGATATTAGTCGGTGAAAACCACCGACTAATTGTTTCATGAAACGCCCCCCTGATGACAGGGTAATACTGCTCTATAAAGCACTTAGATAAATCGTCAAAGTATTAAGCGCTATACAAACCCAGATTGTTATTATTTTTTATTATTTTTATTATTATTATCATTATTATTATCGTTATCATTATCATAAGTATTACCAATATGGTGTACACGGGATTGTTGAAACAACTTTCAAGTCGATCCAATCAAAAGATATTTCATCATTCATAATGCTGTTTTGCCTTGCCGTTAGTTACAAAGCGTTGCACAGTTCTCTTCACTATATTCTATACTCTATCCTCTAGCCATGGCTTCAATTTTCAAATCATCAAGATTCATCAAGATTCATTAAAGCGTCAATAAGCAACACACTTTTTATAAAAATGCCATTAGCGGGTTTTCACAATCAGCTATAAATAACAAATTGTCTACAATTTTCAAGCAAGGAGATGAAAAACAAAGTGACACGTTGTATTGCATATTTGCCATTGAAGATCTGTTGGAAATTTCTAGATTAATACAAAGAGGTGTAAATTAAGAATTAGCCTTAAGTAGCACTAAGAATTCCATTCATACCCGGAAACCTTAAGAGATAAACTACATTTTGCCGTAAAGTTGTTTGTACAGGTGTGTCTTTTCCCACATGCTGTCCTATCAAACCGAATATTAAATGATGAAAAATTATCTTAAAGAAATGTTTACGAGATATTTTGGGATCTCTTAGCATAATTTCTTTAGAATGCACCGTGGTGAATTGAGCACCTTTAAACATGCTGACTGAAAGTGTTTTAAGGTTGAATTGTTCGAAAGACATTTTGTGAACAAGTCCAGAACCCAGAGAAACGAAGCGACATTTGACAGCGTGAAACAACACCATGCTGTACAGATATCACGAGTCATAGAAGATTGATGGTTTTAATTCCGAGAAGATTAAAGTGATTCTCGAAGCAGGTCGAAAAGCTCAGCTTTAAAAAGGGATGGGTGGGCATTGCATCTGATTCCTTCATCAAGGGAATTTCGGAAGTGAAATGACGTTTTCCTAAATTGAAATGCATAGCGCCTTGCGTAGGCATACGGTTTTCTTACGTTTCCTGTTCGTGAGTGAGTGCGTTGTGTAAGTGCGTGTGTTAATTCGTGTCATTCTTATTCGCTTGTCCACTCGGGTAACAATATTTTGCACATTGTAATGCAATGCAGTTTTCGCTCAAAAAACAATTTCATACACAGGGCCAAACTACTGGAGCAACATTGATTTAAATCTCAAACGACTTAACAACTGTGGCAGCTTCAAAAAACATATGAAATTGTTATTATTGAATTCGTACGTGTAATATTGCACAACTATACAATTTTTTTCCCGACTGTGACTCCCGACCTTGAACATTCTATTCTAAAACTTCATTTTCTCTCTTCTTCTGACCCCCATTCTTTACCTTCCCTTTTTTTTTTATCTTTTTCCTTACATCCATCATCCATATCATTTTAATGTTTTGTCTGTATACTTTGCTTTTTTATTATTATACTTCTACCTTATTATGAATGACACTGTGTCAAAAATGTTCTGAGGAACTTAAATTCTACAAGCTATATGCTTTTTATTAAGTTCCTTTTTTCACATGTAACTTCGAAATTATTTAGTGTAAATGCAATACAACTTACGCTGTGTAAATGTCTTTATTGCTCACGAATATCAATTTTGTAAATATGCTATGTTTTGTTGATGTATTGTTTTTTGTTTTTTTTTGTTCATGTGAAATAAAAGAAACTAACTAAACTAATGAAGCTTAGCATTATGTTTCTATAGATAAGAATGAGAAAAAAAGGCGCTAAATCGACGGTATATACAAATTTATTCTCTCTCTCTCTCTCTCTCTCACTACCTCGATCTCTACAGGCTTACCAAGTTTTGTAATTTTGTAAAGTATGTCAAAAATTGATTTTTCCCGATTTAAGTTTCTTGAGAATGTGACATTATTAAAGCTTACATCTAAAAGTATGCAACAAGGGCCCTCATTCAACCAGTCCCACCTTTCATTCTTGAGTTACGAACACCACAAAAAACATCAAATTTACTAGAAATGTGAACAATTTAGTTGTTTAACTTATATTCCATGTTGACACCCTTCTCTCTCTCTCTCTCCCTCCCTCCCTCTCTCCCTCCCCTCTCTCTCTCTCTCTCTCTATATATATATATATCTGGGTATGTTCGTTTTCTCTCTCTCTCTCTCCCCTTTTGTCTGTTCTGTCTCCCATTAGCTATGACTTCCAAGGGCACATTCTTGCCTCAATTGGAAGTTATTTCTTTCAAGTGTCTCTTGAAAAATAATTATTTCACGTTTTTCAATTTTCAAACATGACATTTTTCACCCTTACCCCTACCCACTTCAACCAATAAAAACGTTGGATTGCTCTATGGTTACAGACCACATTAAAAAAAGACGAGCCAAGTATCAGAAATTTAAGTGGGATGCAAGAGTCGAGCACTGGACATTGATAGCAAGGAACTATTCTCTGATTACACTTCGGCTTATGCTAAATGTAAAGTGTTTTCCAAGAATAAAAGGCTACGGTTCACTCAGTTACTTCATGAAAAAAATTGTTTTATGAAAATCAAAGAGAATACAGACAATGTCTATTGCTAATGTGATTAACCACTACTAGTGAAGCAGATTTCAAAGGAATGTATACAACTAACATGGTCAAAGGGCACTCGAATTTTAGCAAGCTCCTTGAAAGAAAGCACAATATATGAGAACCATTGTGGTGAAAGTTTGAACGAAATCGGATAAAAATTTAAGAAAGTTATCGCTTTCGAAATTTGTTATCACTTTGAATAGGCCATGAGAATTCCAAATTATCTAATCGATGTTAATGTGATGTAGCATAGAACGCCTCTTCTATTTGTTCCAACACAGAGATAACGAAATATATATATATATACATTTCACAATTTATCATGGAGTAGGGTCTTTTTACTGTTTGAAGTCAAAAGTATGACTTCTGTGTATACTGCACGTGTAAAATGAAGAACAACATGAAGTTTGTACGTTAAGTAAAGAATGAAAAAAAGATAGGGAGAGAGAGACAAAGACAGAGACAGAGAAAATTAGATAGAGAGATAAACCTCCTTTCGGGAAATCGTGGTATTTCAAATTCCTCTCTCTCTCTCACTCACTGCCCCCCCCCCCTCTCTCTCTCTCTCTCTCTCTCTCTTTCTGTTTCCCTCTCTGATCGTCTGTTTCGCTTCAGTTTGACTCTTTCTCTTTTGTCTATGGGCGAATCTAAATTAATTTTCGATAGAGAAACCTCATTTTGGGAAATCGTGATATTTCAAATCCCTCCCTCTCTCTCTCTCTCTCTCTCTGGTCGTCTGTTCCACTCCAGTTTGACTTCTTCTCTTTTGTCTATGGGCGAATCTAAATTCATTTTACCAGTTGGACCTGCATCGAACGACATTCAATCCGAGATTTTATCAATAATCTTTGTCCACTTGAATTACAATAACGGCGCACGTAGAAGGGACTTGAATTGCATCAAGTTAGTGGCGTTAATGTACTCGAAGATTACTTCTAAAATACCAGAGTGAAAAGGATTAAGTTGAAGTCCATTTGAGCGGACCGGATCATCGATTCTTGATTTTTCTTCCTGTTGTCTAACTACGGAGTTATCTCAAGATCAAGACTGTTTTTACACGATCATTCGTGAGATGCAGTCATTTTATCCTACTTGAAGATAAAATCAGCTTCACCTAAATTATTTTGTACGGGCATGCACAGGATGTTCGCCGAACCACAAAAAGATGGTTGTTGCTAATCCTCTCTTTTCTTAGTTTATTCCTCCGACTATTTGTTTTTGTATTGTTCTTTTTTTCTTTCTTCTTGTCTTGTTCTTGCTTTTCTCTTGTCGTGCTTATATTTGATCAGTTCTCTTTTGATTTTGTTCTGTTCTTTTTTATTTTGATCTGTTCTTGTTTTGTTTTTTGTTCGTTTGCTTTCGTTTTCTTTTGGTCCTCTTTAAAACATTAGGCCTACGGTAACTTTACACGTGCAAATATCTAATTATCATTTATTTATTTGGTTTGTTCTTGTTTTGTTTTTTGTTCGTTTACTTTCGTTTTCTTTTGGTCTTATTCAAAACATTAGGCCCACGGTATCTTTACACGTGCAAATATCTAATTATCAATCAATCTTGACTTGTTATACATGAACAAAAAGTGTGCATAAACTTCTCGCAACTTCCGATCGATTTTTGTCAGTGAGAAATTTGAACTGTAACAAAATAACTGTCGGAAGTGTCAATACTCTCATTGATGAACTCATATTCATATGATTCACGCTTCAACCCGACTATGACGTACTAATAGTACCATAACCACTGTTTCGTCGTACTTTACCATTATAAATTTAAGCAAACGGAGTCTATCAAATGTCAGAGTCTGCGTAAAATGGAAAATTATGATAAGATTATTGCATTATGAAGCGTCATTTGGAAACGGGACAGCTCCAAGCGATCCAAATGATTAGTTTTAAGACGCACCAATGCCTGGTACATTACTTCTACAACACGATTTACTTCTCTCCTCTACAAGCCTACAGCGTTCCAAAATATTCCTATCCGTGTGTCTCACTCATACGCTATGAGCAAAAACAAATCATCAGCCTAACCAACTGATAAGGCACCTGACGCTCCAGGGTATAGGAGTATGCATAAGTAAAAAACAAAATGAAATTATGCCTCATGATATTTCCGATGAGCCTCAACTTTGACATTAAATACATCGATTAAAGTTTTAGTTTCTTAAGATCACAGGTTTTTTAATATAAAAATCACGGGCAAGTTTATTACCGCTTTGCTCATTAAAGGTCATTATCCGAAACGATGATGAAAGAAAAAGTGGCAAAAGCAATGTGAACATATCCCGCGATATTTTAAGTCTGTCTCAACTCTGACATTAATTGCATAAATCAGAGCTTTTGTTTTGCTGGCTTGCGGTTATCTGATTAATCAGTCACAACAAATTTCCCCGATTTTTTGTTTTATCACGTCAATTTTGAGATAGAATCAAGTAAAAAAAAAAGTGGCAGCACTATTGTGCATGGCAATACATCACAATAGAAGATACCTTAAATTGATGGAGATACTTGAGCATGTATTCATTTTCTTCATAAATAAATCAAAATCGACATTCAAACCTTCAGTAATCTAAGAAATGTGTTAAAGGTACTATGTCCCATTTGCAGGCCAAAAAATGAAAAGGTTAAATTCCAACGGCATTTGAAAGACAATACTAATTTAGAACTTCCCTAAAAAAAAGTGGGCTTGAAAATGTCTTTAAGTGGGAAAATAACGACTATTAGTTGTCGAATCGACTTAGGAGCTATAGAGCCAGTAAGTAATAGTCTGATTTTTCAGACCATTGTACCGAATGGTCGTACGTTTTATGCTGCGCAAAGATTCAATCAGTTTAATTTTGGCCATTACAAGAAGTGGGTTATTGATGTAGACAAATGCTCATGTACCATTTACAGCTCATTTTATGTATGTTATTACCAAAGATGAAAAAGCCAGTCAGTCACTCAATAGTGTCTGACAGTGAAGTCTAGCAAGTAAACGGGTTTCCTCGCATAATTTGAATATTAGGACACTGCTAACGTATAAATTTCACAGATAGGACATACATGACATATTCATAATTCCTGCAAAGTTCTACAGAATTTGATGTTGGCTGCAAAAGGGACATAGTATCTTTAACGTATGTGAAATTGTGATCCATTCTTGACAACATTAAAGGACGCGCAAACGCTCCGCATTAACTGTAACAGCCCTTGGTGTGGAGATATTTGCGACCATGTACATGAACTCTCTCTCTCTCTCTCTCTCTCTCTCTCTATATATATATATATATATATACTGCATGTGTAGATTCTAGGCCCCTGATTGGTCAAATTTGCGGGCATGAAATTCACTACGGACTACTGGGCGGTATAGTATACAAATATATATCTGTTTTATATCCCTCATGAGACACGAGCATCTCACTATTACAATGCGAAATATGAACTGTGAGCATTCAGCAGCATAGGCCAAAATTAAATAAAGAGGGAAGAAAAGGTAAATGACTTACCAGATTAAAATTCTTCTCCTTAAAAAATTAGTTTCCCGCCCCCTAAAACTGGCAAAATTCAGTCAGCGTACGGGATTTACAATGCCTCATAGCGGCCAACTCCCGCGGTGCACTCACGGCTCTCAGGCCGTGCAATTTAAGCAGTGCAGTAACTGCACTAGCACAACACTACTGCAGTACCGTACAGCGCCAGCTAAACATTGCATCCTTCAATGTTTTATTTGAGCCGTGAAATTTTCTTGTATTTCTTATTTTAATGTGATGTGAATGTGAGTAATTAGGTACATGTTATTACAAATGTCCAAAGAATGATAGAGGTGAAAGGGATATAAAACAAATATACAACGACTAATTCTCGAAAACTAATCGCACTCGTACTCAACTTTTCAAGATCAAGAACATCAATTTCGATATCGATCGCAGAAATATCGGTGATCGGTGGAAAAAGTGGCTTCCGGAATGTACTATACAACGCAAATAGTAAATTTTCTCACGCTCTCAAATTTAATAGTGTAACTATCCCTTGTTCGTGCTCTGTATAATCGCAATGCAAAATTATACATGAGGGATATAATGAAAAATATTGACCGGGCAATATTCACAATGCAAATTTATGCAAATTACAAAGACAAAGGATAAGCGCCCGGTTGCATAATTACACACTGCGCGTCTTATTACAAACAAAATTACCGCGCAGGCCAGGGCTAGGGTACGGTATAGGCTAGCTAGCTAAAGCTGCTGCGCGTAGGCGCTAGGTTAATTTTACGCGCGTAGCTATGGTATAATTTAGATACGCGGGCGCGCGGCCGGCACCATATCATACATGTATGATGCATGAACACCAAACGAAATTTTGAAAGAGCGATCGATGAGAATTACGTATACGGTACAGTATTTCATCTGTCTTTGAAATTAATTTCTGAGCTAACGAAGGATGCAGTATATGAAACAAATGTTGACTGCTTCTTTTTCGCGTCACGGTGAAAACCATGGCCCTCAGTGATCTCGCAACTGTGCCATGCCCCTCGACTATCGTCTCGGGACATATCACAGTTGCGAGCTCACCTCGGGCCATAGTTTTCACCGTGCCCCTCAAAGCAGTCAACATTTGTATAATATATACCCTACGATCTTATTATAATTACAATGGTCAATCCAATATTGGCATAAGAGTTATACCTAAATTAGTTCAGAGGTCTCGCACCACCTACGGTCTCATATATTACGCGTCAAGACTTACACACACGGACACGCTGGCACACGAACACACTCTCGCACACGCTCATCTACCCCCCACACACACACACACAAAGACAACGGCAAGCCCACATACACAACCCACACGCCCACACTATTAAATCGATAGTGAAGGATGCTCACTCACACTGTATCCAGAGGATACGTAACCCTAAAACAGCGGGTGTTGAGGGTTTTGCTCATGAAACATGGGTGCATCTGAGGGTAGTCACCAGGACGGTCTAGCCTAGAGATATCCATCCCTACCATGACCATCGCCAGAACCAAAATCATTTTAAAAGCATCTCCAGAAGCACGGGTAACATCCTATCATGTTTCATACTTGCCGAGCTGAGCGAGTGTCTTGCCACGCTCATTGTGAAAGTTAGTATCCGTGATCCGTGAAAACTTCTTTTTATTTTCTTATTTTCAAATCGTATACTCGTGTATAGTTTATAAGAATTAATTTACTATTTTCCCAAATACCGATCATCCGAAATTGAAAATATATCATCAAGTTCAAAAAAATGCAAACATAGAATTCTAAGACAAAGGATTAATCATTTGGCTTATTCATTCGCAGATGCATATTTGTCATTCACATTTCCTCTGATCCCCTTGATCCCCTTTTAGGCAGCTTACTTACAGGAATCTATGCTAATACAGCTTAAAAAGACTGCGACCTCTTGAGTGAAATTGGTATCTTATCAAGGGGTTATAATTGGAACTTAGCCCCATATATTTTGTTCATAACCCGTTACCCAAGCCAGAACCAAGAATTGAAATCCAAATTAGATATTACGCAGTCAGTTGACGGTAGTCTTGCAAACCCACCCACACCTCACCCCACCCACTCTCCATTATGCGGAGATAACGCTGAGCCTAGATAGGTACTCGAGAGAGTGGAGATGGTGCAAAAAATGTGTTCAATAATGATATTAATGACCGCTGTGGTAAGATATGTAGGGTATAAAGCCATTTGTATTACTTTATTAATAATTATCTAGCCTTTGATAGTTTATTTAACCGTTTAAACGTTTTCTTTAATACAGTTCAAATTAAAGTATTATCATTATTATTATTATTATTGTTATTATAATACCTATGTTTATGTATTTCTTTTATTACATGTATCTGTATGATCTCTGTAGATCGTTCTCTGTTTTCTTTTAGTACAGAACAGACATGGGATACCCGTGAATAAAAGTGCGAAATGACTGACTGACCGACTAAAATTACTAAATTAATGAATGAATGAATGAATGAATAAATAGATGGATGAATGATGGAACAAACAAAAAAAACACAAACAAAACATTAATAAATAAATATACAAATATATTCGGATTCCTTTAAGTGCCAAATAATATTCGTTTCATAAGCTTCATTAGGTTCTCTGGATGAGATGAGAAGCCTTCACGTGGTATGGCGCCCGAGTCGCTGCACGGCACGTTGCAGCGTCGTGGACAACGTGGAGCAGGTTTCTGCAGAGTCGCGCATTGCGAGACAGGTGCAGTAGAAAAGGACACCCGGCCGTAGGGCTTGCTTTTCATATAGAAATGCTACGGATTGGCTTCCTCCAGATAAGCGAAAATTAATAGGAAAATCAATTTGCGATTACCAAAACATGTGGTCAGTAATGTGATGCGAAAAAGAGTTTCGCTTTCCCAAAACAGGCTCCGGGGGATCGCAGCTAAAGAGGAGTGCCAGCGAATTCATACTTGGGGAGCTCGGGGAATCTTTTAAACGAACTGCGGTGTATAGTATTACGAAGATTCATTTTTGTTGGTATTAACATGAGATGTGAAAAATATCAGTGAATGAGATATTACGAGGAATCTTGTTGGTGGCGAGAACATGAAATGTGAAGAATATTATTGAATGAGGTATTACGAGGAATCTTTTGGGTGGTGTTAACATGCGTGAAAAATACATGTAGTATTGAATTGTATTGCATGTTTAGGTATTAGAATGTGAAGATTAAGAAAGTGTGCCGCGAGTGAGAGGTTTTGAATTTATTTAGCTGAAATAATGCAAAGGTGGGCTTTGATAACGTATAAAAAGGGTAATAAATATCATCTTGACCGTTTTGCAAATGAAAATAATGCCAACAGACTTGTAATTGGATTTCACACCTTTTTTAAAACCAATTAATGAATGAAAATTTGTTAATTTTGAAAAGATATACAGTTAATATGGATTCAGAAGGAGTCTCAAACTGCAATTTATAGAACCATTTTGTTATATAGAACAGTTTTGGTAATGAACAAGTGAAATTTGATTTGGTAGTAGTAGAAAAATAATTGCTTCATTATTAGCCAACACAGTAGGGTTAACGTGTCCACTTCGATGGAATACTCCAAACTGCTATCATTGTCGTCCTTAACATACTAAGACATTTCTTCCAGTTTTCAAGATTCTATTAACTGTTAACTGTTAACGCCTCCGCCTTCGACACCGTTAATCACACTATCCTTTTGAACACACTTAGTTCACTTGGAGTCAAGGGTGAGGCATACAAATGGTTCGAGTCTTATCTGTCATACCACTCTCAGATCGTTTGTATTAATAGTTGCAAATCAGTTGCTTTGCCTCTCTCTTGTGGAGTACCACAGGGTTCTGTGGGCGGGCCTACTCTCTTCTCAATTTATTTAATTGGATTGCGACAAGTTTTGTTACAACATGGCATAGATTATCATATTTATGCAGACGATATTCAACTTATGATTTCCTTCAATTCAGATCAAGCCGCTGCAGAACGAGCCGTTCATCGCCTTGAATCTTGCATGGCTGATGCTCATGATTGGATGCTCGCACGTTCCTTGAAATTAAATTTTGACAAATGCAAATTCCTTATATTTGGTTCCAAAGTACAGCTTAGTAAAGTTAATATCAATTGCATTTCATTTTCTGGCCACATAATTCACTTGTCACAAACGTGTCGCAATCTCGGTGTTATGTTTGACTCACATATGACAATGTCTGACCAAGTTTCTAATATTTGCAGATCAGTAAGGTACCAATTGCGTAATATCGGTTTTATTCGTAAATATTTGTCCAAGTCTGCCACCGAAAAATTAGTACATGCTCTGATTTCCTCCCGTCTTGATTTTGGCAATGCCCTCCTAATCAATCTACCCCAGAATCTACTGTCCAAACTCCAGAAGCTTCAAAACGCTGCAGCTCGTATTGTTTCTCTGACCACCAAGCGTACCCACATTTCCCCAGTTTTGCAGTTGCTACACTGGCTCCCAGTAAAAGATCGCATTGTTTTCAAAATTTTGTTGCTTACCTTTCATTGCGTTCACGGCTCTGCTCCTCAATACCTTATCTCTCTAATCCAAAACTACACTCCTGCAAGACCTCTACGCTCATCCATTTCCAATTTTCTTGTGACCCCCAAAATTACCAAAACGTGGGGGGAAAGATCATTTGCATACTCTAGTCCTAAATTATGGAATGGCCTTCCTGAAGACATCAAAAAATGTTTATCTTCTGATTCTTTCAAAACTCATCTCAAAACATTCCTTTTCAAGTTTTGATCGTGTTTCCTGTTTACACGCGCCTTGAGCACTCCACAGAGTGGATTTGGCGCGCTATAAGTTACATTATTATTATTATTATTATTAACTGTACTCAAAAGTTCATCTACATTTTTATATTGTATATTTCATATTATAAGTTCCCTACTTGAGCCTGGTGCGTGGGAAGTTCTAAGATTTCACATACCTCGCAGGCAAAGACTTGATATATCTGCATTTGATAATTGTCTTTGTATACAGCCCGATATAAAGGTACATGTATTAGCCTTAACCTATTTATAAAATGGCAAGACTTTGCTCGTTAAATGAAGAGAAAATGTATCATTTCAACCCCATGCATTCCTCCTTGCGCACGTTTGTATATATACATGTACTAGGTCCTAGGAAATATATATATTCTCATTGCTGAAAAAAGACAGGGGGCAACGCTGCGAACCTACACTTTTAATTGGAAATCCCATAAAAGGTAGAAGGTGAGAGAACAAATAATGACTATGGATTTCTTTATATCTTGCTCTTTTAATTACAGCGTAGGTTAGACTAATGAGCATTATTCGGATGCAGATAACAGATGAGCCACTGCTAAAAAGATTAAAGACGTCGTATGGAAGATCGAAGAAACGGGAAAGGGATCTTAATATAAACTTGTTATCTGATGATACCTGTTAAAGGGCAGGTCCAAGCTATTTGGATTGTGACGAACGGGACATTCAGAGACTTTAAACAAGAAATAACAATGGATGAAATTATTTATATGGCTATCTTTTGGTACGAGTCTGTGGCTATTATGGGCTAGTTCATTTGTGGAAAGTTTTAGTTCTGACCAATTCTTAAATTAATTTTTAATGTAATTAATGTGCTGCGTGACGTACGGGATCAGAGAATTTCTCACTTTTTCAAAAATAAGTTCATCGTAAAAGTTCTCTGAATTTATTAAGTTATGAGATTTATGGTAATAATATATTAATTCATTATGGAATCAAGCATTAATCAAAATTATAACCATATTTTTCTGACATTTCGTTGTTATGTAATATACCAAAACATAAATGTGTGTATGTGACGTACGGGACAACTTTTCCCTATAGGAAAATGCATTGCAATGAAGAATTTTCGTCAAAATTTGTTAAATGTGAACAATTTTAACTTAAATCAGTGACAATTAGAGTGTTTTAGAACCCAATTAGATCCTCTGACCATCACTCAATATCCTCTGTGTTAATTTATGAGGTAAATCAATACAAATATTACTTTAATAAAGAAAATAAATTGAATTACATTGATTCCTACACACTATATTACCATTTTTATTCCATTTACCCATCTACCGGTATCATGTGCAGTCATGCTTCTTTTCTCATTTCTTTCATCCATTCCATTCAACATTGCTAAATGTTTTTAAATAAAAATTAATGAAGAAGATGAACTTGAACTTGAAAACTTTTAAATAAACTTGTTTGAAACACAGGGGCACACTCGGCACATTATATTTTGTCAAAGAACATTTCTTATGCTTTAAGTGTTTGTGAACAAAGATACATTACAAATATTAAGTCTTTTCTTCATAGCTTGTTTGAATTACTTGATAGTAATATCACAGAATTTTGATGGAATTCAAAGATAATGCTGAACATATTGTTTTTTTTATTACAGATTAGAACATGTATATGTTGCTGTCATATATTCAAGAATTTTGATGTACTTTATTGTACATGTTTGTGAAAGATGGATACAAAAATATAAATATTGAATGTATTTCGTATTGATTAAAGACATCTTATCAACACCACCAGATATAAGAAATTAAAACCCTAAAGGTTTGTGTGACCTTTTCCACATGGAGAGCTTAATACCATGTGCTATTCTTGCTTGCAGCATCTATGAGTTGTAAAAGCCAGCTTCTGGTGCATCTACTACCATATCATTTCATTAGACCCATTCCAGGAACTAGTACACTATTATGATTTACATATTTAGCATCCTGCCAATGTTTGGGACATCAACTGGCAAAATACCAAAGTTGATAATACCAGGGGTCTGGCTTGAAGACTAAGACTTGAAGACTAATTACATCAAATTCAAATTTGAAACTTGATTTTCATTTTAAATCACAATGCAATCTTTTTCTTCTTCTTTTTTTGTTTTGTTTTGTCTTATTTCCCGGAAAGGAGACAATCCCACCGACAGGCATCGCATAGTCTTGGCTTGCTCAAACTTTTTTTGATTGGTTTGTCTGATTTTTCTGCTTTTATTGAAAGTAAGTTATTTTTGGAGTGGACTTGCCCTTTAAGTTTAAGACACTTAACATGTACAAGTTTATTTGAAATCGCATAAGTAACTTGAAAATTTCAAGAGACCATGATGGAAGCAAAAAACATCAAATTCATCTCACAAACATCATGAGAAACAGATAGATTTTCAGGACTTAGCCGGTTAAATTTAGGATTCTTCTCCCAAACGCAATACATGTATGTTCATGTCCATACATAAGATATGTATGTTTTCGTATTAATCCCATTCTTTTCTGCTTAACTCTCAATCCCCTAACTGATTCATTCTTTTATAGACATGATAGAATGTAGAGTTAAATATTCAAACTTTTTTCCTCAGCCATCCAACTGATATTATTTTCAGGAAATAAAGAGCATTACAAGGAAACAAAGTCGTCAGTAGATATTGGATTTCAAAAATTTGTATATGATAGAAAAGTCTTACTAATGCATCCGTGCAAGAACAACAGATATCAAAATATTCTAAATTCGGGGAAAATAATTCGCGGCTTGTGGGCTGAATTACAGTCTTTTACAATGAATATATAAATAAAACGTCAGGAATTCACAAAGTAGAAAAATAACATAATAATACAGAACAGTGATAAACTGTATGGTACATCAATCACATCAAAGATTTCATATCTGGGGTATAGTTGAGTTGGAATAACTCTGAGATATTTCGGCGATGTCTGAACAGAGACAGATTAGTAACAACAAAAAAGAGAGGCACATAGAAAGAATGAAAAGGGGGAGGAAACGCACACGGTGGGAGAGGAAGACGTCAAAAAAGAAAGAGACTCACACAAGAGGAGAAAGGGAGAACAAAAAGAAAGTGTGAGAGATAGGGGAAGAGGGAGAGACACGGGAAAGAGGGGAAACAAAAAGAGAGCGACGCATATGTAGAGAGAGAGAGATGGGGGAGATAGAGAGGGGGAGAGGAGAACAAAAATAGAATGACGCAAAGGTAGACAGTGACAGAGGAGGGGCAGAGATAGAGAGAATATAAAATAGAAACAGGGTGTGCTTGAGATAGAAAGAGAAACACGAAAAGAAGAGCTTAATTTGGGAGGCATCCTTTCATTTTCCATTAGCAAGGCAGAATTAAAAAGACTATGAGATTGTTTTCTTATCATTTCAAAAGCAGCGATTCAATTACAAATTTAATTTCACACAAACACTTTTTCCTCGCCCTCCACTTTGATATTCGTGGAAAATGAAATGGAATATTGAAATCAGAAATACCAAGACATATATAGAAAGGTGAAAATAAGATGTTACGATAATACATGTTTAAGAAGAGAAATAGATGAATAACAACCTTTGAAAGTCGTGTTTTGTGATTTTAAAAGTCTGATTTCCAAAGAATAGATATAAAACAAGAAGCAGAAAAAAATATATATCAAATTATATCAACTTGTTTGTGAAGAAAATTTGAACATCTAGAAAGGACAGATACAACAAAAGAACATGAACATGTAACAAATTAGATATACTCGCTTTATGAAACCCAACTTTAAAAATCTAGACACAAGGGGTGTCTGTTAACTGTATGAACAAAATTGCTCATTTAACAAAATGGTTCTACCTAGGTGTAGTAGATTGAACTTATAAGAAATTTAAAAGAAACTATCATAATCAAAGGTCGACTATTCGATTACAAACAAAATGCACAACTGACCGATTGTATGAACACGAAACAGACATGTATTACAATAAACGAAATATCATTACAATCTTAACTTTTGGAAATGCAACATAAATGTATCAGAACGAAAAGGAAAGTACATCACCATTTGCTACACTTCCACCCAGGTGAAGTTAATGGGTACGTGGTACAAAGATATTTATTGAATGCTTGAGCACCTTATCATGGTAGCTCGGCTATATCATCATCATATATCATCATCATCAGCACCATCATTCACCATCATGACCATCATTAATCATCATCATCATTATTCATCACCACCATTATTAATCATCATCATTATTCATCACCACCATCATTCATCTTCACCATCTTTAATCACCATTATCATCATCATCATCATCATCATCATCATCATCATCATCATTATTCATCACCACCATTATTAATCTTCACAATCTTTAATCACCATTATCATCATCATCATCATCATCATCATCATCATAATTAATCAGACTTTCCCCTTCTGGCACCTATACCTTTTTATCATTGCTGATCCTTACTACTTCATATGCCAACACATTCTATTCCATTCTATCGTAGATTCTCTGTAAACTAATTACATTTGAACCCTTCAAAAAACCAGGCACTAATGACAAAAATCTACCAAGTATGTCATTGAAAGTACTTAATTTTGCTTGGAATTACAGCACCACTCAAAGCCTGCTTTTGAAGTTAATTCGAGATTTGCTACAATGAGATTTCTTTATACTTTTCATGCCTTTGCTTTTGCTTAGTTTGTTTTTTATTTGTGGCATTACTATTCCAGGGGGGTGTTTCACAAAGACTAAGATCGACTTTAAGTTGGACTTAAGTATAACAGGCCGTTCGTGCCATTGTTTGCTCTCACCATTGGTCTCTCAATTATGATCTATAGATAATATTTTTTCCTTCAATAATGAATTATCAAAAATGTAAGTTTTGTAGATTTTTACCATGATTTGTACGTCCCTTGAGAGACCAATGCCAGTAAATAATGATAGCAAACAATGGCATGAACGGCCTGCTATACTTAAGTCCAACTTAAAGTCGTTCTTAGTCTTTGTGAAACACCCCCCAGAGCTCTTTTGAAGCTTCTAGAGCTTCATCACTCGCCGCTGACTTGTCTCTTTTTCCTTCTCTGAGATATAAATATTGTAAAACCACGCATGTACTGGATTACACTATCTTAACACTACTAAAAGAGCATAAATGGAGAAAAAATGAAACAGAAGCTGAAATGATGCAGAGGAGATCCTTCCTAATTCTAGCAGGGAAAGGGGAACAAAAATAAAAACTCTATTTTTCTGCACCCTGAAGCAGAAAGCTTTGCACAAAACTGATTAACATATAATAGCTGAAAGGCATGGGATGAAGATGGAAAGGGGAAACTTCACACCGTGGTAGACTATGAGGTTTCCTGTATCTTCTAAATAAAAGAACATTGCACGTTTTTACTTCATGGTAGTATTTCACTTAAATCTAATTCAGTCTCAGGTGCTACAATGACAATGAGAAGCCAGGTCACAAAGGTCATGACATTGACAATGACATGGAATTCCTTTTACAAAATACTACTCTTGTCCACTTGTACAAACGTTATATAAAAAACATACATGTAGACATAGAATTCTTATTATTCTTATTTAGCATAAAGATGAATTTCTCATGCACTAAAATAGTGATAACTTTCTACATAATTTTACGATCACAGATGTAATTTTCAAGCCAAATCAATAGATAGTTGAACTATTTTATGACTGTGTCAAATTGTTACACCGTGCTTTATACTTTATGAGTAAACAGCGCATTTGAAGTGATGTATGTATTCATGACACATATATCAGCAATTATTGAAAGGAATTGAAAATGTCTAGTTTACCTGAATTTCCTTGCTTACTTGCTAGTTTGAAAGCATTTTAAGTCACTCAATCTGATTACTGAACAGATCTACAATAATTGACTGAGGTGATATGCATGTGAATTTTTTTTAAACAGCAGAGGGAGCTGTGCTACTCCAAAACCTGCCGTACTCTCTCGAATCTTTATTGTTCCTTGACTATAAAACAGAATCATATCATGCTATTGTAGTGTTTGTTGTTTATTTTGGGGGTTTTAATATATTTAATTTTCTTGCTTAGTTGCTCACGTGAAAGAATTTTATGTCACTCAGTCTGATCACAGAACAGATCTTCAAAAGCCGACAGAGGAGACAATTATGCATGCAAATTTTTTGTTAACCACAAGAGGGAGCTAGGCAACTCCAAAACATGATCAAGGTGATATCTGCTGTCAAGAAAAGGTGTTCACAAACTCGGTGACAATTGTATATACCTTCTAATTATGTTGTAAACTTAGATCTTATATTCATGTTTTTTGTTTGTTTGTTTGTTTGCTCTTTTAAGCCTTTATTTGCCCCCATGGGGCCAAAAGGTGTTCCAATAAAGTTCAAGTTCAAGTTCAAGTTCTGTACGCTCCCCACTCTTTATCATTCCTTTGATTAGAAAACAGAATCATATCATATTATTGAAGAGGACTTTGTAAATGATGTTGCATTTGTGTGAAGGATAGATACACTGTATTACCTTGATTTATTTGTTCTTTACAGCTACTTAGGAGTCAGGGTTATGATCCCTCCCATCCCCTCCCCCCCAAAAAACGATTTGATGCCAACATTTAATTTTTATTGTAATTCTTATTAATTCAGTTTATTTTTCTTTTATTTATTTACTTGGGGGGGGCGGGGGAATTAAAACTCCAAAGGAGGAAAAACATATCCTTGACTGTTAAACATTGGATTTCTAAAAGAAGCAAAGCTCTAGGTTATCTGCAAGTTAAAAACTGAAAAATCTCAAGTTTCTCACGGGCCAAATTGAAATCTTCCATTTAAAACTCTTCCAAAGAATCTCCCATTACAGAAATGGGGCAAAATGTTGCAATCTACCTCGGAACAGGGACAAGATGATGTGACATGATTTTGTTTTTTGGGTTGTATTTCATGTTGGTAATAATTTGTTATTATTAAGTATTTGGCATCACCTGTGCCTGCAGGAAAGTGACAAGCGAACTGAATCACTGTAACCCTCGGGTCTCTCCTCCCGGTATAACGGATTGGGGGTGTGCAGGTGGACCACTACATTGAGGTTTCCCCCTACTGTTATATGAATAGTGCAATGGGTTCTTGATGTGCAAAGGTGGTGACTCTCCTCTACACGGGGCCTACATTTAGCATCCTATCAGAGGTCAGAGTATTTTCCACTTAACATAGCCTGCTTCTATGAAACAGGGGATGGGCACGGTAACACACAACGCAGGCTTCAGTCATCCACCTAGGTTGGATTTGAACCCACGATCTTTGGTTTGACAGGCAGATGCTTTACCGACTGAGCCAACTCGCCTCCTCTAATAGTTTGTTCTATTGTATTGCCTAATTTGTAATCATTAAGTTATTGTGTGTTGGCTCAGTCAGTAGAGCGTCCGCCTCACAACCGGGAGGTCGTGGGTTCGAACCCCGGCCGCGTCATACCAAAAGACGTTAAAAGATGGGAGTCGCTGCTACCTTGTTTGGCGCTCAACAATAAGGGGATAGAGCAATGTCGATCTGGCGCTGCTCAGTGGCTGCCGGGCTCACGATCAATTGGGCACAAAGAATTTCCATTTTCGGTTTAATAAAATTTGGAGTGGACTATAAAAGATTATTATTATTATTATTATTATTATTATTATTCTTCTTAGATGCAGTGAACCACTTGACCTTATTGACAGTCTGCTGTTTCAGCACATTGAACGATTTCGTAAAAAAAGTTTGGTGACACAGCTCTTCACATTTTGCAACTTACATTTTTTTTTAATAGAACAAAAGATGATATGATATAAATAGAAATGAGGAAGAGTACAAACCTTAAATATACTCCTGGGTTTTGAGAAGTAACTTTCTTGCAAAGACTGCCAGGCAACACCACGGTAAAGATAGACTCTTCATCCTTCACTGCCTGTAAGTAACACAGGATAAATAATTAAATTGTGTTCAATCTACAATCTACAGGAGACAAAGGATGATATGAAAATGATGCTCTGGAGGCACTCATCCATTTGAGTAGCCTGCGCCTTTCAATGTTTTTTTTTAACCGATATATATGGCGTTTTATAAATGATGTGAATCATCGTTATTCGTCATCATCATCTTAAGAAAGACCTCAGAACATTACATAATTTTGGGTCTAATTGTATATTTACATGCTGAAATTTAATTTAAAGTAGCTGTGCGAGGGATTAAAACTGTATCTAAACTCACTAATTTTTGTATCATTGCAAAGGGAGGCTAAACTAACACAAATTATCAACATTTTCCTTTCAGAAATTGTCATGGAATTAATTAATCCGCTATCAAAACTGATCAAAGTGCTACCATTTTTTCGTCCTTGAATGAACCCTCTGTGTACCGCCAAGAAACGTGACCCCAAAATTGAGCCAATCGATCGCCAGGTAGGCTTTTCACAACTGCACAGCCATTTTTTAGACCTTGCAAAACGTAAAGATATAATTCATCATAACGTCCGATCTTGAGGAGGAAGTCCTACTTGATTTAGACATCGAAATTGATGAAAACAGCTTCACAGCAAGTGACAGTGATAGTGATAGTGATAGTGATGATAATGGGGAGGTAGGAGATATAGAAGGACTGAGACGAAGACTAAGAGAAGAAGGTGACGGCGTTGATGGTGCAGCTGCGGGACAAGTCATAGCCTATCTGCACGAACCTGAGCCCCAGGTGCGGGCGGGAGACGGGCTCGGTTTGTAAAAGTACTGTGAACTAGACCCACACTGTGTGATATATTTTGTTATTTTTGGAAAGTTTAAGATCATTCTTTGCAAATTTCAAGCAGATTAAATTTCCTTCGGATAAGTGCCCCTTTTCCTTTTTTATATGAGCCCCTCCCCCTTTTCAAAATGCCCCCCACTTTTTCAGGTACCCCTAAAAAGCCCCTTTTTACATAGGACAAGGGCCTCTTTTCTTTTCTAATAACTGTCCTTTTCCTCTCTTTTCATCTCTGGTGAGTACGTCTTTTCAGTTGCGAGAAATTCCCCTTTGCACCTCTGATATTTTTGCCCTTTTTTACTTTGACTCGTGCCCCTTTTCCTTTTTAATAAGTGTATTTTTTTCTTCTAAATAAGAACCCTCTTCACTTCCTCTTAAATGCCAGTGTTCATCTCTGATAAGTGCCCCTTTTATTTTGACATGTGCCCCTTTTCCTTTCTAATGTAGTGTCTAAAGTACCATATTTCCTTCGGACAGGTGCCCTTCTCCTTCAACAGATTCCCCATTTCCATTCTCACAAGTGCCTTTTTTTCATTTCTGTTTTGTTTCCATTTTCAGGTGCAAGAAGTGCCATTTTCACCTCTGAAAGGCTCTGATAATTGCCCTTTTTACTTTGACACGAGCACCTTTTCTTTTCTAATAACTGTCCTTTTCCCTTTAATAAGTGCCTTCTTTTCCTTTCTCCATTAAACATGCACCCATAATTCAAGGCGATTTAGAGCCCCTTTTTCTTTAATTTTTCCTAGAGCTAACTCGCATTTATAGATGTTATAATTATGTTACTTATAAAAGAACTTTTCAGTCTTTCTTCATTAGATTTTGCTTAATACTCATCAGGGTTTTTTTTTTTGTCTTCTTTATAAGATGTAATTTTTCGCACTGGGACATCACAAATCTTTTAATTTTTGCTCGCTAGCTCAAATATTAATATTCAATCACACCCAAATGCAATCTTGTACCACGTAAAGAAAGAAACAAAATATTGATATCATCCCTGGTAGTGTCATCACAATCATGATGATGTAGAGGTATATACTAATGTCTAAAAATGGTGTAGGTTTTGTTGATGTTTCCCTTTGTAGGTGCCCCTTTTTTCCAGAAAGTACCCTTTTTTGTTGGTGCCTCCCCCTCCCTATTTTGGAAGACGCTCCGCCGCCCCTGCATTATGCTACTTGGTGGTGATAAGGATTTTGTTCTGACCCCAAACAAAGTTTTTGCTCATTACGCCACTGGAAGTCTACTTTAAAAGTTGGGTAAATATCGTTATGAGAAAGAAAATCCTACATTTCCCCCAAAAAAAAAAAAAAAAAAACATATGTTACTACAAATAAAGAACATCTGCCAAGCAAACAAAACTTATAATTATAAAGGTAGATAAACACTGAAGAAAGAAAAGATAAATGTTACTTGGAGGGAATGGTAATACTAGGCAAGGTAATACACTGTGTCTGAGAAGGAAAAGAAATATTTGAAAATATGATCAAAGAAAGATAAAGAAACAATTCAAACTAGAAAAATACTGGCATGGTACATAAAGAATAATAGTGAAATACTGTACACTAAACGGGGAAACAATAATTGACAGGGGGAAAAAGAAATATATTGAGAAAAGAAAAATTTCCGGGCAGTTAAAAAGGCTTCATTGAGGCTATATTTGAACACAAAACTGAGGATGAAACCCTACATTTTATCACCTATTTTGGGCAATACTATCAGGTGGTACGCCTGTCATGACAGTGAGCTAAACATGTCCTAATTATATCTAAATATAAAAATAGATCATTACCTCCAAGTCCACTGGTCTCGCATCCAACCGAACATGGCTAATGCACATTGTTTCCATGGTAACAGCATCATTGAAATAGCCCGGATGAGACCATCAGTATAAGCTTCCAGCTGGCCTAGGCCCGGTATGATGCTCCTTTCAATAACGACCCCTGATGTAATGCCTGACACATCGTCTTTCTCAAGTTTCTAATTCATAAATAATTTTAAAAATTGAAATATTGATGAAGTAGATTGTTGAAGAAGGAGAAATAATTTTACTTCAACAGGCAGATACATGTCTTTCTCAAGTTTCTAATTTCTAAATAATCAAAAACTTAGAAATATTTATGGGGTAGATTGTTGAGGAAGGAGAAATAATATTACTTTCAGTTAGATACATGTCTTTTGCAAGTTTCTAATTTATAAATAAATAATATAACATGATGGTTTCTAAGTCCATTGAAAAAGAAAATTGATTTTTTCTTACATTCAGACAAATTTCTTAATGAAAATAGATTTTTCCACAAGTGAAAACTATGATATATTTTTTTCATCAAACTTCTTAGTGAAAAGACACAGTTTCACAACATGTCACAATGGCTTATAAGTCTATTAAAAATACATATATATATATATATATATTTATTTTTTATTACATTAAAGTTCTTGTTGACAGTAGACCTTTTCAACATATGGCACAATGCCTTCTTCTTCATTACAAGAAGAAAATATTGTTGCATATCACAAAAATCAATTCACAATAACAAAATATATATATATATATATATATATATATATAGATATATATACATGTATATATCCCACCTCCCCCCTTCTCCGATCCCTATTTTTGTTTAATTCTGACTTTGGTCATTAAATGTACTGACCTTCCAGCAGCAAAGATTTTCTCCATCTCCACATGTTCTCAGGTGCACTAACATGCAGTGCAGGAGCCTGGAAGGTATCATAAAGAAACAATTAATTAATGTCAGGTATGTGCTTTATTTGATTCTCATCCTGCCTTTTCATTGATCCTGTACCCCTCAATCAAATTCCATTGTTTTTCTCTCACTCTCACATCCTCACATCCATCTCACATCCCCTCCCATTCACCTTCCCTTCTATCATTTTTTTTTTCTTGTTTGTCTCCATCTTAAATATACCACCATCTATTTCTATTTCTGTCAGTTTCTCTCCCCATTTCACTTTTTAAGTATAAGTCATTTAAATGTCACTTTCTTGCATATTGATGTATATGTATGCTATATTTTACATAAGTATTACATAAATATTGTACATATTTTTCAATCCGCTGTAAGTTCTACATTACGATTGTATATTTTGTATAATACTGTTGTATATACATTGTTTGTATTGTTTGTATCTAGGGCCCTCAAGGACAGCAGTTGTTTTAACTGAAGAGGCAATCCTGTTTAAAGGTATAGACCAGTTTTGGAAATGCCCCCCTCTCAACAAATGAAATGGAAGCTCTTATTACCAATCATGTGAAAGAATATGTTTTTACTAATACGTGATGATACAAATTTTGCCGGGAAACCGTCTATCAATTGATATATTTGGTAAATTATCATATCTATCCGGACTCCAGATAGATATAGGGTAGTCCCATATACGGTACATCTTTCTTTGTACAGTGCTTGTAACTTTACCAAGACTGGGCCAAATTTCTTATCATTTTGATGATTCCACAACCTTGCAGTACACACCAATACTTATATGCTAGATGATCAACCTTTTCTGATCGATTCCACAACGTTTCTTTTACAATGCAATCGCATGACCAGAACTGGTCTATACCTTTAAATAAAACTGAAATAAATAAATAATTGATATGCTACCCAATATACTTTGTTTTTAACCATTCAGGTATGATCAAAGGCCTATTAAATAAATGCTCTATCCGTTTCAACCTAAAAAACCATTTACAGTTGTTTGTTTTTGTGTTTTTTTGGTGGTTGTTTGTTTGTTTTCTTTCTTACTTAAATGTGTCCATAGTACTTGTAGAGTTAACAAATAATTGATTTATGTAGTATAGTAGTGCATAATTCCATCATCAAAATCATGAACCAATGAACCTATCCATTGACAGCGAAATGTTACTTCTGAGATAAATGCGTTTGAAAGTTGAGACGTTTCCAACAGACTGAATCTTTTAAAAATGATGAATCATCTATTTTTGATGTACTTCTACTTTAAACTAGACCTCAAAATTTTGTCAGGATATAGATCTCATCTCAAAGAATGTAATGTGAGGAAAACTTGAATTTCTAAATTTCGACCCAAAATTGGCGGATTCGTTGGTTCATCAAAACGACGCTGACAAATTAGTATCCGTAATGGATCATCCTTCATCCAATTCTATCTTAATAACTACAGAACGTATTGAGGGGGGGGGGGGGTTTAAGGGTGAAATTACCTTTTTTTGTTATTATTATTATTTATAATAAGGCATTTTTGCATCACGTATGAAAAGGGAGCTGAAACACAAATAGTGCAGTGGGTTATAACTTGGAAAGCTGGTGACTCTCCTCTACATGGGCTTCCATTTTATGTCCTTTCCGAGGGATGGAGTGTTTTCCACTGTAACATAGCCTGTGTCCATTAAACAGGGGTAGGGGCATGTTAACAAACAATGCAAGCTTCAGTCATTCACCTGGGTTAGATTCGAGCCCACTATCTTTGGTTCAACAAGCAGACACTTTTACCGACTGAGCCAACTCGCCTCCTCAAGTTTTAACATAGTTCGGCAAAAGACATATTTTTTGCATATTTGAAAATCACCTGCTTCCTATCAATAAATTGAGAATGTAATTATAAGAATTACCTGGATCCCCTCCTCACAAGATCTACAATGCTGTATGACGAGTGCGGAGAGTCAGGAGGAGGATTGGACACCAAGATCATCAGCTCCTTGAGGGTGCCGTCACTACACACCTGGATGAGTCTGAAGAAAGATCCTCTCTCGTCGTGAGACATGATCACGTCTCCGTTTCCAGGATAGATCTCAATGGATGGGATAGGATTCCAGAATAATCTGTTTTGAGAAAAAGAATGGGATCATACTTTGAATGATAATCATTGGTCTTTTTGTGATAATTTTTCATACCCCGGCCTCTCTGCTCTTCTCCCATTGTCCAAGTTTTCCTATACTTTACTTATGTCTTTCTGCCTAGTGTATCTTACCCCCCAAAAAAAAGCAGACAGACTACATGTACATATTGTTTACCCTATATATTCCACATATATTCGCAATATGTGACAGTTGCACGCTACATCAAGGGAATTTTGATATTTGAAAACTTTATTTCCTGCGCCATGTATAAATGCTGCACGTGTGTTGAACTATTATACATTTACCTCAGTTTCACCAATAAGACCGATGAACAGAACGACAACAGACCGAACTAAATTTCCGCTTACGCTTACGACATGTGGTCTCCTGCTTTTTCCTTTGTAAGAAACTTGCTAAACATAGATATCCATTCTCCCCCTTATTTCTTAATTTTATGCAAATTATGTTTTCACGATGGTTTGGCACAAATCAATATATATATGTGTGTATATATATATATATATATTGTTGTTGCTTGTATTTTAACTAGAAACATATTTTGTCAAACTTACATCTTACTCATTATATTTATTTGTATGATGTTTCTTTGTATTGATGTGAAAAAGTGGAAATAAAACAAACAAACAAACAAACAAATAACACACAACCCCTAACGGCCAAAATTGGTCACTTTGAAATCAGTTATTTAGTCAATCTGGCATTACGACTCAGGTTAAATCAAACCTGATTTAGCAACCACCTGTATAGAAAGATCCCCTGTCTATTAAGACCATATTTTTTGTTTCCCTTGAACATGGTTTCTTATTGAAACCTGTACATACAGACCACCTGCCTATGAAGACCACTGTTCATCTTTCCCTGGAGTGGTCTTTATGTACATGTTTAACTGTATTATAGATGTACCTGTAAACCACTCCTCCTAAGACAAGAACAGAGACCTTTCTCCCATACATGGTAAGAGAATCAGCCTCGCCACTACGGTCCAGAGCACACTCCTGCTTGACTGCTCTCCAGTGATGCTTGTGAAGGTGACTTTGATCGCAGCGGAGAGGTAAGGAGGGCGGAACTGGACTGGAATGAGTCTGAAACTTCTCTGGTACATCATGCCTATTGCCAAGATCTGTAGTTGCATCTGCAAGAGTGAGAAATCCCATTTCTAAATTAATTTAAAAGAAAGCTTAAATTATACAAATCGTCTTATGAATAGATTGTCATCATAAAAGCATTTCATCCACTGTATATAAAGACTAATTTAATACCCAAACACCTATTTTTTACCTTACTTTTTCTCTTTCTCCAAAATATTTGTTATTACTTGGCAATACTTGGCAATTCTTGGGAAGCCTTGATAGGCTTTCAATGATTATCCTTTTCATTCTTCCTATTTTTTTATATTTGTATATATTTTAATGTTTGCATGATTTTTTTTAAACTGAAGAATGAATAAAGTCTGAACTAAATATATAAACAGTGAGTAGACTCAGTGATTGTTGAAATGCTATCATATCAAGCCCATTTCACAAAGGTGGCAGTAAACCTCCCATAAAGACCACCACGGCCCAATTTAGAATGACACAAGAGCAGTGCATTTGACATTTATGTGGTGTGAAACTGTCCGATAGAAAGAACACAAGAGAGCTAAGGGAAATTTGGGTCTTAAACATAATACAGTGTATTCCTGTTGGTGTAGTCCTGCATACATTCATATTTTGATATGTAAACTTCTGGATTTGTTTCATAGATTTTTAAATATTTTTGAAATATTTGTTTTCAAACTTGCAAAGCTCCACCTAAAACCTCCAGATCTCATTCCCTTGTGACATCATCTGTCAGTCATCAATGAGCCAACTTGAGCAAGTGGTATGTATCTTTGCCGAAGTCGACCACCTGTTACAATACGTAATACAATAGCAACATACAAGTTGCTATGTCAGACATGCTGTAGCATCACCAGGAAGACAAAGGCAATGATGATGTATTGTCCATATGTATGGAAGCATGTCATTCTATTATGAACGTGTGCTAAGCTGGGGGAAATTACATACCATTGTCTATTCTAGAATATTAGTTTAGTCTGACATGTCTGACATAGCAACTTATATGTTGCTATTGTTTGTGGTATTGTAACAGGTGGTCAACTTTGGCAAAGTTACATGCCACTTTCTTAAGTTAGCTCATTGATGACTGACAGATGATGTCACAAGGGGAATGAGATCTGAGGTTTTGGGGTGGAGCCTAGCAAGTTTAAAAACAAATATTTCAAAAAATATTTAAAAATCTATGAAACAAATTCAGAAGTTTACATATCAAAATATGAGATGTATGCAGGACTGCACATCAACAGGAATACACTTGTATTTCGATGTCATGGGCCCTTTAAAGAAACCGTGGTGGAAGTAGTAAAAGTTTGGACTGAGATGGATGGGTCATGTGTTGAGAACTAAATGAGAAGGGAAGATGATGAACCTGTGAAGAGAGCATGGGATCTGGAAGTGGATGGCGTAAGTGGGAATGGGAGACCTAAGACTTCATTAAAAGATATGGTGAAGAAGGAAAGCAGTAAGGTTGGTCTAAATGAGGATGAAGAAGTGGAGTGAGGGAGTGTCATCATGGCACAAAAGTCAGTAACGCCTTGTAAGAGGAAAAATTCTGACTGTAATGAATTAAGATGATGTATTTACAACACACGCATAAGAACTTACGCATACTTTTTCATCACTTGCCATTTGTACATGTTAAGTAAAACACAACGTGATACAATATACATGTACTAGTACTCATAGTAGTCCAAATATTGACTTTGTGATAATCACAACTCACAAGTTGTACAACAGCATTCAACACAGGCCCTGATTTAACAATACTGGAAACTGCAATAAACAACACTTCTTTAATCAGTTGGCTATTAGCTGAATTGGTTGACTGAGCCATTTGGTTCTTGTAGGCATTAGGTTGCATGAAAGCATTTTGTCTCTTACCATTTTCTAAATGAGAAGGGAAACTTTCATCCACATCGAATGACTTCCTGAGCTCTGCATAGTGATTCAACAACAGATCTAAAGGGTACCTCCAATACCAAGGACAGTGGGCAACAGAGTGATTCTGAACTACCCACGTATACCAGAACTTGCACCTCGTCCTCCTCCTTTCCATAGGGACTCTCTCCTCTGGGGATACCCTTTGGGACATCATAGGGTCATTACCAAGACTTTGACAGTGTTGCATTAAAGGTTGCCCTCCCTGACTGATATGTCCTCCACCCCTATGATCTTGGCAGTTTGCCATATCACCCATGCTAGTCCTTCGGAGGCACCACATATCAGGGCTTTCCTGGTTGTCCTCACTGAATTCCAACTGTTGCATCTCTTGATGACCAGTCCCTCTATCGATGTTCATTGCTGTGTCACCCTCAGGTTGGAGCTTGCAGAGGTATTTGACCGAGAAGTCCTGTGCACTAGGTGACAGTATCATCGTTGCAAGGCTATCAACCGATGTTAGCTCAAGAGAATAGTCAGGGAGCTGGTTGAAGGTACACTTTCCACTAGAGTTGGACCATTCCATTCGGGTGATGTTGGCATACAGTTCCTGGAAAGAGAAAAGGCAATCTTGCTGTTTATCAGTGATCCTACACTTGTGCTAGCAGTATTTGCTCAAAGTCTATGTCCTATCAAAGATACATGTACAGGTACTACATGGTTAAGGTTTTGGTTAGGTTAGGACCTGGGTTTGGGTTAGGTTTAGGGTTAAGTGTACTCAACTAAGCCAGGGTTGATGTCCAGAATATCATAAGTGTTACATGTACAAGATACCATGCAGATCAATTGTCATCTGATCATGTGCCATAAAGGTATTGTCATAATGGCATATAATTGATATTATATTCCACAATCCACACAATAAGAATCTTGCTCTACGATTGGTCAAAAGTTAATCACGTGATGAAACATAGTTTCGCCCATCATTGATGGGAGAAGAAAAGTTTGTTACACTGTGTACTATCTTTGGTGCACTGTGTACTATCTTCGTGAAAGTGCGTTGCATTGTGTACCATCTTCACCGCAGCAGAAGACCACGGCCACCACAGTGATGTGGCGCGAATTACAAACTTCATTTTATATGTTGCGTATAGCCCTATACGTACGTACGTAAGTAATGCATGCACCTATCGTACACCATTTGCTAGCTGAAAACAGTTAGATTGTCTTTCTCGTAGACCCTACCAGTGAAATGTTTCCGATGTGGGATATAAAGCAAATAATTACTGTTGGTGAAGGTGATGGGACAAACTATCACTTCCAAGGCGATCTGGATGTAGCTATCTTACCGGCGAAGCTGAGGAAAGATAGGGTATACACTCAGATCGCCGAGGAAGTGATAGTTCGCCATCGCCTGAAACCATCTATATATTTGCAAAATATAATATTTGAACAAAGATAATTATGATGTAGATAAAAAATATGTGGATCTAACATTCTTGGTAATATTTATTTTTAGAAAATTCATGTTTTTAGTTTGATCAGGCTTCCATAAATTTAGTGAATCTTAAAGGAGGGATCCATAACTTTTCAAAATTCTTCTTACCAATGGACTCTCTCCTGAGTAGTTGCAGCACAGAGGAAAGGACAAGAAGCAAACCTGTTTCTAAACTCAAGAGCTGCCTTGACCTTTAACCTGCACCTGCTGGTGACGAAGCATGTTCTCTGTTGGGTCCTGGTAGAAGTATAGAGAGGATGGCTTGGTCCTGGACCTGGTTCGTGATACGGGTGTGAGACTTGGCTTGGAGGTGGATCGTAAATGAAGCAGGACCCACACGGGGAGAGCTGCACCCTGGATCCATCCATGAACATCATCTCCACCGCATCATCGCATGTCATCACCATGGAAACAGGCTGTTCATCTGAAGCCATCACTGCTTCAGCAATCTCTGGAAAGAGGAGAAAAAAAAACAGATTTTAAATCGTGAAATAATTTACATCAAAAACAAAAATGTTTGTGATATCATGGACAAATATGTAAGATTATGATTTTTAATATGATTTTGAAAACCCTTCAACAACGAAGTCTTAAATCTCAGACTCACATCAAATTGTAGCCCTACACCTCAAGGCCAAGGAGGACAAAAAATATCGAGGATAGAAGCATTTCTTAATATTTTTATGTCCAGGGCTAGGCTCTACGGCAAGATTTTATTTTTATTTTATTCATATTGACCAACGTACTAATCCATTGTCGCTAGAGTTCCATATGTACCCCCCTCCACCCAAAAAGCTATAGATCTCCTAATAGTAATACATTGGATTCACAATCCACATCGCAACCTAGCATATTAAAGTAGCAACACCAGTGTTTAGTTGATTTCATGTAATATATCTGGGAGTCTCACCTCCCTGGATATATGCATCACAGAGAAAAATTCAACATCAGCAACATCATTGTTACTCTGTCGAGCTGTCTCTAGTACTAGTAGTAGATCTAGAACTACTGCTAGTACTACCGTAGTACTCAGTACTACTACTAGTACTAGTACTAGACTCTACTAGTACTAGTAGTAGTAGGAGATGATTTAATCAAAAAATTTGGAGGGAAAGTTTAGAATAGCTTATCCAGGATTAGACCGAAAGCTTCAGTCTCTAGATCAACAGTTGTTCCACTGAGATTACATCTAGCTCCTCTGATCGACCACCCATGCTATGGAGTATGGGGAAGGTTGACAAATGTCAGTTTTTATTAAAGAATGACCCATACCAGACGGTTATTCTTGTCCAATGACTAATCCAGGGTAAGATTCTGCCTTGTGGGGCCCAGAGATGTCTTGCGGCAATCTGGGCTCTGGGCTCACAAAACCGTACAAGTACAAGTTGAGTGACATCCCATTGAAATGCGTGTATTAAGTTTAACACGCGTTTCAATGGGACGTCGGTGAACTTGTACTTATGACGGTTTAGTGAGACGCAGCCCCGGTTGACAAACGCTGCCTTAAAGTGACTCAGTAGATAGTATTAACATTGCCTCACTCAGATTCTGAAACAAAATCCTGGATTTAGCTCATGCTGCAATCATAATTTTAAAAATTAATGCCCCCCCCCCCCAAAAAAAATCTCCAAGATCAGACACCCCTCATCATAGACCCCTCCCCAGGTCGTCGATCAATTACATGTATGTGCCCCCCAAACATCAAACTCTGGCTACGGCCCTGGACTCAGGAATCCCATGACTTTTACAAGCCGATCGCCTGTCTGATTATCAAGATACTTAATTTTATGATTGGGAATCGAAATTGCATTTTTCGTTTTCCTAACAGTTTTTATAACACTACAGACAGTCTATTGGGGAAAATGGGTAGGGGTACGGTAAAACCGGTCACCATGGCTACCCAAAGATTTTACTTTTTTGAGGCACTTCATGATCATTTTGAAGCGCAATTTTTTTAGGGCTTCAATATTACACCATATCTTCTGAATCTTCTGAAATTGAAGTCAGCAGGGCGGTACCTAACTTGGTGTATGAAGGGGTGACCAAAGTTTGCGGATATTTTTTTTTCTTGCACATTACAAATCATCCAGATCAACATATATCATGATCCATACGTCATAAGAATCGTAATTTATCATATAATCTGATTATGTAACATTCCAAGGCTGTATTTACTTCAAACCAATGAAAAGACGAGACTATCGGAAGGCTTAGTCCACTTACCACTACCGATGTCTGTCAAAAAGTGTGACCTAATTTCGCGCATGATATTTACTGCCCTCTTGTGATGGGCTTTATATATGTAAACATTCCAAAAAGTGACATAGTTTCAATCAGAAGCCAAACTTTATATTGAAACTTTGAAAAAGATAGAGATCGTCTAATTTCTCTCCATCATTGAAATTTTGCCCGAAAAAAATACCCTTGTTAAATTTTGCAAATAAAAGACAATATTTTTCATTGTTCACGTGTTAATGACAATGTTGTCCCTATCTGCATGTCATTTGTTTGTTTAAAATGTTTATCATGCATGTGTCTCCTTTTTATGTCAGCCATACATGAGTTCTCACTCTTTTCTCTCTGTCTCTCCACTTTCCCCTTTTAAATTAGTATTCTTACGAAACCCACAGATTCATTGAAACTCACAAACACAGATACGGTGGAAGCAGGCGGGCAGGTTCCGTTTTTTTGCATAAGAAATTGGAATTTTATCATTATTTTTCAGAGTCAATCCCAGAATCCCTCTAAATTCTAATAAACTGATTTTCATATAAAAAAACACAATTTGTTATGAAATAAAGCGTGAAAAAGCTAGCTTATATTCACATTTTTATGTCGCATTTTGACCTTTGGAGTTGTCGACGGTGCTCAAAGATTTCGTTGTCTCAGTCCCACACAGGCATCACGTATCGTTCTCCTGTACTGTTGTTAGTAGTAGTACGCGAACTTTGGTCACACCACCAATACCATACTTCCTTGTATAAATTGTACTAGATCTACTCGTCTAGATCTAGTTGTATGGCAGGTGGTACATGCCATCACACTCACGGACACTGATAAAATTGATTAACAACTGTAGGGCCATGCATCTCAGATTTAACATTGTTAAACGTAGACCAAAAATTTGGGTAGGGTCGGCCCTACCCAAATCAGAGGCTAACGAACGAAAGAGACAGAATTTTCGGTCTATGTTAAACGATGCCTTTATTATTTAAAACCCTGTCTCTATACTAGTCGTAGATCTAGTACTAGACCGAAAATTTCTGTCTCTTTCGTTCGTTAGCCTCTGATTTGGGTAGGGTCGGACGTCGGCTCCTCTCCTTAGAGCTGACCCTACCCAAATCATTTTCGGTCTAGCCTCTACTCTCTAGGCTCTAGCCTATAGGAGGCGGCCAATGGCAATGTCATGATCGACCTTTCAGCTGCCATGCACTCCCGATCCCGAGCGCGAGCCCCGGCTCTACTCTAGCCTTTTCTAAATAAGTTATTAAAAAGTTGCATATTATCAATCTCAAATTTTACACTGAATGTTTGCAAAAGTATTACCTCAGCCTCAGGCTATAATAAATCTTGTAGCAACTTGCTAAACAGCTAGCAAGTCCTAATGGGTTCATATGACCGATGTAGATAGACTACATTTAATAATCTCTATGATGTCAACAAACAAATCTCGCGCCAGGCTTAGTGTTGAAGATATCAATCAGATTCTGTCACGTATTGTAAGGTAGCAAAGTTAGCAAAATAACAAAGAAAAGGTGTTTTTGATCAACGCTAATATTTTTTAATTCCAACTCGATATTTTACTTTTTTTACATAAAAATATATTAAATTTGAAAACCTATATTGATTTTTTACAAAATACGGAACGTATGATACGGATATCTCTTTTCTGTTGATGGTGACTTAAATCTATTTTATTTACACATTACCTAGTTTCAGACTTTTCGAAGACACCGTTCTTTCCATCAATGACAACAATTCACGCGTTACCCTTCGGACAATCACCAGGGCCGTAGCCAGAGTTTGATGTTTGGGGGCACATATATGTAATTGATCGTCGTCCTGGGAGGGTCTAAGAGGAGCGGTGTCTGATCTTGGAGAAAAAATTGGGGCAAGTGCCCTCCGTGCCCCCGTGGCTACGGGCCTGACAATCACCCCTGGAAAATTACCCCGGAAAACTCCCCAAGGACATTGACCCCCAAAAAAAAAAAAAAATACACCTAAAGGACAACCACCTCCGAGGATAATTACCCCCCGGAAAATTACCCCTAGGACATGCAATAACACCCTTGGACAATTACCCACAGTGGACAATAACCCCCGAGGATAGTTACCCCACCCCTAAAAATTACCCCTAAGACAATTACCTCCCCCAAGAACAACCAAGGACAGCCACCCTAAGGACAAGCACCCCGAGGACAAGGCCCCACCCTAAAAATTACACCATAGGAAAATTACCCCCAGGACAACCAAAGAAAACTACCAGGGGACAATTACCCTCCCCCGAATATTACCCCGACCCCCTGTTCAGTAAGAGGAAGTCTACCCTGATAATGAGTAGGTTGTAATGAAAGCCTTTTGTCGGGGGTAAATGTCCTCGCGGGGGTGTTTGTCAAGGGGTAATTGTCAAAGGGGTAATTGTCCTAGGGAGTAATTGTCCTCGAGGGTGGTTGTCTTCGGGGGGGGGGTATTTTTGTGGGGGGTAATTTTTTGGAGGTAATTGTCCTTGGGGGGTAATTTTCCAGCTGGTAATTGGCCGGGGGTGATTGCCCAGGGGGGAAATTATCCTATAGAACCCAATTCACGCGATCTAAAATCTCGCTTGAATGAACACATCTTCGGCGCAGGTCCCAAGTGGTAGCGAGGCATTTAGCAGTTAGTAGGCTGTGTGGCGGCTGCTATGCTCTTTGCCGCGGTAGTTTATGTGTGATTGTTGTTGTAATTAGTGAGCTGCTAGTATACATATAGTGCTGTTACTGCTGTATGTGATGGTCTTTCGACAAAACGAAACAAAACAGCGCTATACATCACACCAATATCATGGCTCCTGCTCCGCCGTCCCCAGACGATTCAGAAGGATATTGGGGTCCTCCCACATCTACTCTCGACTGGTGTGAGGAGAATTATGTGTCATCATATTACATTGCAGAATATTGTAAGTTAGTCATGACTGATTCAATTAGTCATTCAAACTTTAAGTTAAACTTGCAGGGAGCTCATGATTTCGGCTCCTGTGGCTGTGGTTAACACTTTATAATCGCAAGGAGATCATCAATTGTTATAAATGCAAGAGGTTCAGTCACACTGTCACACACATCTAAAAGTCTAAACATTGCAAGTGTTAGTATCATGAATTATGATGTTTTTACGTTTATTTATCTTTCTATTCTAAGAGTAAGTTTATGATGTTTGACCTTCAATTCCAAAAATGTGCATTTTCTTTAATTATTTTTACATTCATATTCTATCATTGCATTATTATTTGTTTGTTGTTGGGTTATTTTTTTAGGGGGTGAAGTTAGAATTTGAATTTTTGTTTTGTTGTGTTATAATTTTTTGTTATTTTATTTCTTGCCGAATTTCTACTCTGCTTCTTCTCGTGTATACAGGGAATACAATTTCCAACCTGTTTATGATTGTGCTGCCTATTATCTCCAGTGTATACATGTGGAAAGAAAATGTAGAGTCCAGATTTATCTGGGCTAACCTTAGTTTATTAGGTAAGTTTATAGCTCTTTTACTAAGATTGAATGTGTTGTACATTAATGAAAATATTAGAAAGTGTATACTTTAGAGTAATATATAATTATCACACTTGAAGTGCACTTCCAAAATGGCTTTGAAGAATAATTACTATATTATACGTGTGTGTGCTTCATAGACTGATACGATATGTCCATGATTTATCACGTTTCTTTTCTAAATATAAATATTATTATAAAGAATGATACCAGTTTCCTATTTACTTTACTTTACTTTACTTAAATCCACGATGGTGTAGGTCTAAGCCTGTTCATCGATCCAGGATTCTTCCATGGTTACTGCTGTTTGCTATTTGTTACTCCTATAAAAGTGCTTTACCATTAACTTACCAAAGCGCTTACAACCTTATAATTATCATTATTATACCCCAGTCATTGGATTCATTCTGCACATTACAGTGCACATTCTCCACTCTCTAGGTAGCATTCTATGTAGTCAAACAATATTTGAAGGAAAGTTAAAGGGTCGAACCATATCTGAGATGAAACAATTCATTTGTAAATATATGAAACCTGTTAACAGTTTGTATTTGTGTGAAGAGTTTTGAGCTGACCAGAAAAAATTATTCTTTATCTAATACTGTGCATAAATTTACCTGGATTAGCATGCAATGATATTTCAATGTCTCATGTTTTCCAAAAAGTGCCCGAATGATCATGAAATATTGTTTCAGTATTTCATGGTTGTGGGTGTGAAAACGTGTAAAATACTGATTTTTATTCTCAGAATTCCGGCAGTATTTCAAGATAGCTGAGAATTTAAAATCTGCTATGTGTATTTTATTTATCATTCAGTTGTTGGGATTGGTTCGTGGTGTTTTCACATGACATTGCTGTATGGCATGCAGGTAAATACGTTAGTACCGTAAGCAGAGCGGGGTTTCACAAAACCATCATAAGTACAAGTTCGTCGACAACCCACTGAATCATGTGAAATGAATTTAATACGCGTTTCAATGGGATGTTGGTGAACTTGTACTTACGACAGTTTCATGAAACAATACCCAGGTCTATTATATCAACATGTATTTCATAGACTAAACTCCAGTATAATTATTTGTATACCCAGCTCTCTTTGTACAGAAGAGTTGTAATTCATTTTTGACATCACTGCAGCCAGTACCAAAATCTCTTCTCTAATAGATAGTGAAACAAGGTCATTCTGTTTTTGACTTCATCATTTTCTCTTCTCTTTTCACTCTGCACACACTGTACGGGTTGAACCATCTTTGAAGCAGTATGGTTGCTGAGCTAACTCAGCCAAGTATTAATGGCCCTATCCGGTATTTGCTTGAGTGATTTGCTAACCCCACAAAGTACGCATGTACATTCATTCATTCATTCATGAAAGCTAGTCTACAAGTCATGTCACTCAGTTTCAGTTCTAGACTATTACTCCACCCTAGATTATGGCTACATATTAACGTTAATGATTTAATGTACATGGCTGTTAAGGAAAAGGAAAGATCAATTTTGAGCAAACTATTTAACTTTATTCACAATGTATGCTCTTTTAATAAGTTAATGTTTGACAAGTGAGTTTGACCAGTTATGCCAGTTTTCAAAGTTTGTTTGCTTTTGTCTTTCTTGTTTGCAGTAATTAGACAAAGCACTGTTCAAACATCATCTGTTAATGGATGAACTGGTTGTGAACTTTGCAATGAGAATATGCTCACAAGCTATTTGTCCCTCATTGTACATAATTATGTCATTTAGAAAAACTAGAACAAATCAAATAAAGTTATCAGCAGCTTGAGCAACCCACACTTTTGGGTGGTCATGCTTCTCCGACTCTACGAGGCTCCATCCAAAGTCACTCCACGAACTCACACGTGGTTGCATAACACAAAACTTTATGAAAAAATAAATGGTGAACAAATATGGCATATGAAATGTTACCACTTTAATCTTTTTTAATTTGAGATTTGGCATGAAAATTAAATAATGATTTACACCTTCAGATTGATACTATTTGTAATATTTGAATCATTATTGATAAAAATTGTCAATTTCTTCCGACTAGTATATATACAATGTATTTAGTGGAAAAAGAACATTCATGTGTTTTTGCAAGTAATGATTCCTTTCTCATCGTGGCTTTCTGCTTTCTTTTCTATACTTAAAGCTGCTTGATGAGCTGCCGATGGTGTGGGGGTCAATCATAATGGTTTACATCAGGTAATTTATATTGCATTTTCTCTCTGATGGTCACAATTTATGATGACATTAGATTATTATTGAGCATTTTGCATCATCTGTGTATACTGTATGTGTGTGTCGGGGGGATTGAGAGGGGGAGGAACTGAATCACTGGAACCCTTGGTTCTCTCCTCCCTGTTTAACCGATTGGGATGTAGAAGGGGTACTATTAAAAGTTGTTATCCCCTGGTGTTTTTAATACACAGAGTGCAGTAGGCTCTTATCGTGCAAAGGTAGGGACTCTCCGCCCAGGGACGCAATTTAACGTCTTGTCTGAGGGACAGAGTTTTTTCCTCTAGTACATAGCCTATAGGAAAATAAAGTTGAACTATGCACATTGTGAGTATGAAGAATGTAGAATTCATTTGGAGTACATGAAAGTTTCATAAAATTTCTTTAACTGACCATAAACCTATGAAATATAATAATGATGATAATTTTAATGACTATGACTTTAGTGATGATGATTTAGTGATGATGATGATGATGATGATGGTGATGATTACAATGATTGTAGTGATGATGATGATGATTATGGTGATGATGAGGATGACAATGACTTAAGGGATGATGATGATGATGATGATGATGGTGATGATGACTGATTGTCATGATGATGATGATGACAGTGCAATGTCGGAATGTACAAATTCTGCAACAACTTTGCACCACATTTTGCAACCCGCTCGAGAACACTCAAACTTTAAGTCAGATTTCTCTCAAAGAACCTTTATCACCACCTCACTCTTGTGTCTATTCGAAAGGTTGATATATGTTCTGGAAGTATTTTTATTATATTGTATGTATATCGAGGGAAAGGTGAGATATTTGAAGAACTACAAAAAGTATTAAAAAACATATCTTGCTCTTACATGTATGTCCCGATTTGATGGTTAAACGTCCTAAGAATTCATGATGTAATTTGATTTGATATTTTTGTCTATTTATCTTGTCTGGTTATGATGCATTACATCATTCATGACCTGTTCATGTAATTCTTCTTTAGTTATGAGAGCTGTGCCAAACCCGGGAAGTTGAACGTGAAGCTACTTCTAGCTCTCACCGTCTACTGCTCTCTGTTAACTTATATCTACCTCACAGTCATCAACCCACTCATTCATCAGGTAAATCACATAGTAGTAGCTAGCAATAGTAGTAATATTTATTATTATTATTATTTTTTTTTTTTTTATTTTATTATTATGGCTGTTGTTGTTATTATTGTATTAAAGATGATGATTATTATTATTATTATATATGGCAAGTCAACACATACATATACCATTCATGACAAAAGCAAAATTGAAACGTATTGATAAATTGTTATTATTGTTGTTTTGTTTGTAAATCTTTTCACCACGAAAGCCTTGTCCATAAAATTATGACACCCTTTAAAAAATTGCTGTGTTTTTCTAAACTGACATATTACGCAATTAGCCTAGCACACATCATAAATTTTAGACTAAGTTTAGGACCTTTCTTCTTTTTTTTTGCACATGAACGTATTTTGGTATCACACCCACTTCCCATTTGTTCACAATGTAAAATTGTTTGTATATTTTGCAGCTGTATTTTTAAGGCACGTTTATCTTGTCATGTTTGAGGAGAGCTATGCTGGATTGTCTTATGGATGTTGTTTTGTATTGTTTATGGATGATTTGTGCAATATTTTGTTATTTTTTCACCCAAAATGTATAATCTCAGCCTAATAATAATTATAACAATACACTGTACGTATGGTGCCTGAAAATACTACCTTCTTTCCACATAATATTTTGTCAATGCTTGACATTTCTATATTTTTTAAATCTAAAAATGTGTCAATTTATTTGTTTATTTTGTATAAATGTACATTTGTCTATTTTTAACCATACCTTGAACATAAAACCAATTTCCATTGTTAGAAGCCTGAACAACATACTTTGACCTTATTAACTGTATGACCATATTGTTGTCTACTGAAAGATGAGGGTACTCTGTTCCGAATTGAGAGTACCAGATTAGTCCTTTCAGATGAATAATGTTGTTCTCTTGTATAGTTATATGTTATACAAATTACACAAAACTAATTATCTGTTTGGTTTTATACCTACTAGATGCCTAAAGAGAAACATTTTTACCACATAATTGTGTGGCATTCACCAACACTGAATAATACCTGTAACAAAAGTACACTTTCTTTTTTCAATAAACATGCGCTATAAACAGTGAATATTTGTTCTCAACACTTGAATATTTTACAATCTATACTAAATACTAATCCAAAAATCAGTTATACAACAATTATTTTAGAAATGATTAAAACAATTCATGATAACAAGGTCAAGGTTAAAGTACATATATTTTTTTTCTTTTTTGTGACTTTGACATCAATATCCTTGTTCATTTTTGTAATTTTTGTTTCTCCTTTTAGGTTGGATATGGGTTTTTAGTAGTCTCACTCGTTGGACGTGGTATATATATGTTAATACGGTAAGAGAGAGATGGTAAAGAATAATTAATGTCAACATCTCTTTTCACCTGTCATCTTCCATCAAATAAAGCCTGGCTTCTAACTTCTAAGCTATTAAAGGCAATCCAACCCTAGTAATAAGTTGATTTGTATGAAAGCAGAAAAATAACAGAAACAGAATGGCAAAACTTTGAAATGAATCGGACCAATAGTAAGCAAGTTATGAATGTTTGAAATATGAGATCACTAAGTCTATGCGAATCTCAAATTAGTAGTTCGGTCAGTGGATTGTGACGTAGAATGTGGATAACTCTCCCATTTGCCGTATACCGTCAAAAGTATCATTAATTTCTGTTTTTCTCGTTCCTTCTCGCTTGGGGCACTACTCAAAATATATTATACTGTAGATAGCATATTATTATAGGTCCTTTAAAAAGAAAAAAACCCTCCTGAGGAATGAATTTTGAAAATATTTAAATTGTAGTCATGTTATATGTTGGAACAGATGGAAAAGTATTTCGACACTACATCACATTGGCATTACCGCTTCAGCCAATATGAAGTGCCCATATTTATAGTGATGACATGCAACTTTCTTATATTTAGTCAGATTTAATTGAAACTTTCATCGGTTTGCTTCTCTGATTTTTCTGCTTTCTTTTAGATTAGTAGTCTATTTGGGTTGGATCTCCCTTTAACCCTTTCATTACAAGGGTTTTATAGAGCTAAATTGATCACAAATTATTCTTCAAATTAGCAACATTACTGTTTAAATAAAATGCAGTATCTCTGAAAACTACATTCTTTGGTATAACATTTTATCAAAAAGTTTAACAAATTGCCTATTTTTGATAGAAAAACATTGATGTTGAGAACCTCTCTAAATGATGCCAATTTAAGGACTTTAAAGATTAGTTTCCTTTTCAAAATTTTCTGCGTCTAACGCAATGTGGTTATGCAACAAAAATGAACACAATATATGCAGAAAATTTTGCCCTTTCTTTTTCGTGCGTCTGGGCCCCGTCTTACAAAGAGTTACGATTGATCCAAATTAATCGTAAGTCCTCCAATCAATCGCAAGTTTGCATTCTCCTATCTCTTATGTACATGGTTGCGATTGATATCAATCGCAAATAAGTTACGATTGATATCAACTCTTTGTAATACGGGGCCCAGGTATATTTTTTAGGGCTCTGAATCAAAAGTTACTGAGCCAAACAACAAAATGTGGAATATTTGTTCGAAAGGGTTAAATCACTCAATGATCATGTTAGACCAAGGAAACTGACACCTGACTGACAACAGATTGAACAAAAACAATTTTCATTTCCCCCATGGCCGAAAATCGGTCGGTCTGAAGTCAGTTTGGTTTGCTTTTTCAATGGAAATGTCTTGGTTGGGTCTGGAGTTTGAAGTGTGTAGACTAACCCATCCTTCTCTCTGATAGTGAGTATATTGTGGATAGAAGGGGCTCAATTATGTATACTTATCCTGCTTTCAAAAGGGCGATTTGTTATTAGAAAAGGGATATTTTATAGTTTCAAGCTTATTACTACTTTTTAACAAAAACCTCCATAAGTTATGTTCTGGGGAAATTATGAAGTACATACGAGAGTGCATACTGTTATTGAGTTGTTATTTCTTCTCTTTTTTGGGGGCAACCAGTCAGGATTGCCACAAATATTAATTGTAATATTCTGAAGTAAAACCTCTAAAGGTTAAAATAATTTTTTTTTAAATACCAGAACTAAGAATTAAAAATACCACCCCATCCTCACATAGCACTTTACACTGTTCCAAAATTTCATGATGCCTGCTGTAACCACTGCCATATTGATTATTAGTTTCCTAAAACCTATTCTTTAGGGGATAGGGCTATACATGTATATAATATATAAGAAAGTCAGGCACATGCCTTCTATGACATGAGACCATTGTCCATATATTTTTACCTTAAAAGGAAATATCACCCAATTTGATCATTAAAAACTGTTTTTTGGTATCCTAACTAATGGACCCCCAAAAAAAAAAAAAAAAAAATGATTGTCAATTATTCTTTACCCCTCAGTAGGCTTGATAACGTTCTCAAAATATCCCTTTTCTATATGGAATCGCCCCAATTTTTTTTTAATGAGAAAGGGAAATGACTTTGACCGTTTTTGCAGGAGCGGTTCTTAGACCCCGTTCTCACTCACTTTGAAAGTGGTCTTAGTTAGACCGCTCCAGAGGAACGGGTCTTGAGGAACGGTTTGCGAGGGTTCACACTCCGAGCAGTTTTTTATGGCTCAAACCGCTCCACGAGTCAAAGTGGTCTTGTTGCTATGGCAGCTCAGGTCAGCAGGTAAATTTTTCGCGCGCGGAATACTAAGCGTATGTACCGTACTACATGTTTCGCGTGCAACGTCACTAGACCACTTCCGTTCAAAGTACGCTTCCGTTCACACTCGCACGTTAGAGCGCTCCAAACCGCTCTTAATAAGACCCGTTCCTCAAGACCACCTCCCGAGGTGGTCTTCTGGAGCGGTCCAGAAGTCCACTTCCTGGACCACTTTGACCGTTCTCACTCACCTAAGAACCGCTCCTGAGGAACGGGTCTTAGTTAGAGCGCTCCAACGAAGTGAATGAGAACGGGGTCTTATAGGTGAGTGAGAACGGTCAAAGTGGTCCAGGAAGTGGACTTCTGGACCGCTCCAGAAGACCACCTCGGGAGGTGGTCTTGAGGAACGGGTCTTATTAAGAGCGGTTTGGAGCGCTCTAACGTGCGAGTGAGAACGGAAGCGTACTTTGAACGGAAGTGAGCTAGTGACGTTCCGTGCGAAACATGTAGTACGGTACATACGCTTAGTATTCCGCGCGCGAAAAAAAATACCCGCTGACCTGAGCTGCCATAGCAACAAGACCACTTTGACTCGTGGAGCGGTTTGAGCCATAAAAAACTGCTCGGAGTGTGAACCCTCGCAAACCGTTCCTCAAGACCCGTTCCTCTGGAGCGGTCTAACTAAGACCACTTTCAAAGTGAGTGAGAACGGGGTCTTTGTATGGCAGCCAGGCTACACACATTTTGGCTTCTCATGCTCTTTCTTCATCACCTAACATAAATCTGTGGCATGTCATCATAATACTGTCATCATGACACAAAGGTTTGCAATCTATTGCAAAATGACATTTGGCCAATCAAGATAAATCATTCCATGCACATATGATATTTTTCAAAAGGCTGACCAGTAACCAATCAGAAACGTGGACCCATCACACCTTTGTATCTGTAAGAGCTATCTTATATACAGTTAACAACCAAATTATTCATACCCCTTACAAATTTTGGGGGTGTTTCACAAAGACTAAGATCGACTTTAAGTTGGACTTAAGTATAGCAGGCCGTTTATGCCATTGTTTTCTCTCATCATTTACTGGCATTTGTCTTTCAAGGGACGTACAAATCGTGGTCTCAAATCTACAGAGTTTACATTTTTTGATAGTTCATTATTGAAGGAAAAAATATTATCTAAAGATTATAATTTAGAGACCAATGGTGATAGCAACCAATGGCATGAATGGCCCGCTATACTTAAGTCCAACTTAAAGTCGATCTTAGTCTTTGTGAAACACCCCCTTGATGTTTTAGTGTTTTTCCTTAAGAAAGTTGGATAAGTTGAATTAGGGCCTTTTAGATTTAAGTTTTTAGATGTAAGTTTAAATATGTCACATTCTCAAGGAACATAAATAAAATTTCAATATTTCATATACTTTAAAAATTGCAAAAGTTATAAAGGGTTTGAATAATACTAATAGATCCGTTAACTGTAAAAATTAAGTAAACACGATGAATCAACACGTAGGCCTTCATGATCAGGAATTTCTATGTGATGTGTGGCACAGTTCATTCACCACCTTGATTAGGTCAAGCAGTTGTGCTTAATACGAACCGGTATAGTTAATTGCGTTATTAACTTGGTCAACATTATGATAAAGATATAATCAGATGTGCGTGTATAATGGGAGTAGAGTCCACTCCACACCTTAAGATCCATTGCCTACCCAATTTGGGAAGAAATGGCCTCAGGAATAGATAAGAAATAGATAAGATTTTTTTAAATAATTTTAAACAAATAGTTTTGCTGATAAAAGGTGGTCAATCAACATTGATACAGGAAATCTTTATTTTGGTACTTTTTTACAGTCTCATAGTTGGAGTATTAGCCACATCACTTTGCTTGTTGTACATTACGACAATTTGTTGCCAATTTGGTATTTCCATCTTCAAGAAGCCTTGCTATATACCCCATCTATCATGCGTAGACACATAAGCTGCATGTATATAAACTGGGCCATTAATATACGTCTATCATTATGGAGTTTGTACCCGATGTTAACGAGGCTTGTAATGATCACTCATGTAATCACGTTATCATTTTTTTAAATTACTTTAAATTACTTCCGTAGATACAAGCTATCTAATCTACAAAGTTTAAGGTTCAAACTTTGACGTGACCCTTTTCGTACTTAACCTACATTTTACCAATTGAAAAAAAGAATTTCAAGCGCTTGTTATTGAGACTAGTCATGTAGACAAATACAGACATATCATAGCTATATATAGCCTGATCATATCCATGCATGCTGCAAGTACAGTAAAAAAATAAAAAAAACAGTGAAAGTGAAACTGAAAGTGTATATATTGTTGGTCTATTTTCCAGTATTTTATCACTTTTACTTTAAGATAGAGTCGACCTTTATGGATGATTCTTTTGTGTTAGTCTCTTCTCAGTGACCATTTACATTTATTTTATTAGCATCTGCATCCATCAGGTACCATCACTGTTCGTGTTTCTCAGAGCAAAATATTAAGACATGCTAATATTGGTTTATTTCATTTCTATGGCTTTGCATTCGTTTGGTTTTCTTCTTTTTCTTCTTCTTCATCTTCTCTTTCTCGAGTCTATTTCAGTGTTTGAGGCTCGTGCTCCATGTATTTATTATTATTTCTCTCTCTCTCTGTCTATCCATTTTCCTCTTTTTACAATATATATTTAATATATCTCTTTCCTTGTTTTTTCTCTCTCACTTCTTTCCACTTTCCATACAATCAATTTATACAGTAGGCTTACGGTTGCACCTTGAGAGCGGGGGGATTGGGGAGTCCTGAAAAGGACTGTCAATAATCGTTCTTTCTTGAGAGTGTGTGTAGTCCTGAAAAGGACTGTTGGAAATCTTTCTTGAGCTTATAGTTCTAAAGAGAACTATAGCGCCGGTTGGAGAGGATGGGTAATAGGAGGGTAGTCAACCTGTTCGAAACGTCGAGCCCCTCCTACTATACACCCATCCTTTCCAACCGGCGCTATAGTTATCTCTAGAACTATAAGCTCAAGAAACATTACCAACAGTCCTTTTCATGACTACACACACTCTCAAGAAAGAAAGATTACAGACAGTCCTTTTCAGGATTCCCCAATCCTCCCCTCTCTCATATGGTGCAACCGTAAGCCTACTGTATATCTACATCACCATGCAAGCCGATACTTATAAGCAGCATCTAATACAATCAATTTACTACTAATGGTTACTCAACCTATCATTATCATATGATACTTTTGATTCCCATTTCACATTTTAAGTTTCTGCTTCTCACACTTGTGTTAAATCTACACGTCATGTACATACATATTGTACTAATCTAATCCGTCTTCACGATGTAAAACACTAGCTGGAGCTTCATTATCATGTTCAAAATTTGTAGATCGGAAATAATTAGATACCAGGGCAGCGTTTCACAAAACAGTACAAGTTTGCCAACAACCCATTGAAACGTGTGTATTAATTTTAACACGCAGTTCAATAGGTTGCCAGTGAACTTATAGTTATGACGGTTTCGTGAAACAATGCCTTGTAATTAATAAGTGAAACTCTCATTCACATTCTACTCAATCAAATTGAACAAATTACATATAAAGTGGGCTTTAGTCGTCTCTATCCCTCGTTTTCGCTCGAAACGAGTTGTCGCCAATATTATATCTTTTTTGAGCGAGATTTGTGGTATCTCCACATATTCTTTAAACAGGATTAATTGGCCCTAAGTAGAGCATGGGTGGGCCCTTTTCAGGGCTAACTAATCCTGTCGAAAAAAAGATGTGGTATTACCGCAAACCCTCGCTCAAATCTATCCTCACTAAGGAAGCCGTCAAAGACTACATGATATGTTTTTGTTTAGTGGGTTGATCATATCTCGTGTTTAATTTTTTTTTTTACTTTTCAGATACCATGGTAGGCATAAGAATAAGTTCCTCTATGCTTACTGCTTAGGATTGTATGTATTCGCTTTCATTCTCTGGAACATCGACAACAATGTATGCCCAAGCATTAGGTATATAACATTATAGTCTTTCTCTCAGTAACTGGCTTAAAGGGCAATCCAACCTTTGTAATAATCTCATTTGTATGAATGATAAGAAAAACAACGTGGCCAAGTTTGAAATAAGTCGGACCAATTATAAAAGAAAGTCTTGAGTGGTTGAAACATGAGATTACTAAAAATATGAGAATATCAAATTGGCAATTTGGTCAAAGGATCGTGACTTAGACACGGACAATTCTCCCGTTTTTTCATGTACAAAAATATAATTAATTTATGTTTTCTCCTATTAAAGTGCCCTTTCCTTTGGATACAGTACTATTGGTAGCATGTTATTATAAAGGAAATATCCTCCTAATCCAAACATTGTGAAAAATTGAGATTTTAATCATTTTGTGTGTTGAAAAAAAATGGGAAAATTGTCCTGCATTACGCGGTAGTGACATTTCCGCTTCTGCCAGTTTGAGAGGCCATACCTATAAACAATGATGATTACGATAAATTATAAATCGTTCCCAAAGTGCTTTCCTGTTGTTTTTTGTGGAAAATGAGTTGGAATTTGTTGTCATATGTGGGCTCTCAATGAGTTATGTTAATGAGCCTCCCTCAAGAATATTGTTTTATTAGAATCGCTCAGCAAGCGATTTTCTAACGACAGCGTCAGAGATGATTTTACTCAGTGTGACGTCACTTAAAGTGTACCAATCACCTACAAATTTTTGTTTTGTAAGCTAGTTGAACATGTCTTGAAACTATCATACTATGAGCTTCAAATTTTCCTTTTCTAAAGAGATTTTGCAAGCTTAAATACACTCACAATTAAAATAAATAGTAGTGCGTATAGGTAAATCGAGTTGTCTACTCATAAGTCACTTTTATGATTTATCGTAGGTGTAAAAAGACATTGTATCTACACTTGCATTTTGATAACTCAAAATCAGTTCAGATGTTTAAGATGTGAAGCCGGATGTTATAAATTCTTGTTATTGTAATTTCATTGATATCAAATCATAATTTTCATAATCAATTATTTTAGTAATGAAAATTATCATTAGTTTCAGGCCCTGATTGCTTTAATAATTCTGCTTTTATTTCGCTTTGTTTAATAGATCCGTTCGCAAGGTCCCTACCATTCTCTCTAAGTGATTAAAATTCTTTATTAGTTTCACGTTCGTAGCCTTGATTGCTTTAATAATTCTACTTTTATTTTCGCTTTGTGTAATAGATCCGTTCGCAAGTCCCTGCCATTCCCTTTAAGTGCAGCGACACAGCTGCATGGATGGTGGCATATTATGGCGGGAACAAGTACTCACTGTTTTGTGATTTTAATGTAAGTTTCTTTTATTCATTGTGTGAAATAATTATTGAAACGTTTAAAGTAATGCGTTTTGTCAACATAGTCGAGCATTAAGTTTATATTTAAAGGAAAATGGTCATCACTAAATAAGTTACTTTATATTTTTTTTAATGCAGAAAGATCAGAAAAAACTGATTATTCCTCTTTTAAATGATACCATATTTCTTGTTTTTTTCAGAAATGGAATGAGCAGTACATCAGAACAAGGGGCAGGGTCAAAAGTGAAAAGTTGCAAAATACACTGCACTGGTATCGTTATGCATTGCACGTACACAGCAGCCCTACACTCTTCAAATAATAAGAATGCACAGCCAAACAAGAGCAGTGCACTTTGCAATGTTTCACTTTTGTCCTTGCCCCTTATTTTGATGTAATGCACATTCCATGACTGAAAATATTAACAAATGGGGTATCATTTTAAGAGGAATAAACACACTTTCTAATAATACTAAACATAGCGATGATTATGCCATATCAAGAGAGATATAATTAATCAAACTTGAGTTTCCAAACTGTTTTGAGGGGTTTAGATTAAGTTTAGCTTAGATTATTATAATATAAAATATTGATTTCTCATTCAGGATCTCTATGAAACGATATCTGTAATATATCTGCTAAATTTATTTCAATATTTACCTTGTAGGTGCCACTTCAGATCAAGTTACCTGCATCGAGAAGCGAAACTTGAGGTAACTTTTCTCGCAAGATTAATAGCCATGAAATTATACTTCCTTTGGCAATGAAATTACAAAATGAAAAGTGAAACAAAGTTATTTGAGACCAAGTAAACATTCATACTTCCTAGTTTCTGTCTGCTACTCTTCTTTTTCTCTATTTTTTCCCCATTGTTTTCATGTTGTTGTTGGGGGGGTATTTAATATTATTGTTTTTATGTGAAATAAAGAAGAATTTGAGGAAATCTAAACAAGGAGTTACATGTACATGTAACTTAAAATTATGAATAAAGTGCAATCCTATTTATGTTGTTATGCCTCCGCAACGAATAGCCGGAGGCATTATGTTTTCGGGTTGTCCGTCCGCCCGTCAGTACGTCCGCCAAACTTGGATCATGTATGTATCTTGCAGAGCCAATGAACTGATTAGATTTGGGGGTCATGAGGTCAAAGGTCAAAGGTCATGGGGCTCATTGTATGCAAAATAGCTTGTGATCGCATTATCATTAGAACCGATAGACAGATTACAATCGAACTCAGGACATGTATATATCTTGCAGAGGCAATGAACTGATTAGATTTTAGGGTCATGAGGTCAAAGGTCAAAGGTCATGGGGCTCCTTATGTATGCTAAAATAGCTTGTTAACGCATTATCATTAGAACTGACGGATGGATTACTATCACAATCAGGACATGTATGTATCTTGCAGAGCCAATGAACTGATTAGATTTTATGGTCATGATGTCAAAGATCAAGGGTCATACATGTATATGAAAAATAGCTTGTAATCACGATATTTTGACAACCTGTTAATGGATTACAATCAAACTTTAATTTTAAAAACTGCGTCTGTTTTGGTTTTTAAAATCGCTCTATGGCGGAGGCATCATTTTCGACTGCACAGTCGAAGATCCATCTAGTTGTTTTTGTTTTGTTTTCAGTATACTGCAGGTCTAATCCCATTCATCCGTCATCCCGGGAAAGGTTACGAGATGAATCACAACATGTAAAGGTCAAAGGTCGTCAGTTTTCTTCACTCTTGAGATGTTGGTGCTTATTGTTTTACTTGTGCTATATTTACCAAACCAGGCGATGAGTGTTAGAGAAGGAAGATTTTAAACCATTTTTTAATGTTTACCAGGGCTCTAAACTAACTTCTTTTAAGGGGGGTCCGGATTAGATTTTTAAAGTCTGTATGCAAGAGCCCTATATGTAAAAATCTTGAAAGCTGGGGGCCTGGGTGCCCGTTTGTCCCGGGTAAATGTTAGTATTGGGCCCTTTGTTTATCCTTGGGGAAGGCTCTTTGACAGCAATCACAATATTGAAAACAGATTGTGTGAAAGCTTGAGAGCCGTATCATGAAAGTTTGGCTAAAGCCGAGGTAATAATGATAGATTCTGTTTTTACATATTTCTTTAATGTGTTTGTTTGATGTGTTTCGTAATATTACATTGTGGGATAACATTTTATAACTTTTTTAAAAAGGATCAGAGTAATCCCTAAATCCACTTTAAAATAACTTTTGACATAACCACTTTTGTGTTAAGAATAACTAATGGGATTGCAAGTATGATTTTTAAAGATCAGCATTCTTTAAAATGACTTTGCAATTCCCAACCTAGTATATGCAGAAAATATGGCGATACTATATGTTAATTCCAAGCAGGGTTATATGGATATTGCTGCTATTTTATATCTTGTTTCACAATATTTTTTATAGAAAATCTGTCAGGGATAATTATAATGAACATATTCGAAGACCATTCCAGTAGATTAAGTTTTACGTTGTCTCACGTTTTGCCTCATGGAATATATATTTATATATGCAATATATTGCAAAACAGTAGTTATAGTTATATCAAGTATTCACATACTAAATTATTCATACCCCTTATCAATTTGTGTTCTTCGTAACTCAAGAATGAAAGGTGGACAGGTTGAATGAAGGACTTTGTTGCATACTTTGGATGTAAACTTTAATATGTCACATTCTCAAGAAACATAAATCGGGACAAATCCATTCTTCACATACTGAAAACAATTGAGGAAAAATGGTAAGGGTGTGGATAATTTAGTTGCTAACTGTATATACTTTCATCCATAGTCTCTTCAGCTTATTTTAACTTCATATTCTATGTATTTCTGTACAGTATATTTATGTACTGAATATTATACACATTGTCTGGTAGGGGCAAGAAGGGCATTGATTCTTTGTAAGATTATAATGGTTAATACGCTTACGGTTCTCAGCATGTAAAATCTTTTTTTGTTTACAACTAAACAATGATATGACATCATGACATAAATCAATATTTAGATAAATATATATTAATATGTTATTGTTCATTACCAATGTGCTTTATTCTTGTAATCATAAATTGAAACTTGCAAAATATATGATTGACAAGTCATGTAACAAAAAAGGCATGTACATACACTGTCACACATGCCTTTTAATAATTTACTCAGGAAGGACCCAGTCCCAAATATGATAATGTATTACATGATTATTCTTTTATAGTTATATTTATGATTGGATTATGTAAATTGAATGAATTATGTATGTATGAAAAGAAGTAATGAAAGTAAAGCTTGTTTCCTACTGTAAGATTAAACTGCTATATTATATTGCTAGATGTGATAGTTAACCAACAATAAATTGTCATTATTTGGTGAATATTGAAAGAAAAGAAGATTTTGTGGATGAAAAGTGGTAAACTAAACTAAAAGTATTTTAAGCCCGTTAGGCAAATGTATGAATCTGCTTCATTCATACAGTCTTGTTATTTATCTGACGCCATTGCAGTTCACAGCCCACAGCACCCCCAAAATCTTTACTGTGCAATTGTTATCACCATTAAGAACCTCAATTTTACATATTTAAATATAATATTGCACCTTCTTCTAAAATCATATCACAGTGGAATCTTCTAGTATGCAGTAGGTGATCATGGTATTGTTTGCACAATTTCCCAAGCTATGCACTATGCTATTTAACCTCATTTTTATATGCTTTATTTTATCTCTTTTCTTTTATGAGCAATATTTTTATGTGGTCTTCAGAGTTCTAAAAACCAACCTTATTACCTTACAGATAACAAGTGGTACACTTATTTGAAAGATTAATGTACAGTGTGTTTAATTATTTTGAGTTACTTTATAATGAAAAATAAAATGTACCAGAATCAAATGAAACTTAATGAAAGTTTAAAACTAAATGTTTATCTTCCAATATATATTGATAAATTGTTTATTAGCTTAATGCTGTACGAACAGAGATCAAGAAATACAGAGTTGGTAACGGTGACAGTTTGCATTACACACATTATTATATATGTAAATATGAGTCGTTCTTTTCAGGGAAAGTGTTGTTTAGCAAGTTCTCATCACATTGTTTATGTTTTCATTAGTGGTCCAAATGACTCATCTCCTACTTGATAACAACTCAGAAATGTGGTTAGCCAATTTCTTTTGAATGGCAATGCTCCATCATTTATTTATTTGAGTGTTTTATATGGATGTTTGATTTAGATGTTTTTACATACCTCAATTGTGTTAGGCTTCTGATGGATGCTCAGAACTTGATTTTCAATTATTATCACTGCTTTATTTCTTTTTGTGGACGAATAGTTCTTAACATTTTAGATTTCTGACTTTTTCTTCCAAATTTTCTGTTTTCAAATGATCAGAACACATAAATTCTTAGATATTTAGAAATTAGAGTTTAAAAAGTCAGAGTCAGTCTGACCGTGCTTTGTATAATATCACTTATTTCATATTTTGATAGTTATATGATTTTCTGTGCGTGTGTTTTTAACTACATGGTTTGCATAGACTCAGTGCCCTAGTAAGCAATTAAGTTAATCCATTGAATAGATTTGTTTTTCCTGTTTGTTTGTTAGGTTGCTTTTAAAGATAAAGTTGAGTTCTGGTCATGCGATTGCATTGTGAAAGAAACGGTGTGGAATCGATCAGAAAAGGTTGATCATCTAGCATAAAAGTATTGGTGTGTACTGCAAGGTTCTGGAATCATCAAAATGATAAGAAATTCGGCCCAGCCTTGGTAAAGTTACAAGCACTGTACACAAAAATATGTATATGGGACTACACGAACATGTGGCATAAAAATCTGTCCCGAATTTTATGCTGTTACATGCCATATTTAGAATATTAAGGCAATTGAAGAGCCATGCTTTTCAGGGAACATTTTTTATCTGATGTTCTTCCACACTTGCATAATAACAATGATAACGGTCACAAATTAGTTTTTACCTCTTCCGAGAACTCAACCTTCTCTTTAAGTATATTTATGAGTAATTGTTTATATGTCTGATGATACATGTATTGTGAAATCATGAATATTTGAAATTTTTTATTATATACACTTTTCAATGACATTTTGTGATCATGATAAACCTTTAAAAAGATTAAGTACAATGTGACATCTAACTTGACACCGATTGGAGGCAAACCAAAGATATTCTTACATTCCTTCTGGAATGCCTTTTAAATGCTTTTCACATATTTGTGTATTTTGTTAAAACATGTTTACAACAAATGCAGCAGACATCTTAATGTACTTGTATAGCCTTTTTATGCATTATCATATCTACTTAATCGTATGTCAGTCACTAGGTTGTGTCTTATTGTCTGTGTATGATTCCAAATATGGAGGACATCAGGGCCCTGTTTCACAAAACTTGATATCAATAACAAGTTACAAGCTACTGTTATAAGCTACTGAAATCATGGCATCTGATTGGCTGAGAGCAAATTTGTCATAGAAATTTGGCAGTTGTTATAGATAACAAGTTTTATGAAACGGGCCCCAGACTAGTGAATCATTATTTATAGACTGTCAATATTTTTCTTGCAATACTTGAATCTTTTGAATCTTGATTCGTAAATCTTTTGAAAATAATATTTTGAATATAGCAATATTTTTCTTGCAGTGCATATAAATGATTCATTAAAAATTTTGAATATCGTCAACCAACTACCATGAACTATGAAATATGTAACAGAATTAGTGCTTTAATGTAGCAGCTGCTCGTTAAATGTCTTTCAGCTTGGCCTATAATTATATGATTCATGATTATTATTCTATGGCATGTGTTTTATATTTGTCATTTCTTCTAGTTTCAGAGGAGATGTGATTGCATGACACATTGAGAAATAAGGTGTAATTGTGTTTGTTTATATATAAAAGATCCAACTCTTACTGGCACCCTTAAATGTGCAGACCCTCTAGGCTCTTCTCCTCTTCTGCTCAACCCCTCTCTTATCAAACGTTCTCTCCACTTTCCTCTCTCTATCTGTCTTTCGTGCTACTCTACTTTCCATGTAGTGAGAGCTATTCCAGTACACAAGATAATAAAGATCTAGGTGGCGATTCTTGATACAGGATTATTCTGTTTACACACGCCCTTCCTGGCATTTTCAGAACACCCCCAAACATTCATTCGTACAAGCTTCGCAGCCAATTTCACATCAGTTGTCATAACTGAGGTTTCATCAACTAGAGATGGCTCAAGAGCGACCATCGAACCCTCAGCCAACTCGTGTTGGTCTGTTGCGTGCCTCGATCCACTTCCACCATATTAACCAATGTCTCGAGCTCTACTCCTTCGCTTCTCTCCTGACAGGCTATTACTCGACATCGACGGGTCGTCAGCTTCTTTGCGACATCGTCGGGAACGAGGAAGTATACGCAGAGGCAAACAACATCTGGGAGAAAATGCCCAAAATTACATTCTAAGATGCATTTGACAACAATTTAATAATAATAATAGAGTCAAATCTGCTTTAGTGACCACCTGTATAGAAAGACCACCTGTCTACAAAAACCACGTTTTTTGTTTCCCTTGAAAATGTTTTCTCATTGAAACATGTACTAAAGGAACCTGTACATAAAGACCACCTGCCTTTAAAGACCACTTTTCTTGTTTCCCTTGGGTGGTCATTATAGACAGGTTTCGCTGTAATACTAATAACACTTTGTTCTTTTATAGCGCGTTTCATGTCTGTTTACATTTCTAGCGCTTTACAATATACATACAGTGTGTATATATAAAATATTTCAAGATCATAAAAGGAAGATGACTATTAAAACAGATGCATATATAGAAAACAATGAATTTCTTACAAAGAGAAAGGTTACAACATTACTTATCCTTTAGTACTATTGATATGCTAATTTGAAAAGATGAGTTTTGAGTTTAGATATGTTTCTATATGGTGCTATAGGCGTGAAAGCCCTATCACCATATGCCTTTGTTCTGCCTCTCTTAGCTACGAGGAGGTTTTGAGATGCAGAACGCAAGGACTTCGGTGAAACATATTGTAATTAGACAAGATCAGAGAGACATTCTGGAGACAGACAATAGAGTGATTTGAAGGTTAGCAAAATAATGTTAAACTGGATACGGAATTTAACTGGGAGCCAATGTAAATCTTTGAGAAGGGGTGTTTGGGGTTGACATTTCTTTTGCAAGGAGACCAGACGTGCGGCAGAGTTTTAAATCCTGTTACTTGTTTATATCTTTATCACAAATACAAATGAGGAGACTATTACAGTTGTCCAGAAGTGAGGATACGAAATAGTGAATGAGAATTTCAGTTGAAGCTTTATTAAAAAATCTGCGGACTTAGCCAAATCTTTTAAGAGCAAATGATGCTTTGCGGCACACAGTATTAATGCGGCTGCGCAGAGACAGATGGTTGTCCAGAATAACTCCGAGATTGAGAACTGTCTTGGAACAATGAACCGGTGTATTATTAACAGATATTGGTAACAACTCATTTGCTTGTCTAAATGTAGAAGACAGATGAAGACCTTCCATTTTACTATCGTCTAAGAAGAGAAAAATTGTGTTGCATCCAAGAACGGATTGTCATATATCCAGTTTCTGTGTGATGTGGTTGATTTCACTAGGTTAAACAGTGATGTACTATAGTTGGGAGTCATCTGCATACATCATTGAAGAGAAGCCGTGGGAGTGGATGTCCTGAATTGGAGTTGTGTAACAGATGAATGGCCGAGGGCCAATAACAGACCCTTGAGGTACACCCCATCTAAGCAAGGCGGGATCAGAATTAATGACGTCAATGATAACTTGCTGCTTCCTTCCATTGAGGTATGACTCAAACCATTTGGCCGCAGTACCTGAGATACCAAAGCGTTGTGTACTCGTAATAGAGCCGTCTCTACGCTGTGATTCTCTCTTTACGCAGACTGTTTTGAAGCAAGGAGATTGTTACTGGCAATATAGGTCATGAGCTGAGTGCAGACTACCCGGTCTATCACCTTGCCCATGAAGGACAAGTAAGAAATTGGTCGGTAGTTCTTTAGGTTCTCCGAATCCAGTGATGATTTCTTCAACGTCGGGACGATGAGAGCAGGTTTTGAGAGGTTCGGGAAAGACACCAGTCTTTAAAGAGTCAATTGTAATGTCAGTGATGGCAGGAAGGAGACAGTTAATACATCGACTAAAGACTGACGCTGGGAGAGGATCAAGAGAACAAGATTTAATCTTGTGAGATATGATGGCTTTCAATACAAAAGAACTTCTCAGTCGGCGTATTTTATCTTCGAGGAATAAAGAAACATAAGAATCATATCTTACTTTGACTTGTGTGTTGGTAATTCTTCTTTGGCTTTCTCTTTGGTCATTTTGTAAATTTCTTTGTACAGTTCATGTGTGGTAGCACTGGAAATAGTTTGACGATGGTGTTATCTTCTGAATCTTTTCAACGTGCTGAAGTAATCCTTTGTAGAATTCTGAAGTTGGTCCTTCATGACAGCAGAGCGATACTTGGATTTTCTCCAGATTCTTTCCTTGGCACGATGATTTTGTTTTAACTCTTTGAGTGTATCATTATACCACGGGGCATAAGGACGCATTTGTACATTCCGCCTCATTTCGGGGGCATAATAATAATGATAATAAAACGGTGCTTATAAAGCGCTTTCCACCGAAGTCTCTAAGCACTATAACAAACAAAATACAATGACAAATAATTATATATTAAACAAAACATTACAAATAAACCTACAAATTACAATACATATGAAATATACATCAATGTGCACAGAGTAAGTTAATCACCAAAAACAATTTTGAATAAATGTGTCTTAAGGCAAGTTTTGAATTGGATGACAGTCTGACAGTTTGGGCGATCGAGAATGGAGTGTGTTTTGTTATACAGTGCGTCCCAGAAAAAACGAAACCGAGAAATATCGATTTTTTTTTTTTTGGATTTTTTTAAAATCATAACTTAATCACAATTATAATTAATGAATGAGACATATTTGTAAAGCTTAAACCCTCCTCTTTCATTTGATGCAACTCATATGATGCATATTTCACGCATGAGTGATTAAAAACAATTTTAAGAGAGGAAACCAAAAAGTCATTTGGCGGGCAGTATCGGACTTTCAAAGAGAGAATCACATTTCTAGAAAGTTCAATTTCTGCCCTTTCATATGACACCTCAATCAGGAAAATGAGCCAGGACTAACAAAGTTCTGTTCGTTTAAAGGAATGCTTGCATTTCCATAATTTGATTAAACGAGTTCATTTTCACTGGCTGCCTGCCGTAGCAACAGAGTTGACAAAAGACTTAACTCCGTTTCGTTGACGATCAGCCATGCATCAAGTCTTTCGTCTTTTTTGTGCATGGCTGATCGTCAAAAAACGGAGTTAAGTCTTTTGTCAACTCTGTTGCTACGGCAGGCAGCCAATGAAAATGAACTTGTTTAATCAAATTATGGAAAGGCAAGCATTACTTTAAACAAACAGAAATACGAAGTCTCTAAGCACTATAACAAACAAAATACAATGACAAACAATTATATATTAAGCAAAACATTACAAATAAACCTACAAATTACAATACATATAAAATATACATCAATGTGCACAGAGTAAGTTAATCACCAAAAGCAATTTTTAATAAATGTGTCTTAAGGCAAGTTTTGAATTGGTCGACAGTCTGACAGTTTGGGCGATCGAGAATGGAGGACAGTGTTTTGTTATATGTGTCTATCTTCTGGTTAACATCCATCTCATCTATATTTGTTTGACTGGCAGGTGGCAGGCGGTTTTTTTTGTGGCTGAGGGCGGCTGGGGGAAGGGTAGGGGGTCTTGCATTGATTTTCGACATGTGCCTTGCTATATAAATTAATTTATATTCAGGAATTTTTATTGGGGAACTAGAAGATTTTTTCGGTGGGGATTGAGCCCCTAGTCCCCTCCATTTAACAATAATATCGGAATTTGGACGACATAATTTTTGTCTCGCCTGCGAAGCAAAAAGCGAGACATAGGCGCCGCTTTTCCGGTGGCGGCGGCGTCAACACAACAAAAAAACAAGGTTAAGTTTTTGAATTTTTAATATAATTTCGAAAGTATAAGTTTTCATTCAATGAAACTTGGACTAAAGGGTTATCAAGTATCCCCAATCATGTGAGGAGAATCTCAGGTCACAAAGTCAAGGTTAAAAGTCATTTAAGGTCAACAAACTTAGACCATCTTGTGGCATCACGTTAAGATCTTGAATTTTTATCGCCATTTTGAAAGTATACATTCCTATTCCATGAAACTTGAACATAAGGGTTATCAAGTATCACCAATCATGTGATTAGTCTTTTAGGTGACAAAGTTAAGGTCAAATGTCATTTCAGGTCTGCATATTCTTAGTCAATATTCACTTCAAAATGCTGATTACATTCAGAGGATTTCATTTTTTTTTGGGGGGGGCCTGCTAATTGGACACCCTGCCTATACTATAAATAATGTCCCTACCTCAATTTTTTTTTATCGAATTGCGTAATGCAGGCGAGACCGCCGAGAGCGTTTCACTTGTTTAAAGGTACTATGTCCCATTTGCAGGCCAAAAAATGAAAAGGTTAAATTCCAACGGCATTTGAAAGACGATACTAAGTTAGAACTTCCCTAAAAAAAAGGGGGGGCTTGAAAATGTCTTTAAGTGGGAAAATAACGGCTATTAGTTGTCGAATCGACTTAGGAGCTATAGAGCCAGTAAGTAATAGTCTGATTTTCAGACCATTGTACCGAATGGTCGTACGTTTTATGCTGCGCAAAGATTCAATCAGTTTAATTTTGGCCATTACAAGAAGTGGGTTATTGATGTAGACAAATGCTCATGTACCCTTTACAGCTCATGTTATGTATGTTATTACCAAAGATAAAAAAAAGCCAGTCAGTCAATCAATAGTGTCTGACAGTGAAGTCTAGCAAGTAAACGGGTTTCCTTGCATAATTTGAATATTAGGACACTGCTAACGTTTAAATTTCACAGATAGGACATACATGACATATTCATAATTCCTGCAAAGTTTTACAGACTTTGATGTTGGCTGCAAAAGTGACATAGTGTCTTTAAGTAATATCAGGTAACGGTTATTAAACCTTCCAAACAACTGCATCGTATGTTGATTGGTTGCGCACGGGTCATGATTTGAAATATCAATAGTGGCACTAACAACCCTCAGACGGTTATTATACCAGACAAGTAGGCCGCCACTATGTGAATTGTTGATATGTATTTTTTAAATAATTTTGTTAATATATTCACTTAATATTTTTGTCATTTGGTGGATTTTATTTTCGAAAAGACTATGTCAACACTAGGTTGACTTCAGATGATTATTCCCTTTCCTCCTGTTCACACCGAGTCGCATTGAACGTTAAACACGCTATATTCATTGACCGTTATTCGCTGTTTTCCAAGTATTCCCCTGTACTCGGTTTTCCGAAGCCGCGTCTGATGTAGACATGTTTTTCAAGGTATGGGCGGTATTTTAAAGCAAAAGATTTAAACATATTTACACTTGTTCTGGGAGTGTGTACATATTCAAAGGTTATGATAGAATGTGATAGCTAAGTTTGAGCTAAGGGAATTAAGGTCTGTCGATTGGGTGGATATTCATTTAGGGTTGTCCGGTGATTCCCCACGAATAAAGATATTTAATACAATTATTTTTGCAATGAAATATTGGATATATAGATGCCGGTGAAAGTCCGTAATTTTGCTTTGGGTGATTTTCAAAAAGAATTGTTGAAATTAAGGGAAGAAGAAAAGAATATTGCAGGGAGAGGAGGTAAATTAGACTTACATTTACAGAAGTGGGAACAAGTGAAGTTTTCATGAACTTCTAACACTGGATTATTCGTGTTTTTTTTCTTCTTCTTTTTCTTTATTATTATTCTTTCGCTCCAATTTGGGGTATTCTGAAGAGGCTAGGAACTGTGTGTGGTATGTGTGTGGAAGTGTGGTCCGGTGGTGGGCATGTTTGTGTGTGTGTGTCGTGTGTCGCATGGTGGGGGGTAGTAGTGTGTTTGGTCGGATGGGGTTATTCGTTTTATGTTACAACTGATTTCATTTCTTTCCATCAATCGTACAATCTGTGTATTGAAAATGTATTAAATTATGTCAAGATGAAAAACAACTGTATTTTCAAGAATGATTTGTATTGTTTGGAATCAATACAAAAACTGTGGAGGAAAAGTGTGTATTTGTGTGTGCGTGCGTGTCTGTCTGTCTGTTTTCATTGTAGATCTTTATCAATCAGTTTTCAAATGAGTCAGCGCAATTCTCATTCGTTTATAAATTTAGGGATTTTCCTTGCTCCCCTTGTCATTATGATTGTTGAGGTGTCGAAGTAGTGGTTTAATCACTTGAGTGGAATTGCAAACACTAAATGCCATTGTGCAAGGCATTTTCTCTACTTTGCTCCTCTCCACCTAGGTAATAAATGGGTACCATGCTAGGATGCCAAAATCGATGCGATTGTAAACGCGTGTGCCCGCATGTGGACAGCTGACTGGCTGGAATGCTCTCAAAGTGGAGTTGAAATTGTGCACTGTAAAATGCAGTATATTGATTGAATCCAATGACCGGATAATGATAATACTGCATTTTTAAGCACTTCAGTCGTTTAACTAATACAGCGTAAGAATTGTAAGAATTGTAATTGTAATATTAGTCTTCTCGTCATGCGCTATCAGTTCAGATTACAGACTGTGTGTTTCAGTGTTATATAGATAAACACCATCAAGCAGTCAAAAGGTAATGAAAATTCTGAAATTTTGTTGACCTTCTAAATAAATATTCAAGACAGAGCTTGAAGTTGAAGTTTGAAGTTTATTAACAACAACAAAATGTATGTACATCTTAAAACAAAGTATGCAAGGCAAAACAATAAAATACAAACTGTACATAATGAACAAAACAATGAATAACTGCAAAAGCTTAATTAATGCTTACATAAAACATATTTTTACAAAAATTCAAGTTGTTGCTAAAAGAAAACCTTAGCACAAGTGCTAGTCGACATCGGTTTTCTCTGTTCACTATATATCGATAGTGTATCTCTTCATTACTATAGCATTATACTAATTCTTACAACTATATTGTTTACATTCAAAATACAAAACATTACTAACTGCTAACATAACAGATACTTTATTTGTTCATCAAATAAATTGTGAGGGAATTACGAAATGAATATCTTGTTTTTTGTTCTCTAATCTTCTGAGGTAAGCTATTCCAAAGCTTCGGTCCAACAAAAGAAATGGTGAATGTCCTTTGTGTCGTCCTACAAATTGGCAAGGGTAACATTGCATTTTCTTTGTACAATCTTACAATAATCTAATGTGTGTGGCAAATTTCTATTATACAAATCATATACAAATGTTAAAACTGCCAGTTCATGCAAACCAAAAACACCCAATATCCCCAATTGTTTAAACAGTGGTCCGGAGGATGTTCTCAATAATGAAAACGTAATAGCTCGCACCGCCATCTTCTGAGCTAAATGAATACAATTCAAGCGAGGTTTATAACTGCTTCCCCATACCTCGATTCCATAGAGTATGTGGGGCTTGCATGGTAGTTCATCAACTGGCTCCCACAGTCTTTCTTTAACGAAAAGAGAGACTATTAAGATCCAGATAATTATCAAACAAGATGAAAATAAAAGTAGCAGTAATGATAGGTCACACAGTCATATTTCAATATCGGTTAAGGAAAGGTAGCGTATTCACCACCAGCATAGAATGGTCACATAAACAGCTAAGACCAAATAGCATATTTTGAGAATAGAAAAAGTAGTGCAATGACTAGTGATCACGTTGTCAAGGGAATTCTACATCTAGCAGAAATTCCCAGGTGTGAAATATTCAAATATAGGTGAATAGTATGGATAATGAGTGAATCGGGTTCAATGAATCTATAAATTTATGCGGAATTGAGGTAATATATTCAGTAATGTATAATCATCCGTCTGTATATTTTATGTAGGTACATAAAGGAATTTCAAAATGTATAGAAACTAAGCAAAGGTACAGCCGTTTTCAAATGTAAATTTGGTTTGGCTGTAAATTTTAATTAGTGATAGAGGCAAATTAGGTATACCTAGAAATAACCGTCACCGTAGTTTCATAATGATGTTATCATTCCCTTTTCAATTTTTTTTCCATTTTCATATTTTGGAAAGGGGAGGTAAACAGATAGTGTTGATTAGATGACCTGGGCCCCGTCTTACAAAGATTTACGATTGATCCAAATCGATCGTAAGTCCTCCAATCAATCGCAAGTTTGCAGTCTCCTATCGCTTATGTACATGGTTGCGATTGATATCAATCGCAAATAAGTTGCAATTGATATCAACTCTTTGAAATACGGGGCCCGGGTTACACAGACAGAATTACCGGTAATAGGGATAATTTCAAAATCCACACCTTCTAAGTAGCAATACATGAATTGTTTAGTAACTAAATTCATATTGTCTTTCGGAGGTAGTAAATATCCATAAGTTGATTACCATGCACATTATGTACTCAAGATAAAAAAAAAAAAACAAGATTTAAAGCTCTGGAAACTGTGTGCCGTGTGTCTATTTTGATGCAATACAGTATCTTTCGCCCAAACGCCAGGCAATGGTCATAAATGGTATGACAACTATCGCCCAAGGGGGGGGGGGGCATAAATGGTATGCCAACTAAAGCAGGAGGCAACAGTTGAATATTAGAAACTTGTGTGCTAAAATTGCCTTTCAGATGATTTTACATGATGGGAAAGTTTAACTGATTTGTTACCTTATGGAGGTATTAGAGTATTAGACTCTTAGTCACTCCGACCAATTTGACCAGACACTTGGGGTTCCTCCGCTCTTCACATGCTTGCGTGTTTGGAGAATAACTTTCGTACCACTGACTCTGATCCTGGTCGACAGATTATTATTTTTCCGCAGATTAAATGCGATAGTAGCTATTTTGCCCTTTTCTCTTTTCATCTTCGGAGGAAGATCCGTTTGAATGGTGACCCGTGGATGAGTGAGATCCTGATGAGATGTAGCTGGTTGTGGCCGATCATGTGGCTGGTGTTCAAAAGTGCATAGCAGAAGACCGCGAACCTCCATTATGTACAAATCGGACGATTATGGCGTCGGGTTCTTCATCGCCCTTTCTCTGGTCGTTTCTGCGCTTTGACGGCAGGCGATGGGCGTTTATGATGCCGACCCTAGAAGCCTCCTCGGGCGAAACACCGAGGAACCTGACTAGAACCCCTGCACCGTATATGGCGCGCCGTTTGACCAATAATTCAGATAAACACTGTTTATCGCCGATAAACACTGTTTATCGCCGAAAAACACTGTTTATCGAGCGATAAACACTGTTTATCAAGCGATAAACACTGTTTATCGAGAGAAACTATGTTTATCGACTGAAAAACACAGTTTCTCTCGATAAACAGTGTTTATCGCCGAAAAACAGTGTTTATCGCCGATAAACACTGTTTATCGAGAGAAACTGTGTTTATCAGTCGAAAACATAGTTTCTCTCGATAAACAGTGTTTATCGCTTGATAAACACTGTTTATCGCCGATAAACACTGTTTATCACCGATAAACACTGTTTATCGAGAGAAACTGTGTTTTTCAGTCGATAAACATAGTTTCTCTCGATAAACAGTGTTTATCGCTCGATAAACACTGTTTTCGGCGATAAACAGTGTTTATCGGCGATAAACAGTGTTTTTCGGCGATAAACACTGTTTATCTGATTTATTGGGCAAATGGCGCGCACTCGTATTCCAGATCAGAGCTGTATGCACTACTCTGCACGTTAGTCAGGTGGCTTAGTGAAATTACCGTTACTTGCCTGATAAAGCACCATTTTTGGTACAGGGCTTCCTTAGGACCTACTAAACTATATTAGACTAGGAGCCCCCGGCAAAAATTTCAATTTAAGGGTGTGGGGCGGGGGCGTCTTTAGGAGCCCCCAAATAATTTCATAACATTGATTTGTTGTTGTATAAATACCATTTTTGGTAAAGGGCTTCCTTAGGAACTACTGAACGATATTAGGGTAGAAGCCCCCGGCAAGAATATCATATAAGGGTGTGGGGGGGCGTCGCCTCGTAGCCCCAAATAATTTATAAGGTAATATAACATTGATTTGTTGTTATACAAATGCCATTTTTTGTACAGGGCTTCCTTAGGACCTACTGAACGATATTAGGGTAGGAGCCCCGGCAAAATATCATATAAGGGTGTGGGGCGGGGCATCGCCTCGTAGTCCACAAATAATTTATAAGGTAATATACCATTGAGTTGTTGTTGTACAAACGCCATGGGGTCTCCAATCACACATTATATGAATAGTTATGCCGGGGCTCCTACCCTACCATCATTCAACTACATCCTTAGCTAAACACCCAACATGTAGTACCTGGTTACCTCTTCGGAAAAACATACCCATCTCCTTACGCCATGCATCTAGATATCAACAATTCAAGTGCAAAACCAATCGTTTCCGAAATAGCCCCCTACCTTACTTTGTCGATCTTCTCAATAAAGCCAAACCCAATTAATCGAAATAGATGAATTAATTTTTTAATTTTTATTTGTATTATACTCCTTTCATAAATGTTGAAGTTTCCTGATTGTTACTCTCCATAAGATAATAACACACCAATATAACAAAACACTGTTCCCTTTCCTTCAATAGCCACTTTATATCTGAAGTGAAAAGAATTTTAAAGTACTATAATTGTAGTTCTTTATATCATTTTCTAAGCAATAATACAAATACTTGCAATATCAAACGTCAACAATGTTATGAAAAGAATATTTTCTTTTCTATTTTTATATTCGTATATTGTCTTAATGGCTCTTTAAAAGTACATGACTTGTATGCAATTTATATTTTTTGATGTACATGTACTTTTATAACTTCCTCTTTTACTTCTTTTCTTAATGTTTCTCCTCTCCGTTTTTCAGACTTCATGTTATCTTCTGTTTTTTTGTTTTTTTTTGCTGCCCAAGCAATATTACCATATTAACTATATATTTCAAAATTGACAAATCAAATGTAACTGTATTTTATATTTGAAATATGTAAAGTGTCTTTTAATTGTACACATGACCGATTAAGCCATTGGGCTGCGACACATGTTTTTTTAATAAACCTTGAATTGAATTGAATTGAAATGAAGCCCTGTACCAAAAATGGCGTTTGTACAACAAAAACTCAATGTTATATTACCTTATAAATTATTTGTGGGCTACGAGGCGACGCCCCGCCCCACACCCTTATATGATATTCTTGCCGGGGACTCCTACCTAATATCGTTCAGTAGGTCCTAAGGAAGCTCTGTACCAAAAATGATATTTGTACAACAAATCAATGTTATAAAATTATTTGGGGCTCCAAAAGACGCCCCGCCCCACAGCCTTAAATTGACATTTTGCCGGGGCTCCTAGCCTAATATCGTTTAGTAGGTCCTAAGGAAGCCCTGTACCAAAAATGGTGCTTTATCAGGCAACTAACGGTAATTTCACTAAGCCACCTGACTAACGTGCAGAGTAGTGCATATGGCTCTGATCTGGAATACGAGTGCGCGCCGTTTGACCAATAATTCTGATAAACACTGTTTATCGCCGATAAACACTGTTTATCGTCGAAAAACAGTGTTTATCGACCGATAAACAGTGTTTATCAAGCGATAAACACTGTTTATCGAGAGAAACTATGTTTATCGACTGAAAAACACAGTTTCTCTCGATAAACAGTGTTTATCGCCGAAAAACACTGTTTATCACCGATAAACACTGTTTATCGAGAGAAACTGTGTTTATCAGTCGAAAACATAGTTTCTCTCGATAAACAGTGTTTATCGCTTGATAAACAATGTTTATCGCCGATAAACACTGTTTATCGCCGATAAACACTGTTTATCGAGAGAAACTGTGTTTTCAGTCGATAAACATAGTTTCTCTCGATAAACAGTGTTTATCGCTTGATAAACAGTGTTTATCGGTCGATAAACACTGTTTTTCGACGATAAACAGTGTTTATCGGCGATAAACAGTGTTTATCTGAATTATTGGTCAAACGGCGCGCCATAACCGTATCGTAGATATTCTCATCAGCCTTCTTTGGTAATCCATAAATAAGCAGATTTTGTTTCCTTTTGTGGAGCTCGAGAAGAGTGAGCTTTACCTTGATTTCTTCGTTGAGCTTGAGGAGGTCACTCTTCATGTTAGGAAAATCATGCGTCTTAAAATCCCTTAACCTTTCCGTAGCGCTGGCCAAGTTTTTTTTTAACATCTCTAACGGTATTTTGGGGGGCAGCTACGTCTGATTTCAAGGCATTGATTTCACAGATAACTGAATCAAGTTTGGCATTTACCTGTGCGGAAAATTCCTCAAAGAGGCCTCTCATTTATGTCATAAATGAAGATAGTTCAGTAGACCGTGGATCATGAGTAGACGGCTCTCCACTGCTCGAGGGTCCATCGGTCCCCCGTGTAGTCGGCGTGTCCGGTATGCAGTTAGCCGCACAGGCGCCAGATGCCACGCTGGTGGAGCACACATTTTGCGGGCAGAATTTACCTTTTGTAATGAAGAGTTTGAGATATTTTTGTTGGCCTGCGGTGTCCTCAAGTTGTAGGTTTTATGTCCGTTATACATATTTTGAAAATATATCCAGTATTTTGTAGGTTTGATGTAATTTAGAACAATGTCAAACGGGAGCTCCTAAAATCCGCTACTCTGCTGCCATTTATTGCGTCTGAATTTTCTTGATGTTTCATTTTCAAAATACTTGTCAGTTTACTCTCAAATTTGAACGGGGTTATGTTCATGCCAAATAGTTTCTCATCCCCGGTTTCTACACATGGAATTTCATCAAAATTGGGGAGATTGTGCGAATGAGGACTACTCCCTTTAAAATTAAACTGATATCTATTTTTCACAATAATTATGGGAGGCATTCAGGCAAATAGCCCAGATGAAGTGTTCTGCTATCGAATATATAATTTTGCAACTCAAACGTGCTTCCAGCTGATGTTCATTGGTCTGCTGTACACCATCATGAGCTAGGTCTGCGGGTCTCTGCAAGCAATAAACAATCGGGCTTTTAATTCGGTTTTTTTTTCTTTTGAAGGCGATAGTAACATTTTAGTGAGTGTCACCCAAACAGTGTGGATTGCTAAAATTGTGCGTTTCCAAATATTAATGGAACGCCTTACTTCACTTTACTTTTGTATAAATGTATCTGTCTGTCCATGCTTATGTTTTGTCCATATTGTACATTTTACTCAACAACGTACTTTTGAAGACAGAATTAGAGAACCAAGATGTTTACCTGCAGGGTTGCTCAATGGTTTATACGTAAAAATAGAACATATAATTCAAGATATTTGACGAAAAACCTGAAACATTTTATGGAAAATCTTGACATTAACAAAATCCCAAATTGGGTCAAACTTCAGCCAAAAGCTGCTAAAAAAATCAGATTGGCAAGCTATGGAAATCGTCGATAAAAAGGTAAACACTTTTTACCACCACCACAGTTACAATAATATCTTAGAATTGAAGAATACTTAAAACTAACTTACTATTTCGGTATCAGGTAGTAAGATTAGGCGTCCTGGGAATCTTCTTCCGAGATGTTGATAGATGCTGTCTGGATCAGCAACATTAGGAGGAAGATTCTCAAGACGCCTATTCCTGCAGACCACCAGAGTATATCCCTGGGTCATGGGCGGGAATCGATTAACTAGCAGACTGCGAAACTCTTCTGCGCTCAGATTGCTAGATATTCTGTCCATCTTCTTTTCACCTACAATAACGCATGACAGAGAAAATAACATTACAATTTAAGACTTCGGTTGTAAAACGAGTATGAGAGGTTTTTTCCAGGAGGGGGTTATTATTGAAAATTTTCCATTCAGACAATTTGAATTTGCTTACTATTATGTTGCATGTAAAAAATCTCATAAGCGTTTCACTTATCACTATGATGAGGAAGCATCATTATTCCCATCCAATATTTTAGATGAGAAGGGGAGGATGGCAATCATGGCATGTACCAGCCTCATCCTAACCCCTACCTCTTAAACTTCAATAACGATTATTATGTCTTTTGTTAGTCTAACAATCAAAAGAAGGGTTAAAATGTGATTTTAAAAAAGAGACTTTTGTAACAGATTAACAATTCATCTCAACCGGTAAATAGACTTCCATTTGTCATTCATGATATGCGATGAAAGAAATACATGAGGTTAAAGCTGATGAGTTAATATCTCTTTGATCAAGAAAATTATGAACTTCTCTGTAGAGATGGAATGTACTATAATAAAATAGGTTATCAGTCACTGTGTGGAGAAATAATTGAATATATGTGTTACCCAAACCACGTGCATTTAAGGATGCAATCGTTGCCCTGTCAGGAAATGTCACTCTCCTATGTGACAGGGCAACGAACTGCATCCTACAATGAGACGCACGATGAAGTCCTCGCCTAACAGGCCTTGGCGTCCTCATCCTGTCAGGAAATGTCACTCTCCTATGTGACAGGGCAACGAACTGCATCCTACAATGAGACGCACGATGAAGTCCTCGCCTAACAGGCCTTGGCGTCCTCATCCTCCTAGTGGGTGCGAACAGGCGCCCAACCTCTTGGTCGAGCCCCTGCAGCATAATGCAGGCCAGGGCATCAATCCCGGCATCAATACAGTGTCGCACACTCGTGGCCAAATCGTCATCATCATCTCGATCGTCTATTTCTCAGTTATTTTCTGGCTGACCATGTACATGATGGCTAATCTGAAATTAACAAGAAATCGCGTATAATAGAAAGTGCTTCAAAAATATATATATAAAAATGTAAAAACAATATTAATATTTTGTCTCGTCTTTTGCAGTTGACCCACCCCATCCTCCCCAGCAACCAAATTGTAAGCAGCCTCGTTGCCGCCACATATAACGCCACGTTTTTGTACAATGTTTTGCGTTGAAGTCTCACGCGAGAAGTGATATATACATTATATATATATATATCGGTCATCTTCCTTTCCCATCCTCCTCCATTGCCTTTTTTACATACTTACTTGTATTCTGATTTTGTTTCCTTCGTTGCAATCCTCTGTCGTATGAACGAACTCTGTTTCTCTCTTTTTTTTCTCTCTTTCTCTTTCTCTCTCTCTCTCTCTGTCCATCTCTCTATCTCTCTCTCTGTCCGTCTCTCTCTCTCTCTCTCTCTCTTCTTTTCCCATCCTTTTCCTTTGTCTTTTTTATTATTTCTTTTCCATCTCTTTTGTTTTTGGCGATCCTCTGTCGTATCATCTCTTTCGCCCTCTCTCTATTCTCACTCTTCCTTTCCCATCCCTTTTTCATTGTCTTTCAAAATTCTTAGCTGTATTTTTTGTTTTCCTTCTGGTTTTGACATTCTCTGTATCATATCGGTTCTAGGATAATTACCCTCTAGACAATCACCCCCGGCCAATTACCAGCGGGACAATAACTCCCCAAGGACAATCACCCCTCGGCCAATTACCAGCGGGACAATAACCGCCCAATGACAATTACCCCCGGAAAATTACCCCCGAGGACAACTACGTACCCCCAGGACAATTACACTGTGACGTATCATGAGAGCTCCTCTCCAAATTGCTCTGTACAGAAAATTTCACAAACTTTCATTTGCTTAGTTATTTATGACGGAATAGATTTGTTTCGTACAGGGATTGTATATAAACATATTTGCAACAATTAAATAATTGTAGAATTTAGGATGTAAGATTTCATTATTTATGCATCCTCTATAACTTTTCTTATCAGCTGATCGTGCTATTTGTCTTTGTATGTATAATGGGCCCTCATCCATAATCTATTCCAAAATTAAGTTTTTCTTCACGTTATATAAATATATATTTCTGTTTTCATGTGGAAGTAAAATATGTTTTCTGGTACAGTAATTTATTTTTAAATGAAAATTGCCTTCAAGTTATATAATATGGTATGTACGGTGCCCTGTTAAAAGAAAATAAATATCCGCTCTCTGGTACATTCATCTCGTCTTATTTCGCAATAATAAAGTGTCTTTCTCCCTTGCTTGCTTCGCGCGCTGACAATATGCTCGCTTCGCTCGCTGACAATATTTCGACAGCAAGGCGCCCGAATATGTATTATATCTTTTATTTCGAAATTACATTCTTACCACACTCTTTACATTTAGAAAAATGATAAATCAAGGCAACGAGAAGCCGGAATATCCTCATATTCGTGTATCAAGGTCATGACCGAATATATCACTTTTTATCCATGTACATTTGGCGGCGAGGTGCCCGCATACAGTATTTTAGATCTTTTCCAGTCTGTTGATTACAAAATAACTTTTAAACATTTTGAAAATGTCTTTTCCTTTTTTTTCTTGCTCGTTCGCAAAACTAATAAACAAATGGGCCCATACGTGTATACGTGGCACTTGACGAGTGCCAGAGTGATGCAAAATAAATATTCTGTGCTGAATTTGGGATTTAGAGAAACTTTTCATTTCTTAAGAGGGTACCGTGACTAACAAAATGTTGAAATAACGCTACTCCAGAGAAGTGTATTTTCATGCATTTTGAGACGCGCTGGACATGCATACCTAAAACTTAGATCCTTCGTGGAAAACAGCGACCGCATTGGTGTTGCATAAATTATAATTAAAGGGAAATGTGTAGAAATGAGGAAGATAACGCGCAAGTATTTTAACGAATGTGGGTCCAAGCATGGGATTTTATAGGCTCGTAGCCTTCACACCATCTCTCAATGTATCGGAACGTTTTTTGTTATTGAATCATGATAGACCTCGGGGGTATATGTCCTCGGGGGGGGGGCTGATTTTCCGGGGGTACTGCTGTCCTCGGGGGGGGGGTAATTTTCCGGACGGTATAGTTGTCCTCGGGGATGGTTGTCCTTGGGGGGAAAGGCCCTTGCCTCTCCCCCGCAAAAAAGGGGAAGGGAAAGGGAAAGAGGAGAGCTAAAAGGGAACAAAAAAAAAGGAAAAGAAAAAGAAAAGAAAAGGATGAAAAAAGGGAGATCAGTTGCTATTGATTCGGCCAACAACGTCCGAATCGGGGGGACCGAAAGCCCTTGCCCCCAGCAAACTTAAAAGGGAGAGAAGGAAGGAAAGGGAAAGGGGAGCCCACGCCAATTAGAGACCTGCCAGTGTCACAAATAAGGTATAAAAATAAGCTCATCTGACCCTAATTAAATGCCCAAAACCCTTGAGCTTCCAGGGGCTCTGCCTCCTCAGGGGGCAGAGCCCGGAAGCCCCCTGGACTCCACCTAGGGCCCTAAGGCGAGCCCCTGGATGCTCATCTGACCGTAATTTAATGCAAAAAAACCCTGAAGTTCCGGGACCCGGGGGCTCCGCCCCCTGGATCCCACGCCAATTAGTGACCTGCCAGTGTCACAAATAAGGTATCAAAATAAGCTCATCTGACCGTAATTAAGTACCTATAACCCCTGAGTTTCCGGGGGCTCTGCCCCCTGGACCCTACCTATGGCCCTATAAGGCCCCTAAGGCGGGCCCCTGGGTGCTCATCTGACGGTAATTTAATGCCTAAAACTCCCGAGCTTCCGGGGGCTCTGCGCCCTGGACCCCACCTAGGGCCCTAAGGTGGCCCCTGGATGCTCATCTGACCTAATTTAATGCTTAAAACCCTTGAGCTTTCAGGGGCTCCGCCCCCTGGACCTCACGCCAATTAGTGACCTGTCAGTGTCACAAATAAGGTATCAAATATGCTCATCAGCTGACCGTAATTAAATGCCTAAAACCCCTGAGTTTCCGGGGGCTAGCTCTGCCCCCTGGACCCTACCTATGGCCCTAAGGCCCCTAAGGCGGGCCCCTGGGTGCTCATCTGACGGTAATTTAATGCCTAAAACTCCCGAGCTTCTGGGGGCTCTGCCTCCTGGACCCCACGCCAATTAGTGTCCTGCCAGTGTCACAAATAAGGTATAAAATTTTTACGCGTCGCTCTACCTGATCGTAAATACTTTAGCCTCCCCCTAATCCACCTTGAAAAACGTTCAGAAGGACCTCCATGTAAGAGTGGTGGTGATGCGGATTTTTTTTTTCGGCCCCCCCCTTTTTTTTTTTTGCTCATAACGCCACTGCTTTAGTGGTCACCATTACGTACCAATATTTGGCTCGCACAATTTCAAATTTGGGCCCCCCCCCCTAAGAAATCCTGGATCCGCGCCTGATAAGTAGCACCACCTAACTAGATCTAGATCTAGTCTAGACTAATATATCTCAGAAGCGGATCTAGAGGGGGTTGGGGGTTGCAACCCCCAAAAAAATCCGGGACCATTTTTTAAATCTTATCTTTCATTTTCACACACAAATTTTCAAAAATTTTCCCTACTGTGGGAGGGGGACACCCCTCCCACCCTCCCCTCGCTCGCTCCGCTCGCTTGGACTCGGTCGCTACGCTCCTCGCATACCACCCCAACCCCCTTTATAAAAAGCTGGATCCGCCCCTGTATCTACAGTGATTTTTATGAATTAAAAATATGAGATGAATACCAAAGACAAAGTCAAGACTTGACACAACTTACCACGATCGACAACAAAAACAGTATAGGTCTAGCCTAGATGATCTAGTCTCTAGATCTAGACTAATTGTAAACTTCGCTGCCGCCATGTTAAATTTCCTCTAGCTCGTCTTTCGTGCAGATTGAGAATTATTAGTTCATTACTTCATTACTACCAAGGCCAACTGCACTGCACTTGCAATGACAACCGCTTTAGTATAAATGCACGTACGTTGTTGATGTACCGCTGTTGTTGTTGTTTTTGTTTTATTGGCGTCTAGTCTGCCTAAAAAACCCTGAGCTTCCGGGGGCTCAGCCCCTGCACCCCACCAGGGGCCCTAAGAAGGGCCCCTGAATGCTCATCTGACCGTAATTAAATGCCTAAAATCCGAGAGCTTCAAGGAGCTCAGCTCCCTGGACCCCACGCCGATTAGTAACCTGCCAGTGTCACAATTAAGTTATCTAAATATGCTTATCTGACCGTAATTTAATGCCTAAAACCCCTGAGCTTCCGGGGGCTACGCCTCTTGACCCCTGCCGGTGGAAAGCCCCTAGACCCCAAGCCAATTTACGCTCCACTTGCTTCACTCACTACGCTCTACCTAATTGTTAATACTCCACTTAGGAAAACGTTCCGCGGGGCCTGCATGTAATATGTAAGAGTGGTGGTGATGCAGATTTTTCTTCTGCCCCCTAAACTTGTTTTCTCATTACGCCACTGCCCCTGAAAGGTGAGCCCCCTGGAACGTTTGCCAACCCCCCACTCATCCCAAACTGCTCCCGGCGCGCCTGCGGTAGTGCCCCCGCTCTCGATCCGCCAATGCTATAGAGTTTACAAATAAACTTTGATTTATTTCAAAACAAACACGTTGATATTTATTTATTTATGTATTTATTCCGTTTATTTAAACAGGGTATATATCATGAGTTGGATCCTGGATTTACCAAAGGTGGGTGCACTAATCCTAAAATTTACTGACAAGCACACAAAAAAGTTCATTAAAAAAATTATGTCGTTTTGTCTTAGGGGGCACTAAAGCCAGCCCCAACAAAGCCTATATAACATATGCTTCTATGAGCTTCTGTAAGCCTGTCTGAACATGTTATTATTAGTGCGCCGCCCCCCTTCTGTAAATCCTGGATCTGCCCCTGCTCTATTAATTGTAGGTATCAAAGTGTCATAAGTATCGAAATGTATAGTATTGTACTTCAAAAGACAAATAAATTAAGCGTTCGTTTAAAAAAAACTGTCCCAACCATATTTTACTACGTTAGCTCACTTTCTGTTATTTTCCACCAAGGCAATCTATTATAATCTATTAATGTTGTAATAAATAACTTTTGTATTGTTTTTTTTAAAGTTGTAAATATTACTGTAAAGTTAAAAAATAGGAGAAATGAAAGTGAATCTTTTCTAGCAGTGTGCGTTTTATTTTCTCCAACATACATGTATATGTTTATACCTAAAGATGAGTGATTGGTACTAAAAAAGTTTTTAAATTTAAATTTAAAATAGCAATGAAAACAAACATGTAGTGTTTGTAGTTGGAGCCTTGATTTTGGATAAATATTACGAAATGCATACAAATTATATAGATATATTTAAAATATATATAACTCTATGATATGAATACATTATTTCTATTTATTTTACAATTTGGTAAGCTCTTAATTCGATTAAGTGAAACATATATAAATATCGAAATAAAGCAACCAAAAAACAGACCTACTAAATGTTTTTGTCTTGCCCCCATCAGAAAAAAAAATCAGAGAAAATCGCAAGAATGAACAGAGAGCCGAAATCAGACAATATAAGCAGAAGCTATAAGGAACAAAAATTAATGGGCTGTAATTGGCTGCCGGAAAGTCGTAAAGTCAGCTGATTAATGACAACGACCTGAAGCGATGCTAGAAAGAATAACACGAGAGTCCTCACAGGCTCTTTCTGTCAGCACAAAATTTGTTCCTTAGATTCCGCTTCAATGTCTGTTTTCATTGCTATTTTTAAATTTTAATTTCTAACTTTTTTAATATATCTATTTAATTTGTATGCATTTCATAATATTTATCAAAAATCAAGGCTCCAACTGCAAGCACTACATAAAGTATTTTTTGAATCTATACCTCTAATTGAGTTACAAGTTTTTTTTAAATAGGACATCCGCAAAATAAACCATTTTCTGCCTGAATCTGAAGTAATACGACCCGACACTCCTGTGCATCGTTTAACAAGACCGTCTGGGCTGCGTCTCACGAAACCGTCATAAGTACAAGTTCAGCGACATCCCATTGAAACGCGTGTTAAACTTAATACACGCATTTCAATGGGATTTCGCTGAACTTGTACTTATGACGGTTTCATGGACGCAGCCCAGGTGGAATAAAACTATATACGTACAGCACTCAGTAGCTGTTCAGTCAGAAATATGGTTAATTTTTTGTTTTAATTTTTGATTATTAATCCTTCACTTTTATACTATACAGCAATTGTACAATTAGAAGACGAATACAAAAGACAAATTATTTAAAGTTTAAACAATACGCTTCTTTTCTTCTGTTGCCATCTTACCATTTTCGGCGGACCTAGGTAACTCAGGCATAGGCTAGGGGGCGTTTGTGCACCTAAGTGTTCTGAGGACTGAGGGGTCCATATAATTATATTCAATCTCAAAATTTGACAATAAGACAAAATGTATTAAAGCAAAACATGCGTGGGCTTGGTTAGTGTTACTATACAGTGCGGATTATATAGACATCAACACATAAACAACCTATATAAATATGCATATAATTATATAAATACATACATAGATCTATGTCTCTATATTTATCTACGTACTTTATCATGCGGGCTTGTCAAAAATAAAATTTCAAAGGAGTTTTGTAACAATACGTACTTTTGTCAGATTCCGGTGTTCACTACTTTATCGAACCTCTTGAAATTTTGAATATTCATGTTGTGATTGTTTCATATTATTATTATAATTTTGTATAAGGTAGTGTAAGAGTTAATATAAAACCTGTAAATTTTCTTTTTTCATTTTTCTTTTGTTTTTTGGAGCTACATTTTTTTTTTTGGTTTGTCGACGTGTAGAGTCTATGGCTCGGCTTTGACTTTTGTAAGAGCGATTTCTCCCGTTAGAACTGATCAAGTGGTAAAAAAACATGGCTTTTCCAGCAGGTGAGAACAGGAAAACTATTTGAGCAGTGTTTTCTGTTCATAATAAGTTTTTAAAATGCCCAACTTGGACAGGGAACTGTACGTTGCCTGTCTTCAGTCCCATTTGTATATTTTTGTGTAAGTCTAATGTAAAAATGTAAGATCGAGCGCCATAAAAAATAAGGCATTTTGTTTTCAGATGCTAAAAAGTCATTATTTCATATTTAGAACAGAATGTAATTATAACTTGAGAGTGGAGAGAGAAATTGAGAAGAAACGAGAGATATGAATGGATAACAATAATAGAGGGGCCATTTGAGGGGGATGAATTGTGAGACTGAGACCGAGACAGTGAGAGCTGGAGAAAGTTTAGACCGAAAATGTCTGTCTCTTTTGTTCGTTAGCCTTTTATTTGGGTAGGGCACGTAGAACTTTCTGCATTGAGCACTGTGCACTAAGATGCTCTCAGCCAATGAGATTGGCGGAGCCACTCGAGCGGCTTCGAATTTAAGTGAGCTGAGAGAGGGCCTACTTAACTAATAAGCACAACTTATGCCAATACGTAATATTACATAGCACACGTCACACTGACATGTCATGCTTTAAACAGGTGACGCACTTCACACATAAATGACGCACACTCAGCATAGGTACGCACATAAAATAGAAAAATTAACGAACATTTCAGTACAACTTTCCAGTTTGTACCTTAAATATGACGAAAATGAGAATTTTTCAAACTTAAGTACCGTAAGACTTAAACTTAAGTGAAATGCTTAAATTTTTAAGGATGCTGAAAAAAATCGTAACAAATAGAGGGTTTGACAGAAATATCATGATTATGGTATCAGATCAAACAGAAAATCGCAAGCTTTCTCCTCGCACTAATATCTTAAAACATAGAGACCATGGCAGCCAGCGATAGCCAACCAGAAGGGAAATGAGGCTGAGACGGGATGAACGTAATGCGCATGTGCTAGATGTTAGCTAAAGTTTTACGTGTAGGGTCAGCTCCTCTCTTTAGAGACAGGGCCCGACCATAGGGTCTGCTCTGCAAACTTTGGTGGCGTGATCGTGCCACCAAACTTTTGACTAAAATGTCATTTTAGCGGATTCATGTCCGATGCATTTATTCTCGAAAATTAGGCCTAGGCTAATAATATAATATATACATCGGTTCCACTTACCAAATTGACTGTATGATGCGTTTAAGGGTCTTTTTTCGGATTTTCTTTGTCGAAATTGAACTCCGTGTTGAAATTCTTGCAGCCATATTTTAAACTTTTACTGTCAATGGATGACGTCATCTTCCTTCATGCGCAGTAACAGTTTAAAATACGGCCGCAAGAATTTCAACACAGAGTTTGGTGGCACGATCATGCCACCAAATTTTGCAGAGCAAACCCTATGGTCCGCGTCTGTCTCTAAAGAGAGGAGCCAACCCTACCCAAATAAGATGCTAACAAAGGAAAGAGACAGAAATTTTTGGTCTAGAGAAAGTTAAGCTAGATCTATCTAGTAATTACTATTAGTAACAGTAAGACTAAGAGAGAGAACCAAGAAAAGAGAAAAGAAGAGGGACAGTAGAAGGAGAAAGAGGAGGAAGAGAGTTGGGGGGGGGGTAGGGAAGAGAAATACAGGATGAGGTCTCTCGATCTACATGTAACCAATTTTTTGCTTCTTTTTTTTTTGGATATTTGTTATATTCTAACTTATTGGTTGCCCCAAATCCAATTTTTCAGTTGTTTCGCTCCGCTGTGCTGTACAGCAGTATGCCTGGGGACGTATAGGACTAGACAGCGCTGTAGCTAGCCTCAGCCAGAGTTCTAATAAAGATTTCACACTACAAGCAGATCAGCCTTATGCTGAGGTAAGAACAATATATTTTTTTTAATGGTTATAAATTTTAATCAATGAAGTGGGAATAGTTGCAACTATGTACAGGACAATTTCTCTTCAAATGCAATGTATTAGGGACATTGTGGACATTTCTTTTGTTGAAATGCAGTTTATAAAGGATTTAGGCATGAGATTCCTCCACTGATACCTGGATTTAGGTGACATTATTGTAGCTCATGGAACAGGGGGCTACTATCTGTTTAAGAAATTCACTAAACATTTACCCAGCAAAACATTAATGAAAATAATAACAACAAAACGATTAGAAAGGTCAGTAAATCTAGCATTTGGACTTCAGTTCTTAATCATTCAACTCGGACCTCCACCAATAAGTCACCGTCGTTTACACCAGCAAACCTTGTGTTGAGTGCTCGCTCAACCAACATAGCCCCCACATCATCAGAAACTAATATTGGCTGTATATATATACCGTATGTTTGCCCATTTACAGCCAAATGAACCTCGAGCCACTGACGTAATCATGTCTCAATCACCCTCAAAATGACAATGTATGCCATGACAGACATAACGATACTAATTCAGGGAACGTGATACCTTGCTTAAAGGCATCGTTTAACAATGTTAAATCTGAGATGCACGACCATACGTGTTATCAGTGTCTGTGATATAGTGTAATATTGAAGCCTTAAAAAAAAATCGCGCTTCAAAATGATCAAGAAGTGCCTCATCTTTGAGTGACCGGTTTTACCATACTCGTTTTCCCCAATAGACTGTAGTGTTATGAAAACCATTAGGAAAACGCAAAATTTGGTTTTGATTTCCAATCATAAATATCTTGATAATCAGACAGGCGATCGGCTTGTAAAAGCCATGGGGTTCCTGACTGACCTAAAGGTTTATAATTATCATTGCAGCATGAGCTAAATCCAGGATTTTGTTTCAGAATCTGAGACAAAGTTACCGGATCCCTTCAAGAAAATATTCCTACATTAATCCTGCCTATATAAATACGTTTGCAGAGCTTTGGCACAAGGTTTCTAAACGAACAATCGACCTCAAACATTTCAATTTCCCTATTTCTCACCCATGCTTAGGTAGTTTTGCTCCAGCAGCCCAGCATGTCTTCATGTTTCGCTAGCTATGATAAGAAATCTCTGTGCATGAACAAGTGCATAGGCAGTCGTGCACAGATAGCGGATTGTGCAAACACGCTGGATAGTTTCTTTTGAAACTTGACTTATGAGTTTATGAAGGACAAATTACTTTTAAATAACAGCACCCCACATAGGGTTAATACCTTTTAGTTCCATGGATGTTTAATTCCATTTTCTTTTTTTTCATCACTAGCTATGGATGGGCACCCATCCAAAGGGTCCCTCCGTTGTAGGCTCATCAGAGCATGCTGGGATACCTCTCGGTGACTTGATTGCTAAGCAACCAGAGTGCTTAGGGTCGAAGGTCAGGGCAAAGTTTGGTGACCAGCTTCCTTTCCTCTTCAAAGTGCTGTCTGTGAACAAGTCGCTCTCCATTCAAGCTCATCCCAATAAGGTATTATTATCATTATTATTATTAAGTCTTTGGCGTTACATCCCCTGTGCCTGGGAGGCTAAAAGCAAAGTGAATCACTGTAACCCTCTGGTTTCTCCTCCCGGTATCACTGATTGGGGGTGTGCAGGTGGACCACTACACCAGGGTTTTTCCCCTACTCTTATACAAATTATGCAGTGGGTTCTTAAAGTGCAAAGGTGGTGACTCTCCTCTACATGGACCTCCATTTAACGTCCTATCCGAGGAACTGAGTTTTTTCCACTTCACATAGCCTGCGTCTGAAACAGGGGAGGGGCATGTTAACACACAACGTAGGCTTTAGTCATCTGCCTGGGTCAGATTCGAACCAATGATCTTTGGTTCGACCGCCATACGCTTTATCGACTGAGCCAACTGACTCGATTTGATTTGATTCGATTTGAACACTCTGAGAGGCAAAGCAAGTACATGCATTCATAGCCTAAAGTGCTAACAAAGCATTCTTGATATGTTTATTTGTTGAGAGGCTACAATCACAATTAAAACATTAAATATGCTTAAGTTTATATTATGAACTGGCTCCGTAGACCCATTCAGTTACGTACTGAGGGCCCAGAGAAGTGACTTGACATCAAGAACAAACACAGCATTCTGAATACGTTAATGATGATACTTTTTGCTATCTAGAGGACAGACAAGTATCCCAATCCCAATCGCAAACAAAACATTCTTATTATGCTAATTTTATGTTGATGATCTGCTTCCATAGGCCCATGCTGAGCAGCTACACGCAGAGAGGCCAGACAAGTACCCTGACCCAAATCACAAACCAGAGATGGCCCTTGCTCTCACCCCATTTGAAGGCATGAATGGTTTTAGACCAGTCTCTGAAATAGTCAACTTCTTAGAGAGTAAGTTTGATTATTGTTTCTGTTTGTTTGTTTGTTCCTTTCTTTCTTGGTATGTTTTTAGCTGAAAATATTTTGACTACACCTCTATCCCTGCCGTTCTTTACTTGTGCTTTTTTATCTCTCTCCATTTCTCACTCTATGAACCTGTCTTCTTTTTTCTTTTTTTCTCTCTCTCTCTCTCTGTTTTCACTCTCTTTTATGACTTGTTTTTCTCTCTCTCTCCCTCTCTTACACTTCTCTCGTCATCAATCTCTCTCCCTCTTCTCTCTTTCCATCTCTCTCCTCTTTTTGTACCTCTCTATCTCCCTCTCTCTTCCTCACTTTGTCAATCATCATTCTGTTTTACTCTAAAAAAACACTTTTCCACATTCTTAGTGAAAAAATCTTGTCGAAGCTGCCTCCAAATAAAATATCTCCCTTGCTTGATTATCTGGTTATTATTTCATAAAACAGTTCTTTTCTTGATGAAATCGTTGGTAATGCTTGATACATTTTCAACACAGTTTCATCCAATATTCTTGTTTGCAGATGTTCCTGAGCTCAGATCAGTAGTAGGTGATGAGAATGCTGCTTCCCTGTCTGGTGCCCTGAAGGCTAGCAGTGGGAAAGGAACATCGGAGGAGTGTCGTGCTGGGCTGAAACGATGTTTGTCAGCAATCATGAATAAGGAGATTGCCGAGATGACATCTAGGCTTGAGGCATTGATCACAAGACTCAAAACAGAAGGTAGATATGTCTTATTCTTTATTCAATTCATTAGTCCATATGAAATATACAGTTTAAATCTTTATTTTCATGAGGGTCTGAATTTTGTAAATTTTGTGAATATTTTATGAATATTTCAAATTAACAGAGTTTTCCTGTCTTTGTTGTCACATCTAGTTTTCTATTCTTGTATGATTTAATTTACATAAAAGGAAACCCAGATTCAGTCCTTGATATCATTGTAATTAGTACTAGATTTAGTCAGAGGCATTCAACTGAAAGCCTATCATGATTGTTGTTGATTTTTTTTTTAAACACCTTTTTTCAATAAAATCTGGCTATATGACAGCTGAACAGCAGTATTCTTCTGATTCAAGTCAAATTAGCCGCTGCCTAAGTTTTGAATGAAATGGATAGTCAATCCAAGATTTGATTGAATGATCTCCGTTCCAGTTGAATGCACTCACATCATTGAATTGAATCCCAGATACCATTCATCCCAAAATTTTGCAAAGGCGATTTCAATGTGTGTGTTTTTTTTATTAATGGCCAGTGCTCAGGCATTCATGATTGCATTAAAGCAAGAAACCTATCAAATTAATAATGATAAAGAAAAAGACATTGTCAACTTTTATACCAGTATATTTTATTTTATATAAAACACATTACCAGTTTCCTTTTTAAGATACTTGATCATAAATGTTTAATTTCATTTAATATCATTTATTTATTTCCACATCAAGATAATTACAATATGTAATCTTAAAAATACAAACATATTTAATTAGATATCTGAAGTAGGAGGATCATGAATGGTCCGTTAAAAAATAATCCTCACAAATATCGTTTTCTTGGGGTTTTTTTAAGTATTTTTTCTTTGCACTGTACAGATGCTGCGGGACAGGACCTAAGCAAGAACAATGGAGCCCTGGTCCTGAGGTTGTATAGTCAATTCCCCGGAGATGTAGGGTGCTTCGTTTCATATCTGTTCAATCACATCACCCTACAACCAGGACAGGCCATGTTTCTAGGACCCAATGAACCCCACGCTTACCTCTCAGGAAGTAAGTTCTTATGATTTTACTTTCCTTTTAAAGGGGAAGTCCACCCTGATATTAAGTTGGTGTGTGCGTCACAGAGATGCCAATTAGTATTTGATTGATTACAACTCCACAGTGTATAACTTTATTATTTTTAATCAGATTTCCTCAAACGTTCACTGACCTGTTCCTCTCATTTTTCTGCTTCTATTAAAATCAACTTCATATCAGGGTGGACTTCCCCTTTAATTTTTGACTCTGCATGGTAACCAGTGGTTGAAATTTTATAAATTTGGTATCAAAAGAGGAGTAAGACTCTAGACTATTAAGTCATGAAAGCTTTTGGTGGCTCAGAAAAAACATTTTTAAACATAAGGCAACAAAAGTAAAGGAGGGGCAGGTTCCACACTCGACCCTTTTAGGGTTGATATTGATTTTGTTCTGAACATGAATATATTTAATTAAATTTTTTTCTTCTTCTAATTTTCGACTAAACATTTATCATGGAAGAATAGTAATCATAATGAGTATATCATTTTGTCATTAGCATGTGGTCCAAATGACCCCTATATATATATATATATATACATGGATCTTTTAGACATGGAGAGGTTCCACTTTATGCATTTTAGAATAATCACTACCAAAGTGAAGGAAGTGCTTAGTGAATAGCTTATGTTTACCCTTTTGAAAAGAATACTTCCACCTGTGTATCATGGAATGCTCTTTGATGCATAAATAAATAAGGATCACATTTCTTTAAAAATGATAATTTTATTTACCTAGGGAAGCCTCGTCGGCATCAATGCTTTTCTTCTAAGGGCCCTATAAATTTCATGAGCACAATCCAGTATTCATCTCAATTGGTTTTACAACTTCCTATAAATGACTTTGACTGCTTATGAGCAGATTGTATCCACGCACTCGCTTATTGAACAAGCTCACTTTCTTCTACAGACTGCATGGAGTGCATGGCATGCTCTGACAACGTGGTGCGTGCTGGGCTCACCCCAAGTTTAAGGACATCCCGACCCTGTGTGAGATGTTAACGTACCTCCCGTCAACCCCTGGGGAGAAGATCTTCCCCAGTAAGGCAGATGCTAGTGAACCCACCCTCACCATCTACGACCCTCCGGTTCCGGATTTTGCTGTAGCCAGAGTTAAGGTATGTCAAGGCAAATCTCACAAGGCTTGAGCAAATAGAGAAGCCCTCCCCCTTCCCCAGTAAGACAGACCATAATGACCCACCCTCCCCATCTACAACCCCCCTGTACCAGATTTTGCCGTTGCCAGAGTCGAGTAACAGTATGTCAGGGTATTGCATACATGTAGCTGCCAACATTTCTATTTTGGAGGAATTATACTTATTTTCTAGCCTTTAAAACTAATGTTTCAAACATTAGATTCCTCTCTTTTTGTGAAAAGCAAACAGAATGCACTGTGTTACTATTTCTCCCAGAGAAATTCCTAATTATAGCTTGATTGGTTTAGTAGGTAAACTTACCATTGGCTGTTTTTCATGTGACAATTGACCCCAAGCACTCTGTCTACACCAATAACGAACCCCTCACCCCTTTTCCTACGGACAGGTGACACTAGTGACCCTTCCCTCACAATCTATGACCCTCTGGGCCCTGTTTCATAATGACTGCTATGAGAGGCATAGTTGTTTTTATAGGCGCAAGGGGACGTTACATCCTGTTATCACCCCGAGGCGTGCCGAGGGGTGATGTCCCCGAGAGCCTGTAAAAACAAATATTCCTCGAATATTAAAGCAGTCTTTATATCTTTTATATACCGAATTCACAACAAAATCTACAAAGAATTCTTACCTTATCCTTTTCTTGAGTAAAGACTGGTTAAAACATAGCAGAAAATCAGAGACACTGTCTGTAAATCTGTCTGGCAAATTGCATGAATGTTACAATCATTCGGGAATCGCACACACACTGCACTGTATTTTGTATCCGCGCTCGCACATAAAAAAATGTTTACACGTAAACCAATGGGGATATCTCAGCAATTAAAACACCCGAAACTAGCGACCAAATCGCACAAAAACTGTATGGTATCCGCGCTTGCACAAAATTCTTTTTTACATGTAAACCAATGGGGATTTCACCAAAATTTATTTATGCGGCACGTTCACCAGGGATTTGAGAGCACTTTTTAAAAGACTATTGACTGGTAGGCAGGGCATGGCTAAAATCACGACTCCAATTTCAACCAATCAGATGGCTAGATTTCTATAGTGAGGTATATAAAACTTGTTATCAATAACAAGTTACAATAACTGTTATAAGCTACTGTAATCGTGGCATTTGATTGGCCGAGAGAAAATTTGTCATAGAAATTAAGCATTTGTTATTGATAACAAGTTTTATGAAACAGGGCCCAGATGTCAGACTTTGCCCTATCCAAAGTCAAGGTACAGTGAACATCTTACATACATGATGTATATTGGGGTATGGTTTGCAAATCTTTCCAAGAGAATTTCGTTATTTCATCCGAAGCATCCTGCCTAAACCAATAATGACACCTTTCCCTGTCCCTTGTCCAGCAGACACCGATGACCCCTACCTCGCTAGCTATGACCCTCCATTTCCAGACTCAGTGTCAAGGTACACCATGACAGAGTATGGTCGGCAACTTTCGGCAAGAGAATTTTATCATGCTCTGATCAATAATGCCCCCCCCCCCTTATTTCCCCAGAGGGATGGATCCTAGCAACATCTTTCATGGAATCAAACTTCATAAACCATGTCCCAACTATAATTCTACAATCAAATCTAGCTTGATCTGAGGATTTAAAGTATTTATTTATATTTGACCTGGACTATTATTTTCCAATACCAATCTTCCCAGGTCCCAGCTGAACAGGCCAGTTACACTCTCCGAGCAGAAGACAGTCCTAGTATTATCATCGTCATTGAGGGGCAAGGAGAGGCTGCTCACCCCTCGTTGGGAAATGGACAAGCCTTACCATTCTGCAAGGGGTCAGTATTATTCCTCTCAGCCAATGAGAGCCTGGCTTTCAAATTATCTCCAGCCGATGGGCTGTTGGCTTTCAGGGCCTTCTGTCCCCTTGATTAATGGTACTACCAATCCAATGTGATCTCATGAATATTCGTATATGAAAAGATCTATTTAGGAATATTGTATTTTGTATCCAAACTATCTCCCTTTGGGCTGCTGGTTTTTGTAACATTTTGCCAAACGTCCCACTTGATTGATAGACCCTCCCAAAGCACTAAATGATTATTAATATATGGCGAGAATATCTTTTTAAGATATTTAAAAGCAACTCTGCCGCCCAGCCAATGAGCTGCTGGCTTTCGGTAATGGATCGACCCAGAATACTGGCATGAATCATGAATATTTATGAACGACTATGAATCATGAATATTTATGAACGACTAGAATAGACAAGTTTTGAGATAGCACATGTACATGTACAGTCGACCCCTAAATATCCACAGATCTTTAAAAGACAGAGAAATTACACTTTAATCACTGAAATAGCGATGGGGTTGCTTCATTAATACACGTACCTTTTGATTGCCCTCTTGAAAAGAGTACTTCCACCTAGTATCATACATGTGTAGAATGTAGTAATTTACATCACCTTCAGTGCATAAATGATTTATGATTACATAACCTTCGTGAGCTCATATCCAGCATTCGTCTTGATCGGTTTTTACATTTTTGTTTTAAAAAAAAAAGACCTTTATCTGCCTGACTGCCTAAGCGCAGATACTATCTCGGAACTGGCTTTTTGTTTGTATATTTAGAAAATCTGGAATTTCCTGACTATAGGCTGCCTGAAATCAATGCATCTCTTGATTAATAGACTTTAATAGTGTGAGCTCATGCATACATGTATTTATATGTGACTAGAATTATTTTTGAATAATTAGAAAAATTGTTACTATCCCCTTCCAGTCGACCACCAGATTTTCAATGCTTTGTGTATCTATTGATGGGCTTTGCTAGTGTGATCTTATGCAACTATAACTATTGTTGATCTCTTTGTTATATTCTACTACGCATGTTGAAATTCATTTGATCACTGCCAAATTGTGCCAATGTAACATTTTTAAGACAATCTATTTTATAACTACGTGTGAATTTAAATAAAAAACTATCAAAAGTGTCAGTCAGTGAGTCCTTCTGTATTGTAAATCTTGGCCGATTGCATCTGAATGAACTCACAGTCAAACTTGTCAAAAAGACCACCTGAATATAAAGACCACCTGTCTACAGTGGTCACTTATACATGTATTTACTTCCTCATAGAGAAAAATATTTGTTTTAGAACCTGTCGCGAGAGGCCAACCGTTTACAATTTTTTTTTCTTCGCCTTAGCATTTGTAGAAAGGTTTTGTTTATTTTACCAATGAAATATTATGTACACTGTATTTAAAGAGGAACTTTATCAATATAACATTAGATGAAAAGAATAATTTTTCATAGGGAAATAGTGGTTTTGCATTTGATTATGGCATTGCCAAATTGAAGGACTTATTTGATTGTTCTTTTAAATATTCTATTTTAGTGAATAATATCCCACCAAATTGCACAAAAAATGCTTAGTGATAATTGCTGTCACTGTTCATACACGCTTTATTAGTTTGAAATTTATAGCATGCGAAATCAAAAGATGAAAGTTGCGCAGATCGTTATAACTTGTTAGTAGTGTACACATATGTTGTATAATCAGTATATAGCGATAGCTATAGAGTAAATCTTTGTATCTGGTGGGTGCATTTAAAGCTTCTGAAAATACTCTGTTTTCCATAAAATGCATGAACTGTTGTCAATTTCTGACAGACAATCTTTATTAAATTTTGTCTAACTTCAAAATAGGTGTTTTAGTTTATAAGAAGGTGACATATTAAGTATTGTGAATATATTCACACTGTATTATATCTTTCTTTCCTTTTATAAAGGTAAGGTAAAATTGTGCAAATAAATTTGTTTGTAATTTACTTCGAGAGAGCAATTCATGAAAGATATTTAGATATATATATTGTTATTGTATTTTGTAGATTTTTATTTTAATAAAGGCACTGCATCACAAAAAAATTATGTAGTAATATTTGTGGATCTTTTTAGCATTAGTTCGAATTTGCTTTGAACACTATGAATCAAGAAGCCACAGCTTCTAAGCATTTAACAGTTATTACATAACTTAAAATTAGTAATTTCTACCGCTGTTGTTTTTTCTGTCTGTCTGTCTCAGTCTGTTTGTCTCTCACTCTCTCTTTCTTTCTCTCTCCAATTCTCCGTTTCCGTTTCTATCTTTCCATGTAATTTGTTAATTTCTGCGTTTTTCTGCCTCTCTCGTTCTCTCTCTCTCTCTCTCTACATTTCTGATTCTTTCTGTCTCTTTCTGTTTTTTTTTAATCCCGGCCTTCTTCTGCCTCTCTTATTTTCTCCCACTATCTCTCCCTCTCTCTCTCTCCTAATGGACATTCTAGTCTCTTATAAGTACTTATCTGTAATATAATATAAATGTACATGAAGGATTTATATGGTGATTAAAAGAGAAAAAAATAAAGATACATGCACAAATGACGCTAAATAATGAGCAAGACAATAGTACAAAATCCATGAAATTTGATATTCCGTGGCAAGATGGAATTTAGTTTATTTCAAAACATTGCTGCAAATCGGACAATTACTTTAAATGTATAGTTTCAATAAAGACAGGTAATACGTAATACATGACACGTGAAATAAACCGTCCCCCACATCAATATTGTGTATAGTCGCATGCAGGGTATTACATACAAACTTCTACGCAATTAAATAGTTTTTTTTTGTACGTTTTTTTTACTTTCTGTCTCCTAGCAGAAGTCGTCGAAATCGGTAAAATCTTATGCGATGAAATTTCGCAGTCAAATTCTTCATCATTGTCTATAGTAATTGGTAAATTGGTAAAACTCCTCAGCTACGGAAACATCGACTAATAAGGGTTGGGGGGTACACATACAAGATGATGATGATGAAGATGATGATGATGACGATGGTGATAATGACATAGACGATGATTTTAAAGACAGAAAGATAAACAGGATCGACAAAGGCATATATGGAAATATATATATAGTCATATATATCTCTCTACTACATGGTGCATAAATGGTACACAAGTGGTCATATTGTCAACATAAACATAGGGGTGCTCGTAGAAAATACTTTTTTTTTTTTCATTTCTTTTTCTTTTCGACGGGATGGGGGCCCGGCTGTCCAATTTGCCCATGGAAGAAGACAAAGAGAGAAACAAAGAAATGATCATCACTTTTACACACTGCGAATTAAGTCAGAATAACACTTACGTTTTATACAACTTGTAGAATCTTTAATAATTCATTATTCATAACAATAATAAGAATAAGAATAATATGCTTGGAAACTAGATCTAATAAATAATAACATGTTTGAATATGGAAGAATTATATTATACAATTTTTTTTTCCTTGAAAAAGTTGTTACATATGAATGGCTCAACGTGTAATGTACTCTATAGATAATATGTACTCCACAGTGAACTCTCGAAGTCTATAGCATTGAATACATGCTATAGTCCTCTTATACAAATGATATATATTCACATGTATTGATCCATATATAAATATAGATACAAGGAGAGGTTTAAGTACCTTTAAACTATATTTTCTGCATCCAAAAATGACAAGATTTCAAAGAAATACATGCGACACTCGACAATAGAACGGAGCCATTTTGTTTAGAGTTGCTGCAGACGATTATACAGAACAGTTGAGAAATGGGATATAAATTTCAGTTTATATTCTATGCATGCAAAGGCATATCAGAGGAGAATTGAGTTTATTTTGTATCTTTAAGAAAAGACTTTGATGGTTGGGGAAGAGACTTTTATCTCATCCCATTTTGGATTTGAGATTTTATACAAAACCAAAACATTTGAATTTTTTCCAGCTGAAGTTTGATGGGTGTCAAAATTGTTGTCTTTAATAGCCTTTACTTAGATTAAGAGATATATTGACTAGATTTCTTTTTAATTTAGTGGACTATTAAGATGTAGGGAAATTTTCTCGTTTCATGTAATGGGTCTACTGAGCTGATGAAAAACATGAAGTGCAGAAAGAATTTGCAATTCTCAAATTAAAAAAAAATCTTTTGTGAAAGTTGTTATTCCTTGCTTCTTAGAAACTATCCTTTCCATTCCTTTTTTATGTATATTTAGTTGCAGTCTTGAATGTATTCATTCCTTTTGGTTTATTGTATGAGATGACTTGTTCATATATTTCTCATTGTATACTGTTAAAAAAAATATTAAAATTGAACTGAATATACCTGCCGTTACATTTATTTTTTACATGAAACATGATTTGTAGTTGTTCAACTTTATTCTAAGGAACTCGGAGCTTGGTGTAAATGACTTTTTAAGATGTTCTTTCTAAATAATGTGGAAAGATTTGAGAGATTCGTATTTCATTAAGTTTTAAAACAAAAAGACAACTTCTAAATATAATAACTCAAAACGGACTATATTTACGATGAGGTAAAGCGTAATCTTGCATTCAAAATGGTGTCATTCCAAAAGCAGCATTTTAAATTTGCAAACAAAAAGAGGAAAAAAATATGTGAGTGAAAACATCAGTCTCCAACAAAAAATATCAAAATTTGGAAGCATTACAATCTCAAAGAAATAGTCGTTTTTGTACAACTGAGTTAAATAATATACATTTACATTTGAGATAGAATGAAAATTAAGCCATTTTGCAACTTCTGTACACATATGTGCTTAAAGATAAATAGTTGAAATCATATGAGGTGTCATTTTTCTCGGTAAAACTAGTGTTGGTGGTGCTCAGACATAAGCAATTTTTCTCCAGACAAAATTGCCTATTTTTATATTATTTTCATTTTATTTTATAATTTTGTTGGTTTGAAGCTATTGAAAGGATCATAGATGTGAAGCTAATGAAAGGATCATAGATGTGAAGAGTATTACTTCTGAAAAAGTTTAGATTAGGTAGTAACTAAACAAATGTGTCTTTACAGTTTAATTCTGGTAGAGGTAAAAATGTAATACTTGTCAAAGGTTTGATACAAATGGTGGAAAAGGAACCTTTTGGGATGTTTCAGTTTTAGCATCTCATGAAACAATTAGTCGGTGATTTTCACTGACTAAAATCATTTTCACAGACAATTTCATTGTCACCGACTATTTTCCAGGCCTCTGATTGGTCAAATTTAGTCAGCGCTGACAGTAGTCGGCTGACAAATGTTGATGAAATGCCCCCCTGGTATGTGATATTATTGATTTGGGTAGTGGCAATGAGTTACTAAAGATGTTTTTGAGAAGTCTGTTTCGGGTAGAGGAAAATGGTTAAGTGGCATTTGTGACAAGTTTGATTCACCTAGCCAGAGAAGATTGTATGCATTGTTCAATTCAGATTGAAGAACCAGGTTGTTTGTGATATTTCTAATCTGTTTCACTTAGCTAGTTGCAGAAGGCTATATGTGACACGTTTGTGTAGTTTAGTTCAGCAAATAGAAAAGGTTTTAAGTGATGTTTGTAATAAGTTTCTTTCAGCTAGCAGCAAAATGTTGTATGTGTATGGGAGGTTTAATTTCTATAGAGGCAAATTGTTAAAGTGACGTGTCTAAGAATTTAAATTTAGCGAGAGGCAAAAGGTTGTATGTGAAATGTCTTGAAAGTTTACATTAGATAGTGGCAAATGATTCAAAGTGGTGTGTCTAAGACTTTGTAAGCAGCAAAAGGTCGGATGTGACATTACGGTTGGTCCTTTTCAATACAGTCATATGCCTTTTTATGAAACAATAAAATCTTCAAGATGTATCATATTTACAGTTGAAGTAACCTGTACATGAAGACTACTCGTATTTCAACTGGTCTTCACTCAAACTGAAACTAGCAATAGTCCTAAGAGTACAATTCAAAAAGTCCAACAATTCTAGCCATAAAAGTCATACCTAAAATAGAACTCTATCTGCTGATTTCAAAACGGTAAAATCTTTTTCGTCACAAAGATTGAGGTATTCGAGATAAGGGGGTTGACACAAAATTTCATTGGTAACCAAGCTAGGGGGGTCAAGGAGTTAATGTTGCAGATACAAACTATTTGACCTTTCAACTTTGACCTTTACCCTTATGGCCTGTATCCACAAATAGATTACACTATTCTAGAAAATACATGAATTCTATTACCAGCTACATGTCTAGTTTGAGAGTAAAGTGTAATTATAGCTATTTATCTTTTACCTTGAATCTAATCCTCAAGCCGACGGTACTTTTTGTTTATGCAAACAACATCCCTTTAATATAGACATAATACCACTTTGTCACTTTCTGAACAAACTTATTTTCACAAAGATACTCTGATAAATCATTATGTTTGTTGAGTGACAGATATATTGCATGTTCGGAGCCAGAAGGGCTTATCTCTGTGGTAAAGTCAGTATATGATTTAACACCCTTTGTCTCTAAACAGAATATCTATTTATAATTCTATATGGCTTTCAAAACAACAAAACGATCATCTTCCAAAAAATGCTACCATATTTGTGGATACAGGTCTCCCTTTAGCAAATCTTGTTGCTAAAATTTTGTGAATCTATTCTTGTTTTGTACGCAGTGTAAAGAATGCCCCAACCTCCAGTCAAAACGGTCTGTACCTGCAGACTAAGGGTCAACGCACTTTCCTGACAAATGTTAACCATGGTATATCACTGCGAGTTTTATTCATTACTGTTTTTTCTCCCATAGCTCATGGTCTAGTAGCTTGATCAAGATTTCTTTTTTTAAGAATTATTCTATTTCAATCAAGTTGTTACACAAATTAGCTAAACATCTATACACATTACGAAGACCACAGAGTACAGGAAAATTTGATATCTTTTTCCATTCGTCTAAAAGCAAAGAAATACTTTTTTTTCATCCGATCAACAAGCAATCTTGAAAAAACGTGCAATTTTATACATACATGATAGATTGTCAAAAAACACTTTGCACAAAATGGTAGTCTCAATTTAAGCCATTCATTGTAATTTTTTTGTTTTATAATGTCACATAGAAGTCGTACATTGATGGGATGGAGGAAAAAAGTCCTGGTTTTAACATCTATCTTTTACACTATACTCTTTTACTCCAGATAAAAAGAACAAACATATAGTTTTGAAATATAACAAAAACGACAAGAAAAATCAGGATAATATGTTGGATGACTTAGTAATATTTGGCTCATACAAAAAGTTTCTCATCGTAAAATTTCTCTCTATACTCCTTTAAACTTCACATACTATCGTAACCATTCTAAAGTATAATTTGGCAAAAAAACATATATGGGTATAATAATTCCTCTATACATATACACTTGTGCCTTAGGCACATCGCAAATACATAAAATGTCTTTTTCATTCATATATATAATTATGTAAATATGATTAAAACAAGACTTAACCACTGACTTAATTTCTAACTAGCATCATTTGAATCAATAGATACATATAGCAACAATATCCCAAGTCCCACACATAAACAAAAGAAATCAAAAGAGCTGACTGGAACAAGTACTTTAAAATTTTCTACAGTGTTGGTTTGCTTCTTCTTGCGTACGAACAGCTACAAATGCGAGGTGATCAATAAGCAAAACATAAACCCTATCTATGAACTGCGGTTTTTCTTTTCCTTTTTTTTCTTGAACTCCACCATACGGTGCGAGTGAGGATACGTACTTGCGTTGCATTGCTATCTTCACTGTATTGGCATTTTCATATCAATTCCTATCTCTGCCTGTCTGTCAGTGTTTTGTACAGATGTCACAAATTCACCGCCTGGATTTTCGACATTTGCTTGCTGGTAAAAGGTCCTGATGTCTCAATTATAGCACCTGGTTTTTAGGTCCTTCTACCAGAAAGCTCATAATTAATCAGAATAAAATGTGTCGACCACCTATGAATTCAGAGCAAGAAGGCATTAAGTCTATAAAAAAGGAGCATCCATCTTTTTCTCATTACCCACTTTGACATACGATGCTTAAATGGAAACTTAGTGCTTACTGTATTTAAAAATTAAAAATTAAAAGTTTTGTATCAAGAAACTTTCGCATTAAAAAAAAAAGCCTCATGATTTGTAAATGACAGTGATTTTAACTCAAAGAAACGTTTGCAAATTGCAAAATTTCAGTGGTCCCAGTTGTGCTTTATTTATTCTGCAACATGAAACTTGACAAACCTTTCATGACAGCGAAAGTCTGTAGGTTTGCAGTAGTTTCTACTCTCAGTTTTCGTTGGAGCCATATTCAGACTACATGTACTTTGTAATGTACTCCATACAGTAATGCTGAAAAGAAGCAGGAACATTTTGTAGCTCAGGGTATATAAGCCCCAACCTATAATCAAGCCCAAAGTATCAATCAAAATCAAAATGATGAAATTAGTCAGGCAAATGTAGCAGTAAACTAGAGAAGAAAAAAAAACAATACAGAATGCTCATTTTTGTGTCTTCAATCCCAAAACTCACTTTGTAGTGACATAATGCCTTTAAGCTCTAAAATGTCATTTAAATTGAATCTGTTTCAACTGCTCAGTATTATTTAACTTTGAAATGACCATTTTCACTGTGTTTGTACCAGTTTGTCCTTGCTTGTGGGTTCATATTTCAATTTCACAACATGATATACACGTGGAAACCATAATCTACTCATCCAAAGTCATTTGGTCAAATATCATATACCAAGGGTCAAAGTGGCACAAACTCATTTCCTATAGTAAAGCGTTAAAGCCCTTTTGGCTCTCAGCAAATGATATATCATATCTGATGATCTGTAAACAGCAAAAAGGGCATTAACTTATAATCTTCAATATTCAATTAATGCCTTTCTTGCTCCAAGGAGAGGATATTGTTCTGTTAACCCATTCACTACCGAATTCGTTCATTCCAATAGCTTTAATACAGGGACCAGCTGGGTCCCGCAGGCAGTGGGTTAAGAGCCAGAATTGCACCGACTCGTAATATTGAACACAGACTTACACCCTTATGGCAGTGAACAGACAATAAAGGTACATTTACTGTTATAGATAATAGAAATGGCCCCAGAAAGTCAAAGTTTGAATTTTTGACAAAGTGATATCCAAGCAGTAAACCTGTGACATCAGACAACAGTGATAGGCAGACTGATTAGTATTTTTATAATTCATGTCCAGTTTTTTGTACATCTACAATTTCACATCCTTTTCTTACCTTCTCAACATTCCAATATACAAGAATCCATGTTTTACTTCAGAGGTCTGTTTCACTGACACAATTCTTTGAAAGCTCAGACAGAAATAATATTGTCAGCTGCTGGCATGATGGCCACTACAGCTATGTATTGTTGATGGCAGTAGCGACCTTTTGTTTGGCAGCCGCCAATATACGTTGACTATATTGTTGACAAATATATGTATGTAGTTGGGCTCCATTTGCTAGTGAAGTGAGAGAATGTATATATGTATTTGATACATATACAGAGGGTAAGAGAAACTTCCAACTCAATCAATGGAAACAGACCCCTGAAGTTGAAATCTCATTATCATTAAGATCAGGGGGTAAGCACAAGATGCCTTTGGTAGTGGTGGAAATATCATGCGTGATGTGAACAAAATGCTTTCCATTGGCAAAATTGTTGAAAAACACCACAGCGAGATCAGTTTAAAGCTTGGGGAAGCCAGATTACAATTATCACTTTGTGTGTTTGGAACCAGAAGTGCCTTAACTCCTATACTTGATCATAGAGTTAATGTCTTTTTGGCTCTCAATTAACAGACAACTTCTTACATGCTTTCAACTTTGCATATAACTGCATACAGGAAGGAATTAATGTGGTTCCCCCACACAAAAGTGATTTCATATTTGGTAGTTCGGAAGCCTGTTAACTTCTGCACCATTTTAACACTAAGGTGTAATATTTAACACCAACAGGCTTTGTGAAGCACTATTGGCTGGTGTAAATTTGGACACCAAATGTAAACACCAGCAAAAGCACTTGACACCACGGTTGCAACCAACCACTTACCCCAATATGATCTTAATGAGAATACTATAGTTCGTTCTTTATTTCATATTTCTGTCGACTGTTACTCCTAGAATTTCCTTCTGACCCGTGACCTTCTGCTTTAACGAATGTAAATCTCTGAATATAAATCCATTCTAAACTTTGTCCTGATTTCGGTGTCCAGCACCGAATCAATCTCTCACTTCTTATAATCATATCTCTCTATATCAATCATGTACTTTAACATGCTTTTTCATAGAATCTTTCACAACCCACTTCCAACACTTTGCATTGCCTGCCATCATACAATGTGTCCTTCATCGGCATACGCACTGCGCACGCCATTTATCGTCCTCGTCGACAATACCTTTCAAAAAACAACAAACCTGCTTTGCATCTTCAGAAAATAGCAATCCATCACAGTTGGAATGATTTCATTTTCAGGCCACTGTTTCCAAAAAGTTATCATCGTCTCTGTTCATAGATCTTCCTGATCAGCCATTTTTCTATGCATTTGTTGAGAGGTAATCGTGGCCACTGAAATACTCAGATTTTGTTTCAATTCAACTGCATCTATTATCATGATACTAGCAGGCAATTAGAATTGTTGTAACATTTGCACAATCATATTACTTACAGTGAAAACCAGTTTCGAGTGCTTCCCCAACGGTTTCTTTGCAGCTAGCGGGCCATCAGTACATTATCACAAGTTCGTAGCACCGATTCACTTCAAGATTCGAATTTTTCCCAGAACCTGTTGCTCGATCACACAAATCTCATCACATTCAAGTGTCTCTCTTGGTTTAATAGGAATGATTTTTATTTGCTAGGATCAATTGTAAGAATGGAAGATTCAGAACTTGGTCTCATTTCATTTGATGTGTCCTAGAATAGTTGGAAACTATTGCCGCAAAATAGACCTATTATCTGCAGGTTAGGAGTTTTTAATCCCTTGTGGAAAATTGCTCACTCTGCCGCAAAAGCACATTTCATTCTACCCTGGCTAAGCAGTTTTAGTGCATGGCAGTAGCATTTGGCTTCATTTTCTATAATTTCCAAGCTTAACTTTAGTCTGCTTGCTTAGCCCATTTTGCAAGATAAGTTGTTAAAGCCGCATGAGAGGAATACACACTGTCTGCTTTTGTCGTGCACTTGATTTGCAATTCTTAAATTTTACTTTGAACTAGGGAGAACTTACAGTCATTTGATTTTAAGTGGAAAGTGTCCCATGTTGAAGCCAACCCTGATGTCATATTGTGGACTTGATATACACACACACACACACGCACATGTACATCCCACAATACACTCACCCACCTCTGCACCCACACCCACATGCAAACCAGGTACATATTCCATTCTTTAATGACTACAAAAAAGGTTGAAAAGTCACTTGGAAAAAGGGGGTGCCGTTGTACTGTACGCAGTTCTTTGCTACAATTCGCTACAAAACTGGGAGAGGGCGATCCTTGATGAACATCGAACAAGCAGAAGTAACGTTCCACTGTAGTAGTAAGTAGTAGTAGTAGTAATCGGTAGCAATTGATGACAAAAACAAGCACGTATAATCACCGCATGTAATAATATCTTTTCCATCTTTTTTTTTCAAACACCAAAGCACAATACACATGAATATTAGCCTCTGGTTTGTTTGTTTGTTTGTTTAGATTTGTTTGTTTTCTGGAGTCTCTTTCCTCTAACGCAGTCCATTTCCCTGTCTCACGTTCTTTGCCGATACCCTCACGTCTCTCTGGAACTAGACGTTATATCCATCTTCCCTTCCTGATGTCCTCCTTTATTTCCTTCTCTCCCGATTTTTCATCTTTTTTTTTTTCTTTTTTTTTTTTGGTTGTTTCTGATCTCATGAGATGACTTGGCCACATAAAGTCCTGGCTAAGGTCATTGCTACGAAACAGCCGATTAGGTAGACTGTAACACGTGGAATACTGTGGATTGAGCCGCGGGCCGACGACGAGCTGGGTCGAATCCGCGTCCCGTTTGCGCATTTGCCGTCCTTGAGCAAGCAGTCCATACAGTTGCTCTTGGAGGAGATGTAGGTGGCGTTCGCACGCAAATCACGCTCCTCTGCAGAGGGGGAGAGGAGAGATGGAGAAGAAAGTGTGTTAGAAATGTGTCGAAGCAGGCAATATTGTTGATCATTCAAAAAGTTTAATGCCTATCATATTCTGGTCACAGTATTGTTTGTGTGGTACGAGATAGGGGCATGAAAGAATTGATCTTTGAACACATGCTCATGCACATATTACAACTTTTTCTCTTATTAAGCTATGGTCATAGGACAGATAGTTACGTCACTAAAAATCATACTCTTTCAAAGGCCAAATTCATGGAGCACCACAATAGTTCCTTCACATAAATATTATATGCTGGAGGGTACTACCTGTATTTGAAGCTCCATATATTGACCTCTGAACCTTGACACGTGCCCATGTCACAACTATCCCTCTAAATATGCTACGGTCATTGTTAGTTACCTGGACATAGAAATAACCTCTGGCCACAGTTTTGCTTGAAAGGTAAGAGATAGCTAGGCGCAAGAAAGAACTGACCTACGAACACACATGTTTGTCTCACAACTGTCTCTCCCAAGCATATGTCACAACTATCCTTGTAAATATGCTATGGTCATTGTTAGTTACCTGGACATAGAAATGACCTCTGGCCACAGTATTGCTTGTGTGGTAAGAGATAGGGGCATTTCTTGAGTACACGCAGACAGTGATCCCGACAAGGTTTGACCCGCTGGTTTTCATGGTAGTATTTGAGTTGGGTTGCACACAGCCAGTCTTTGTAAGCTTCCTGTAGATGGTAGACAAGAAAGAATGAGAACGGTTGTTAATCACGTCGAGATGAACGTGGTATAATTATATGATATTGGATGGCTTTGAGTGTGATACAAGAATATATTGTCATAGGGAGAGCAATATATTCTTGTATCACACAAAAACTAAGCCATATGATATTATCATTATTATCTATATAAGGCTGACTAGCGAAATAACAAAATTTGACTTACCTCAGTAAATATGGCTTTGTTTTCGTGTGATATCGATATCGATAGTTGAAGTTCCCGGATGACTGAGCAATACGAAAACATTATTGATCAGTCATCCGGGTACTGTGCTAAAGATATCAAATACACTGATTTATTGTACCACTTAGGAGCCTTATATAGATAATAATGTACAGTATTAGCAAAAATATAATTATATATAGACATGGTACATCTACATTATATACTGAATACCTAAAGTGAATTTTGCAGACTCTATCAAAGACACTCAAGAAGTCAACTTCAAGGGAATTTCAAGACACTATTTTGTTACCAACAATAATCATGTTCAGGTCATGTAATACATGTACATTATTGAATGTTCATGCATTTCAAATACATTGTAGGAATGTCACAAGGCTACTGAAATTGATATGACACGTACATGAAGAGTCACAAAAGGCTTGAAATAACATCATATTATGATCTTAATAGCTTTACAGAAACAATGCGATGCTTTTAAAGATTTCATCAATGTGAGACAATTATACATGTGTAAGGTACTGGGAGCATGAAGTTTTTTATCATACACAAACAATTTTATTACATATTTTACATTCAAAATGCATTACAAAGTCTTATTAATCTTTGAGAAGTACACATACAGAGTAAGAAGAGGATACAATAGTTTCTCATTATAAATTCAATATAATCACAAAATATACTTTTAAAATTCTTAAACAAGTATATAATGTTTTAAGATATACATGTACAGGGAAACAAAAGCATAATACAGTTTCTTTTTATTACAAACAGAATATACATGTGGTATTAATTATAAAAAAGGAATCTATTATAATGAGTTTTATCATACTCTAAACACTGTAACATGTGAAAATACAAAATAGTTCTTTTGAGTTACATGTACATGTACCCAGGTTTAAATAGGCCTACTTGATAAAAACATTCATGCATGTAAAATGTGAAAACAAACTGAACTAGCTTAGCATTATCAATCAGCTAAACATAAGTAAAGGCAACGACCCCCTCTGTTGTTGGTGAGCTGCCAGTCGAGCAGACGTGCACCAAGGAGAAGCTTTTGGGAACGTTGTGACCCTGAAAAAGGTCAAGACATGGTTTCACATCTTCTTCATTATAGTCAGAGAGAGACAGTCCTAATTCTAGCCCAAAATGTACATGTTAAAGCCCAAAATATACATGATCTAGCTAAAATTTTACAAGTGAAAAACCACAATGTACATACATGTACATGTTCAAGTACAAAATATATACATAAAACCCTACATGTACATGTTTAGGCCCAAAATGTAAGTGTTTAAGCCAACAATGTACATTTTCAAGCTAAGAGTGTACATGTTCAAGCCCAAAATGCAAGTGTTCAAGCCCACAATATACATGTTCAAGCTCAGAATGTACATGTTCAAGCCCATAATGTACATGTTCAAGCCCATAATGAACATATTCAAGCCCAAAATGTGCATGCTCAAGCCCAAAATGTAAGTGTTCAACCCACAATATATACATGCTCAAGCTCAGAAATGTACATGTTAAAGCACTAAGTGAACATATTCATGCCCACACTATACATATTGAAGCCCAAAACATACATGTTCAAGTCCAAAAGGTACGCTCCCACCAAGCATGTACATAAAGCAGAAATGTATATGTTCAAGCCCAAAATGTACATATTTACGCCAAAAAAGGTCAAGCAATGGATACACATGTTAAAGTACATACAGTATCCAAACCCGAAATGTATGTGTTCATGTAAAAAACTATTTTGAAGCCCCCCAAAGATGTGTATGTGTGTTCAAACCCCCAAATTATGTGAATTAAAGACAAAATATTGATCAAGCTCAAAACAAATTATCAAAGCAATGAATCAAAAGCATAAAAACATTAATATCAGGGGGGTGTTTCACAAAGACTAAGATCGACTTTAAGTTGGACTTAAGTATAACAGGCCGTTCGTGCCATTGTTTGCTCTCACCATTGGTCTCTCAATTATGATCTATAGATAATATTTTTTCCTTCAATAATGAATTACCAAAAAATGTAAGTTTTGTAGATTTTTTACCATGATTTGTACGTCCCTTGAGAGACCAATGCCAGTAAATGATGAGAGCAAACAATGGCACGAACGGCCTGTTATACTTAAGTCCAACTTAAAGTCGATCTTAGTCTTTGTGAAACACCCCCCAGGTACAGTACCCTAGCATTCACACAGAACTTGGAAGCTTACATGAGGAGGAATACTAAAATATGTGTTTAGGCCCGAAATAAAAAGTTACATATCCAAGAGGTAAAAGTAAAATAAAGATGAACGTAATCTGTTATGTTTGTCATTGCGATATCGTATTTTAATGAATTTCTACATTACCTTAATAATGGGTTGTCTTACAATGTACATGTGTATATGATCAATTCATACAGAAAAGACATCATTAGACATAAACAGACATTTCTATATTATATAATCAATGCACACAGAGAAGACATCCCCGGTGGGGTCACTCAATGTGACTTAGGGACCGCATGACCGTTACCAAAATCACGGAAAAAGGGGTCAATTTCAAGCAATGTCCGCGGACAAAATATTCCTCGAAATATAGAAAATAGGGGTGCACAGGTGTCCTCGAAATTGATAAATAGGGGTCAGGAAAAGGGAAAAGAGAAAACCGGGAAGAAAAATTCTCGGAGCCGAGTCTTGTCCTTGAAATATGGTAAATAGGGGTAAATTTGCGAAAGTATCCTTACAATCTTATAAATAGGGGTATTCCAAAGTTCGATTTTGTCCTTGTTTTGACGTAGAAAAGGGGGTTAAACTTCACAAAATGTCCTTGAAATTGACCGCAAAAGGGGGTTATTTGCATTTGTGGTAACGGTCATACGTGTCACCCTCTGCGGGGGAGTGACCCCACCGGGAAGACATCAGATATTATTTTCTTTGTGCGTCTTTCGGCATATAAGAATGCTTCCTTCAACCTGTGCTACCTGCCTCATACATGTACTACTGTACATACAGACTGGAAGCCTACATGATGAGGAATACAAGTGTGACAATTTATAACCATTGTAAGTTATTTAATAAGAGTGTAACAACCATTTACCTTTATACTAAATACAGTGTATAAGATTTTCTGAATTAAATGCTACTTCTGAACACTGCTTCTAAGAAACTCATACACAAACTACTTTATTATTTTCAGCCTTTTCAGCATGAAAGAATTGATCTTTGAACACATACTCATGCACATGTCACAACTATCTCTCTCTTTAAGCTATGGTCATCATATATATAAAATGACAATGATATATCTGTATCAATACTCAATAGTATAATAGTATAATAGTACAGGCAGATAAGCAAGTATTTGGGGGAGTACACAGCTACGTATCCTGACTTGCATGCATTTCCACAAAAATATTTTATTTAGTCATGATGGTTTACCATTTCATACTGTGCATTCAGCTGCGTAATGGCAATTAATATACAAATTGAAGAAGACAAAAGTCTGAATGGGATTTGTAGTGTTTCAGAGATACCATACATGCGTTTGATTGCTCTAGGCAGCTAGTTGAATTACAGAATAAAGATGGAAAGAAAATCCAACGAATTGTGTCGTCTGTCACTCCTTTGTGTGAACTAGATTCTACAAATTTCATCAAGCCTCTTGTATTTTCATTGATTACACATATATCACAAACATTTATCTACATGGATATGGATAACTTGTCCGCATAAATTTTCACAAGGTATTTTTACTAATGCATGTACCAAGTTTAAATATTAAATTAAAAACAGTTAGATATGAGATGACACAATCTACTGAAGATATGAAAACATGATTTCTTTTAAATGAAACCAAAAGGGCATTAAAGAGAAGGTCGAGTTCTGGGGAGAGGTGAACAAAATTTAGAGCGTTTTTATTGTTATTATACCAGTGTGGAAGAACATCAGAGAAAACATGTTCCCTGAAAAGCATGGCTCTTCAAATGCCTTCATATTCTAAATATGACATGAAACAGCTTAAAAATGAGGACTGCATTTTTATGCCACATGTTTGTGTAGTCCCATATACATCTTTCTGTGTACAGTGCTTGTTACTTTTACCAAGATTGGGCCAAATTTCTGATCATTTTGATGATTCCAGAACCTTGCAGTACACACCAATACTCATATGCTACACGATAAACTTTTTCTGATCGATTCCACACCATTTCTTTCACAATGCAATCACATAACCAGAACTCAACTTTATCTTTAACTCTGTGAAAAGATGATGCGTGTCAATGCCCTCTTGGATCCAAGCTTAGGTTTTGTAAACCTCAGAGAATGAGAATTTGATAGATCTACAGAAAAAAAGGTTTTAAATCATTGTAAAAAAATAATCAAATTGGGGGGGGGGGAATGATAAGAGGAAGAGAAACAGATGGCATGATAAGAAAAACAAATGAAAAGTAAAGGAACAAAGAAAAATGAAAGAAAATTATAGATAAAAAGAAACAAATGAAATATGACAGAACTGAAGAAACTAAGAGGGTGTGACAAGAAAGTACAAATGGAAAGAAATTAAGAAAGGGGAAGAGAAAGTGATGGAATGATAAGTAAGAGCATATGATAATAAAATGTAAAGAAAAGAAGGAGGAAAGAGGAAGAGAAAGAGATGGCGTGCTTGTGATAAAGGAAGCGAAATCAAGACATGCCAAAGGGCATTAGCATCCGACTCCTGAAGGCTGCCAAATAACAAACAATTGGTGCATCCCATTTGAGCCTGGACACGGCAGCTCTTCCCCAACCGACCAACTATCTCCCGACCATACTACAACACACAAGCCACACACAAACGCTCCTATAACGCTCCATTGCCGGCATACGACCATGCATATATATATAAATATATATATACTGGCAAGCAACACTGTACAGTCTGTTATATCCTATTGCACAATATACGGTGTGGAATGGAGTATAGGTAATATACAATGCAGGTATGCAACACTGCATCTATATGTACATATTTACATATTGAAGAGAAATGAAATAATGAATACCAAAGGGAAATAAAAAAGGGGGACTTTTATATTTTTCAGGCAGTCATATTGTTATCCAGTACAGACTTCTTATGTTTCAAAATCATGCACATCGCCAATAAATTAGAAAATACTCCAAAAGCAAGATATTGTATGTGAGGAAAACAAAGCATGTCATCCTCATTACAGGTAATTTTTACTTCTTTGTAATAAATTTGTTTGTTTTAAAGACATGATTTCTCATAAAAATGATAGAGGGAAGTATGGCATGGATACAAATTACTTTGAACATATGAACAATGCATTCTTAATCTTAATACTTATTGCCTACCAAAATAACAAGGTTGGTAGATGCTTACAAACTACAGGTTATGATAACTTCCAACCAAAGAAAGCTTTCTGTATCAGTCTTAATCCTGTTGAGATTGAGATAATAAACTGCTGATGTTTGTACCGAGAAACACATCAATGGATAAATCATGTTTTATTGAAAAGATACTTGTATAAATACTATTTCAAAATAAATTCAAGCAGCTCCTATATATATATATATGTATATGTATACAATAACTACAAAATACAATAACATAATAATTGGTCAATCTTAACAATACCTGATTATACTTGTAAATACAGGTGCTTGTACCACGTAATATACATGTAGATGTACCAACAGAAAATCATGTTTTATTTATATAAAAATTGTGTTGTGACAGAAGAGAATAGAGATACATAATACTGTCCTAAAATACATAATACATGTACTTTCCTAAAATACAAATTTGAACAATGCCTAATGTTTGCTTAACAATATCATGTTATATAACCTTGTCTCAATTGCATTGCAAAATATTAGTATACTCTCAAATATTAGTCAAACATACATGAATTTTTAGAGGTATGTTATTGTATTAACAAAATATGAAAAACATGATCGCAACTATTTTTGTAAAAAGCAGCTCAATGGCAATTTTTAATACTCCCTTGAAAATCCCATAGAAGTTATGCTGGGGTTACATAAACATGATTGTAATGTTTGCACCTATCAGAAGGTGATGGACGGGACTATTGAAATTGCGTTATTTTGATTTTGATTTTTGTTTTTTCTTGAAATAAGTTTTTTGATCAAATTAATCAAAAAGCATCAAAATAGTGAGCCTCCTGAGTCCCTTATCTTGTAGAGAAATTAAATATTTTTGAAGAAAAATGTTAGATCTATTAGTTTTACTTTGGGTTTTAGTTCTATTTGAAATACATGTACATCTATGATTCTGTTTTTCATTTATTTTTCAATGTAAAGTGATTTACTGTGTGGTGTATACATTGACTGAATGAAATGGAATGAAATGACATGGAATGAGTGGACTGAGCAGAGAGCGGATGAGACTACACTATGCCTGGTATTTATTCAGAACGCTTAGGCATGTCTAAACATTGCATCTCATAGACACAGACCAGATGGGTGGACTTGTTGACAAGGGTACATGGTCTCTGTACATGGGGTGTTCCATGTTATACCCATTACCATTGGGTGTGTTCATGCATTTCACAAATGGCGTTTGTAAAACGATAAACAAATTCAACAACCCATTGCCACGGGTGTGTTTAGTTTTTAGATGTTGGTAAAACATACAACAAATTAAAAGAAATGGGATGAAGTAGAGTAGATGGACTCAGTACATGTCACATCCCATGTTATACCCATTACCGTGGGTGCGTTCCTACTTTTCACAGATGTTATTTGTAGAATGTACAGCACATTCAATAAAATTAGATTAAATTCATTTACTTTAATATGCTCCTGTATCTGAATGGTCAAGTTTTGGCTTGTAACATGTGGCAATTAAGGTTTTACTCATTCCCATGGGTGTGTTTATACACTTCACAGAAGTTGTTTCTAAAACATACAACCAATTCAATGAAATTTGATATGATGGTAGATGGGCTCAGTACATGTGAATTTCAATGTAAGATAAATTGACATGGGTGTGTTTATACTTTTCACAGATGATGTTTGTAAAACGTGCAACAAATCAATGAAAGTGGATTAAATAAAGAGTAGATAGGCTCAGTAACTGTGACATTCCATGTTATACCCATAACCATGGTTGTGTGAATGCTTTTCACATATATGGCGTTTGTAAACATATAAAGATCAGTGAAAACTGGATTAGATTAAATAAATTATGCCCCATGTCTAAATGGGGTCATGGGTTCAGTACATGTGGTATTTCATGTTATGCCCATTAATATGGATGTGTTTACCCTTTTCACAGAAAACATACATGTACATAAAATTCAAAGAAGTTGGATAAAGTTCAGAAACACACACCCCTACATGTATGACTGAATATATTGTATATGAAGCCCTACGATGTAAATAGATGCACATTACACTGTGTAGTCTTCAAGGTATTGTTTAGCTCTTTGAAAATACATCTTGAAAATTAGTCCAAAAGGCAAAAGTAGGATTAATTTCAATTGTTTAGCATATTGTTGCCACTTTAATTACAGAAATTGAACAAAAGTAACAACATTTTGTAACTAAAGTGAACAAAGATATATAAGTACCTCACACAATAACCACAACTGGCATGCAATGATATAGAACATCATTAAAACAATGAAATTCCTTCTTTCTTTTTGTTTTAATAGTTATCTACTTTCACAGTACAATTAATATTCTTCCTATTCTTATTGTCATTGAATGGAACCATTACTCCAACTCAAACTTAACACCTATCATTTTTCTTGAGATTATCAAAGACACCTTTTCTAGGTCAAACCAAATACACAGCTTTAAGCACTTCCACCATCAAGTCAAAATGTTAAATAGCACTTTTGAGTAATACAATAATCTTGCACCATATATGCATATATAGGTGGTACTCTGACATCACTATTTTAATCAAAATGGCGACTCCCATGGGAGAATGGATAGCAAGGAAACTGCAAACTTTAGAGAGATTGTTTTCCTTGCTAAGAAATCAAATAGGAGTAACTTCAAGAAATTTTTAACTGGCTCACAATTTCTTGATAATTAGGGCTATCAACTAAAGTTTGTTGGGTTTCATTTTCCTTTAAAGTTATATATCCTTATGACCTGGTTTCAATAACTAGATCATGGCTCTTATTTAAGTTTCCTTGGAAAGGGGGGGAGGAGGGTGTACTCAATAAAATGCCCTTGAATTCGCCATAAGTGTCACAAAATCGGCATCCCTTTTCCGTTATTTTATCCTTTTTGTATGGAAGTGGCCATTGATTTCACAGAATAAACCCACACTTCTTAACCCCTTGCATCCTTTTTTGTAGAATGGTGTCTCCCGCGAGAAGACGCCTAATGACATTTCATGGAACCATCCCACTATGAATGGAGAATTTAGCATCAATTATTGACAGATACGAGTTGATCCTGTTAGGAAAGAGAGATAAGTGCAAGAGTGGCCTTATGAATGGAAAAGAATGAATGATGCAAAAGAATGAAGGGGATTCCCCGTAATTTCGCAGAATTTTTTTTTTCATGTGGATTTCAAATGGAAATGCCAAACAAAAGCTGAAAGGAAGTTTGGAGGATTTTAGAGAAATCAGAAATTATCTTTGGTCTTTAAGATTTGAAATACAATGACTTGCATTCTCAAAGAGCATACAAGGTTAAGAGTAAGACGTCATCTTCTCAATTCCATTTGATTACTTGAATTCTGTAGTTGAATCAATATAGAAAATTACATTCGTCATGATATGAATCTGGAAAATCATGGTATACCACAGATAAGCCGTGCATCTCCAAAAAAAGCCCAACTCAAGACTGCTTATAAAATAGAAGTTCCATTCAACCATGGGCAGGCTAAACACAAGACATTGACAGGTTTAACTGTGAATGTCTCTCCTTTAAGAACAGATTCCCAACACAGTATGAAAACCCGCCTTAGATGTGAACGGCTCTTCTATGTAGTGAGAAAATGAAAAGTGAAAAATATGTAAATTAAATATCAGATATAGCATTTGTCTAAACCGAACTCAGCTCAAGACAACTTTACACACGGAAATTCCATTAAAAAATGTACAGGATTTCCACTAAACATGATAAATAACTTCAAATGTGAACGGCTCTCCTTCCTAACGAGAAAGCTCTGAGAGACTGGAGATAGCAGGCATCTAAACCAAACTCAGCTGCATCATATCAACTTTGACCTCATTATGGTCCAACTGTCCCAATCTCTATAATCATTCCCACAGCTTGGACAATACTATAGGTTGCAGCATGGACCTACTACAAAGTAGGTCCATGGTTGCAGGCACAAGTCTGTACGGTCAGATAAATCTGTCTGTTTAGAGCCAGAAGGGCATTCAATCATATGCTTTGACATAGTATTAACGTCCCTTTTGCTCCAAACAGATGATGTAGCCATGGAGGGAGGGGGCACTGGTATAATGGGGGGGGGGTACAAGTCTTACTTGGTAGATGAAATTCAAATGTCCCCATCTTTGTAATCATTCCCACAGCTTGGACAATACTATAGATTACGGGCATGTGTCTGTACGGTCAGATAAGTTGTCGGTTTGGAGCCAGAAGGGCATTGAATCATATACCGTAACTCAGAATTAATGTCCTTCTTGGCATCCAGAATATATAAAAGTATAGAGTGGATCTAGCCATTAAAGGATGGAGGACACTTGCATCATGGGGGTAGAGGTCATACTTGGTAGATGAAACATGAATTTAGTGAGAGGGAGTGAAATCGGGTCCTATAATTTATTGTATTTACTAGGTTTCCTTATCTCCTCTCCATTTCTTTGTTACTCTTTTTTCGATCTCCCCTTTCTCTCTCTTCCACCTACTATTGTTTTGACATTCAATTCTATATTTTTGGACTTGCAAAACAGATACAGCACAATTAAGATTTGACATCTTGATCATCAAAAGTGATACATTGATCAAGACATTTTGTATATCTACTTTAGATATGAAAGTACTTTTAGTGGCAAGTTACATGAAATGTTATGAAAAATTAATACAATGTATACTCATATAAAAAGTCAAAATACTTAATTGAAAACTGGTGTTCACAGGATATTATTATAAGCACTGTATTAATAAGTAAAAGTTATTCTTTCAATTTACCTAAGATTACAATAACAACAAAGCACACACACAAAAACTAGTGAATTGAGAAATGACATAAAATGTCATATAAAAATCAATTTGGCTTGATTTGTTTGGTGTTTACATTTAAAAATAGTACTTACCGGGTACTATCAGGAAAATGCATTATACCATTGAAAGTTTTTTTATCTAGGTAAGATATGGAACTACTGCCTTTTAAACATACAAATGCCAACAACGTTGAACCGTATGATCTGGAATAAAATTAATTTGGTCTTTTGATTTACATGTAGACATCATAACAAAATATTTGAAGCTCATAGTTTGGCTACAGTATAGCAATATTGAACCCCTTATATCAAGTGCTAAACATGTTCTGGTGATTGGTACACTATAAGGCATGTCAAGCAGTCACTGTGAGGGTCTATCAAACTTCAGACTTTTTTTTATATTCTTTATGCTAGGAATCATAAACCATAACCATTTTCCTTACAGCATATAAAAACTAGACTGCCAGCCTGTGGCACCATGCATGCTCACTCAGGCGTGCAAAGGCACGAGCCAAACGCGACACCGTTGCCGTTGAGTCGCGCGGAGATCACTGCCACAATTGTGACATTGAGAATGCATGAAGTGCTAACTCACATCTTCATGTTCGTAAACATTTAATAACACCGAAGGTCTTGTGAGTGGAGTGCGTCGTCCCCCCTCCTCTCTCTAATGCTTCTGTAATTGAAGGTCGGAAAAAGAAGAACAAGCATATATCTAGCTTGTATGCAGGGTATCTAGGCAGGCACGCCATCACTGCTTACAGTTGCGAGATGACTTACTAAAACAATAGATTGGTATGTGAGCAGTGCACAACCTCTTTTTATGTGAACATAGACGTTACTGTAGAGACCCAACCTATGCCTTTGCAACATTCGCTCCATTTGCTCCCGCCTCTATTTCTTTTAATGATATAGGGTTTCCATTAGGTTTTATATTTAGGTATAGGATTAAGATTTTGTAAATTGTTTGGTCAAGGGTTGAAATTTAAATACTGATTGGTGAAGGAAAGGAACTTGGAGCAAATGTCACCAAGCATATCGTCTGTTGAGAGCCAGAAGGTTGTTAACTCTGTGTTGAAGGATAAGACTTGAGCCTTTCTGGCTCTCAACAGCCTATATGTCTTACTACCACTGTGGATGGTATTAGAGTGTGACACATCAGTTGCCTGCAAGAAGGCCATTACTGCCATTGACATAGCTCAGTAAGCAGACCTGAGCCATGTAGCACTGTGCGAATCCCCACACTGAGCCATGTGAATCGGCTTTGGACTTATATTGATCTATTTTCCATACATGGGTGGGCTCTGTTGATAATAAATGTAATACCTCTTTGTACAAATGAACACTACAAGGTTTCATAATTCAATATTCTCCAAACACACTTTCAGCCCTTTTGATAGAAGCCTTGTACCTAAGTTGCACCAAGGAGACCGACACCAGACCGATTACAGACCAAACAAGACATTACATTAACTCCAATGGTAAAGAATCGGTCGATTTAGAGTCCGTTTAGAGTCGGTTTGGAGTCGGATTGGCAGTGTGACTGAGGTATTAAGATACCATGCTATATTATTTCACCTTTTGAGAACCAGTTTCATACAAACTGAACCTTGATGCATGGTCCAATACATGTACAAACAGCTACTCTACAGGATAACATTTTTGTGGATGTCAAGAATATGGAAATTTTTGGCAAGATGTTGGTTTATGTGATAATTAATAACTGCTACTTACAATACATGCTCACAGGTGCACTGCAAGCCCATTTATGTGTGTTGTTAAACTGATGACTCTACAACAATTACCAAATTCACATTGAAAAATGATCGACAACTACAGGAATAATTGCTTACAGAACATAACAGTCATGTTCATGAAGTATGAATCACTTTAATGATTTAAATATCAAACAGCCATGGTGTGAGTGGAATTAAAGAGTAGTCATAAGTCATGAATACCATGGAGAATACTTTCTCCTTGACCTTAAAATATGAATCATTTCTTTCCTTTCTTTATATAATATCTATGGTATGAAGATTGTAGCAAGAAATGATTCATACTACATTACCACTATGAGTGTCTCATTCATTCATTCACTCATATTCCATTAATTATTATTGTTTATGACAAATATTTACACCGATTTGAGAAAAATAAAATACAGAGAATATTGAACTGATTGGTAGCTAGAACAACAAAATAATGGAAAATGTGGAGGGTTTTACTGAGAAGCTTATAGCTTGTTAAATGTAGATCCCCTGACTATTGACAAAAACTTGTTGTAAACATAACATGATTTAGCTAAGCAAATTAACAACGTAATAGAAAATAAAACAACAAACACCATGATATATAAATGTACACTATATAAAGATGAAATATAGAGATACAGTTACCCCACAAGAAATGTATGAACAGATGAAGAACATTATATTAACCTGCTCCTTCATGTGAAATACAGAGACAAATGTCACCCCTTTAATTCAACAGATGCATTAAGCCCACCACACAGTTTGGAAGAATTTGCAGTAGCATTTGTTATGAACATTCAAACTTCTAAAATCGAAATGATTTATGATATGAATAGTCATATGATTAATAAGATTTAAATTCAAGTGGATTTCAAGTTTCCTCCTCGGAGGAGAAGCTAAACCAGCTCAGAATGATAGCGACGTGATACCAGTAGTGCGATTGTCTACGATTTGAAGATTTTCTGTATCTAATATGATTGCCATTTCTTGGGAAATTGGATCGCACATCTACAATGAAGGTAACATGCTGTGATTTTGTCTGCAGGCACATGTACAGTCATACTTGTAATATTTTTCATAACAAAGACTATTACTACATGATTAGTCATGTGTGTACCGCTGTGATCCACATGTAATTTCAAGATGTTGTAGGCTCACAATTTAAATTACAAGATGGATATGTATTACAAATAATGTATGATAAACAGTACTTATATATTACTTCAAAAAACACAAAATTGACCACTAATCTTAAACATAATCTTTGCAATAAAATTTGTGACTAAAAACTTATGATAAAACCGAAAAAATTATGAATATAAAAGATTATGTATATGTAAACTCTGTCACTTCCAAACTAAAATATTGATTGTGTTCCACATATCTAGTGTCTATATACAGAATGAGAAAAAATGTTAAAAGTACATGTAAGTCTTTTTTTTTCATTTAAAGATAAATTTCACAAGATATTTACACATAAATAAGATCTTGTCTTTTTGCAAAAACATCCCTTTAATCTAGATTTTGATGTATAAAGAGTCAGTCAGAATATGCATTTTTGAAGATAAATCTTACAAGACATTTAATCATAACGTAAGATCTTGTCTTTTTGCAAAAACGTCCTTTTAATCTAGACTTTGATGTATAAAGAGTCAGGCAGAATATGGATTGAAGAGTCAACAGCACCAAATCAATATTCCCTCACATATGGCACAGGTTTGACAATATATTGACTTCATTCTGTAATCAAAGTGCACGTACTACACAGGATCTGCCTACTGGTGTGTGGAAGTAAATCAATTATGACGGAACGACGGATTTGACATCAAATCAAGACCGATTGCCTCTTTCGTAACCCGGCATCGGGACCTCATAATGAACACATAAACGGCTACTAATGAATCACAGATTTCACTTTTTCTCTTTACGCTCCATGATAATTAATCAGCGGATTCAATTACAGCTTCGGTTTTCAGAGCCGAGCCGGGCTGGCTGGTTTGACGTTCTCACGGACAATACAGATTTCACACGTATTTTGGCAGCAACATCAATTAGGGTTCCCTCGCACGTGACTCCCCATTCAGAAGCACGTACATGCACAGGCTGACAATCTTTCACCCACCTGCACAGTACCGTACATGAGCTGTACTTGCTATTAGTGTACGAAGGCTCCCAGGGGGAGTGAAAAAAGGGTACAGCACTGGGGATTCAATATCGCAGGACAATATCTCATTATCCAGTTCTGGTTAAACACCACCAACCAAGCAAGGCGTCGTAATCGCTGGGTTTTTCACGAGAATTCTTGCATGTCAAGCAGTTTGGCCGGCAACCATTATGAGGATGATGATTATGATGATGATGATGATTATCATGGTGGCAAAGTTTGTGATGGTTATAGCACTTGCATGAACACAGGTGTTTGGGCAAAATATAAAGCAAGCTGCTATAATAGGGCTATCCTACAAAATTTGTAATAATACATGATTATATTTTAAATGCAAACTTACTGCTGTGTCGGTCTGTAATACTATGGGGGTACGTATAGTAGAAATCACTGTATTTTGTGATGTTTGCACATTTTAAAAAGCCAGTACAGTACATGAAAAAACCATGAAAAAATCAATCAATCTTTTCAAAATCCACTTTAAATGTGCATTTAAATCTATGAATATAGACAAATGCTCATGTACCCTTTACAGCTCATTTTATGTATGTTATTACCAAAGATGAAAAAAAGGCCAGTCAGTCACTCAATAGTGTCTGACAGTGAAGTCTGGCAAGTAAACGGGTTTTCTTGCATAATTTGAATATTAGGACACTGCTAATGTTTAAATTTTACAGATAGGACATACATGTCATATTCATAATTCCTGCAAAGTTCTACAGAATTTGATGTTGGCTGCAAAAGTGACATAGTATCTTTAAAGGCATCGTTTAATAATGTTAAATCTGAGATGCATGGCCCTACATGTTATCAGTGTCTGTGATATGGTGTAATATTGAAGCCCTAAAAAAATTGCGCTTCAAAATGGTCATGAAGTGCCTCAAAAAAGTAAAAATCTTTGAGTGACCTGTTTTACCATACTCGTTTTCCCTAATAGACTGTAGTGTTATAAAAACCGTTAGGAAGACGAAAAATGAAATTTTGATTTCCAATCATAAATATCTTGATAATCAGACAGGCAATCGGTTTGTAAAAGTCATGGAATTCCTGACTGATCTAAAGGTTTATAATTATGATTGCAGCATGAGCTAAATCCACGATTTTGTTTCAGAATCTGAGGCAATGTTACCGAGTCACTTTAAAGTAGCAAGGTATCATATGATGCATTATTTTCTCCTCTGGACCCCTATGGAAATCAGCTTTTGCTGTAAGTGTGTTCAATCCATGAGAGGATAAATAAATGAATGAAGGAAGGAAGGAAGGAAGGAAGGAATAAATAAATGAAGGAATAAAGGAATGAAGGAAGGAAGGATTGAATCAATGAAGGAAGGAAGGAAGAAATGAATGAATGAATGAATGAATGAATGAATGAATAAATAAATGGATGAATGAATGAGAAATGGATGAATGAATGAATGAATGAATGAATCTATTAATCATATATGGATGTAAAATCCATATGAAATCAAAGGCCATGTCAATTTTAATAAATCAATACTTGAATTTCAAATTCTATTGAACAACATCTATGTATACATGAGTATATATAAATATATATTCACAATTGAAGGCTTTTGGTAACATCATGTGGTAACATTACTGAGAAGGCTTACGAGTATATATTGCAAGACATCTGACCATGTTATATAAAACACATACATGCTATCCATTTTCACTATCAAGTGGTATAAATGATAGTTTCAATGTAAAGAAATTTTTAATATGAAATTTTTAAAAAGCAAGACAAGTAATACCATCAGTTATTTCTCTTGATATCAAAAGTGAAAGGAAACTTTGTGTAAAATTGCTGTTTGCGTTGAATGTGAAACAATATTCAGCATATTGCTATGGTACAGTCAATTTACAATATTGCAATTACTTTAAAGGTAATACAAAATTTTGGTATGGGGCCATGAATTTGGTTCAAATGGACATATTGGAAGCAAAGGCGATCCTACAATATTCAGTGATCGTTGTCGCGGTTGAAGTCGAGTCTAAAGTTATGAAATTGTAAATAATAAACTCTTTATATTGTATAGCTCCCTCTCAAGGTCAAGATATTGATTAAGCCATAAAACAATGTTTCTTGAATAAATTCGACCGATTGGCTATTTCCGTTTGGAAATTATATATCACAACTACATATTATGAGATTTTCATGGTCGCAGCTACCATTGTATGGCCGTAAGCGCTATTTTAAATTTATCAAAATATACCGGGAGCACCGGTAAATTTTGATATTCAATTTTTCTCGAAAGCAGAAGTGTTTTAGGGGCTAAATTTTCTAGTGCTTATAATACATCCACAGGGGCATCCAAATATATCAAAATTGTAAAGAACCACTATCCAGCCAATTTTCAAAATTTCCCAAAACTTTGTATTACCTTTAAAGGATACTATGAATAAAAAATGTAATGTAAATTTGCTCAGTTTGCATTTATTATTTACAATACTCATCATACTGCTTTTGAGACACTCCAATTATTACACAACCTGCAGTGATATAAAAAGGTGCTATAATACTCCATACCAGAATGAAGATATAAAAAAGAGATCTGAAACTAATGAAATCGATCAAATCTAATGCTATTAACCGACTTGTCCATGATAATAATCCACAATCAGCTACAACACTCCAACAACTCTCCGCCCAAAAGCTAATTATCTATCATACATTGGCTACGTAATAATAATCGTTTTTAGCATCGGTTATTCACCCCTGTTGTAACAAGAAGGCAATAACGTAGATCAGGAAATCGTATGAACCCACCCCGCTAACAGAAAAAAAATTAGACCTAGCACTGTTTGTTATCATCCCCAGCCTATAACGCATAACACGCTTGACTACTGACCGAACCCAAATATGCGCTGATTAGATTTGAATGGCCCCCTTATCGTTTAGTTAATCAGAAAATTGATGTGGGGGAGAATAAAATGAGAGTATTTTTCAGGACAAATTTGCTGAAATGATATGACCTAAATGTGGATATGAATAGCCACTTATCAAACACTCAATCAGTAAATTGGCCATTCATAAAGCATTCACTGAGGTGCAATTATTGTGCACTTACGTGCGTTTACTTATCTCCTTGAAACAACTGTTACTGCGGTTTTACAGCAGAGTGGCAGCATTTAATAAATTAATCAAACCGTATTAATATCTGAAGTGCAATGATTTTCAACAAACTGAATTCTTAAACAAAATTTAGATACAACTTTTTGTATTCATATTGTTATCAAAAGCCAATTGGAAATATTTAGAATTGAGGCTTAGAACCTACAACTCAAATAATTCAATTACGTTGTTAATTTGTTGTTGCTTTTAAAAATGAAGATAAAAGCTATTTGTTTCTATTGACCAATACAAACTTCATGGGTAATCACAAGACTACAGAGGTGGTTGAAAAGACAGAGACAGACATAGAAAGAGAGAGAGAGAGAGAGAGAGAAAGAAAGAAAGAAAGAAAGAGTAAGAGAAACATAGATGGGTATGAGAGAGACAGAAAGATATATAATAGAGAGAGTGAGAGATAGGGAGGGAGAGAGAAAGAGAAATCTATGTGTATATGAGACAGGCAGAGACAGAAAGAGGACAGAGAGATAGCGAGAGGCTATCATAGCTGACCTTGATTGCGAATAAATCGTTGAACATGGCAAAGATAATTGAATCATGGGACAAGCACTAGGCACCAGACCAACGCTCTCAGGACACCTAGGCCTGTAATCATATGGACAGACCTATATAGTTAAATCTAGTTTACACCAGGTCTGATAGAGTCTCCAGAGAGTGTTCATATAGAGAAGTTTGGGGTCTGGGAATTCGGTAGTTCTATAGAACCCATTATCTGCTGGAACCAAATGTTCCCTGAATAAAGCCTCTGTGAATAAAAAAAGTCAGTAGTCAACTGAGTTGGGGTAACTTGGTGGTCTTACATATAAACTAAGACTACTTAAACTTTGACTAGATGAGTTTAACATTCTTTAGAGAATCTTTAGGAGGGTGGGTTGGTATTTAGTGGTCTTAGAGATAAACTAAGACTACTTAAACTTTGACAAGATGGGTTAACCTTATTCAGAGAACCTCTACAGGGAGACTTGGGGTGGTGGTCTAACAAAAGAAATTTATATTTAAGCTTTAGCTAGATGGTTATCTTCTTTTTAGAGAACTTTTTGCAGGGATACTTGAGGTGAGGGTAATTTAGTGGTCTCACATAAGAAAGTGATAATTAGCTGTAACTAGATGAGTTAAACCTGGTATAAGATTTCAATCGATCGATCCAGAGAGAGAAAGAGAGAGAGAGAAAGAGAAAAAGAGAGAGAGAGACAGAGAGCACTGGATGGGGTTAATTTTGGTGGTCTTACTGAAGTTAGGGGTAATAAGATATGATTAGATGAGGTAACCTGGTAAATATAATTCTTTAAATATAGGGATGGGATAGGGCAGACTTGTGGTCTTCAAGAAGAAGGTGAATGCATTTCTGATATAGTTCTATTATATGAATTTCTAAATATTGGCATTGATTGGTATCACTTCTATTGCATAAATGGAATATTAATAAAATAGTGATGTATGTCAGTGATGTTTTAATTAAATAAATGAACTTTCAAATAATTTTATTAATTATTTTAATCATTTATTAATATAAAATGACAATTCTGGTGGTAGCACACTACAGTTTATATCATATAGCTCACTCATTGACATGTTTGCACATAATATAGTCTTATTTTCATGTGTTGTTAAATTCGCATCTCTACAACAATTAATGAAATCTGCGAAAATAAAACTGTTATGCAAATAACAGCTTACATGGTATTTGCATCAGTCATCATATTTTATATCATTGCCTGAATTTCCTAGTCTTTTAAGCACCATGTGATGAGATTTATTTCACTAAACCATTATGTGTTCATGTATAAGAGCATTAGCAAGTGATGGGGAATTCCCCTATTGACATTCCATAGATAATACCTTTCAGTCATGCACACAACAAAATCTTATTTAGATATGAACATATTTGAGTACAGTCTGAAAATGTAGGAAAATTGTCAGCTGAGAGTCAGAGGAGTGTTAAATTGTATCATTCAAAGAGTCAATGTCCTTCTGGCTCTTAAAGGGATTGAGTATCTTTGTCTCAGATTCTAAACAAAATCCTGGATTTAGCTCATGCTGCAATCATAATTATAAACCTTTAGGTCAGTCAGGAATCCCATGACGTTTACAAGCCGATCGCCCGTCTGATTATCAAGATATTCATGATTGGAATTCGAAATTTCAAAAACCGTTTTTCCCAACCGTTTTTATTTTATACAGTCAATTGGGGAAAATGAGTATGGTAAAACCGGTCACTCAAAGATTTTTACTTTCTTGAGGCACTTCGTGATAATTTTGAATAGCAAATTTTGTAGGGCTTCAATATTACACCATACCACAGATGCTGATAACACGTAGGGCCATGCATCTCAGATTTGGCATTGTTAAACAATGCCTTTAACTGATGAATTTATAGTGATAGCAGACTTTAGTTGATAGTGTACAACTTACTCCTAGATCCTAATCAAATGGTTGGTCAAACCAAGTGATATGTGATCTTATTAACTATTAAGTCTATAATGCTTATTGATGCTTTTGATGTATTGATGCTTTTTGATAAAATAAGCATGTTATAATTTCCAATTCTAACCAACAATTTTACATGTACGATGTGTAGTAGTGTACATACATAGGTAAGTGTGCTTTAGTCTAAGTTAGCCTGTTAAATTTACTTGCAATCAAATATGAAATTGGCCCATCTTAAGACATATGAAACAAGTGATGCATGTCTTCATTTGTCTATTATACAATCTATCAGCTCTTGATGAGGCTGTGTGCACCTTGACCATACTCGGTTTAATGGTTGTAAGATAGATGCACAACGGGTGATCTCATGTTGATAGATTGATTTAACAAACTTATTTGCACATGTATCATGTTTACAATACTAAACTTGGGTTTAACTATTATTCCTTGTCTTATTGACATTGAGCAGAATGTAGTGACAAAATTATCATCTCCCACTGCCAAACAGAGTTGGCAGAATGAATTCAATATTTATATATCATTGACTAGTGAGCACTTTGAAAAGCTTGCTCGAGATCCATCTGACATAGCAACACTTAAAATAATGGCTTATACAGTAGAACAACTGGATATTGAGACACTATAACTTTGTGACACTGTAGGCCGCAAAGCTTGATATGACTGTACACATTACAACATTCCACGCATTCTTTTGAAGACCTTCCATAGAGCTTTACTGCTGCAACATGCAAACCCTATTGCTTTGTACTGTAATAGCAAATAATTTTACAGCAAATTTTGTGGATGACATCAACACAGACACTTCCATGACTTGTTGTTTTTGCAATAATCAGCACAGGCTACTCATAATAAATACATGTTTGCACATGCATTGTTAGCATGTTGTTCAATTCATGTAAATCACGAAAATTAAAACATCACAAAATAATGGCTACAATACATAATATCATTAAACTCTAATTTCCCACCTCCACTCCCCACCTCCAAATAAAATCATGTACAATTTTCCATGATAGACAATTAAAAACTGCTTTAGGCCTGTATCTCTTACAATTTTTAAATGAAAAGGATTAGCTTTAAAATGATTAAAAAGACTTTCAAAAAATCAAATCCTGAAGGGGCAATTCCAATAAACTATTGAAAGTAATGTCTTTATAAATTATAATTGGATCATATGTTACGTCACAACCATGTTCAAACATTTCAAAGGGTGCATGACACACAAGACCATTGAAATTACCTTAGGCTGATTTCTTGAAAATCTTCGCGATAGTGTCCTTTAACCAAAGAGATGATCGTAAAACAACTGGACAAAGAGACTAACCCCATGTTCCCAAAACATACCAAGACGGCAAATACTGCCGCATTCCGTGCATACCAGTCACAGGGAGATCCGCCAGTCGAGAATTCAAAGCCAACTAATCGCACGACACCGTGCCACCTAATTGCTATGACGTGAAAAGACCTAATGCTTCCGAATAACCCATCGAAGCTGATGGCCAGACCCGGCCATAACTTTCATTTGTTTTTGTATAGTGCTATTAATGGAATCTTTATTTTTATTTTGTTTGAGTTTATAAACACAGAATACATTACCCTTTCATAGTACCGGTACTCTCTCATAATAACCCTTTGTACATTCATTTTTCTTCTAGAATATTATTCTTAATCTTTAAAACATACCAATATTAACATCTCGCTTTGTTAACTTTTTGTAAACACATGGATTCATGTCCTATACAAGTATATCACTTTATACATGAACATGTACACAGCCCTCAAGCCTGAAAAGAAAAAAAATGAGTATACTGATACTGCATTAACCATCTGTACTTTTTCCAAACATCCTCATACATCGGTTGAAAACAGGAAATAAATGAAGTTGTTGTGACCATTTTTGAGTGGGATTATTAATGTCTACATTTACATTTCAAGCAGCCTTACATGTGTATGTCATACATTGAGAAACAAAAAGGGCATGAGCTCAGTGTGAAAGAGTATGAGTGGTATTCTCGAAAGCAGACTAACTTTAGTCCATGGTTTAATCCTCTGACTAAGAATGGAATGCCAAGTGTCCATATGAATATGTTTTTGAATAATTAAATCTGTCACTAAATTAAAGTAAAATGTAATAACATAAATAATAAACAACAATATAAATATGAAATAATTATGTTATCATGGTAATTTAGGGACATATCAAATTATTCAAAAATATATTCATATAGACACTTGGCATTCCATACTTAGTCGGAGGATTAAGCCATGGACTAAAGTTAGTCCGCTTTCGAGAATACCACCCTATGAGTAGATAACTGTACATGATAGACATAGGATTCTTGCTGTAAGATAACAGGAACATATTCAGCAGTTTTCATGATAATTTCTGGATTTACAATAATAAATAAAACATGTCAATAACAATACTAACTTACACATTAAATGGTATGCATGATTTCAACATAAAAAAGTTCATGAAAATTAATTTTGGGTTCATACCAGGTGAAGGAAGATAAACTACGAGAAAAAAATAATTGCATGTATGGATTCAACGCTGATCCAGGAATGTTTTCTGGCTAGGATATTACAGTGATTAGTAAGGAAGCAACAGAATCGCTTTCAATAATTCTTTTTATGCTTTATTTGATCCGCTCCGCCTCATGAATCACAGGTGACAAATAGTAGTCACGTTTTACTACAGCCATCTTGTATATACAGCACTAGGGGCATGTTTAAGCATGTACTTTTACAACCTTATTAGAAACAGGGCGCTGTTTCAAGAACAAAAAATGCTAAAATTCTATAACAAACTTGCTCTCAGCCAATCAAATGTCATGGTTTCAGGAGCTTATAACAGGTATTGTAACTTGTTATTGATAACAAGTTTTAGTATGCGCATGCCACACAGCAATTTTTAACCCCCTTCAAAGTTTTTCACTGCTCTGTACACGTTGTACCATATTTAAAACATGGCAAGGATTTCTCTCTTTATCGACTAATAAAAGAGAGAAACTAGGTTGCAAACTATCAGTTTCATATCAAATAAGCACATTTTTGTGAAGTTACAGGCATTTCAATACTAATGACTTTCTACTTTTAGCAGAACGACACAACCTGCTTTCTCTCTTCTGCCAGCAGCACAACAATATAGGACCCAATGAGTAAAATTGGAGAATGGAATGGAATTTCTGATGTGAGTAGTGCAGTAATTGCAATGATGACGATGGTGGTGATGCTGCTGAAGATAATGACATTGATGATGATGATGATGATGATGATGATGATGATGATGATGATGATGATGATGATGATAATAATAATAATGATGATGTTCTGTTCTTGAATAACAAATACGAGTATCACAAAAGCGCTCTTCAAAGAGCTTTGGAATTCATTACCCAGTTACAGTTTGAATTGGAAGAAAGTGTTATGATTGTCTAATAATATTTCAAAGCATGAACTATATAATTATATCTACCCTTCAAATACCTTGATTCTATTTCAGTATGTTACTTTCCATACAGGAAAAACAGGTGATCCAAAACTTACTCCAGGCTCTTTTTATTCAGCCAAAGATATAGGGTTAGGGTTCATGTGAGGGTTAAGCTTCAGAATATGCAATTTATCTCGAAGTACAAAGTAAAAAAAATAAATATGCTTGAGTTAGGAACCTCTCAAGGATATGAGAAGAATATTACAATAATTCCATCATTAATTTTCAGTTTATATGAAGTTTATGACCATGTTTGATCAGGAAATTTGATGAAACTTGGGAGTCAGGAGATAATGTAATTAAATCAGATTTACGAACAAGTCTTGGAAACATATCACAAATCTCATGTGAAGTCCATGATTGATTATACCCTGATCTCCCAGGTATCATTTGATTTTCTCTTGTTTTGACAGATCAAAGCCTTGCATTGCAGAGAAAACTCAAACAGTGGCATTTTTTCCTTCAAATCATGCTGTATTCCAATGTGCACTTTAGGCAGAAAATCTTGATAAAAGGGGGAATTTGAAGTAAGTGATCGCATAATGGGTTTCCTGGAAAAGTTGTTCGCGTTGGACATCCTTCATTCTGAGAAGAGTAGCTACCTGGCTGTGTTACCCAGTAAACACAGCCAGGTAATTACTTCACCATTCTTCTAGTTTCTCTTCAAAGAGACATGGATGTAGAGAAGGTAAGCATATTCAAGAAACTTGATCACCAGTCTACAGTTTTTGAGTTTTATGAAAAATGGAATTGACTACATCATAAGTGCTTCATCCTTTGATAAGGGCATACAAATGGGCTAGGAAATTGTTGTCTGCCTCAAGAAGGCCATAAAAACTATGTATTAGGACAATGACAGCTTTCTAATATAAGAAGCTGAAGACAGCTTACAGAATAGGTGAATAAGTCAAAATCTAAGGATTTTGTTTAACTCCTTTATTTGCATGCATAAATTAATCAAATGAACTTCAAAATTAAAATCAACATTAAAGGTAGAATTTGCCATTTTAAGTGAAAATAACTTAGTTATGAAGAGATACATGAATATAAAAGAAAATGCTATTAATTTCATGACTATATAACCATCATTTAATGGTTTGGCTCAAACACTTTTAATTCAGAGCTCTAAAAATACATGTATACAGGATGCACGAGACCATTTTGGGGTTTCCATATTACATTTGACTCACTTCCTCATTGTTTATCTCTCTCTCTCTCTCTCTCTCTCTCTCTCTCCCTCTCTCTCCCTCCCTCCCTCCCGTCTTCTTTTTGTTACGCACAATTAAGCCATTTAAACTTTGTGCTAAAGATTCTAAACAGTTTTTACTGCTCAATCATGTATTTCTTTGCTTGAGCATAAGCTAGGAATATGAGTGATCTGATCTACAAATTCAAATTCAAGAGAGACTTTTGCAGATTTGAATACAATTGCAAAGACTTCCAAGAAATCAACTTCAACTATTCAAATTTATTTATATTCAATTAAAATACCCTTTTGTACTGACTAGAGAAATCATGTTTGGATTACAGGTGACTTCTTCTTCTTTATTTCCTTTTTCTCAGTCTGTGGGATTATGATTTTGTAAAAATTTAACTAGAAAATCTTAAATACTTCTCAGTCAGGACTTTATTGTGTTCCAGGGTGTGTAAGCTTGGACTACGACTAAACTGAAAACTTGCCAAAATCTGTGACAAATATTTTTAAATTTTTAAACTTCCAATAGAAAATCTTAAATACTTCCCATCCAAGACTGTATTTTTTGTGAGGTGTAAATTAGGCAGAGCACTGATCTGAAAACCTGTCAAACTTTATGATTGATATTTAAAGATAGATTTTAATAAGAAAAATCTTAAATATTTCTCAGTCAGGAGTGTGGATTTTTTTCACGGCCAAAGCTGGCACAGGTACAGATCTGAAAACCTGCCAAATGCTATGACATCACACAAAAACATCCTGGCTAAATAATCGGGTGGGTTATATTTGGCAATCGCCTGCCTCTCATGAATCCAACCCTGGGGAGAACTCCTTCCTATTTGGTGCCAATTTGGGAAACAAAATCCAGGGACCCAGTCTAGATGAGGAGGATTCTTCTTCCCCCTCCCCTCCTCTCTCTCTCTCTCTCTCTCTCTCTCTCTCTCTCTCTCTCTCTCTCTCTCTCTATCTCTCTGTCTCTCTCTCTCTCTCTATCTATCTCTCTCTTCATCTCCCTGTCCATCTTTTCCTATTATTCTCCATCTTTATTAACCTCTCAGTCTTTCTCTATCTTTCTGTCTTTTTCTCTCTCTGTTTTCTATCTTTCTCTGTTATTTTCTATCTCTCCATTTTTTCTCTCTCTTCCTCTCTATCTCTCTCTCTTTTCTTTCTCTGTGCCTCTCTCAATCACTCGGCTCCCCTTTTTTCTTTGCCTCTCTCCATCCCTCATCCTCTATCCTACTCTATCTTCTTTAGTTCCTTTCCTTGACACACACACTACCTCTCTCTCTCTCTCTCTCTCTCTCTCTCACTCACTCACGTGCTCTAGTCCTCTCCCAAAATAGTCTTTCCCTGTCAAGCTTGTTTTCTTCCTTTCTGTACCTCTCCGCTTTTTATCTTTTTTTTTTATTTGCCCATTCTAACCTCTCTCTCTCTCTCTCTCTGTCTGTCTTTCTCTTCCATTTTTGTTCTTTCTATCTCTGTCTGTCTCTCCCTCTCTCTGTCTCTCTCTTTCTCTCCCTCTGCATCTCTTATTTTCCCAACAACATCTCTGCTGAAGGATAACATGTAATAACATTTTTCCATGGAACAGAATGAGGCCAGCAGTAGATAGAATCTTGGAAAGTTTCCAACTACTCCTTCCGCAATGGGTAAACATTGCAACCTCTCCCCTCCCCTTCTCTCCCTCTATTTTTCTCTCTTGATTTATAGCATCAAGAAAGAAGGTGTAATTTCATATTGATGTGCAATAATTTGATGAGGTTTATCCACCATAACAAATTTATATATACATTATAGGCCCAATGTACCAATTTCAATAAACAAAATCATACGCTTGACTTTAAAGGTATAAGCTATAAGCAGTAATTTCATATCTTGAGTAGATTGACAATTGCACCAATTTGCAAGTTCTCAAACACAAAACCCTTGCAAAAAATAATGGCTTATACAGTAATCTTGTATCATTTTATGTGATCATAACCATCATGATCATATTGATGCTAATTGTATAAGATTATCTAAATTAACATAAAGTTTTAAAAATATATACATTTATAATCAAACCTTCTTTAGCAACCAACTGTATAAGAAGATCATCTCTCTCTAAACACCACATTTTTAATTCCCCATGACAAAATTTCTTATTGAAACTTGAACTAAAGGAACTTGTGCATACTTCTCCTGCCTACAAAGACCACTTTCCATCTCCCTTGAGCGGTGTTGATATAGAGGGTTTCTTGTATATGGTACAACACTTGCTTAAATCAAATTCTGTTTAAAACTATATTTCTATGTATGACAAATTTGAAGACAAGAATGGTGGTGACAAAGATGTGAGGAGCGCATGCATCATATCTTAGGTTATATACTCTGGCAGTGTAGAAGTGAATCCCCCTAGGAGATATGTTGAATAAACTATAAGGATAGATGATGGTGGTGAATCGCCGAGAGTGACAGGCAGAGCTAATTGTTTAAGAAGAAGATACAGGGAGATACGCTGTAGAGTAGTGCTTTCTACAATAGATGTCGTGGTCTAGGGGTGACGTCGCTGATCTGTGGATCACATGTTTCGCGGTTCAAGTCCCGCCGTGGGACTGATGTCCTTTGGCAACGCATTAATCTAGATTTGCCACTCTCCACCCAGGTGTTAAATGGGTGCCCGTAGGATGCAAATTTTAACGTGGTTGGATTGGTATGTGTGCACTTACAACATGGCACCTGACCGGAATACTCCCCGGAGCGGAGCATGTGCACTACCATGTGTGGATTAGCAACTGAATCCAAAGACCGGAGAAATAATATTTACAATGTAAAGTGCTTTGAAAGGTAGTATTCAGCTCTTTAAAAATGTGACTATTATTTAATATTTTCTGAAGTTATTCTTATGTGTATTTAGTTCTTTTCAGTCGGTCACTTCCTGTAGGTTATTCAGGATTGATTTATGATTGATTTAGTCTGGCTGCTTAGGAAGGGGAACCTATGACTTAAAGTCCTTTCCGAGGGACTTGATAATGAGTATTAATGATTTCTTCTCCTTGGTCTGTTTAAATCTTCCCTATCTCACATAGTGATTTGCCCCTTCTATGGCATAGAAATTTAAGCGTTAAAGGTATAACACACTAACAACTCCAACCAGGCACCCATGCAAACAAAACCTCATATCCCATGTATCCTTCATACAAACCCTATCCTATCAAATTTGACCCTTTCCTCCCATATTGCCCATTTCCTCATTATAATGTGATTTGCCACTCTTGAGGCTTTTTCGAAGATGACGCCGCAAATCCGCTGCGTTTTTTTACGATACACAAAAAGTGTAATGCGCTTCACATTTCTGTAACTTATAACTCCTGTACCATATCTGAACGAGGCTTTAGCAAACAAAGTATTAAAGGGATTGGGTATCTTTGTCTTGGATTCTAAACAAAATCCAGGATTTAGCTCATGCTGCAATTTTTTTAGGGCTTCAATATTACACCATATCACAGACGCTGATAACACGTAGGGTCATGCATCTCAGATTTGGCATTGTTAAACAATGCCTTTAAGGTATAATGACTAAGAAGTCCAACAAGGCACACATGTGCTCCCCCTTGTCTCCAACAAACCCCCTACCAAACACAACCCCTTCCCTCCCTCCTTGTCTATATTCCCCTCTTCTTCTCCTCTCCTTCTCCTACCCTCTCCTTCTCCTCCCCCTCCTCATTGCTTAGTCCACATTGTTCCCTAGGACGACGTGACTTCAATAATCATGAAGTTGGGAGCTGTCAGCACCTCGAGGCAGTTCTTGAATAAAGTATGATGATGAACGACATTACCGAAGTCACACTGACATGGCAATTTAATTATTTTAGGAAGTGCAACAGTCTTTGCGTGTTACTGCTTATTCATAGAATGAAAAGGAATGTACATGTATCTTGAAAGAGGGACAATAATTGCAATGATGATGTTTTAATGCTTATGGTCAAGGAAGATAATACTTGCTTGTAAACACATGTATGCAACCAGCGGACCTACAGCCCATACTTTTTCTTTCATATAGCGTTCTTCAGCTAAAGTGGCAAATCAAGTTTGGATTCCCATGTAAATGTGTAACAACATCATCTGGCATGACAGTTTCATAGTTCAATTATTTAGTTTTTGTGTTCTTGCTCACTCTAATAATAATATTGGATATTTTTATAGCACACATATCTACCATGCAAGGTGCTCAAGACGCTCCAATATTACCCAGGCTCTGCTAGGTTACCGATTTCGGTGCTCACAGCATTCAAGGAATTCCTTCCTACCGGTACCCATGGGTGGAGAGTGGAAAATGTAGAGTGATGTCTTGTCAAAAAGCATCAATGTTGGGCAGGAGTCAAACCGTGAACCATATGATCCACAGTCCAAAGACATATCCACAAGTCCACAAATAGAAAGAGTGTATGTTGAAGGGCAGGCAAACCTATATATATAAGGACCCCTCAAAAGTCACAAGAAAAGATACCTTGATAGGCAGGTGGTCTGTAAGTACAGGTTCTTTAAATATAGGTTTCAATGAGAAATAAAGTTCAATGGAAATGGTAAACCTGGTCATTATAGGCAGGTTTTTTTCTATACTGTTGGTTGCTAAAGCAGTTTTGACTATATAATGATGATGATGTTTTCATTTCAATTCAATTTTAAATTTTAAAGGCAGTATATGCTTGTAGATAAGCAACAAAAGAACCTAATGCTAAAATGCTATCAGAGGAACCAGGTATTTGGAAATGAATGCCTTACCAAAGGGTACTAGCACATCAACTAGGTTTTGAACCCAGGACCTCCTGGATTCATGACCACTGCTCTACCACTGAGCCCTTAGGACTCCATGGATAAGTGAGGATACTAAAAAAAAATCATTTTAAACGCAGCAAAATAGAAATTTACCGTAAGGCTTTTGGTCAATATCATTTTTAGCAAAGGAAGTTAGTCTGCAGTCTAAGTTTTCCTTTTGCTAAATTTGGTTTTAGACCCTGGGTCAGGCTCAACTGAATTAGTAAATTACGGACCTAAATGGCTTATTTGGTATCAAAGGCAGAGTGGGGTTTTAAACTATAGACTACCTAAAAGTTATTACCATCTATCCATCCCACTTTACCAAGCAGTATATTCCCCGATCTTGATTGCTCCATCTTTGTTTACAAGACTGGAGACGGTCGCTAAGCAACTAACGTTATCTCTCTAGATAACTGGAAAGGAAATTAATGTGTTTCATTAAACTTACACAGGTATCTCTCGCTATACCAGTCTTCAAGATATGAAATGCTAAAAATCACAAAAAAGGCATGAATCACCGCTTTTTTATGAGGAAGAGGTGACGGGATGACAATAGGCTGGTAGTTGTGCCTTCTCTCATTCAAAATGGCTGACAATTGCATCAAAATACTCGCATAAAGTTTGGTGGCATTTCAGGAGTAGCGAAAGATCTCTTATTATTATTATTATTATTCATTTGGGTATAATATCAGAAATTCACAGTATATACATCAACATAGTAAATACAATTATCTTAGAAATAATAGAGAAAGAGAAGGAAATAAGAAGCAAGGAGAAGAGGAAAGAAATAGTTACCTATGGGCCAGGGTTTGCAAAAGTGAAATGCTTCACTGTTGCCCAGAGGCATGCAAGCCCTCAAAGGTTACCATGTAGAAAGATAGAAAGATATTGCACAAGCCCATATACAAATACAAATATTACACAATAAAAGTACATTAAAATTACAATGGTTTTTAAAAAAATATATAAAAAACCACGCCTAGATTTCACTCCTCCATTAACTGCCATACCCTATACCTCAAAGTAACAAAACTAAACTAACTATAGGGGCAAGGGGTGAAAAAATTCTGCAATAAAGTTTATCAACCTGTTTCAGATTACAGTAATAAATAAATTCAATGGCAGAGTTAACAGTATCGACACATACATTTATTGTTTGGTGACAAAAGTTGGCAAGAGATTTCTATGCAACGTATATAGGTACATGATGTAAAATGCTAAAGAACTGTCCAAGAATATTCACAACACTTTGCAATGGTTGTCCATTGTGTTCCAACATAGACATTTTTTTACACAGAAGTTGGACTGTTCTTTAACATCTTACATCGTGCAACTCAATTGATTAGATAAATGGCAAGGAGAATATGAAAATAGCTCCCTTTATATCAAGGCACTATATCAATGCCTCAGTTTGATACATGAAGATGGATACTTGCATGTGCGTGTAGTGTACATTCACATATAACTGGGTCTAGACGTTCATGCAGTCTTTAAGTATAGACTCGCTGCAGTGAATGCCTTAAAGATTAAAAGGTCATATATCACGAATATATGGTATGACCTTATGGCTCATTCCGCTCGTTCATGCAGGCTTAATAATCGCCTTGAAGTTCAAACGATCATATATTCACAACGGTATCATAAGACCTTCTGGCACATTCCATCGGGATGATTTCTCTCGTTGGTGACAAAGAGGCATTCCAATTATCTACATCAAGACGCCCCGGTGATGAGGGAAATCTTAATTAGATGTCGTGGGGGAGACGTACCATTACATCACAATTACTTTCTTGTGGGCAGTCTATATACAGTACAGTACATGCATCAATACATGTACATGAATTTGCAATGTAATGTTCACAGTGTTGATAGTATGTTGCTCATAATGAAACAAATGAGATTGTATGGTGGTTGATAGGTTGGCAGAGGTAGTGGTATTTAGTAGTGGTAGTGGTGGTGGTAGGGGTTGTGGTTGTGGTAGTGGTATATGGTAGTGGTAGTGGTAGTGGTATGTAGTATGCCGTAGTGGTACTGGTAGAAGTAAAGGTAGTGGTAGAGGTACTGCTAGAGGTATGGGGCAGTGGTAGCGGTAGTGGTAGTGGTAGTGGTGGTATTGGTAATAAAAGTGGTAGTGGTGGTGATAGCCTTGGTAGTGATAGTGGTATTGGTAGTGAATGTGGTATGGGTGGTGAAAGTGGTAGTGGTGATGATAGTGGTAGTGGTGGTGATAGTGGTAGTGGTGGGGATAGTAGTGATGGTGATGATGTTGATGGTAATGAGGATAGTGTTAAAGGTTGTCTTGGTAGTCGTGTTGATTATGGGAGGAAGCAAGATGGTGGAAGTAATGGTAGTGAGAATGACATGATTGTAAAGATGGGGAGAATTTTAGTGGTAGTGATTAAAGTGGTGATTGCATGCTGAGATGGTAGCAGTAATGAGGGTATTATTATCAGTGATGGTAGTAATAATTTATTTGAATCAAGCCCAATAAAATTGTATTTACAATATTTGAAATAGTATGTGAATGGGAAATTAATTGACTAGTTTGTAAGATTAGCATGGTAGTTTTCTAGACTTAGTTGACTAAATAGAATCATATATCTTTGCTTAAAAAAGGCACAGCACTTTTAAAAGTAGTTACTGTATATACTTAGCAGAAGTTGCATGTAGAGAAGAAGCGTATAGTAGTACATGGTAGTACAACAAAACAAATACGATTATACCAGCACAGGACATCTCAGTCATAATATCAATAATTCATAAAAGTACAAAAAATTGTTCGAGCTTAGGGTATGTGTTTATCTTCCTAAAAATTAAACTTCTCCATACAAAAATTGAAAGGAGGTCACAAAACATAATTCTATAACAGCTTACAATAAATACTGTTGCAATAAGCAATCATCAGGGAAACAGCAACATTTGCTACTTTCATATCTCCTTTAGATTACCAACATGGTTGAGGTATAAACGTCCGTAGAAGTTGCAGTTCAACAGCAAAATGCCATAGACAGTTAACAACTAAACTATCCATACCCTTACCAAGTTTTATAATTTTCTAAGTATGTGAAAAATTGATTTGTCTCAATATATGTTTCTTGAGAATGTGACATATTAAAGCTTACATCTAAAAGTAATCGTCAAAGGCCCTAATTCAACCAGTCCACCTTTCATTCTTGAGTTATGAAAAACACTTAAAATATCCAATTTTAAAAGTGTATGAATAATATAGTTGCTATCTGTATGGGTGAACAATAATATTGAAATCCCAATAACATATTTTGAAGGCTTGAGTCTATCTCTGAGTAAAAAGATCCAACATCAAGGATCTGTGCTCCTTCCATTAATAATAATTAGCAACTCTAAAATGTTAGGTACACGATTTTAGTATATTTTGTACATGTGAACAAAATACCCTGCTTTTGCAAAGTGTGATTTGTTGAACAGCATTTTACAAACATTAGATCTTTTTTAATGATTTTTGAGAAATTTCATGTTTTTTAAATCAAGTACATAAACGTTCATATGTAATACAATACAAAGCACCTTTTGTCCTAGAACATCATGATGCCAAGTTAAAAAGTAGAAATTAGAAGTGAAAATTTTCTTCCTAAATATAATTCAGAAATTCATCATGAATTATCAAACCTGCAAAGATGCATTCATATGATTCAGAAGTAGAACTACACAGCTTAAATATGATGAGGTGGAAATGCCCCTTAAGATCAAGAGATGCTGAGAGGGGGACCAGGATGACATATCCTCATGATACAGGCATGTGTCGTGATAAATTCCTTTCTACATGTAATTCAGAACTTATCATGAAATGACCTTTCAATATCAAACCTACATGCGTGTAGATAAGTACATGCATTCAAATAATTCATAAGTAAAGATATGTACTTTAAATATGAAGGATGAAATGATTCATAAATGAATGTATATGGTTTAGATGTGATGGGATGAAATTCCCCTTTAAGGTTTAGAGGCATAGAGAGGAAGAGTCTGTATCTCATATTCTCATCATAAGGGCTTGCATGTTAGAGGTATAGTTAAGCACATCCCAGCCAGCTGAACGGAGAATTCATCACATCTTATGCAACATCAATTCGCTTCTCTGCATTATACATGCTAACTTCTCCGACTTGTCTTTCACTCGTTCGAACATGCCAACGCACTCCCCCCACCACACACACACACACATGCGCGCAAACACACACACACATTATCTCATACACGCAATAGTTACAACATGCAGTTCTTAAAGCCATCAGCAAGTGCTTTTTTCCATCTTACTATCTCTCCATCTCCCCATCTCTCTGCCTCTCCCCATCTCTATCCTCTATTCTCGTTAGCTCCCGATAGCAAACACACACACACACACACACACACAGCTTCCCTCACCCGCCGTCCCTCACGCATACAAGCATCGCTATGGACGGGACTGCACGGCGCGACGCTGTGCAGGAAATATATCCTGCATGCGAGGTCTTCACCATCGAGCCTGTGCATAATATATGTGGGATCCCGTAGCCGCTCTACACTACACTCATGTGACCTAGATTGTCATATATACACACGCTCACGCTCCGTTCGTGTCTGTCTTTGATGCTACTCATCAGCCATAGACGCTCATATCCAACACAGCAGATGACTTGCAAGAGGATGTTGCGGATGAGGGGGTGGTTTAAGTGAAAGTACTACATTTCATAGTTTGTCTACATAAATTCACTCAAGAGTTAGAATGAAAAACAAACATAAAGAGCAAAAATATTTTTCTACACCCCTGTATTTGGTTCCAATGCTATGTCTTACAATGCTCATCAGGAAGAGTCGTTTATATCCAACACAGCAGATGACTTGCGAGAGGATGTTGGGGGGGGGCGTATGTGAGAATTGTACATTTTGTAGTTTGCCTACATAAATTCACTCAAAATTTTGACAGAAAAACATACAGAAAGAGCAACAACAAGTTTCCACTTTTGGTTCCAAAACTATGTGTATTACAATACTCATCAGGAAAAGACATTTATATCCAACACAGCAGATGAATTATAGGAGGATGGGTGAGGGTGTTAAGAGAGAATTCCACATTTTGTGACCATAATATTATTATACATTAATATTTAACAACAAAAATAGTCATGAGCAGAATGACCAAAGCATTTTTCTGGATGACTTACAGACAATTTTTGTTTTAATGCCTTGTTTTGTCTTATGAGAGAGTGAATTCCCTTAATTGAGAATTCCATATCTTGTAGTTAAACATCAGAAATTCAATAAATATATCAAAAGAAATACAATTAGAATGAGGAGAAATAATTTCTGCACATCTTGTGCCCATTTTTTTAATTTCAATGCCATTTTGTATACCGGTATTCTTAAATTCTATTTCTCACATTTCCCCGTTTTCCAAAAAAACACTGATTCCCTTATAATTATTTAGACCAAAATTTTGCATTGTAACTTTATACTGTATACACATCTTTCTTCTTTTTCTTCTTTTTTTTTTGGAGGGGGGGTCCATTTTGCTTTCGCATAAATTTTGCTTTACAAATCATACATATATATTACTTTAAAAAGTATAATTACACAAAAAATGGCAATTTCAAAAGAAATTTGAAAGCAATGAGTGATAATAAGAACAAAATCTCATTAAAATTTGTTTATATTGCCCATTGAGAGCCATAACAAAGTCATGTTAAAGGTATAGACTAGTTCTGGTCATGCGATTGCATTGTGAAAGAAACGTTATGGAATCGATCAGAAAAGGTTGATCATCTAGCATATAAGTATTGGTGTGTAGGCCTACTGCAAGGTTCTGGAATCATCAAAATGATAAGAAATTTGGCCCAGTCTTGGTAAAGTTACAAGCACTGTACACAGAAAGATGTATATGGGACTATATACGCTATCGAGATATCTATCCAGTCCAGATCGATATGATAATTTACCAAATATATCAATTAGTAGGTGATTTCCCGGCAAAATTTGTATCATCACGTATTAGTCGAAACATATTCTTTCACATGATTGGTAATAAGAGCTTCCATTTCATTTTTTCATTTTTTGAGAGGGGGGCGTTTCCAAAACTGGTCTATACCTTTAACAGATTCAACACCCTTCTAGCCCTTAAAAGTTATTTTTAATGTATCACAATTAAATGATTAAAGAGAAATTGAAATGGGAAAAGGGTAAATGTTTTTTCTCTTTACCAAAATAAAAACACACTTTCCCAAGAAACTAAGATTCAACAAACGGTTGAACTTAATATCTAAAACAGATTAAAGCAATATGAATCATCCAATTTAATGATACTAGTGATCACCTGCTGGTGATTCACTAAAAACGAACGACGTAAGGCCTATATGATGATGATGACTGAAGGCATTATCGCTCTGTGCCTTTCTATAAGACTCCTACACTAAACCACAGATATACATATAGCAATTTGATTTGTGTTTTTTTTTCTTCATGAAATGTTCTAAAAATACAATAGGACACTCTCTCTATTTATTCTCACTCTTTCGCAACTTAATAAATGGATACCCCCTCCCCTCTCTCTCTCTCTCTTTCTCTCTCTCTCTCTCTCTCTCTCTCTCTCTCTCTCTCTTTCTTGTCTCTCTCTGTATCGCCTTTCTCTCTGTCTCTCCCTTTTACTCTCTCTCTCTCTCCCTTGCTCACTCTCCCACCTTAAACCCTGTCTCTCACGGCTGCATCATTTTCCTACTTCCACATAGATCCCTTCCAGTTCTCCATTTGAACTGGCTAAATAGCACACTCCAACTTCGGTTTCCATTTTTACGCCACATTCTAAATATAGAGATGGTGAACTTTGATATATATTTAGTCGGTCTATCATCCCACACGTAGATTACCTTCTACCCACTCATTACAGTGATGGTTACATCTTATGCAAACCCACACATTTATTCATAAGGTGGGGGAGAGAAAGAGAGAGACAGGGAGGGAGATGGAGGGAGAGATGGAGAGAGAGAGAGGGGAAGGAGGGAGAGAGCTATATATATAGATAAATACATACATACATACATAAGAGAGAGAGGGTGAAAGAGAGAGAGAGAGAGAGAGAGAAAGGGGGAGAGGGTGGAGGCGAAAGGGGGAGAGATCTATAGATGCATGGACATAGATAATTAAATACGTAAATACATAGATGAGAAAGAGAGAGAAGGTGAGAGAAAAAGAGAGAAAGAGAAGAAGATGAGAGAGAGAACAAGAAAGTGGGAGAGAAAGGTGGTCAAGGGGAGCGACAGAAGAGAGAGATGATTATAGGATTATAGAGCATTGAACAGAGATACACAGAGAGACAAATAACATGAGAATGGCATAGAGGGAGAGAGGGAGAGAGAAAATCATATCCTCATAGTCCCACACAAGCATAATTATGTCGGTTTAGGCAGAAAGTCAATCAAATATGAAAGCAATTTCTTGTAACAGATATGCAAACATAACCTATTCCTTTTCTCTGAAAGCTGGTCACATGTAACCCTTTCTATACATTCGTATTTGGATTTTTATTGTTCATTCTTTGAAGAATCTCAAAAGGGTATTAAGTCAGTAATTTCCTTTTTACTTTATAAAACTTGCAATTACGAGTAAGGGGCTGTAAATAGAAATTATTTTATATCCAAAAGTAGATTAAATAATATTACAAGTTTTTCTTCAATCATTTTCTTCGATTCTCCCTTTCTTCAATAATTCCAAGTAAATAAGATACAAGAAGCATGGTAACAAAGACTTCCAAATAATTAATTTAGGCAAAACAAGTTTTTCCTGATTTTTTTAAAATCTCCATTTCTTTAATTATTCCAAGTAAATAGGATACAGAATACATGGTAGCAAAGAGTTTTTGAAAATCAAATCTATATGCAATTTCAAAAGCCTTGACCATTACTCATTGAAATAGGAGGACATAATAATAACATATTGTGTAATCCAAGCATGTTTTCTATGGGATAGACCAAAGGGTATTGGAAAGGACCTTCAGGTGATTTGTCAAAAGTCTGTGAGATTGTGTTAGAAATTAAAACCATTTCTCCTAGACCTTGCCCAAGCTCTACCCGACATGTAACAGTAATTCAACAACAAGGATAATTACACCAGTGAAATAGGTTTCTTCACGTTTACAGCCATTTAGGGAATTTTCGTTGGGGTACGTCCTTAATATTTCAAATGAAATTACTCAGAATCGCATAAAATGTTAGAAAATGTTATAAAAATAAAAAATAATAAATAAAGTAGATGGATCTTCGACTGCGCGCAGACGAAAATGATGCCTCCGCTATAGAGTGATTTTACAAACCAAAAAATAATAATTCAAGTTTGATTGTAATCCATTAACAGGTTCTCATATCGTGATTACAAGCTAATTTTCATATACATGTCTGACCCTTTGATCTTTGACCGCATGACCCTAAAATCTAATCAGTTCATTGGCTCTGCAAGATACATACATGTCCTGAGTTTGATAGTAATCCATCTGTCGGTTCTAATGATAATGTGTTTACAAGCTATTTTTGCATACACGATGAGCCCCATGACCTTTGACCTTTGACTCTAAATCTAATCAGTTCATTGGCTCTGCAAGATATATACGTCTTGAGTTTGATGGTAATCTGTCTACCTGTTCTAATGATAATGCGATCGCAAGCTTTTTTTTGCATACCTGAGCCCCATGACCTTTGACCTTTGACCTCATGACCCCAAAATCTAATCAGTTCATTGGCTCTGCAAGATACATACATGTCTTGAGTTTGATGGTAATCAGTCCATCGGTTCTAATGATGTGATCACGAGCTATTTTTGCATACATAACAAGCCCTGTGACCTTTGACCTATTACCTCGTGACCCCCCCAAAATCTAATCAGTTCATTGGCCCTGCAAGATACATACATGACCCAAGTTTGGCGGGAATCCATTGATCGGTTCTTGATATAATGCAATCACGAGAACGGGACAGACGGACGGACTGACAACCCGAAAACATAATGCCTCCGGCTAATACGTTGCGTAGGCATAACAAAACATACAATTGAAATGCAGTATATTCCCAAGATAACTTGGTTGATACCCACATGGTTTAATGAAGAAAGAAAAAAGGGAAAAGTAGGTGAGGTTCTTCTCAGTTCATACTGAATTAAAAACTAAAGAGAAAAATAAGATTGGATCTTTAAAAAACAAGTGTTACAATATTATTGTCAAGGATATATACACTTCAGGGTTATCACATCATTATTACTCAAAATCGCAATAAAATGTTAGAAAATGTTATAAAAATGTTAGAAAATGTTATAAAAATTAAACAAAATAATAAAAACGGACCAACAACCCGAAAACATAATGCCTCCGGCTAATACGTTGCGTAGGCATAACAAAACATACCATTGAAATGCAGAATTTTCCCAAGATAAACTGGTTGATACCCATCTGGTTTAATGAAGAAAAAAAAGGAAAAAAGTAGGTGAGGAACTCCCAGTTCAAACTGAACTAATAACAAAAGAGAAAAATAAGATTGGATCTTTAAAAAACAAATGTTACAATATAATTGTCAAGGATATAAACACTTCAGGGTTATCAAATCAATTGAGTTTTTCTTGAATCCTTCAAAAATTGTGTTCAAAGCACAGACTTTTGGCCAGAGGGTACAATCAATGGTGAGATTTAGTGTCAGTGTCTACAAGCAACCCCCCCCCCAAAAAAAAAAAATAGAATATTCTTCTTCTTTTTTTTTTTAATGTTAAGTCTGAGATGCATGGCCCTACGTGTTATCCGTGTCTGTGACATGGTGTAATATTGAAGCCCTAAAAAAATTGCGCTTCAAAATGACCATGAAGGGCTTCAAAAAAGTAAAAATCTTTTAGCAACCAGTTTTACCATACTCATTTTCCCCAAAAGACTGTAGTGTTATAAAAACCGTTGAGAAAACGGTCTTTGAAATTTTGAATTCCAATTATAAATATCTTGATAATCAGAAGGGCGATCCGCTTGTAAACATCATGGGATTCCTGACTGACCTGAAGGTTTATGATTATGATTTTCCTGTAAATTAACTTCTCAAAGATATACATTGTAGGATCTGTAGTGATCGAGATTGAAAAAAGGAGTCTATTTGCCTCCAGGACCTTGATAAGGGGAAGCTGCCGGAGTTGTATGTGTAGAGAATTTTGGTTACTTTGCTGTTTTTAAAAACTATATTCACAAAAATAAACTTCTCAAAGATATAGCATCTGTGGTGCAGATTGAAGATAGAAGGCTAAAGGCCTACTGGACTGTGATGAAAGGAAGCTATGTCATATGGATGGGGATATTCCACTATTTTTCAATATCTAAGAACTTTCGATGTAGTGTGCATCCTCAAGAAAACCATAATCTCAAATATTTCTTCTCAAAGATGCAGGATCTGTAGTGCAAACTGAAGATAAGAGGGTTATAGGCAACCTGGACCTCGAAGAAGAGAAGCAGGGTCATATGGCTAATGGTATTCTGTTATTTTTCAATGTTAAAGAACTATCGATGCAGTGTGCATCTTCCAGAAAACTATCATCCTGAAAATTAACTTCTGGAAGATGCGGCGTCTGTAGTGCAGATTGTAAAAAGGAGACTAATAGGCAACTGGACCTCGATGAAAGGAAGCCATGTCATATGGCTGGGGATATTCTGCTACTTTCAATGTTAAAGAACTTTCAATGCAGTGTGTATCCTCAAGAAAACCATCATCTCAAATATTAACTTCTCGAAGATGTGGCATCTGTAGTGCAGATTGAATATATAGGAGGCTAATAGGCAACTGGACCTCGATGAAGGGAAGCTGGGTCATATGTTAATGTGAAACATGCCAGTCTTCCAGATAAGTGACAGGTATATGGGCTAGATCAGACTACTGGGTTAAAGGGACTGGAGCTGGGATGGAAGAAGGGATGCCTTCCCTGTTAATGGTCTGGTAGAGCTTCGTTGCCATGGTGATGCTGATATCGTTATTGATTGTTGCTCCATCATGGTTGTAAACTGAGGTATAGGCTGAGAAAGGAAGGGTGACAGGTTTTTATAGGTGGACGAGATCCTAGGCTGTAATAAATTTGGTGCAAACAGGAATATTGGATAGTGTTGTTGCTACAACCATAGGGATATCAGGGTTGCAGGACAGGAAGGATGCTGTTTGGCCTTGTTCAGACATGATTCAGTTAAACCAAAAGTATTCATGAGCAGCCAATTAAAATGGCATCATAAGTAGTGTGGGTGATAGATTTACATCTTGTAACATATACAGAATAGTCAGTACACATAGAGGCCATTGTTGCCAAATGCTATTTTTAGGCCCATTTGCCATTCACTTACATGTAAAACTGTTTCATTGGCACGGCAGGTTCTTTTTAGGCAGTTTTATTTTGAGGCAGTTTACCATGGCATAAGTGAACGTTCCACCCTCCTCTTCAAACCACCAGACATTCATCCTGCATCATCCACATGTCTCCTTGTCTATTGTCTAATCTGACATATATCATTAGAGTACGTCCAATGTCAAAGTTTAACAGCCTCCGCCCCATCTCTCATCTCCAACGCTACCTTCTTCCCTCCCTCCTTAACCCCCTCCCTCCTCCAACCCCTCCTCCCACTTTCCACCCTCTCCTTTTACTTCCCACCATCTTCTCCTACTCATCCCATCCTCTTGTTTCCACCCCAATTCCACCTTTCCCTCATTCTTCCTTACACCTCTGCAACATGTCTAAGCTCATGTTGTCTAGCCCATGATCCATCTTGTATGACCAATCCTCACTCGAACAATACTTTATTCCCTCTTTCCTCCTAATCCCCACCCCCTCTTACCCATCATCTCCTCCCTATCCTCCCCTCTTCCAGCTCATTCCTCCACCTATCCACAGGTCTCAGCTTCTCTTGTCTGGTCTATCATGTAAGAATAATGTCACATCTCCTCCCTCCATTCCCTAACACTCCCTTACTGCCTCTCTTCCCCCTCCTACTAGTATTCCCCACCTCCCACTCCTAACCTCCCCTCCTTCACCTTCACCCCATCTCCCACCCATCAACATGTGTCAGCTCCTATTGTCCAGTCTATCATGTATGATCGATGTCCCATGTCTTGCTGTGCTGTAATTAGTAGTGCTGATCCGTTTACTGTAATTGGCTCTCGGGGGATCGTTGTCCTCATCGCAAGCGACTTGCCGATCCCCGTTCGTGACAGTCGCATAGGGGACTTAGTTCATGTTCAATTATGACTGCATCCCATACCCTTGTAGTGTGACAGCCAAGCATCTTGCCCCTTAAAGGGTACCAACCACCCCAAAATATTTAAACTCTTTATATGCCACACAAATAATCTCCCCATGCCACACTCTTTGTATCATGGGATAGATATAGATACCAAAGGCTTGTAGATTATTTAACTATTTCAAGTGCAAAATTAATCTATACAGGTGTTTAAAGGATTGCCATAGAGCTAATCAAGACCCCGGAATGGGTAATTTTGCAAAGCCAAAATTGTGTGGCACAAAGAAATTCATCTTTCAATTGTTTTGTGCAAAAGAGCAATGTGGCAAACGAGTGACAGTGCAGAGAGGCGAAAGAAGCAACCAAAGTGTTAACTTGTATGTTAGGAGTTCCATGTCACTATAATATTTCTAAATACGAGTTTGAAATAGTTCTTCTAAAGAGAAATATTTTAAGTTGAAATACTTTAACAAACATAATCTTTCTGATTGTGGTTCTGAATAAAATGTCTAACAATCAAAATTGTAATGAATGCCAAATGGCTTCAAATTGCTGACAATCACAAGATTGGTCTGATATTTTTTCGATTTGGAGAAGACACTCACTGGCTTTTCCCACAATGATGCTTGCAATCCCTCCAATTTTTATTTCATTCTATTCTATTCAGAACCTTGAACATTAATATTTTACATGTTTGAATGATCATATCAAATGTAATTACAAATTCTTTCAAATCGGAACACATTCTGGTGGTAAAACAGTGTAGGCTTTATACTACCAACCTTGCAATTACATTGCACAGACTCTCAGCAAGAGATATCATTTCGCAGAGCCCAAAGGTTGCTTAAGTCTATGCGAATGTACATGAATTAATGTTCTTCTGTGTCTCAGCAAACATATTGTCTGTTTAAGCCAGAAGGGCATTAACTCTGTGTTTTAAAATCCACAAGTCAATGTCCTCCTAGGTCTAAACAGACATACAGTCAAACCTGCTTTGGCAACCACCTGTATAGAAAGACCACCTGTCTACAAAGACCACATTTTTTGTTTCCCTTGAAAATGGTCTCTCATTGAAACATGTACTAAAAGAACCTGTACATAAAGACCACCTGTATATAAAGACCACTTTTCTTGTCTCCCTTGGGTGGTCTTTATAGACAGGTTACAGATATATGAGAGTAAGTTCATATCTACCATAGATAGGCCAGAACCCTCACTTTGGTATGCTAAATAATGTTCTGATATCTCAAATCAACATTCCCAATCCTACAACTTTGTTTAAATATTAATACCAATATCATGCTCTATTAACTTCTTTCTAAACATCTACAGTATTCATCATAACACATAGCGCATCCCTCTTGCACCTCTCTATGGTCCCCTCCTTCTTAACCCTCTGTACCCCCTTGTAAGCTCCAATGCTCTTCTTAGCAGGCTAAATCATAACATTGCAATAGTCAAAACTCTTCCTACTCTCACATTCCAATCTTAATACCACATTCATCTCCCTATTAAACACACTTAGCAATCGTTAGGTAACTTTCTTCGCCCCTCTCGAACCCCTCCATGGCTCCCTCCCTCCAAGTGAATCCTCATAGGCCCCCACCTTCTCCTCATACATGTTTGACTACCCATATCCAAACTTTTTCTCTTAAAATGTCCCATTGTTAACACCACAATCCCATTCATTAACCATAGGATTTATTAGGTAACGTTATACACCCTCGCACTCTTCCATGGTTCCCTCCCTCCAACTCTCTGCCCCTTCATGGGCCCCACCCTCTTCTTGATATGCAAAATCATATTATTATTTCAAAATTCCAAACTCTTTCTCATCCAACATTCCATATCCCCTTTCTTAACAAGCTGAGTATGAATAAGGTAACATGTTGCACCCCTCTTGCACCCCTCCATGGTCCTCTCCCTCCAAATCTCTGCCCCCCCCCACATGCTCCCACCCTTTCTCTTCAAACATTCTAATCTTAATACCAAACCAACTTTCTTAACATTGTTGATATTCATGAGATAACATTCAATGCCCCTTTTGTACCTCTCCATGGCCTCTCCCTCTATCCCACTGCCCCTTCCTAAGCCCCACCCTCTCCTTGATATGTAAATCATGTTATGATTGCAAAAGTCCAAACTCTTTCTCATCAAAACACATTCCCATCACCTTCCCAAACATCGTGATAACTCATCGGGTAACCTTCTGCGCCCCTCTTGCACCTCTCATGGCCCCCTCCATCCACCCCTCTGCCCTCGCAATCATGTCATGATTGCCAATTGAAATCAGACCCGATGTTCCTGTTGATATCATTACCCCTCAACTTCATTTCGCCCAATTTTCCGCAGAATTTGCAAACCAGGTGGCGAAATCTAGGTCGTCATTTAATTTGCTCGCGTCGCACAAAGGCAAAGTCCACTCAACATGCAGCCGCAGTGTTAGGTACATGGGTATGTTAATGACTTAAGCACACACGTCTTGAAATGGAAACTAATGGATGTAAATACACCCAATTTGTAACTCTTGATTTATTAATAAAAACGGCTGCCCGTGCTGGGAGTCAGACACAGCAAACACTACTAGTTTGATCGGTCCAAAGTCGGGGATCTATTACTGAATTCTTGTACCAATAAGCAAACAGTGAAGGAAACAACATCAAAAGTGATTTGACTTGATGCATATGATTCCGATGGCCATCCCCTGGCAGGTCTAACTACCGTTTAAGGAATCAACATCAAATAGGGACGATGGGACTGCTGTGGTTTAGAGATCCTGTACATTCAATCAAATTTTGATTTGACTGAATTGAAAAAATTCCCATTCCAGACATGCTCATGCTCAAATCAAAGACAAATGCATTTACACCTATATTGTGATTTTAAAGATCAATCAATTATCCTATCATACCGCATCTTCATTTTCTATCATTCACCTCTGACAGATATGACGTATATTTTAAACATTTGGTTACAAATTCTGGTTACTTTAAAAAAAAATCATTTTCTATTTATAAAATATCCCAATAAAGGATTACCTTAAGTGTATAATGAACATACATGTATTTATGTCATCACACATAGATATGTACACTTCTTATACATAAGGTAGGCACTGGTGAATTTTCAGAGCAGAAAGAAGATAACAATGTAGCTCTTGAAAGTTAAGAAAACCACAAAAATTGTGACAGGAAATCACACCATTGGCTGTAGAAAAAATACAAAAGGAGCTTTCATTAAAGTTTTTTATTACACTGCATAAAAAAACAGAATTGTGAGTTAATTGAGAGAACATTAACCTAAATCAACCCAACACCAAACAGTAAAGCCCTTTTTAACCAAATGGACAAATACCTGTGAAAACACACAACATCTGTTAAATTTTTTAGTTATTTTTTTACTATGCATCATTTTACCAAAAACTGAAAATGTGAGTTACCTAACAAACCATGGATCTAGACCCAGCATCCAAACAGCATGTCCATTTCAAAATAATGACCGAATACCCCCTGGAAACACATACAGTGTTCTGACTGGTTCTTTGCCAAGAAAATTTATGTCCTGCAAAGCATAACGAGCCTGACATGCGTTGAATCGTGGAAGTGTTTACGGCTTTGGTAAATATTTAGACAAAGCTGCATAGCGGAAAGTAGCATCTTTTTTATTTCCTGTTCCTGTTGTCCTATCTATCCAGAATTTCCATTTCAGAGAAATTGCATTTTCAACACATGAGTCTGCTTTCAACATTGATGTTGTTACATCCTGAGTTGACAACAAAGAAATTATTTTGTATGTCAAAGTTCATGACCTTTGTGCTACTGTTCCTAACACTTACTTAAAGGCATTTTGCTATTTATTGTTCATGTTCGAAACTAGTTGGCTTTTTACTTAGATATGTCATTTTATGAAATTAAACATGGGACACCTCAAAGGATTTATATGTCAAAGGTGATGACCTTTGAGCTACTTTCATAAAACATCTACGTAAAGTTTTGTTTTGCCATTGTTTTTCCTTTATGCTACGAATGAGTCGTATTTTGACGTGTAGGCATCATCTTGTGAGATGGAGCAAATTATAAAGGAAAGGATTTATGTGTCAAAGGTCACAACCTTTGTGCTGCATCTACATGTAATTTACTTAATATCCATATCATGAGATGTACCACTTATTTTTGTTGTTGTTGTTGGTTTGGGGGGCTTAATACTTTTTTTTTTGCTGAGTTATTTTTATAGGTTTCTGTATCTGTATGTATCTGTATGTATAACAGTGTGCCATAACCTGATTTGATTATTAACTGATTCACCAATTGAACATTTGAAACAACAAAGCATCCATCTATTCATCCTTCTTTTCTAATGACTAATGACTTAATCTCAATGTTTTAAACATCTTCTTCAATCTAGAAAAAAAACTTTTTTTCACCAATGCAATATTGGAAACCACAAATTGATCAATCTACTCCCCATTTAAAGCAACACACTTTATCAAAACCGATCATACTTTTTAATTAATGGACTTAGTCTCAGCATTAAAAAACGGTTGATTAAAATCTAGGAATACCCCTTCTCTTCAAAGAATTTACCAATGCAACATTCAAAATAACAAATTGATCCATCTACTCTCAAACAATCAAAGAAACATACTTCATCAAAACTTATGTTACTTTTTTAATTAATTAATCTAAATTTTTGAAATATTTGCTTAAATCTACAGAAACAACTGCATCTGCATCAAATTCCCATAATATCCATATCAAAAGACTTAACCCTTATTTCTGTTGTGGTTCTGGTTCAGTTTTTTGGAGGAGGGAGGACTTAGACAGTGTGTCTCAATCCTCATTCAAATATTCAAATTAACAAATTGATCCATCTACTAGTATTCTCCAACAATCAAAGCAACATACATGTACTTCATCTAAACTTATGTTACTTTTTTTAATCAATTAATCTCAATTTTTGAAACATTTACTTAAATCTAGAAAAACAACTTCTACCAATTTACCGATGGAACATTTAAAACAACAAATTTATCTATCTTCTCTCCCATGTAAAACAACACACATTATTAAAACCAATGATGTTTTTTATTATTAATGAACTTAATATTAAGTTTGAAACATTTGCTTAAATTAAGAGAAGCTACTTTTACAGATTCACCATTGCAACATTAGAAGCAACAATTTGATCTATATATTTGAAGCATCACACTGTATTATAAAAACCAATGTTAGTTTGTAATTAATGAAGTAAATCTCACTGTTTGAAACATTTGCCTAAATCTGGGTAAAGCCCTCTTGACTTCCAGCCTGTATCTCCAAATAAAAGAATACATCACGCATATGTAAGCAAATTTGTTCGCATCGTTCGGCCCATTCACGAGTCTCCCGCAGCATTAGCCCAGCTCGGCTAACACCGAATAAAAGGGACATGTGGATCGCTGGATGTAATTGTCCTGTGACATTGTATTGTGGGTTAATCAGTCGTGAGAAAAGCGGGTAGTTTATTTTCAATTAGCTTAGTCTGCCGCGAGCTACAATGGAAGGCGATAGGCATGCATCATGACTATGTTATGAGTCGATAGTAAATTCTATTGCGCTCTCCTTCATCATGTAGAGGGCCAAAGAGGTAAAGTATGGTATGGGGGTTCCTATATACTTTGAATCTTAGAAAAAGTGAGAAATGTTACAGCAGCTTTTTATGTTTCAACGAACATCAGAAATGTCCGCTACTGACTGGAAATGTGGGAAGTTTATCATCAATTAGGTCTGCCACAAGCTACTGTACAATGGAAGGGGATAGGCATGGATCATGACCACGTTATAAGTTTCTGTTGCACTCTCTTCCATCACATAGAAGCTGGTCCAAAGAATAACAGTGAGGTGAGATCTCTTACCTTAAACTTTTAATAAGAACTATTACACACTACAGCAACTCTTTACATTTCAATGGGCATCAATAAATGCAGAATACTATTTGGAAATGAATCAGTCACAAGAGAGGGATGTTTCCGCGAAGTTTATTTTTAATCGGACCTCCTAAAGAGAGGTTATACATGGTATAGAGATGGAAGAGACAGACAGACTGAAGAAAGAGAGGAAAAAGAAGGCGTAGATAATGATAACCAGCAAAGTACAGTAGAAAGAATGGGAGAAGAGAGTTACATAAGGAGGAGAGAAGGGAGTAGAGATAGAGAGAGAGAAAGAAAGATAAGAGAAGGGAGTAGAGAGACAAGCAGAATGGAAAGGGAGGAAAGAAAGATAAAGAAAGGGAGTGGTGGAAGGTAGTAAATAAAGACAGAGAGGGATTGACAGAAGAGGAAAGATGCAGCATCAGAAAGTGGAAAGGAGAGAAAAAGAAGAGAGAGGATTAAAAAGGGAGAGATAGTGGAGAGAAGGAATGAGAGAGAGAGAGAGAGAGAAAGAGAAAGAGGGAATGAGAAAACATTGCACTGACGTCATCGTGTGGCCCGGAAACAACATCTATATCAATGTACTGAGAGAATAGCGCACTGTGATGAGGCTGCTGCCTCAGGCTATGTATTAAAAACGAACACACACACACACACACACTAACTCACACACACTCGCTTACATGTGCCGTGTATAACCTCTACCGGATCAGACAGCCACGATTCATTGTTACTCAACGTCAAAGTACGCTTAGAATAGATGAAAACCATGGGTGGGGAGAGCGGAAGATACTTGATAGATTGAAGAAGGATGATGTGACATAGTCAAGGATGGAGAGAAGGAGTGAAGAAAGAAAGAGTAGTGAATGGATGGGAGGGGCTGGTACAAACTACTAAAGATAGAGTTACAAATAAGCAGTGTAACCACGATTCATTAATACTCAACGTCAAAGTACGCTCAGATGAAAACCATGGGTGGGGATCGAGAGTGGAAGATACTTGATAGATTGAACAAGGATGATGTGACATTTATAATCAAGGATGGAGAGAAGGAGTGGAGAAAGAAAGAAGTGAATGGATGGGATGGGCTGGTACAAACTACTAAAGATAGAGTTACAAATAGGCAGTGTAACCACGATTCATTTTTACTCAACATTAAAGTATGCATAGATGACAACCATGGGCGGAGTGAGATAGGTTGAACATAAATGATGGTACGAATGTGAAATGAACTAGGATGGATGGAATGAGTGCAGAATGAAAGAGAAGTGAATAGCTTGAAGATGCTCTGGTGACCTCTTTTACATGCAATGTAGCCACAATACATTGTTACTCAATGTCATAGTATGTATAAAGGAAAATCATGTGTGGGGAAAGATAGGTTGTACATGGATACAAGAATGAATGGGAAATAAACTAGGATGGGTAGAAGAAAGAGTAATAGCTAGATAGAAGGGGTTTGTATAGTTTTTTTTTTTATAAATACTATACCCTTTTAAAATTAACAAATGATGTACTGATGAAAATACATATGCGTACCAAAGAGTATAAACATACAGAAATCTTCACAAAATATTCTGTAGTAATGTGTAGTACAGAAGTACATAGAGATGAAAGCTTTGTAAGATAATGGTCGTTAAGAAATAAATATACCATTCAATGACAGTTTCATATCATACTACGCTCATGTCCATATAAACTATACAAAAGCATGTAAATAAGAAAATCACAGAAAATGACATAAATTGAGTAAAATACTTTACATGCAGATACTGCACAGTTAATTTATCTTAAAAACCGATTCATTAAACACAATAAAAATGTTTAATATGTGCTGGGGTTTTTTTCTTTTTCTCCGCGACGTGACAAAAATAGTCACAGTAAAAACCGCTTGCTCCTCCAAAATAAGGTTTAACACAGCAATATGAAAAAGATTAAAGTTATAGACTAATTGGCACTCCTAAAATGCAGTGTTACTATGCACTAAAATTCACTGACAATCATAACTGAATTTTATCACCATTAAGAGCTATTATAACAGCTCTTGGCGTGTAATTAAAGCTCTCCACACAAGAGCACTTACAGAAATGAAATGGAAGACCATGAAGTACCATTCTACATACAATCTTGTGAATATATCATGCTGAAATTTTTCTGAGCTGCTATTGTCCTTTGCCATGCACATACAGACTTTGACTAATTAATTGGTGCAAAATATGCCTTTGTACATGTACATATAAACAAATATCTGTAAAGGGGATTATTTTAAAGAGGATGTATTTTAGAAGAAAAGTGGAAGAGAAAATGTAAGCAAAAAACTACAAAAAGAGCTACATGTGCATATTAAACATGTTCAAACACAGAAAAGGAAAGGAGAATAGAGAAAAGGGAGAAAGAGAGCAAAAGAAATGGCATAAAAGGGAAGGCTATACATGAACCTTTACTTGGCAGGCATCATTAGTTACAATGCAGTACATGGTATCAGACTTGATATTAATCTAAACAACCTGTCTTCCCTATAATTTCCCTTTTTCTTTCTCTTTTTTCTATCTCCTCCCCTTTTTTAAAATTCTCTATCTCACTCTCTTTCTCTCTCTTTCTGTCTCTCCTATCCTCTCCTCTCCTCCCCTTTCTCTCTCTCTCTATTAAAACAATCTGTAACATAGCAAAACCATCTATAAAAAACATTGTGAGAGAAATATATACATATAAATGTTTCTACATCTCCGTCTGTCCCGTGCTCTTTCTACCAGGTCTGTTATTTAATTTACAACTGGGGAGGGTCTCTCTCGCTTCAGTCCAATAATTCAGAAGATCATACTCAGCCGAGCCTGACATTTCAGGACCCATCCAAGGCTATCAACTCGTAAGCCGTGTCGGACCGAGGGCCAATAATTACGTGTGGTGTAAATCGCACATGGAGAGTGGGGAAGATACCAGGAGTATATGTTAAAGACATGTCAGTATTTACGAGGGTTTACCCTCCCGGTCGCGGCTTTTTCCGGAGCTGTCAGTCATGGATGGGGCGCTGGAGGTGGGGTGGATGAGGGCATGGACCCTCCCCTCTGGCTTTTCTTTTTTTGAGGGGGGATGGAGTGGTGGAAGTGGTGGTGGTAGTGATGGAGGTGGTGGAGGTGGTGGTGGTGGTGTTGGTGGTGGTGTTGGTGTTGGTGGTGTTGGTGGTTTCGTGGTGGTGGTGGTGGAGGTGGAGGTGGTGGTGGAGGTGGAGGTGGAGGTGGAGGTGAAGGTGAAGGTGGTGGTGGTGGTGGTGGTGGTGGTGGTGGTGGTGTTGGTGTGGTGGTGTTGGTGTTGTTTGTGTTGGTGGTGGTGGTATTGGTGTTGTTGGTATTGGTGGTGGCTTTAGTTTTAGTTTTAATTTATTACTAATCACCAAAATGTACATTCATTTATAGTCAACACAATATACATACATGTACATATTATTTGAAAACTGGAGCTAACAAACAGCAACATGTTAATTGAGGTTAGCCCCTGAGTAACTCTTTCATTTGTTCACATAATTACTAACAAAATGTGTTAGTAGCTCTAGATGGTGTTTATACCATGGAGTAAAAGACATGTCATTATTTACAGAGATTTAACTCTGGCTTCCGGCTTTTTCCGGAGCTGTCAATCATGGCTGGGGCACTGGAGGTGGGATGAGAGGGCATGGAACCCTCCCCCTCTGGATATACTTTTGGGGAGGTGGAATGGTGGAAGTGGTGATGGTGGTGGTGGTGGTGGTGATGGGGCGTGATTGGGTGTTGGTGGTGGTGGTGATGGTGGTCAAGGAGGTGGTTGGTAGTGAATGGGGGTTGGTGGTGGTGGTGTTCAAGGAGGTGGTTGGTGGTTTGGTTGGTGGTGGTGGTAGTGGTTCTAGTGATGAAGTGGTAGTGGTAGTTGATGATGGTGATAGTACTTTGTGACATCACAGCGTGATAATAATGGTGCTCGCAGAGATATCTGTTGACATGCAGTTGGAATTCTGGTGGTAGTGATTATACATGTGGATGTTGGTGGTGGTGGTAATGGAAGTAATCTTAGCGGTGGTGACTACAGTAAACACTATATACATCACAATTGTATGATAGTATTGATGGGACTGATGATGGTTATGGTGGTTGTGGTGCTGATAGTGGTGGTGGTGATATTGGTGATGGTGGTGGAATTAGTAGTGGTAATGGAACTAAGGACTATAGTCGTAAAATGCAAACAAGTTACAATTACGGTTATAAGCTACTGAAATCGTGGCATCTGATAGGGTGGGGGCAAATTTGTCATATAAATTTGGCATTTGTTATTGATAACAGGTTTTATAAAACAGGGCCCTGGGGTGATAGTAGTGGTGGTGCTAGTAGTGGTGGTGGTAGTAGTAGTGGTGGTGGTAGTAGTGGTGGTGGTGGTAGTAGTGGTGGTGGTAGTGGTGTTGGTGTTTGTGGGTTCATGATTGTATTGGTAGTACTGGTATCTTGCAGTAATAGTGATGCTACTGATGTTCAAGTTGATGATTAAAGTGACAAAATGCGGGAGATATGGTGGAATTTCTCTCAAAAACTATAAATACATATCATCTGGAATAGTCTTTTTTAATCACATGATGGAACTACATTAATTCCAGAGGGGGGTGTACGTAAAGGGGGTAATAATGTACCCCTAATCCCCATGTCATCAGCAAACGACGATAACAGAATACAATTCTTCATATTTATGGAGTGGGGTGTTGAATAAACTTTGAATTGAATATGTGTCTTTTGTATAAATATATTACAAATTTATCCAATTATTTTGAACTTGGCCTACTAAAGAACGATTTAGATCATAAATACATTTGATGATATATTCAACAATGGTGATCAAAATTAAAATATAATAGACATCTATCATAAGCTCTCATCAATCATATCAAACCAATATTCTGAAAATGAATAATCCTCTAAATTCTTAAATGTAGGTAGAATAATTTCAAGCCATCTACCCTTCTGCTCTAAGTATTTCAGAGTACAAACTTGGGCCCTGTTTCATAAAACTTTCATAAAACATAAAAATCAATAACTAATTTCTATGACAGATTTGCTCTCACCCAATCAAGTGCCACAATGTCAGTAGCTTATAATACTAGCAATTGTAACTTGTTAATGATAACAGGTTTAATGAAACAGGGTCCAGTATCATCATTTAAAGTCTCAATCACTTTATCATACAATTACATTACATCATTCCATTGCTAGTTTATTCTCTTAATGATCACAATGATGAAGATGATGTACAATAATAAGAATAATGATAATAATAATAATAATAATAATAATAATAATCATAATAATAATAATAATACGTTGAAAATATGAATAATAATAATGTTAATAATAATGATAATAATGATAATAATAATAATAATAATAGTGATGGCAACTTTTTTCACTTACAAGTAACTGATGACAATGCTTATAAAGCTATATTAAACTTAACATACTTCATTATTAGAATACACAATAGCTTTAGAACCACTCATCAAATGAAGGACCTTGAGACAAGAATGATCATGTGGCATTTTTCATACTGTGGTTGCGAGTGGAGAAACCTTCAGTATTTGAAAGTGCTTGGTGGAATTGATTTGTTTCACACCCAGTTAAGTCAGCAAGAGTCAGTCCAGACCGAGAGAAAAAACCCTTGGCTGGTCGACCGACCATCCCGGCCACGGTGCCAATTCGTACTCCTACCAGTGTCAGAAATACATTAGAACTGCCGCGGTTACGCTTCACCAGAGACACTCGTCATCTTCGACACATATCGCACACCGATCATGCCTGTAAGGAGTCGTCTCCTTCATGGTTTCTTCATGTCTCTAATCTCATGATCTCTTTCTATTTTCACTTCTTCTCCTCTCTCTTTCTCTCTACTCTTATTCTCTCCATTCTCTTTTTACTGCTCTCTCTCTCTCTCTCTCTAAGTCTCTCTATCATTCCTTATTTTTTTCCTCCGTCTTTCTTGCTTGCCTTCTCTCTCTCTCTCTCTTTCTTTGTCACCCTCTTCCGCAAATTTAGCTCTTTCTTGTCCCATTCTTTTCCCTTGAAAATACATTTTCTGGCTCTTCTCCCATCCTATTTCTCTTTGTTTCTCATTCTCTCTTCCTCTCTTTCGCTGTCTTCTCTCCCTCTATCTCTGTTGCCCCCCCCCTCCTCTCTCTCTCTCTCTCTCTCTCTCTCTTCCTCATGCTTTTTGTATATTCCTCTCCCCCTCTCCCCATCTCTCTCTCTCTCTCTCTTTCTCCCTCCCTCCATTTTTTTTCTCATTCAATTTCTTTCCTCTTCCTTTTCTCTCTACCTCTCTCTCTCACTCTAAAAAATGTCTTCCTTCACTTCCTTCTCACTTGCGTTCTTCTCGAATTCTCGAATTGAAAATTAATTTTCAACGCTTGATTTGAGAAGCACAGCGAGGAGTATTAGGAGCGTGCTTCTTCGCCAGTCATGTGTATATGCATGTCTTCAACAGTGTGACGAATCAAAATATACAATATAAAATCAATTCACATTATTATCCAGAAACCTACTTCTTTGTTCAGAATGCATTTGAGGGAATTTTTCAAGGCTGAATATTGTAATGATACACAAAAGGAGGAAGGGAGAGAGAAGATAGTAATAAAGGAATAAAGGGAAAGAAAGGCAGATGGAGACAGAGAGAGGGAAGGGAATAGAAATGGAGAGATAGAGAGAGAAGGAGAGAGAGAGAGATGAAAGAATAGATGGGAAATATTTATAGAGAGGGAATGAGAGATATTTGAAAAAGGGAAAGAGTATATTTAAAGGGATTTGAAACCCTTCCTAATTTAAACATATCTTCAATTTACTTTTAATAGGCCTATATTATCAATTGTAACACAAGGAACACAGTTGCAATATACAATGTATTTCTTTTCTTCTTTTTTAAAGCATTATCCTATTAACTAAACATAACTACATGGAAATGTAATAAATCAGTAGAGCAAGAAAAATTAATTCTCTCATAAAATTTTGGGGCATTGATTTATAACATTATCAAAAAGTGTTAAAATTGATTTTGCATTATAAGAGAGCAGGATTAAGTGATCAATGAACAGTCATCAAGTAAATGTCTCTTTGCTTTTAATTTTGTTTTAGACTATTTACCTTATTTGGGCTAATCATGGAGTCTAGCTACATTGTATCTCTATCCAAGGTTTAAAACATGTTGAATGATGAATTACGGAATATCATGAATGATCACTTACATGTACCTTTGTTTGTTGTCTTAATAGCTGTTGCTTATTTTATTATTTTTCTGTATTAATACCATTATACTTGAATGTAATTACATCTTTCATTGATTGTGTGTGGGCACTCTGCTTTAGACATTACTCATATAAAACCATTCATATTTTTTCATGCATGACATCATTTTCAGTTCAAAGCGAGAAAGGCATTAACCTTTTTGCGACAATTATTCCACATTTTGTGGTTTGGCTCAATAAGTTTTGATTCAGAGCCCTATAAAATTTACCAGATGCATGAGTAGAAAGGGCACAAATTTCTGCACACACTGCATCCATTTTTGTTTCACTACTATATTGCATTAACTGCTAGGATTTAAAAAAAGGAAAATAAGTTTTAAAATCCTTAAATTGGCAATACATTGAGAGATTAAAAATGTTTTTTTTCTCGATCAAAACTAGCCATTTAAAAAGAAAATTGACAAAATTCACGCTCATGTATATTGTTTTCAGACAAATTGTATCTCATTCTATCATTCTAGTGATAAAAGAAAAATATTATTGTTGCCAATTTGAAGAACAATATGTGATCAATAAAACCCTAAAAATAAATCCTTTCTGAAAGGGTTGACTCGTGAGAAAAACTTGTAAACTTGAGAACTGAGTCCATGCCCTTTTGACTCGGAACAGAATATATCATAACATATCTGTACTGAGTAGGATCAATTGATCTTCAACAAGCACAATACAGATTTGTCAAGACATAATCAATTTTCAAAAAAATTGATGAGAAAAGTTGGGTTTCATTTTTTTGTCTTCAAGAAACACATTGTATATTACATGTATTCATCTTCATAAGATATGAAATCATTGGTGACACCTCCAAAATGTCTGCCGGGAGCCAGAAGGGTATCGAGTCTTTTTTTTTTTTTAATGTGAATTACTACCTTTCTGACTTTCAAGGGACAAAACAATGGGCTTATTCAAAATACAATATACTGTAAGGAAACAAGTTTTGACCTGTTTTTTAACCAATGTATACTGGATTTCAGTTCTGTTCATGAGCATTAATTTTGGATAGGCCAACACGACTTTTCATCAAAATAGTTGGCAGCAAAAGAAAGATATCAGCATTGTTAATTCAATAATGTAAGCCTGATTTTGTTTAAAGAGTTCAGAATATACACATGTATACTTATATACCCAAGTATACTTAATGTAATTTCTGTTCATTCAAAAGGAAATATATCAGCATTATTTTTAGTAATTCAAAGATGTACAGCAGAAAAAGGAAAAAAATGATTCCTAAGCCTTTACAAGATACTGCAGACCTACTTGTGAATATGGAACAATGGAGTGATAGCGAGTCTGGTTAAAAGACTAAGGGGATGTGAAATGTACATGCCAGGAATGCATAGGAACATGCCTGACACAGCGGGGAGCCAATATAGAGAGAGGAGTGGAGTTTGGGCTTTATATCCACGGTATAGAGTAGTCTGCAAGCACAGACTCTAGTTTGACACTTTAACACGATTCCATGAAGTCCTGAGCCAAGGCTAGCTCTGTATGTCTCCGGCTGTGCCTTGAGCAGCTAAAGTACAAAGCCTATGGGGTGTAGTAGACCATGCAGTTGACATAGTCTCTTAGATCAGACACTATGTAATGAGCTACAACTGATAAGGGTTTGAGCCAGCAAACTAAGGGTAGAGAGCTATAGCTTGCATACAGAAACCGATCAGTGGGGAGCTCCCTATACCCAATCTGCGGTAATACATCCTGGCATTATGTGTACAGAGGCTGTTCCGTTTAAAGGGGGACATCACTCCAGGCATGACAATAAACAGCCAGGATCAATCACAGTATGAAAAATATATATATTGAGTACATTTTGACAGAGCTTGTCATTTGTAGGCTTTTGCTGTACTATATTTCAAGAAATGATGGTATTAAGCAATCCTAGCAAATATCTGTACAGAGGCTATTCTGTTTAAAAGGGAGAAATTACTTGAGGCATGGCAATGCATAGCTGGGATATCTTACATTTTCAACAAGATACCATTTTTGTATATTATACTGGCAGTGTGTTTTGGTGCTTTCTCTTTAGTACATTTTTTTTTATTATGGTATTAAATAATTCAAATAATTCTGTCATCATGTGTACAGAGGCTGTTCCATTTAAAGGTAGACATCACTCGAGGCATCGCAATAAGTAGCTAAGAATTCCCAAACTCTTATGGAGATGTACAGTTTACAACTCAATTATTCATACCCTTATCAAGTTTTGTAATCTTTTAAATATGTGAAAAATTGATTTGTCCCAATTTATGTTTCTTGAGAATGGGATATATTAATGCTTACATCTAAAAGGATTCAACAAAGGCCTAATTCAACCAGTCAACCTTACATTCTTGAGTTATGAAAAACACACAAGACATCCAATTTTTACAAGGGATATGAATAATTTAGTTAACTGTACCTTGTGTATATTTTGATAGAAAGATTATTGGGCTTTTTACTTTAGTATATTTCAAAAATTGTCTATAGTGTAAAATAAACCTGGCACAACATGTATTACAGAGACTGTACTCCGTTGAAAGAGGAAAATCACTTGAGGATTGGCAACATATAATCAGCTACAATCTCAAACACTCTCAAAGAGACTTATAGTGTGTACATTATAGTTTTAATAACAACAAAATTACGAAGATAACCAGGCTGTAGCTCATACTTTCTTTGACTGATATCTTGCCACATAATAAGACAAAAGCAACTGGTACATACCCTACATGTACTACATGTAAATTAATATCACTGTTCTCCTTTTTAGTCAAGTCATTGCAGAGAAAGGAATAAAATGGACAAAATTGATTATATTTGTTTTCCTCCTATCTTACATTCAGCATGTATATGCATTTCTCTATGGAACTTTCTCCATGGAAGTTTTCCAAAATTCATTTCCTCAACATTTTTTTTTTTGCCATGTGCAACTCCTTGTGTTTCCACCCCTATTTTTACATGTTTATCTCTTTTCAAACATGATTTCCTGCCCCATGGAACGGCATGTTGCTATTCAGGCACACATAAATGTGAACATGTCACATGTCAAATCTTAATCATAAAATGTAACCTTGCAATTAGCATTTGTTCTCATTTCTTTCCTTCTTTCTGTTTAAAAAAAAATCAATTCATGTCAGCTCATGCCATATAAATGTAAATATTCTCTCTCTCTCTCTCTCCCTCCCTCTCTCTCTCTCTCTCTCTCTCTCTCTCTCTCTCTCTCTCTCTATGTTATTTATTCTGTCTCTCCTTGAATATCTATGTATCTACATATCTACATATCTTCATGTATTCTTCTATATTTCTAACATTATCTCTCAATCGACAAGTTTGCATTGCATGTGAATATGAATTGTGTCAGTTTGCCTGACTCTTTCTTTCTTTATATATCTCTTTCTCTCCCTTTACCATTTATTCTGTCTCTCCCTCCTGATGATGCATGTCAACCTCTACGTTAACTTACCTACTATCCCTTAATCAATATGTTTGTGCATATGTATTATTTGTATCTTGGTTTGTCTATTTCTGTCCCTCTATCTACATATATCTCTTTTACTCTCTTTATCATTTATTGTCTCTCACTCCCCATATTCATGTATTTACATGTAAACCTATATCTTTCACTATTCTGTGTGTGTGTGTGTTTGTGTGTTGGTTTGTCTGTCTCCCTCCCTATCTCCATCCCTCTTCAATTAAGTGTTAACAGTAACAAGAGGGGATATTCCCCACACGCTCCGTGTACTACCTGTGCTGAGATCAATTTTCTCCTCGACAGTCTCGCAAGATCATCTTTAATTAGAGTTTCCACAAACGATTTCTATTCTTCCTACTCCGCGTAGAGATATAAATATATATACATATATACATATACATATACCCGTCCGCATACACTATATACCGACACACAGGCACCCTACAACACACACCCGTACAACTGCCGGCCCTAATGGGTTGTCACTATGGCCTGGTAAGATGTACATTATCACAGCGTTAAGCACAATCGCTTGCATGCCATTTGTATACTGTACAAATAATACAGGCATAAGTGGGCTGGGTCTCCAGGAGAACATGTTTATTTTCCAGTGCAAACAATCGCTGTGAATTATTTGGTGGAGATTGGTCTATAGAAAGGAATGATGCAAGATGATGGTTGATTTTGTGACAGAAGGTTTTATCTCACTTCACACTGAGTAAATGAAAAGAGGATTTAATTTTCTAAGAGAAAAAAATGGTTACATGTATATTTAACAGTTTCTGCATCATTACATGTATTCTGTAAAAAAAGATTTAATTTTCAATTCAATTCAATTTGATTCCATGTGGTTTATCAAAAATACAAAGTAGTAGTCGAGAAACTAAATGCACAATGTTTACAATGTAAAATGGTCATAAAATAGGATTATTGATTAAAACAAAAAAGAAAATTAATAACAAGTTAGGGGACATAATCATTGCAATGTATTTGTAATATATCAATTTATATCTGCACATTACATAAATCATAAGATGGACTTCTCTCTGACTAAAAACTAGACATGTTTTTTTTCTTTCTATGGTATAGAAAGAGACGATGGAGGGTGTTGGTTGATTTGTAGTATATGGATCTATCTCTTCATATATGAAATGAGTCAATCATAAACAGCAATACCAGTTGTTTCCACTCAATTAGACTGAAAAGGGTCCAAGACATGTTGGAGCCCCATACACTCTGTAGGCCTACATTCAGAAGCCTAAAAATAGATTAACAACTGGGCCTGAATTCAGGCAACAGCCTGAAAATTGGCATCCCTGCATTATAAAGATGTAAATTTCTCACAGAAAGACTTGGTAACCCTTTCAGGACAGGATTTATTTTAGGGTTAAATTGATCACTTATTGTCCTTCAAATTGGCAATAGTTATATTTTTTCTTTCATTACTACATTGTTTAAATGAAATATATGTCATATCTCTGAAAACAATATACATGGGCAGGAATGTTGTCATCAAGTTGAAAAATGTCCAATTTTGATTTTAAAAAATAAAAATTTTGAATTTCTCAATGTTTTGCCAATTTAAGGATTTTAAAGTTTATTTTCCTTTTTAGAATTCCTGACATCACATGCAAGAAATGCATGAAACAAGAATGGATGCTGTATGTGCAGAAATTTATGCCCTTTCTACTTATGTATCTGGTATAATTTTGAGGGCTCTCTAAATCAAAAGTTATGGAGCCACACCACAAAATGTGGAATGATTGTAGAGAAAGGGTCAAATATATTTCTTCCTACTATGTCTATATTATACATGTATTTAATAAAAAGACATGATTGAAGAAGTCGATTGATTTGTGAAACATGGATCTATCTCTTCATATTAAGTAGACTAAATATTTACTTTCTCTCAGAATAAAACCTGTCAAATGTCTCTCTAATTGTTTCTATGTTACAACCTGAAAATAGATGGCACAAGATATTAGTCAATTTATATGGATCCATGTCTTCACTTGAGCAAATCATAATGATTTAACTACAAAACAGTGATAAATATATTTCCTGTATAGATACATTAAGCTTTATCTTTGCCTTATATGTAGATGTTATTCTATTATATATTTCATGAACTGTAAGCATTTTTTAATGCAAGAGCAAACAATGATTTCATTTTCTCCACAATATTGAAAATAAAAATTAGAAACACCATTATCCAGCCCTATACCCTGTGTGTATACCAAATAAGGGCATGCACGAATGATGTATACAAAACTCACTCTTAATGAGTACAAAGAGAGTATTAATTATGCTTCAAACTCTAAGCAGATTAAATAATGAATGTCATAACATTACAGGTGCAATCATCATATAACTTTCAAAAACTAGCCATTGATTTAAAATAGGATAATCATAAAAAAGAAAGAAATATATTACAGTGAATAATAGCTCCCATGATAAGCATTTGTTTGAATATGCTTTTGTTACTGGTTTTAAAGAATGTTACAATGTAACACTGAGCAGAAGGTAGAGATGAAAACCTGACAGCTTTCAACATATTAACCAATACCAGGGGTTTTATATATCATTACAAAGAATTATGATTGGAATTTGTGATTTCATTCAAATTAATGAAATGATTTGATGTAAATCATTCATTCGTTTACTCAATTATTTTATTCAATTTAATTCATGGTGTTCATTATCAAGCAGGAATAATACTAATTCTGGTTTTGTTGGGTTTGGGGGTTTTGTTTAGTACTGTTGATCGTTATTTCACGCAAGCAACCAAAGCTAGTGGAGGCAGCGGGGTGATTAATTTCTTTTGTGTTCTACTCCCCGACTAATAATGCATCGAATCCAATTAGATATGAAAAATCAATCGCATGCGGCCTTGTGCACACATAACTGACTCAAATTGATTAATTCCTGAGAAAATGGGGTCCTTTTCATCTTTGTCATGCTTGATTGATTAAATTGAATAAATTATCTGTAATCATAACACTGATCGGATAATGTCGTCAGGTAATGGGTGTTTAAATGACAGTTAGGCAAAATTAGACCATTTATGGATATGAATGACAGGAATGAAACAAAATCTGATGGAAAGATTTTCCCCATGATTTGCAGATATGGTATTGTTAATCATTTTAAATGACAGGAAAGCAAAACCAGTCCATGTATTGACATTATAACAAGCGAATATAAAAAAATTATTGAAATTTTTTTTTTCCAAAAATGATACTGGCTGATAGGCCAGCAACTTGTATGTCCTGATTTGCACATCTAAAAAGACATCAAGTATCAAAGACAAAGTAGACAAAGTATAAAATGGCTAGTATAATTCTATTTAATACACTTGATCATTATATTTTGCTGGAAAATTTCAACAGATTTATAGTCTTGTATGCACACTGTAAATGAAGGAAAATAATTTTCAAAATGAAGAATAAAAAATCAATAAATGTAAACTTGGTTCTATGGTTTTTTTGGAAAGGACATACTGAATTTTTGTTTTAAATTGTAAAAACGTCAGGTTGAAATACTTAAGCAATGTCCACAATTCAAAGCAGAAAGGGAGAATAAAATACAGCAAGAGGAGAAAAAAAAGGGGGGCAGGGAGAGGAATTAATACTAAATATTTGAAATAGCATGTTTGAATGTATGTACATCACGTGTCTGCATGGGGGGATGGGATGAGACGCGATGGAGTTTTGATGCATCTTTGAGAAGATGCGTCTTCCAACTACATGTAAGCCATCTTCATGCTGCACACATACATGTACGCATCTTTCTCTCTCCTCCTCCTCCTGGTAACCATGGATGTGCATGTACTGTAAGAGGATGCCCATGTAAGCTATGCATGTAGATTTATGATGTGTGTATCTCCGTCTCTCTCTCCTTCCATCCATCCCATCCCCTCCCTCTCTCTCTCTCTCTCTCTCTCTCTCTTTCTCTCTCTCTCTTCCTATCTCCTCCTCTCTCTCTCTCCCTCTAGCTGAGTGGGATCTTCGTCGTATGGCCGGTCAATATATATATCCCAGGCTATTTATCTACCGGCTTTCATACAGAGGCATAGTGGACTGCATGTATACTGTATCTGTGCACGGTGACCAGTACATGTACAACGCTATATAGTAGCCATCTTGTACATGTACATGTATGTATGCACTACAGTGCATATAGTTTATGATGGTTCAAATGAAGCATGATTTAATCATTTTTGGGGTATCTACAGAATTTATCATGTTAAATTATTAAGATGTTGAGTTTCTCTTCAATTTTAATGGCCAGTTGTCATCCGTTGATTGAAAAATAAAACAAATCAATTGAAGCATCAAATTATATCCACCACGTCTAACAATGCACCATATATGGAAATATTTCACTTTAACTATACAATCCACAAATAGAATGCTGAAACACCTACCCAGAAAATATTGATTCTGCATGATAAAATAAAAATACTTCTCTCAAAGGACATATCATCTATCATATACAGTATATAGCCAGAAGCGTGTTAAATCTGTAAAAAGAATATGAGATAATGCACTTTTGGCATTTTTGTTTATAAAAAAACAAGAAATCAAAAGCTCAATGATTATTTCATTTTGGAAAATACTTTAGACATGTAATGAATTGCTTTTAAATGCAAATTTACCAGTGTTTAAAAGTACATGGTGAGTAGACACAACACTGCAAACCTCTCAATTTATATATTTACTTTAAAAAAACCATAATGAAAAAATTCCCATTGATATCATATCTATTATAACCGCAGAGATATACATGTAGGGGATATGGATATAGAATATTTAATATCCATACTCTAAATTGAGCTATGCTTCTCAACTAAGACAGTACGTTGGATCATGTGAGTATGGTATTTTATTTATGATAAATTTTTGAAGGAAAATCGCACTTTAATTTTCCACATTAAATTCCCACTCATCGATGGACATTTGGCTAATATTACTAAAAGCCCTTGTTATTTTCAAATGAACTGTTGCATAGATCTGCCAAGTGCTTGATGAGCATGGGTTGATTCTGTTAACATGGATATATACACAATATAATAATACTTCATACTGTAGGCATAAGGTGTACATAATGGCAGCTTAGGAAACAAAATTGGTATAATTATAAAAGGCCAGACTTGATGACTTTTTAATCCTCTTAAAGATAAAGTTGAGTTTTGGTCATGCGATTGCATTGTGAAAGAAACGGTGTGGAATTGATCAGAAAAAGTTGATCATGTAGCATATTAAGTGTTGGTGTATACTGCAAGGTTCTTAAGTCATCAAAATGATAAGAACTTTGGCCCAGTCTTGGTAAAGTAACAAGCACTGTACACAAAAAGATGTATATTGGACTACACAAACATGTGGCATAAAAATCGGGCCTCGTTTTTAAGCTGTTACTTGCCATATTTAGAATATTGAGGCATTTGAAGAGGCATGCTTTTCAGGGAACAGTTTTTATCTGATGTTCATCCACACTTCCATAATAACAATGAGAATGCTCACAAATTATTTTTCACCTCTCCCCAGAACTCAACCTTCTCTTTAAGTTTTAAGTTAACTTTTTATATCTATTTCCACTGTATCAGAAGGGTATTTACTCAATATACTGTCTTATGTGTTAATGCCCTTTTGGCACTGAGCATGCTATAAAGCAATGTTTCTGCAAATTTGGAGAAAAATTTAGGCATGCCAAGAACTGAGCAGGTTAAACGTGCCATAAATTTTGAAGTTTACTTTTAAATCTAGTTTTACTATATTATTAGGTTAGAGCCAAAAGGGTCTTATTACTTACATACATGTATGTACATTGATATGAGTTGATGCCCTTCTGGCTCTGAGCCGGATCTAAAGCAATGATTCAACTTATTTGAAGAAAATATTTATGTTCTGAGAACTAGGCCCTATTTCACAAAACTTGTTAACAAACACAACTACAAAATTGTTATTTATATTAGCTACTGATAATCATTGCATTTGATTGGCTAAGAGCAAATTTGTTGTAGAATTTAGGATTTTGTTATTGATAAGAAGTTTTATGAAACAGGGTCTTGGGTGGGTTGAACACCTTGTTTATTCAGAGGCGGACTCACATGCCATTTGTCATAAAAGCCACCTTCTCCACATGAGGTCTTCACTAGGTATGCAGACATTTTCTTTCCAAAATAATGGCCCAGTTGGTCTCTCATTAGATGACCTTTCCTGTCTCTCATGCCCCCCATTCTGCCTCCCCCACCCCTCAATAATCAAATGTTTGTTTTACTTTCAAGTCTTTGAAATACACAATGTACCACAAAATAAGCAATTATATATAATCCATGTACATTGTCTACAATTACTAATTCTTACTGTTTCATACACTTACATATAGATTTACAAGTTCCATAGCTTTAAAAATGTTAAAGTTAGAGAATCACACACCTATATACAAGTTGGTTTACAGTTTCCACAGATATGACAAATACATTATACTCAAATTAAGGTTGGTGTTGGTTTATTGTCTTTTTCATAGTTCAGATAAAGTAAAAGTAACATTAATAATTTTATCTGTCCAATTTTAATAATGAATGTAGTTTAATATATAATATATTGTATGGGCTCACAGAGCATACAAATTTGCTTGTAACTTAGAACCCAAATTCTGTTTTAAATAGTTTATACTTTTCATATACTTTTTTATGTCATTTGATTTACTATGTATACATTCATAACTGAATAAATGAATAAATTAGATTAAATTAGAATAAATTAAATTAATAGAAGAGATCAGTACCGGCTTATTACTACATGAGAAACCTACTTTACTACTATGTTTTGTATACCAACTAGTTTAGTGTCAAACTAAAGTGTCCATGAACTGCACATTATTGAATGTCTTAAAAGTACCCTTTATTTATGTATTTTTTGCATAAATATACGTATTTATGAGTGGTTTTATTACACATATATATCTATCTAAATCTAGTTGAGAAATGATACTGGAGAGTTTCAGGAATCACTGCCATTGAGTGTGTTAAGATACAATGTAAATTGTCCTCCTTTGAACCAAATGTTTTCTGATGTTTCGTTACACCTGACAATATTCATCCAGGATATACATGGACATGTCTCTTTATCAGATATCTTCATGCTCCAAACATTTAGAGTATGTATTTCATTATGCTTGTTCCTCCCACCCATAATTAGATATTAGTAGCACCGTCATTCTGAAGACATTTCTAGGGCTCCTGATCATACACCTTCTTCATCTATTTTCAAACGATCGTTTTCAAACATCGAAAAATCATCAATCAATTATACTAACACTTCGACATCTAATGAAGATACAGAATGGGTTCTATGCTCCAGTAACAAATTATAATAGTAACCAAATTTCTATCTTGAAACCTTGAATTAATCTTAATCCCAAGCCTAAACCTAACCTATATCCTAACTGCCACATTAACCCTTGGCGTAGTGTGTGTCTAGCCATTGAGGGGGCTTGTCATCATTGGGGCACCGGTTTTACTCAGAAAACAAATGCAAATTTACCATGTTACTGATGGGGGGGGTGATGGAGCAAGCAGGGGGTCCTACATGAATTTTTTTTTTTTAATTTGAAGCATTATTATCATCATCATCTCTTTCATCATTTACTTCTGACCCTTTGTAGCTATTGTATTTTTAGTCCAACTTTTTTTACATCCTTTTTACCCTTCTATATTTTTTTCTCTCTCTCTCTCTCTCTCTCTCTCTCTCTCTCTCTCTCCTAGGCCATTCTATTCTAGAGGTAAATTAATTAGCCATTTGATTGTAGAGGGAAAGTACCCCATCCTCCCATGCCCAGTCACTATCCTTTTGATGGAATAAAGCCTGGCACAAATATCAGTGGACCATGTCTCAGAACACCCAAAATATAATAGCTATAAAAAGGTGACAAGCAAAAGGTGATGATGATCCTTCTTCTTAATAAAAAATTCAAGGTACAATTCCATAGTGTCTATATAACTTGGCTAGATCCCCATACATCCAACTGCATGTTTCAATATTTACAAAAAAAATTGATCTTTTCTTCTTTTCCAATTGATTTTGGATGAGTATTGGTGTTAAAGGGATATCACTCATCTACATGTACATGCATCTATCAATTAATCTATTTTGTAATGAAATATATACACTATGAGATTTAGCAAAAAGTGAAAACAAGATCGTCTAGAAATTTGTATCTTTTGATGCTTAATTTCCTATTAAAACACTTATATATGCTATAATCCCGCAAAAGCATTGTATAGTTTTACAATATACATTATGCACCAAATACATTTCAAGTCACATTGCACACAGGCTATCTATATGAACATGTACATGTAAATATTTGTATGCCTAGTATGGCAGACTATTTTACTTACTTACATGTACATGTACATGTACTTCTTTTGAGAAAAGGATAGGGTTATAATATCAGTCTAATATACATGTACATATCGCCTGTGTGGAGCCAGAAGGATGTTAACTACATGTATGTATTAAAGTACATATGAGTTGACACCTTTCTGGCTTATAATGGATGTCTCTGCCTACTTGAATTGTAGAAACTTGGATAACTTATTCAAATTGTTTTGTGTAAATGCCACTGATTTATGACAAACTTAAAATCACACCATACACATACCAGAAGGAAAATAGTTTCTACTATACATCAATGTATGCATGGATAATAGATTAATCTTGCTTATTTTGAGAAGGACAAATGTTTCGAATAAAAATGGTTGCACTGTCTACTATACATGTACATGTACTGTTTCACTGTACAGATATCTGTCTTTGCCTACATGTACTGTAATCATGGTTGTGTCATTCAAACTGTTTAAAGTACATGTATGTAAATGTACTTCATTTTCAGTACATTTACTTTTGCAACTAACACACACTGTACACATGCAGGGGAAGGTAGTTTCTATTATACATGTAGATGTATCTATAGATGTCACATTCAAACTTTTTTTAGTTAATGCACCTAATCCACTGTACACTGCAACGTCTATTCACATGCAGGGGGAAATAGTTCTACCATCCATGCCTGGGTAGCAGACTAGTCCTTCCTTCTCCTTCTGAGGAGGTAAATCCACCTGTCCTCCAGAGGTCATTTCCATTTTACAACCTTCTGTTACAACAGAGGGGGTATTGAGACAACGAAGGATACGAAGGCGGGGTATACTGATGGGAAAACCATTACTACAGTATATATCATACATGCATATTCGTATTGCTAGGATTGCCTATTAATGTATGTACATGTACATGTATAGTTTTCGTACTGTACATGTGAATTATAGCATTGGTTTTGATATGATATAACATGTACATGTACATACTGTGTATATGTACATGTATATAAATGTATATGTACAGTGTACCTGTATGTACATGTATGTGTGGGGTTTTTTTATCGAAATATGTTGGGTAATTCATGTCAAAAATTTGAAAATGTGTGACCTAATGAAAAAAACTGTTGGATAACAAGCATGAAATTTCTCTTCGTCATTTTTTATATCATCATCTCAAATAACATGCATGACCTTCTCTAACAACAGGGAAGGGGGCGGGTAGTGAGAAAATGTATGATGAAATAAGAAGGCGGGGGTATATGCCGTACTGGAGAAAACTATTCATAGTATGGTTTATTTTACTGTATTTTTTCATATTGGCTAGGATATTCTTTTTGATTGTGTCATCCCATACATGTACATACGTATACTGAACAGCTTAATCATATCACGGGCATATATATTCATATTACCTGGATTTACTATTATTTTTATAGAAATGTTGTCTCCAGCTATACTTTGCATGTTGGTCATAATTCTCAATGGTTTTAATATAATAATAATAATAATAATAGGCATTTCTATAGCGCCGTCTATCTAGAAATTCTATTCCGAGGCGCATTTATTATTACCCCGGCTTTAGCCTAGCTGCCATTACAGCGCTCCAGCATTGAATTAATTAATTCCTGCTAGGTACCCACTTACATCACCTGGGTTGAGTGTGGCAAATGTAGATCAATGTCTTGCCAAAGGACATTAGTGCCGCGGCGGGACTCGAACCGCGGACCTTGTGATCGACAGTCCGGCGATATGATATGACTTACATTTATTAAAGTATAACATATCATCAGCTTTACTCGACAGTGTACTGTAATTTATCTTGGCCAAAATGATTTAATGTACATGTACATTGTACTTGTTTATTGCCTCGTACAATTTGCATATAATATACAGTACACATGTTACACAGAACACTGTATTCATATTTCAAATCATCAGTTTGCACTGGACAGAAGTCTATATTGCACACATTCGTATCTTTTATTCTATTAATGTTATGCCATTTTCACCCCTATATAGTATATACTTATAATTAGTATTTCAATTGTGTAGTATATAGATCTATATATGTATTCTTCTAGTGGGTGTACAATTTCAGTTATATTGTAAAAATATTTCATATCAATTGTTTTGATGTTCCTTAAAATGAAAAAGTATTGTCAATGCTATATGACTTGAATATAATCTCTCAAAGTACATGTAAATGTACATGATCAAACATACACATTGCATGTAGATATGTAGTACATGTACCTCCCACAATGTACATGCTTCAAATCAGCTTGCATACAGTTAAAAACTAAATTATTCATACCCCTTGTAAATTTGTGTTTTGTTTTTTTTATAAAAAGGACATGTTGAATTAGGGCCTTTGTTGAGCAGTTTTAGATGTAAGCTTTAATATGTCACATTCTCAAGATGAAGGAAATCTAGACAAATCAATTATTCACATACTGAAAGATTACAAAACTTGGTAAAGGTACATGTAAGAAAAATGTCGATTTATAACCTTCTCACTTGTGCATGTTTCATATGAGCTTACATACAAACCCCCATTACTAATACTACATCATTCAAATTACTGACTATAGGATTTTAATGAACACATCTGCTCCTTCACTGTACATAATGGATTGAGCATTCTAGGCATGTTAATGTCAATTCTTTGTATGTACATGTAATGTACATGTAATATGTAGCCTGTATATATCATACAAATATAAATGGAGCTATTAAAAATGGATGTAGTTTCAGTTGTAGGTTTGTTAGAGCATGCCCCTGGTTCAGAAATAGGGGAATTAATGAATAATCTTGAAGAAGAAAAAGGGTTTGCTATTGGCTCAGTAAGCATAATAGCATAAGCATAATATTAATATTACATGTACAATGTACCGCATGTCTGACTGAAATTCAATGGAAATAGTATACCGGTACATGTACACATACGTCAAAAGTATGCTCTACACATGAACATGTACATGTACAACGTTAAGTGTTCAAACATGGAAATGCTGATGCAAAATCTCATGCTGAATGCTTTCACGTTCATAATTATTCAGAAATATCCCAAGCACAACCCTGTAAACAACTAGAAGAGGTAAAATCTCAAGCCTGATTCGTTGCATAGAAATATCCTAAATACAATGTACATGTACACCTGTACATTACACATGTAAATGTTAGCACATTTTGTCAAGTGTAATTTTTCTTTTCTTCAACATTGACGGAAGATTATAACTACAACACAGGTTATAAGCGGTTCTCTCCAGCAAAAATATCAGAGGGGAATCTTGAGGGATGTGTGGAGGGGCACAGAGGGTAAGTACGCCCCCTCCCAGTAAAATCCAATTTCACATACAAAGAAATTGAGCCTCCCCCTTCCCTCTTTCTTTCTCTCCCTCTTTCTTTCTCTCCCTCTGTTCTGTCTCTCTCTTTAAATTATACTTTCTTTGTCTGTTGTCTTTATCTCTCCCTCTCCCTCTCCCCTCTCTCTCTCTCTCTCTCTCTCTCTCTCTCTCTCTCTCTCTCAATCATTCTACTCATCTGGGATGCATCTATCTCTGTCTGGCTCAATACTGTACCAGTGTTGTACCAGCTGATATACATATAATGCCTGCAAAGCCTCCCGATGCATTACAAATACATCAGAATCGAGGTAAATTCATGCGAGTACGTGTATGGGGCAATCAGTCTGATCCAGCCCTCAATGAGAGTCTACAATTACTGCACCAAATGTTTGCTTGCAATTATGTAACTTTCCTGATTAGCTGGGGTGGCTTGCGCTTAATTAAAGAATCTTGGGGCTTTATTTAGCCTCACGATCCTGATGCAATAAGGCCATGCAGTACATACATGTAAATGTACAGGCTTGGTATGGGAGATGGGAGGGTGGGTGGGGTTGGGGGTCTTCACGGTCTTGACTCGTGACTAGTGAATGCATCGTGTCTGCATTTAATATACACTCACCGGGTGGTGATCTGTCCTTTTCTCCAGCAACAATTTATCTGGGCTATATTATGTTGACGACATACAAGTAAACTTGAGTGTTAGGTTTATCATATGCTTTGGGTTAAGGTTTGGTTAAGTATAAATATAGAGTTCGGTCCATTTTTAAAATTAATTTCAGATGGTGTAGAAACTGACCACAGAGCAAATGTTGTAGGAGCAAGACAGTGTCATACATGTAGGTGCTGGACAAGCTACATGTACATGTACATGTATAGGCTTATGAAAGAGCAAACACGTAGATGAATACAACTCATGCATGCGTCAACTGTACAGTACTCCTCCATGACAAACCTGAAGAATAAAGGTGTTCCGATATTCAAAATCCTGCCGTGTAAACATGAAATTTGGCCAAAAATCTGCAGTACATGAGACAAACAGCAGAAAATGGGATAAACAGCAACAATGATCTACTCTCTTAAGACTCCGGATTAAAAGCATGGTAGATGGAATTTGTTTAAATAATATGATAACATGTATACTCTAAAATTGATGAGGATGATGGCATATACATGTACGTGTGATAATGCATGCAACTGACTAGCCATCCTCCATTTTTCTTATCAAGATTGAATAGGATTGCATTACTCTTACACCTTCCTGTCTCTCTCTCTCTCTCTCTTTCTCTCTCTCTCTCTCTCTCTCTCTACATATATGTATCTCTCTTTTCTTCTTCTTTGCAGTACATGTCTTTCCAAGCTTTTTAACGTTGAGAGTTTCTCGTTTCCGTCAAACTCATTTCACGGACAGCTATCAATTATTACATGTATTATTACAGAAATGAGCGCAAGGCATAAGGGCATTTATCTAGATATCCTTACTTCTTTTCTTAGCTACATAGCCCATCCCCTCTATATTTGTACACACACTATCAACAGTGTCCTACATAAAAGTGGAGTCACTTCATATTCCCTCATATTCCCTCACTATAGAGACGCCATACTCGTTATAACACAAGGAGGTGAGAGATTTAACAGCTCTGAACTGGGACGCAGTGCTGCACTACACAACATGTACATGACCATTTATAAGTTCAGCTCTAGTTCATTTTGCATATATGTAGGCCTGCATGTACATGTACATGTACATAATGTATGTACATTGTACATGTACGCTATGTGGCTCTGCATGTACATGTACATCCTTATTTCTACAAACATGATCATGGATATTAAATTGTGTACATGCGCACTATGATCACTCGAATGTAGAAGCTTGCCTCATACAGACCTAGATACGACGTGGTAAACCAAAGCAAAAGCAAAAAACGCAATGGTTTTTTACGTGTACGGTGTAATGAATGGCAACTGCACGTAACAAAGGTCCTGCATACTGCATGTGTTTGCTGAGCTCTGTATTATAAGATGCAGAAATGTAATGCGTATTACACTTCATGTCATCATTAGAAAATGCTGCGGATACATCATGTCATATCTGAATATTAAAGGCATTAGTGTCCTCTTTCCCTACACAAATGCTTTGAATCTTCTCTGCAAAGCTATCTAACTTGCTCTGGTTCAAATCTTTCTGTTCAACTTTGTTCTCAATATGCAAGCCTTCGAAATAATATGCATTGGCCTCTGTGAAGCATACAGGTACATGAACATGATGTAAAACATTCCGACGATAATTTCAAACAGATAAATTAACTGCACATTTGCTATCTCAAGGTACATGTACAGTATATGTGTGGACATATACATAAATGTAACGTACATACATGTACATGCATACACTCATGTAATGTTAAGTACATCAATGTAAACATTTATCTTATACATGTACATAAATGTAATATACAGTACATCAATGTAAACATGCATACACTTACATGTACATTTACAGTACATAATGTACATAAATGTCATGTACAGTACATCAAAGTAAACATGCACATAAAAACTGAGTATATACTTGTAAGCAATTGATTTTTGTCTTCCATTGCAAAGCTCCACCCCCCCCCACCTCTCCTACATTGTACCCTTCTCATCATGCAACTGATTACATATAGCCCCCCCCCCTCCTATCTATCTATCGTTCTCTCTCTCTCTCTCTCTCTCTCTCCCTTTCTCCCTCACTTAACCTTTCACATTCTTTCCCCTCTCTCTTACATGGCTTCAAGTCTGTCGCACACATTTATTTTGCATAGTTTATAATTCCTTCATCACGGCTCAGCTAATTACAAAGGAGATCATGTCATCATTGTATATCCTACATGTCATTATAATACTTTGAAAAGAATGCTGGAGACCATCAGAAAATATGTTGTTTTTATTCTACAGATTAGTTATTCAGTGTGAATTTAACATAATGTTGAAGACATATCAATAGCATGACATATTTTCAAGATTACTCGAGATTTTTTAAATAAAAGTACCTTCACATCTACATAAGAAAGTAACCTACCACAAACCATGTTTATGAAGAATTAGAACACAAGATGACGTCTGTGAATATATTACCATGTTAAATTGATTACATACATGTAGCTGATCAGATCATTATCTCAAACTCAAGAGTAGATGTCCTTAACTCTCTCTCCTACTTCTACATCTACCTGAGAAAGCACAGGCTGAATTATATTAGGTCCTATAGTTTATATACATGTACAACAAGTAGCATCTTCTACACGTTAAGAGCAACATGTGACACTTCAATACACATGATTGCTCAGTATGACGTTATTACACGGTCCAACATACTTAACTGAATTACACTTGAAGCACTGCGTTCATATCTTCTGGAGACAACTTTTTGCAATATCTTGAGAACATAAGCATGAATCGTGGATATTGTACATTTTCATTACGCCATTTCTGAGTTGAGTCTGTTGCCTTGCTGTTCTTCTGTATGTTGGTGCAGGTAGTTATCCGATGGAAATGTTGATGGAACATCACACGTTGGTTGACAGCACCTGTGTACGCCTTGCAGAGCTGCTTAACCTGTAAAAGGATCTTGTAACTTCTACTAACTACATGTAAATGTATTATTCATCAGGAACTTTTTTAGGATAAAACATAAATTAGAGGGAAATGAAGCTTGTATTACAAATGAAAGATTGTCATGATTTGAAGAACACGATGGATACATTTTCCATCATTTTCTCTGGGTTTTACTTACCTTACAATCCTGACAATTCCACATGGAGTAACTCCTTGTGCAATCAAATCTTTGAATTATACCCACATATTCCGTATACATGGCTTGTATGTCAGCCTCTAATTGGAGAAGTTCTTTTAAACATTGGCTACACTCCTGATTGCTCTTAAGTAAAAAACAATTCTTGTCCGGTCTCTCCACTAGACTCTGATATGTCCTCCATTTACAAAATCCCATAGTGTACGCAACCCACGAGGAGTTTTCTGTCCTCCCTGCTTCGTTGCACATGGGTTCTACAGTGTTAATAGTAACTTCTGTACTACTACTAGTACCATTACAGACGTCTCTTATACACTGTGGAGGCGTCCCTGTCGTTGGTATCCATGTCGTCATCGTCATCGATGTCGACGTCAAGTTTGTTGATGCTAGCACCACGTAGCTGTCCATGACGACTGCAAAAGGCAGCAGGAGCAATGCACGAAATACGAGGCAGGCGAGTAAGAAAAACCAATGAACCAAGGGTTTCGCCGCCAATATTTTAAAAGAACCCCCATCGTAAAATCTCAAAGTCATATTTCAGACATGTAGACAAGAGAACGTGTCGATCGTCATGCGCGATAGAGGTGGTGGTATTCAGCTTGGCTACGCTCAAGAAATAGCTTTGAAGCTTGGTCTGGTTGCTTAGAATCACCTGGAGTCGACTTGAATCCTGCTGGACAGCGATATTCTGCTCCGGAGACATGAGCGATAAAGGGTCGCATGATCACCAGCAGCCACCATACAATGCACAAACCACAGATTCTACGCTGCAGCATAGTAGGACCGGCTCCTGAAAACACAGCCTGTCTTCTTTCCAACGAAATCCAACTAATTCACCCATATAAAACGCTTGAATTTCTCACCGGTGGACGAGGAGTTACTCCAGTATATCTTCCGCGTGAAAAGTCGGGGTTTTCTGTCGGTTTTACGTTGGTAACATCGTGAAAAAGCGAGAGGTGTTTTTTCACATAAAAACCAACACAGTCGCCATCTTGACAGATTTCACGCATTCCTCCACACCGCGCATGCTCCTACGAAAAAAAGAAAAATTAATTGACGGAGCTCGAACGACGAAAACCACGACTCAGCATGAACATGGGGAAAGTAGAGAGGAAAGAAGGCTCATCGAGCACGCTAGGCCGATCATGTGTAGAAATAAGACAAAATTAATCGTTAAAATTCAGGAATGCATATCATTTTAAATTATTACCCTACTTCAAAATCATGAACCTAAAACCCTGTCTATGGCGACATACCCATCCACTTATATCAAAACTGAACTGTTTTTCAATTGGATGACATTTTGCTCTTCAATTTGAACATCACTGGGATTTATAATCATGTCGGGTTTATGTGCAGGAGTTGAATATGTGAAGCATAATTTACATGCATTTCATTTTTGCAAACATCAAATGACGACCTAAGATCGCCACGAAATCAAGTTCAATCTCTCTCCCCGTCGACCCTCATATAATCAACAATTTGTTACAAGCTTTCTCGCCCCATTCTCCCCGTGCACCAAAGGAGTGGTCTCGCTTCGTTCAAGCATGATACACAACATGCATCCTTTCTCATTCGGTTGCACGTATATGTATTCAATCTGCAATGCAGTACAAGCGAAAAGGGCTTTTAACCACAAAAGCACGCAGTGCAATTATCAGCGCATTTGTGCCATGGGAAATTCGAAAGTACGTGCATGTTGTTTACTCAGATTCGCTCACATTTTCAGCTAGCAATCAAATTAGTCATGTCTTTTTCGTCTTATTTTTTTGCCATGCAATATATATCATCACTCTAGCTCTCATAATTCATTGTTTTTCATGCATTCCTACTTTTGTTAGAGAATCGAACCTTAAGTAATTCCGGTTAATAAAAATAAATCGTGCTAGTAATTGCTGTAATCTTTAATTATGCTGCACAGTTAAGGCCCCATTGCGTTCGTACAATAGCAGTCATGAACAGCTGATCGCAATGCGCGTATACTCCTTGTTGGGCGTGGCTAGAAAGAGGTCAATCTTTATCACGCCCATTTCAAGACTGGTGCATAATCACAATATTATGAATGCGCGTTTTGTTCGTTTATGAAAATGAGTTTTCTATTTTGAGTTTCCGTTCCTTTTCCAATGATTGACAAGTTATTTTTACCTCTCTTTTAATAGTTATTCCTCATTTCACCTCATGGCCTTCCAAATAAAAACAATTTCTATTGGGAATATAGGTCTATGTGATTAAAAAGAAATTTCTTGAGTAATTAAAAGTGTCAATAAGAAATTAAAATTGAATTAATGTTTTAATGTATTTCATTGTACCGTAGTTTTTCTTTTCTATATTTCTATTTTTGTGTGTGTGTCCCAGTCTCTACCCTCCCACCCTCTCTCTCTCTCTCTCTCTCTCTCTCTTTCTCTTTCTCTCCCCCACCCCACCCTCCATCTGTCTTACTGTTTCATTCTCTGTCTATCAGTGTGAGAGTGGCTGTGTCCCCACCGCCCCTCTCTCTCTCTCTCCCTCTCTCTCTCCCTCTCTGTTCCCTTTGTTTCATTCTTTAACTGATATATGTGCTTTTAATCATTAGCTGAAATATGATTTGCTTCGCTGCCGTGCAAATTAAAAAAAGCTGGGGTGCTATTCCGAGCACCATTTTATCTCTGAAACATTTTATGTTATCTTTATAGAAGAAAATAATCGGTATTCTGAGACCACTTCTAATCTCAGTTTTTTTCTGAGCTAAATGAATCTCAGAATATGCCTACCACCTCTGGTTTCAATGCATGAGCGTCAATATGTATGCAGAACATCTTTACATACAACATATTAAGAGTGATTAGACCATGTTTATCTCAATAAAATACTGAGAAATATGATGATAAAAAAACGAAATACACCCTGATTATGCCTTGCATAAGCTTTCCTTGACTCTGCAACTATCATTTTAGACTATCAGTGATGATTTCCACTAAAATTCACGAACCACGAAACGTCGATCGCCGGGTGATAGGACAATTTCTAAAAGAGCCGAGTATGACGTCACAATTAATATTTAATGGCCATCATCACCTATAGCTTCTCGTGCCGGTTAAATTTAGCCCGTTTGGAAACTTGACAGCAATCGTCATGACGTCACGTCTTAATATAATCTTCATATCCAACAATTCCAATTAACTTGCAGATCTCTTATTTTAGGTGCATTTTGCGATCTAAGAAAGCATGAAGTAATGGGTCGATTATGAAGGGTTGGATATAATATAGGTCGTGTATGCATGCTACGAGGGATGATGGTTTAACGTGCATATGTAGTCCCTCCAGTTCATTTTGATGTGTAGGCCTGTGAGTTTCTACATGTAAACTATACAAATGTATCCTCTATCTATCCTCTATCAATGATTCTTCGTTCTTCTCTTCCCAACAAACACTTTAGGTACATACATTTAAATAAATAGTAAGTAAATAACGTGCATAAAAAGCTGCAGATAAGTTCAAGTTGTTACTGTTTCTTTAAAATTAAGGTTATCAAATGCGTTTATTTTGTTTACCAAAAAATCGTGGAGAATAAAAAGAGTAGGCTGCATGACTTACTTACGCCAGTTTTGAAATTCTTGGAAAGTCTTATTAGTCACGGATGAGGTTAGTTGTGTGTTGGCGTTTTGCGAAAAATTGTTATTAACAGTGATTAATATAATATTTCACTAAAAACACACATTTAAATACTTTGACAAATAAAATAAAATGTACAAGATAAACAAATAAAAACACAAAATCGATATAGTTATATGGGCCAGACTATCGAAACAAATAGCACATCTACTATGATTTTTATCAGCTCTGCTCAATGGAGTATGGTGCCCCGTATTTCAAAGGCATTATTCATTAAATCTTAATATTTTTCTGATGCTTTACTTACTTTGAAAAAAACATCTTTATGTTCATCACGGGGGGCTTATCAAATTTCACTAGGCGAGCGAGTAAACATTCATTCAGTCGACAAATTCTAGCTCATACCGACCGCAACTGTTGCAACGAGTCTGTTTGCGATTTCTATGAAGTTTTGTTGATAAAATGTTAAATTATGCACCGACACCACGATGATGTTCGAAACTGTGGCAGGGGGCTGCAGTTCTTCCCTGCCCCGATAGGGGTTCTAGTAGGGGCTCAAGCCAACCCTACTTACTCAATCTCCCCCAACAACAAAAAAATAATAATAATAATAATAATGATAATAGAGAGAGAGAATGAGAAAGGGAAAAAGGGGGGAGAGAGAGAGAGAGAGAGAGAGAAGGGGAAGGGAAAGAGAGAGAAAAAACAGAGAGAGGAGGGGTGGGGGAATTCAACACGAACAATAAAGGATTGCTTATATTTGTATATATAATCATATCAAGAGATTTTTCTTCTTTTTTATGAAATTTATAAATGAAAAACAAAATAGGACACATTGCACGCAATATCCTTTTAGTAAATAGGTCATGTAAAACCGTTATTACATAATCCAGGAAAAGGGTGAAAAAAACTCTTTTTAAATAAGAACGAGGAGACCCTGGAATAGTTTAAATGAAAAAGGTCTGGAGAAGTACTTGAGAAGTGAACCTGCCAAGTACAAATTCGATGCGGCCAACCCACCCGGTCATGATCCAGCCAACTGAACACGAAGAAGGAGTCTGGAACTGAATATAAGCCTGCGTTCAGAAGAATCCATAAGTATCCATGTGTAAAAGTAGTAATAATAATCATGACGAGCGTGCATGAGGGAAAAGAAAATGTATCACTTGAAGTTTGAGGACCTGTCCGAATATTCTGTGACAAAAAGTCATTAAAAAGGTAATCAGCCTATGTCTGTTCTTTTCTTCTTCCTCCCCCCTCCCGCCCCTGGATCCGCCACTGAGCATGTGGAATCTTGGGCTTTGCTCCCAGAGAGTCCCTGGACGACCCGTCAAAACTTTGTCCTCCGTCCGTCTCGCCAAAAAAAAAAGAAAGAAGATTTTAATGACAATACCAGATGTTTGAGTGACAGGATGCAGTACAACACAAGAAAATTAATAATTCCACAGTTACATGTACAGATGGCACAAAAATGATTATTTTCATATATTTAATCTTGCTTATCAGCAATATTAGATAAGTTTAGATAAAAGGTTGATAATATCAGATGTATAAGTGATGGTATGAAGTACAACAAAAGAAAACTACGAATTCCACATTTACAAGTACAGATTGTCACAAAATAGTCTTTTTTCCCATAATTTTTTTTTTTTAGAAATGATGTAATATAACATGACAACATGGTTTGACAGCTATTGCATGAACAAGTATCCCAAAAAGATCATGTTATTAAATTGCCACATGTATCGTTAATCATAACTGACAAACTATAGCATATATGTAAGGATAAAATAGGCTAATGGTTACTTTTCAGGCACTGATTATGATTTTGTTCAAAAATCACACCTTTTAGTTTATAGTTGTGATTACTGAGTTATCTTATACTCTCGCAATTGGTTTGTAGGCCTAATTATACGTATTGATCTTTTTGCTGTACTTTTGTTTGACTTAAACTAGTTTAGTAATCTTATAAGCTACTTATAAGCAAGTTAAAATGTTGAGAAACAATACTTTAGTTGTTGTTGTTGTTGTGTTGCTTTTGTTTTTGCTTTTGTTTGGGTGTTTCTTTCATTCTTTCACCGTGGAATTACCGAAAAAGGCCGAAGACAGACGAAACCAGAACAAAACGCATCTTGGTTGTTGATCGCGCTTAACTAGGGTAAGGCTTTCCTGTAAATGTTTTTAGTATAAAACGTGAAGAGACGTCACACGTGCAAGGGCAAGGGCAATGGCTTCTTACTTTACGTTAATGAATTAAATATGATCAATTCCATGCAAGAGCGTTACTTTCGAGCTTGTTTTGTCCTTCGTTTACTGACTTTGAGTATGACTTCCTTGGTATTTGTTATTTATTTTGTTGTTACGAACATATACACGGGCTTATCCAGACTTGTTGCATAATAAAGGGGGAAGGGGAGGGCAGACGGGGTCACACAGAGAATCACAGACTCCCTCCAAACACCTGGGGTAGTACTAGTAGGGTTAGGGTTAAGGTCGTGAACCCTGAGTTCCTTCGATAATTATTTTTCTTTTCTTTTTTTCTTGCAGATGAATGGGGCGTGGTCCCTTTGGACCCGCAGACTATGCCTATGCATGCAGGCTAAGAATGTGGCTTAATATCTTTCGTATTTGTTCATGAATGTAACGTGAAGAAGACTCACGTACGCCCACTGAGGGAGTGGCTTTCCTGCCATGTGTTCATTAATGAAACTTCATGAGAATGAGGGCGTGGCTTTCCGGTTCTATACTGTGTTCATGAATGAAACGTAGAGAAAACTAAGGGCGTGGCTACCAAACAAAGATAAGCTGGGCGTGGTCAACATATTTTGGGGCGTGTCATATATATAGTGGCGAATAGTACTACACTCATATTCTCTTTCTTTCTTTTTTTAAATATTTTGTTATACTTTATAAATTATGAAGGCATGTATTCAATAAAAGAAGAAGATTATAAGACTCGGGATGTTTTATCCAAAATGTTGAATTTATTGTCCATTTCTCAAAACGTGCGGTCTGTAATTCGACAATTTGAATCTACATGTGAAGTTTGCCACGTGATGTTTGCCACGTGAAAGCTGGGATTTAGACCGATACGTGCAGATTATTTTCTCACCCGGATCATAATTATATCTTACTACACGCGTTGTCAAACTTAATCTTATTTGTGTGAAGTCATATTTCCAAAGTTTTGTGAACCTAGTTTCCTCGTTTGTATATGTCTTGCTTTTTAGTGTTTCTTTACCGCACGTTGTGCGAAATAAATACCAACATTACCACAAAATGACACATTTTAGAAAGTATGAACTTATCATGGATTGGTCATCTTATACAGACTTCCGATTTAATATTTCGGGACTGCGAAAACAATTTTAGAGAGGAAGGCCATTTTAACATTGATTTGGGTTCAATAAAATACGAGTAATAAGAGAAACAAATAAGTTACAGTTTAGGGGAAATCCGATAAAAGATAAGAAAATTTTGAAGTATTAATTTGCGATCCATCAAACACAGGTTGACTCTGTGATTTATCTTGCAGATATCTCTCCTAAAGCTGCCCTGTATTGGTTAGAAATAAAGAGGAACATCTAATTTCTATTCTCTGAATCAAAAAATAATTTATCGCTGCGCCCTCGATATATAGTTATACAGAACCCCTTAACGAAGTAAAACCATACCTTCATTAACAAAACAAATATTAATGTATTTTAAGTAAAAATACGTCAGTGCGTTGTCAATTTAAACGATATTTTTTTTCTTCTAAATCGCAACTTCCTTACTTTTATCAAATTTTCCTCAAATCTTTCTCCTATGTTTCTGTCATTTTCCTGCTTATACAATCATGTATAAAAACATGGACTTTTCCACCTTTACTTACAGGTTTCGTGAAATGTTTAGTTCTCAGCTAGATGGACGAGGCTTTTATTATTATTTTCTCTGCGTCTCTCTCTCTCTCTCTCTCTCTCTCTCTCTCTCTTTCTTCTCTCTTCCTCCATCCCAGCCCCCCTCTCTCTCTTTCGATCTTCATCCAAAAAACACGAAGGGTATCATGCCCTTCATAATTCCCATCCATGTCCGTCATGTCTAGCACAGTCTAGGCAACTAGTCTCAAATACGTTTACTCCGACATCATGTTTAATTCTTTCTGTATAGCGAGTTCTATGATGCAGTATTTCTGCGGTGCTTTGAGTAACAATACCAATAATACATACAGAAATTATGTTTGCTTCATTATTGGAATGGTATTCGAAATATTAGCAACCAGTGGTTCGTCAAATTCTAAATTCGAATTCAACTACGGGTCTGTTTGCGTAGACTTGAGGCTGGCGTGTCGGGCGGGGTGTTGAGTTGTGAAAGCTTCGCTGGGGTGCGAGAGAGGACAATTAATTATGCATGCTTGCCGGTGATAGTGGCAGCAACTCGCGCACGAAAATAAGCGAGTGGCGACAATTCATTATGCATGAAAAGAGGTTGGGTGGTCTATGTCATCTGGTCGTCTTAATTGTAAAATTAAAATGTCTCATTTAATATGGCTCGAAACGCTTGATATATACTAAGAAGAAATGTGTTAAGCGAAGGAGAAATAATTTGTAGTCACTCACACCCACTCATAATTGTGTAAAGCGAGACAGATTTGTAGAATCGTGTTTATTTTCATAATGAAGACAATGAAGACAAAAATACTAATTACTTTTAGGGATAAATGCGGGAATGACATTACATATTATATCATAAACAAAAGTATTTAAAACATATTGCAATTATAACAAAAAATGTAAATTTATGACCAAAATATATGATATTATTAAAAAGGCATCAAAGTGAGGGTATATGCATTTGGAAGGGATAGGTCAACCACATTTCAAATGTCAGTAATCGCGATGTAACATGGCATGTAGGCCTACATGTAGTTATGTACACATGATTATATAATAATAAACGTGGTGTCAACATTAGGTGGAAGCTATAAAACCAGGCTATAAAATGATGAGTCAAGTCATAATAGTACAATGTAGCTTATAAGAAGAAGAAGAAGAAGAAGAAGAAGAAGAAGAAGAAGAAGAAGAAGAAGAAGAAGAAGTAGTAGTAGTAGTAGTAGTAGTAGTAGTAGCAGCAGCAGCAGCAGCAGCAGTAGTAGAACAAGAAAAACAGAATGAGGAGGAAGAGGACGAGAAGAAGGAGAAGGAAGAGAAGTAGGAGGAAGACAAGAAGGATGGAGAGAAGAAGAAAGGAGAAGAAAAGGAGGAAGAGAAGAGGAAGGAGATATAGGAGAGGGTGGAGGAGAAGGTGCATGGAGGAAGAGAAGATGGAAGAGTAGAAGAATAGGAATGATTTTTTTTTTTAAGAGAGAAGATGAAGAAGACAAATAAAAAAAGAAACTCTGGAAACTCAGTTGGCCATTTTCATTTAAATTACAAAATTTCATATTCTATCATTTAAACCAGTGTTACCTTTTGTTAGTTATTGTTTTATACTCAAGTTTTGGTTTGTTTATATTCCAAGAAAAAAAAGATGTGACATCCTCTGAGTGGAAGATGAATATAAGCTTAGATATATATTGGTAGGAGACAGCATTCCTCATCAAATACATTTCGGATCACAATGGATGCCTGAAGCAAAACAGGCATTGGATTAAACCCCTAAATCTTGTTAACTCTGTTTGCAATCAAGCTAAGCGATCACTCCCCATAAATAGCACCGTTTGAGACACAGACAAGAGAAGGCTTTAACATCTTAAAAGACAGGACTATTCAAACTAGAGCAAGAGCATGTTTGTTTGTTTCTTTTTATTTGTTTCGATTACTGGTAAGGTCAATGTTGTATACTTTTTTTCAGTACACAGTTATTTTTAGTCTTCCTATGTGAAGGGCTCGGAAGTTAAAAATAATTTCATCCTCTGTCATCTCGCCCTCCCCACCCCGTCTCTCTCTCTCTCTCTCTCTCTCTCTCTCTCCATCCTCCTCCTCTTTCTCCTCTTTCTCTCCTTCCTCTACCTCTCACTTCCTTCCCTTTCTTACTTCCTAAAATGAAAACAATACTAGCATTTTGAAGCCATCTTTTGCCTCATTTTCCGATAACACGAATTATAACAATATAACTAGATAACTATCTCCTAGCAAGGTATTACAGAGAAACTTGATATGAAGAACAATGTTATAGCAAATAATAATAAAAAACAAATGATAATGCTACAATTGTAATGCGCATGTATTCATCCCAGGGATGCTCAAGGCACCTACAAAGTAGTATTATTATCCCGGTCCCTCTTTTTTGTATTCTTTTATTTTTTAGCCCTCCGAAAATAAGGTGGGTATTGATAGAACAAGGCAATTCCCTGATTCGGTACGAGTTTCTTATTAATGATGTTCCCCTGTATGACAATTGCTCTGGTGACAATCGTGCTGTGGTCAGTAACCTAAACTGAAGGAATTCATAACTGCAACCCTGCACCAGAGAGTATACCCAACCCCAACCCTTACAATAAACCTAACCTAATGCCCAATTGCAATCCTAAACCTAAACCTATACCGAAACAAAGCCCAGAGCAATTGTCACCGGAGCATATGTTGGAGCCCTCCAAAATCTAGACAGAAAAATCTGTTTGCTTTGAGGTTTTTTAAAAACATATTGTCTTTGATGTCCTCCTGAAGCCAGATGTAATCTCAGCAGAACATATCCCAGAACGAAATAGACTGATTTTCAGTCTCCCAAAATCACACTTTGGACATCGATGATGGAGGCAGGTCTAGCCTCGAGTCCATAGTTGAGTAGCCTTGGCCTTGGCCTCAAGCAAGTCACAAAACCTATGGAAGGTAATATCTTTCAGCAGCCTTGCGGGTCGGAAGTCCAGGCCTCGACTACATCAATACATAGCAGCCCAACAACAAACTGTGGACACTCTCTGCAGTTCCAGACACCCTTTGCAAGGACTCTATCAATACAGAGCACCCCAACATCACACCGTGGACACCCTCTGCAGTTCCAGATACCTTTGCAAGGACTCTATCAATACAGAGCACCCCAACATCACACCGTGGACACTCTCTACAGTTCCAGATACCCTTTGCAAGGACTCTATCAATACAGAGCACCCAACATCACGCCCTGACACTCTCTACAGTTCCAGATAGCCTTTGCAAGGACTCTATCAATACAGAGCACCCCAACATCACACTGTGGACACTCTCTGCAGTTCCAGATACCCTTTGAAAGGACTCTATCCATACAGAGCACCCCAACATCACACTATGGACACTCTCTGCAGTTCCAGATACCCTATGCAAGGACTCTATCCATACAGAGTACCCAAACATCACACCGTGACACTCTCTACAGTTCCAGATACCCTTTGCAAGGACTCTTTCAATACAGAGCACCCAAACATCACACTGTGGACACTCTCTACAGTTCCAGGTACCCTTTGAAATGACTCTATCAATACAGAGCACCCCAACATCACACTGTGGACACTCTGCTGTTCCAAACACCCTTTGCAAGGTCTGTATCAATACAGAGCATCCCAACATCACACCTGGACACTCTCTGCAGTTCAAATACCCTTTGTAGGACACTATCAATACAGAGCACCCAAACATCACACGAGTGACACTCTCTGCAGTTCAAAATACCCTTTGCAAGGACTCTATCAATACAGAGCACCCCAACATCTCACCATGGACACT
>CP137686.1:16864040-17078344 GCA_037976565.1 Mesocentrotus franciscanus | reverse complement strand
TTTAAATACTTTGACAAATAAAATAAAATGTACAAGATAAACAAATAAAAACACAAAATCGATATAGTTATATGGGCCAGACTATCGAAACAAATAGCACATCTACTATGATTTTTATCAGCTCTGCTCAATGGAGTATGGTGCCCCGTATTTCAAAGGCATTATTCATTAAATCTTAATATTTTTCTGATGCTTTACTTACTTTGAAAAAAACATCTTTATGTTCATCACGGGGGGGGGGGTGGGCTTATCAAATTTCACTAGGCGAGCGAGTAAACATTCATTCAGTCGACAAATTCTAGCTCATACCGACCGCAACTGTTGCAACGAGTCTGTTTCCGATTTCTATGAAGTTTTGTTGATAAAATGTTAAATTATGTACCGACACCACGATGATGTTCGAAACTGTGGCAGGGGGCTGCAGTTCTTCCCTGCCCCCATAGGGTTCTAGTAGGGCTCAAGCCAACCCTTACTCAATCTCCCCCAACAACAAAAAAATAATAATAATAATAATGATAATAGAGAGAGAGAATGAGAAAGGGAAAAAGAGGGGGGAGAGAGAGAGAGAGAGAGAGAGAAGGGGAAGGGAAAGAGAGAGAAAAAACAGAGAGAGGAGGGGTGGGGGAATTCAACACGAACAATAAAGGATTGCTTATATTTGTATATATAATCATATCAAGAGATTTTTCTTCTTTTTTATGAAATTTATAAATGAAAAACAAAATAGGACACATTGCACGCAATATCCTTTTAGTAAATAGGTCATGTAAAACCGTTATTACATAATCCAGGAAAAGGGTGAAAAAACTCTTTTTAAATAAGAACGAGGAGACCCTGGAATAGTTTAAATGAAAAAGGTCTGGAGAAGTACTTGAGAAGTGAACCTGCCAAGTACAAATTCGATGCGGCCAACCCACCCGGTCATGATCCAGCCAACTGAACACGAAGAAGGAGTCTGGAACTGAATATAAGCCTGCGTTCAGAAGAATCCATAAGTATCCATGTGTAAAAGTAGTAATAATAATCATGACGAGCGTGCATGAGGAAAAGAAAATGTATCACTTGAAGTTTGAGGACCTGTCCGAATATTCTGTGACAAAAAGTCATTAAAAAAAGGTAATCAGCCTATGTCTGTTCTTTTCTTCTTCCTCCCCCCTCCCTCCCCTGGATCCGCCACTGAGCATGTGGAATCTTGGGCTTTGCTCCCAGAGAGTCCCTGGACGACCCGTCAAAACTTTGTCCTCCGTCCGTCTCGCCAAAAAAAAAAGAAAGAAGATGTTAATGACAATACCAGATGTTTGAGTGACAGGATGCAGTACAACACAAGAAAATTAATAATTCCACAGTTACATGTACAGATGGCACAAAAATGATTATTTTCATATATTTAATCTTGCTTATCAGCAATATTAGATAAGTTTAGATAAAAGGTTGATAATATCAGATGTATAAGTGATGGTATGAAGTACAACAAAAGAAAACTACGAATTCCACATTTACAAGTACAGATTGTCACAAAATAGTCTTTTTTCCCATAATTTTTTTTTTTTAGAAATGATGTAATATAACATGACAACATGGTTTGACAGCTATTGCATGAACAAGTATCCCAAAAAGATCATGTTATTAAATTGCCACATGTATCGTTAATCATAACTGACAAACTATAGCATATATGTAAGGATAAAATAGGCTAATGGTTACTTTTCAGGCACTGATTATGATTTTGTTCAAAAATCACACCTTTTAGTTTATAGTTGTGATTACTGAGTTATCTTATACTCTCGCAATTGGTTTGTAGGCCTAATTATACGTATTGATCTTTTTGCTGTACTTTTGTTTGACTTAAACTAGTTTAGTAATCTTATAAGCTACTTATAAGCAAGTTAAAATGTTGAGAAACAATACTTTAGTTGTTGTTGTTGTTGTGTTGCTTTTGTTTTTGCTTTTGTTTGGGTGTTTCTTTCATTCTTTCACCGTGGAATTACCGAAAAGGCCGAAGACAGACGAAACCAGAACAAAACGCATCTTGGTTGTTGATCGCGCTTAACTAGGGTAAGGCTTTCCTGTAAATGTTTTTAGTATAAAACGTGAAGAGACGTCACACGTGCAAGGGCAAGGGCAATGGCTTCTTACTTTACGTTAATGAATTAAATATGATCAATTCCATGCAAGAGCGTTACTTTCGAGCTTGTTTTGTCCTTCGTTTACTGACTTTGAGTATGACTTCCTTGGTATTTGTTATTTATTTTGTTGTTACGAACATATACACGGGCTTATCCAGACTTGTTGCATAATAAAGGGGGAAGGGGAGGGCAGACGGGGTCACACAGAGAATCACAGACTCCCTCCAAACACCTGGGGTAGTACTAGTAGGGTTAGGGTTAAGGTCGTGAACCCTGAGTTCCGTCGATAATTATTTTTCTTTTCTTTTTTTCTTGCAGATGAATGGGGGCGTGGTCCCTTTGGACCCGCAGACTATGCCTATGCATGCAGGCTAAGAATGTGGCTTAATATCTTTCGTATTTGTTCATGAATGTAACGTGAAGAAGACTCACGTACGCCCACTGAGGGAGTGGCTTTCCTGCCATGTGTTCTTTAATGAAACTTCATGAGAATGAGGCGTGGCTTTCCGGTTCTATACTGTGTTCATGAATGAAACGTAGAGAAAACTAAGGGCGTGGCTACCAAACAAAGATAAGCTGGGCGTGGTCAACATATTTTGGGGCGTGTCATATATATAGTGGCGAATAGTACTACACTCATATTCTCTTTCTTTCTTTTTTTAAATATTTTGTTATACTTTATAAATTATGAAGGCATGTATTCAATAAAAGAAGAAGATTATAAGACTCGGGATGTTTTATCCAAAATGTTGAATTTATTGTCCATTTCTCAAAACGTGCGGCCTGTAATTCGACAATTTGAATCTACATGTGAAGTTTGCCACGTGATGTTTGCCACGTGAAAGCTGGGATTTAGACCGATACGTGCAGATTATTTTCTCACCCGGATCATAATTATATCTTACTACACGCGTTGTCAAATTTAATCTTATTTGTGTGAAGTCATATTTCCAAAGTTTTGTGAACCTAGTTTCCTCGTTTGTATATGTCTTGCTTTTTTAGTGTTTCTTTACCGCACGTTGTGCGGAAATAAATACCAACATTACCACAAAATGACACATTTTAGAAAGTATGAACTTATCATGGATTGGTCATCTTATACAGACTTCCGATTTAATATTTCGGGACTGCGAAAACAATTTTAGAGAGGAAGGCCATTTTAACATTGATTTGGGTTCAATAAAATACGAGTAATAAGAGAAACAAATAAGTTACAGTTTAGGGGAAATCCGATAAAAGATAAGAAAATTTTGAAGTATTAATTTGCGATCCATCAAACACAGGTTGACTCTGTGATTTATCTTGCAGATATCTCTCCTAAAGCTGCCCTGTATTGGTTAGAAATAAAGAGGAACATCTAATTTCTATTCTCTGAATCAAAAAATAATTTATCGCTGCGCCCTCGATATATAGTTATACAGAACCCCTTAACGAAGTAAACCATACCTTCATTAACAAAACAAATATTAATGTATTTTAAGTAAAAATACGTCAGTGCGTTGTCAATTTAAACGATATTTTTTTTCTTCTAAATCGCAACTTCCTTACTTTTATCAAATTTTCCTCAAATCTTTCTCCTATGTTTCTGTCATTTTCCTGCTTATACAATCATGTATAAAAACATGGACTTTTCCACCTTTACTTACAGGTTTCGTGAAATGTTTAGTTCTCAGCTAGATGGACGAGGCTTTTATTATTATTTTCTCTGCGTCTCTCTCTCTCTCTCTCTCTCTCTCTCTCTCTCTCTCTTTCTTCTCTCTTCCTCCATCCCAGCCCCCCTCTCTCTCTTTCGATCTTCATCCAAAAAACACGAAGGGTATCATGCCCTTCATAATTCCCATCCATGTCCGTCATGTCTAGCACAGTCTAGGCAACTAGTCTCAAATACGTTTACTCCGACATCATGTTTAATTCTTTCTGTATAGCGAGTTCTATGATGCAGTATTTCTGCGGTGCTTTGAGTAACAATACCAATAATACATACAGAAATTATGTTTGCTTCATTATTGGAATGGTATTCGAAATATTAGCAACCAGTGGTTCGTCAAATTCTAAATTCGAATTCAACTACGGGTCTGTTTGCGTAGACTTGAGGCTGGCGTGTCGGGCGGGGTGTTGAGTTGTGAAAGCTTCGCTGGGGGTGCGAGAGAGGACAATTAATTATGCATGCTTGCCGGTGATAGTGGCAGCAACTCGCGCACGAAAATAAGCGAGTGGCGACAATTCATTATGCATGAAAAGAGGTTGGGTGGTCTATGTCATCTGGTCGTCTTAATTGTAAAATTAAAATGTCTCATTTAATATGGCTCGAAACGCTTGATATATACTAAGAAGAAATGTGTTAAGCGAAGGAGAAATAATTTGTAGTCACTCACACCCACTCATAATTGTGTAAAGCGAGACAGATTTGTAGAATCGTGTTTATTTTCATAATGAAGACAATGAAGACAAAAATACTAATTACTTTTAGGGATAAATGCGGGAATGACATTACATATTATATCATAAACAAAAGTATTTAAAACATATTGCAATTATAACAAAAAATGTAAATTTATGACCAAAATATATGATATTATTAAAAAGGCATCAAAGTGAGGGTATATGCATTTGGAAGGGATAGGTCAACCACATTTCAAATGTCAGTAATCGCGATGTAACATGGCATGTAGGCCTACATGTAGTTATGTACACATGATTATATAATAATAAACGTGGTGTCAACATTAGGTGGAAGCTATAAAACCAGGCTATAAAATGATGAGTCAAGTCATAATAGTACAATGTAGCTTATAAGAAGAAGAAGAAGAAGAAGAAGAAGAAGAAGAAGAAGAAGAAGAAGAAGAAGAAGAAGTAGTAGTAGTAGTAGTAGTAGTAGTAGCAGCAGCAGCAGCAGCAGCAGTAGTAGAACAAGAAAAACAGAATGAGGAGGAAGAGGACGAGAAGAAGGAGAAGGAAGAGAAGTAGGAGGAAGACAAGAAGGATGGAGAGAAGAAGAAAGGAGAAGAAAAGGAGGAAGAGAAGAGGAAGGAGATATAGGAGAGGGTGGAGGAGAAGGTGCATGGAGGAAGAGAAGATGGAAGAGTAGAAGAATAGGAATGATTTTTTTTTTTAAGAGAGAAGATGAAGAAGACAAATAAAAAAAGAAACTCTGGAAACTCAGTTGGCCATTTTCATTTAAATTACAAAATTTCATATTCTATCATTTAAACCAGTGTTACCTTTTGTTAGTTATTGTTTTATACTCAAGTTTTGGTTTGTTTATATTCCAAGAAAAAAAAGATGTGACATCCTCTGAGTGGAAGATGAATATAAGCTTAGATATATATTGGTAGGAGACAGCATTCCTCATCAAATACATTTCGGATCACAATGGATGCCTGAAGCAAAACAGGCATTGGATTAAACCCTAAATCTTGTTAACTCTGTTTGCAATCAAGCTAAGCGATCACTCCCCATAAATAGCACCGTTTGAGACACAGACAAGAGAAGGCTTTAACATCTTAAAAGACAGGACTATTCAAACTAGAGCAAGAGCATGTTTGTTTGTTTCTTTTTATTTGTTTCGATTACTGGTAAGGTCAATGTTGTATACTTTTTTTCAGTACACAGTTATTTTTAGTCTTCCTATGTGAAGGGCTCGGAAGTTAAAAATAATTTCATCCCTCTGTCATCTCGCCCTCCCCACCCCGTCTCTTCTCTCTCTCTCTCTCTCTCTCTCTCTCTCCATCCTCCTCCTCTTTCTCCCTCTTTCTCTCCTTCCCCTCTACCTCTCACTTCCTTCCCTTTCTTACTTCCTAAAATGAAAACAATACTAGCATTTTGAAGCCATCTTTTGCCTCATTTTCCGATAACACGAATTATAACAATATAACTAGATAACTATCTCCTAGCAAGGTATTACAGAGAAACTTGATATGAAGAACAATGTTATAGCAAATAATAATAAAAAACAAATGATAATGCTACAATTGTAATGCGCATGTATTCATCCCAGGGATGCTCAAGGCACCTACAAAGTAGTATTATTATCCCGGTCCCTCTTTTTTGTATTCTTTTATTTTTTAGCCCTCCGAAAATAAGGTGGGTATTGATAGAACAAGGCAATTCCCTGATTCGGTACGAGTTTCTTATTAATGATGTTCCCCTGTATGACAATTGCTCTGGTGACAATCGTGCTGTGGTCAGTAACCTAAACTGAAGGAATTCATAACTGCAACCCTGCACCAGAGAGTATACCCAACCCCAACCCTTACAATAAACCTAACCTAATGCCCAATTGCAATCCTAAACCTAAACCTATACCGAAACAAAGCCCAGAGCAATTGTCACCGGAGCATATGTTGGAGCCCTCCAAAATCTAGACAGAAAAATCTGTTTGCTTTGAGGTTTTTTAAAAACATATTGTCTTTGATGTCCTCCTGAAGCCAGATGTAATCTCAGCAGAACATATCCCAGAACGAAATAGACTGATTTTCAGTCTCCCAAAATCACACTTTGGACATCGATGATGGAGGCAGGTCTAGCCTCGAGTCCATAGTTGAGTAGCCTTGGCCTTGGCCTCGAAGCAAGTCACAAAACCTATGGAAGGTAATATCTTTCAGCAGCCTTGCGGGTCGGAAGTCCAGGCCTCGACTACATCAATACATAGCAGCCCAACAACAAACTGTGGACACTCTCTGCAGTTCCAGACACCCTTTGCAAGGACTCTATCAATACAGAGCACCCCAACATCACACCGTGGACACCCTCTGCAGTTCCAGATACCCTTTGCAAGGACCCTATCCATACAGAGCACCCCAACATCACACCGTGGACACTCTCTACAGTTCCAGATACCCTTTGCAAGGACTCTATCAATACAGAGCACCCAACATCACGCCCTGGACACTCTCTACAGTTCCAGATAGCCTTTGCAAGGACTCTATCAATACAGAGCACCCCAACATCACACCGTGGACACTCTCTGCAGTTCCAGATACCCTTTGCAAGGACTCTATCCATACAGAGCACCCCAACATCACACTATGGACACTCTCTGCAGTTCCAGATACCCTATGCAAGGACTCTACCCATACAGAGTACCCAAACATCACACCGTGGACACTCTCTACAGTTCCAGATACCCTTTGCAAGGACTCTTTCAATACAGAGCACCCCAACATCACACTGTGGACACTCTCTACAGTTCCAGGTACCCTTTGAAATGACTCTATCAATACAGAGCACCCCAACATCACACTGTGGACACTCGAAAGTTCCAGGTACCCTTTGCAAGGTCTGTATCAATACAGAGCACCCCAACATCAAACCTTGGACACTCTCTACAGTTCAAATACCCTTTGCAAGGACACTATCAATACAGAGCACCCAAACATCACACGAGTGACACTCTCTGCAGTTCAAAATACCCTTTGCAAGGACTCTATCAATACAGAGCACCCCAACATCTCACCATGGACACTCTCTGCTGTTCCAAACACCCTTTGCAAAGACTCAATCAATACAGAGCATCCCAACTTCACACCGGGGACACTCTCTGCAGTTCCTGATACCCTTTGTAAGGACTCTATCAATTGTAGGTCAAGATACCCTTTGCAAGGACTCAAGCACCCCAACATCACAACATCACACCTTTGACACTCTCTGCAGTTCCAGGCACCCTTTGCAAGGACACTATCAATATAGAGCACCCCAACATCTGACCATGGACACTCTCTACAGTTCCAGATACCCTATGCAAAGACTCTATCACAGGTCATCCTTTCTACACTCTATTTAAGATATGGTAAACTTGCTGCCTGATGAATTTGTTAACACTACCTCTGCTAAACGTGTCAAGCAGGAGGTATAGAGCACTAGCTACAGGAGTGTGGGAAGTTTCCCAAAGGGCAGACGGGGGCCACTCAATATTGCGGCTCGACAGCCAGTTAATTTGTGGCATCAGGGCCAATTGATTAATTATGATGAAAACATGGGGAAATTTAAGAATACATATCTTTCATGTTGAGTGGTCAGTGACATTAACAGTCCTAGACAGTATTTCAGTCCAGTCCTTAAACTTTTTATCTCCGTTCGGCCCATGTTTGTAGAAATTAAACTACTACTCCTACTGTTGTGCCAATACTCATTCTAGAATGTTGGAAAAGCCTAAATATGAATGAAAGGCAAGTCGGACAATTCTTTGCATTTTCAACTAAACCTTCTTCAGGCTAGATTTTATTCGAATATATACTTTTTGCTATGATGACACTTTATTACACCATTTAGGTTATAAAAATAATTGTTGCCAATTTGAGGAGGCAAAGGTGACTTATTTGAGACAACTCAGACAATTCTGAAATGCTATTGATTAATAATGCCAGTGTTGCTTGATACGCTCTTATTTCCTGCAAACATACAAGAGTGTTAAGGGGCCAAAACTGGACTAAAATGTCTTTGAAGAATGTGTTTACCGGTAGTTAGTTCTTCATTTCATGGGTATGAAGAAATATCGTGGATACGATGTCTGTATTCATCAATGCATTCCTTTTCCAGCTCCTGAGTGCCAAGTGACAAAATGGAGGGGGGAAAAAGTCTTGTAAGGATGCATTATGTTCCCCTTTTCAAGCCACTAACACTGTTACTAATTCTCCATCTCCCATGTGTAGAGAGTCAAAGTGAACAAAGTGCCAGAGTATCTATACGCTAGATGGACAGTGCGTCTTGTAAGAACACCTTCAGTTGTCCTGTTCAATTCACTTGGTTCTTTGATCTCCTCTCCCGGATATGAAGAAACATGGTGGATAAAATACCAACGTTGCCTGATGCACTTGTTCAAACACGCAAAATGGGCAATGTGTCTTTTAAGAACACCTTCAGTTGTCCTGTTCAATCCACTCGGTTCTTTGATCTCCTCTCCCGGATATGAAGAAACATGGTGGATAAAATGCAAAAGTTGCCCAATGCACAGTGTGTCTTGTGACAGTGCCTTCAGCTGCCTTGGCCTGCTCAATACCGGTAATTCTTGACCCGGATGTGGAGAAACATGGTGGATAAAATGCCAAAGTTGCCCAATGCACAGTGTGTCTTGTGACAGTGCCTTCAGCTGCCTTGGCCTGTTCAATCCCGGTAATTCTTCGCCCGGATGTGGAGAAACATGGTGGATAAAATGCCAAAAGTTGCCAGATGCACTTGTTCAAACACGCAAAATGGACAGTGCATCTTGTAAGAGTGCCTTCAGCTGCCCTGGCCTGTTCAATCCATGTTATTCTTCTCCCGGATGTGGAGAGGCAGAGAGGATGAAATGCAGCATGTCTCCGTCACCTCCTCTCTGGGCTGGCTGACGCTGCTCACCGTAACGGTATTCAGTTATAGAGTGACTGCTGAATATCATCTGCAATTGAAAGATTAAAAGAGCGATTTCATGAAAATGCATCCCATACAACATTCATTTCATCCCAAACTCAAATTATTTTTTCGATGTAACCATCGTCTAATAGTTCTTGTTGTTACCTACTATAAATCCATGATCATTGGGTATAATAAATGGGTAAAAGCCTTATATCTTAAAGATGCATAGGAGTGGGCTCTCATGGGGAATTCGACACCATTCGGGTGTTTACCCAATAACACGTGTTTTCAATCTCCAGGATTAGTCTTCAGTTTTATGACCAACTGGCCTTATGCAGTGCTCTGCATTTTCCAACCATCCCTTGTATGGTAAAGTCATTATCTTACATTTCCCTCACCCAAAGACTGTCTGAGAGACTAGAGGGTATTTCTTGACAGGACCACGGGTTTGCTGTGTGCAAGACTTGTACACCCATTGAAGGTATTTTCACCAAGTCCGGTGTCAGCAAATTATAAATTTCTGCACATGGAAACAGACAACCCTGTCCCTTTAAAGGAATTGTATCACAGCATTGCCTTACATGAACGTGATTATAAAGTGAAAAGGAAATACATTGAATGACTACAAATCTGACATGATATTAAGACTGCCAAAAGTGACATCTATAGCAAGGAAGCCATGTAAAATTGCGACACATGAATAATTCAGAGATATCAGTACCTTATGCTTCGATGGATGATCCTGATATGGACCTTGTGGCAGATTAGCCTTGTGCTAAGCAAGTTACTACTACTACTACTACTACTACTACTACTACTACTACTACTACTACTACATGTATGGCCTATGCACATTTTTACAAAAGGTACAAAAGTCTCAAAATGACCTGGTCTGAAAGAAGTATTAGAATGTCCCCATACCTGACAGATGTCCTCGAGCGGAGTGACCAGAGCTTGAGTGAATGGTCAGTTGGCTGTACTGGGTCCATGTCCTCGTCACTGTCGTCTCCATCACTAGCACCGGCCCAGCTCCTCCCAGGACACTCCAGCCTACGCTGACCAGATGCAGTTGCCATGACAGGCAGATGGGGATGAAGACTGGAGGAAAGAAAAGATGAAGATGAAAGATGGGTTATTGATTGGTAATCATTGGTAATGATCCCACTATGATCCAATTTTGGCTGGTTAACATTCCTGCAGACTTTTAGCAAGACAAAAGGCCAAATCAGCTTCATATCGGCAAAGGTCTTGTATTACTGACCTGACTTTGCTACCAGCTGCAGTCGTTACAGCCTTTTCTCTGACCAGAAGGTCCAAATACCCTACAATTCAGATTTTACTCTTCACATTGATATCAAATGAGCTCAATCAGCAAGATTTTCACGAATTCAAATTGTCATATCTAGGGCTTTTGCAATTTCTTGCAAAGATTGGATTATGTACTGGACAGTTGACTGAAGATATTTAATACTGCCTTAATAAACAATTCATCAATTAAACATTACATAACAGGAGTAATACACTTACCCTCCCTCGAACTAGTAAAAAGATAAGTGATAGGGCTTTTTCAGTTATTGCCCCCCAAAACCTGGAACTCCTTACCCCCTGTACTAAAGAACTGCCATATTCTCACAGCTTTCAAGAGGTGTCTGAAAACACATCTTTTCTAATTGTTGCAATATTTGTTATAATATTCCTCTCTGTTCGTAATTAATGTAAGCTTTGTATGATAATGTCCTCTCTCTTTGTTTGTTTGCAAGTATTTCTTGTTTTTGCGCTTTGTATCTAATGAAAAGGCGCTTTGTAAATAAAATATTATTATTAAAACATCTTTAAAATAGGTTCAAGAATGCAAGTGATATAACTGGCCACATGTCGCCACTAGGGAATGTGTTATATTTTCCAACCATACCAAAAGTAGCTGTAAAAATAAATCTTAATGCACGCTAGGATGCACTGCGGGTGGGGTGCTAGGGAAGCTATATCAATACCTGATGCCGTTGACGCAGTCACCGTGAGCCTTGTATTTGTAGGAAGGGAGAAGGATGGGGTCCGAGTTACAGTCGTCCATGGATGAGGCGGGTGGCTGAGACGTGTCCCATACGCTTACGGTTCCGTTCTGGTTGCCTGATACAAGGTATTGCCCGTTCCTGTTGTGTTGAAGAGATGAGAAGAGAGAGGGGAGAGATGGAGGGAGGGGGAGGGAAGAGGGTAGAGGTAGGGAGAGAGAGGGAGAGACAGAAAGGGAGGGAAAGTAAGAGAGGGAGGGAGAAAGAGGGGAGAAGAAGAGAGAGATGGAAAGAGAGAGATAGAGAGAGAGAAGAGAGAGATATATATAGGGAGAGATAAGAGAGAGAGAAGGGATAGGGAGAAATGAGAGAAGGATAGAAACGTGAGAGATGAAAGAGAGAAAGAGAGAGAGAGAGAGAGAGAGTAAGAGACAGAGAGAGAGGAATAGAGGGAGGGAGGTTGAGAGAGAGTGAAAATCTATTGATCCTCTTATCAAGGCAATACACTTCAGACCAGCCCAAAATCCTTCATTTACATGTAGAGGGGTTGTGGTCTGTAGGGGTGTTGTGGTCTAGTGGATAAGTATCCAGACTGTCAACCACAAGGTACTGGGTTTGAATCCCTGCTGCAACACTGACATCCTTTGGCAAGACATTAACCTACATTTGCCACACTCGACCCAGATATAGTAAGTGGGTACCTGGTAGGATTTATTTCTCGAATGCACTGAGAGCTACATCTGCTGCAGCTAAGGCGAGGGTAATAATATCCTCATAAAGCTCTTTAGCATTGCATAGAGACATTATATCATAAAGTGATATGTGCTAAATAAGAACGTCTTCTTCTTCTTCTTCTTCCTCTTCCTCTTCCTCTTCCTCTTCTTCTTCCTCTTCTTCTTCTTCTTCTTCTTCTTCTTCTTCTTCTTCTTCCTCTTCTTCTTCTCTTCTTCTTCTTCTTCTTCTTCTTCTTCTTCTTCTTCTTCTTCTTCTTCTTCTTCTTCTTCTTCTTCTTCTTTTCTTCTTCTTCTTCTTCTTCTTCTTCTTCTTCTTCTTCTTCTTCTTCTTCTTCTTCTTCTTCTCCTTCTTCTTCTTCACTTTTTCTTCTCCTTCTTCTTCTTCATGGAAGCAGGGGGAGGGCAACATTTTATAAATTCCTTCAAATGTAGCTTATCAGTCTTCAAGCGTCTCACCTGTCTATATCAAAGTAGACCCTTTGATGTGTAGATACCTCTCTTAGAGCACTATAGAGCACCTTACCAGGATTACGTACATCCCAACATAGAATCTCCTGATCCTGTGTAGAAAGAAATAGAACATGAAAGCTGTATGACAAAATTGGACCTTCATGGGCCATCTACAATGAATGAGGAAAAGAGCAGTCAGAGTTTTGTATTGTCTTTGGAATATGGATTTCCATTACCATTGAGATATTTTGTTAGATAATATATTTATGATGATGATTGTGGGGGTGGTGGTGAGAATAAGAAGAAGGAGAAGAAGAAGGAGAAGGGAAAAGAGAAGGGAAAAGAGAAGGGGAAGAAGAAGAGGTAGTAGAAGAAAAAGAAGAAGGAGAAGAAGGAGGAGAAGGAGAAGGGGAAGAGAAAGAAAAGAAAGAAGAGGAAGAAGAAGAAGAGGAAGAAGAAGAAGAGGAAGAAGAAGAAGAGGAGGAAGAAGATGATGATGAAGAAGAAAAGAAGGAGGAGGAGGAGAAAAAGAATAATGACCATCATCAAGTTCATTAAGTTCTCTACCCAGTAACCTATTTAAAGCCCCTCTGCACTAGTTTGGCCATGAGGGATTAGAGGGATTAGCGTGGTCACTGACAGGTGGTTATCTCATCAACTCAGCTCTCAATTAACGTAAAAAAAAGAGGATCATGGGGGACCAATGGGCACCGCTTAGGCATTGTTTTCTATATAAAGGGAGCAAGTAGCTACAAGTAGTACAGTGGGGCTTTAAAGGAAAGTCATTTGACAGGTTTTTCCTGATTTTCATAGTTTGAAACCCTGTATCTCTCTTCCACATACCCTACTATTATTTTTAAGCCTGATTCATTTTTCCATCCAGTAAATAGTCTTCTACTGCTATCATCACTAACTCGAAAGTCTATCAGCAAGGATGCAATCATGACGAATGAAACATTATCAGCATCATCATCATAACCATCTCCATCATCATCATCATCATCTCTATTCATTTCTCCATTCATTATCTACCAAACACTATTGTATCATCACTAATCAAAAGTCTATTAGCAACAAAGCACTCATGAAATCAGAGACAGTTCTCACCTTTCTCCCTCCACTGTAGAGTCTATTCATGTCTGCTGAGAACATGAGATGGGTTATTCCACCACTCTGTCCCTCAAGGAGGCACACCAGATTGTTGTTGTCATTTGTATAGAGACCAACTTAAGAACAAACAGAAGCAGAAATTTAATGGTTTATAAGCACTTCCCAAAACTATTAATTGGTCTTGAAAATAGATGAACTGATTAATAATTTGGCGTAGAACGAGAAGCGAAACGTAATAAACAATTTACAAAAAAGACTAAAAATATATCTTGAATAATCCCACAATCATTACAGCACAGATACTTATGAAATTATGAGTAAGAACCTAAAGACCTTAAGTGTATAATACAAGCTGGTACGTGTAATTACATTCAAACATATTTACATTTACACTTTAATAAAAACTTGCATTCAATTGACAGTATTTACAGAAATATTGCTTAAATAATCACACAACTGTGATGACAGAGATATTTACCAGATTTTGAGGAAAGAACCTACTGCATACATTTTATCTACAATTCATAATTAATGCCATAACTCAACATTATAAGACATTCACGACTTACAATCTATATGTAACCTAATATAAAATATATATTATTGGCAGAAGAATGTCATAATGTGAATAATCACAGAATTGTGATGGGAGAGATATTTACCAGATTTTGAGTAAGAGCCTGCTGCATACATCTTGAGTTCAGGAGCCATAGCAAAGCAAGAAATGATTCCAGTCTGTCCATTCATACTCTTCTCTGCAAACCAAACAGAAGTTGACATTTAAATCAGTCCAAAAATGTTTGGATTCCTGGTAGGCACTATTACCTTCTGGCAAGTCATTAGTCTACATGCGCCACTCTCCACCCAGGTGAAGTAAACGGGTATCCAATAGGACGAAATTCCTTGTATGCTTGGGTGTCGTATCATGGTAGCTTGGATCATAATAAAGTAAAAATTATGATTACAAGGCCCTCAGGAAGAACAGTTTTATTAGGGATGACTCTACCTGGGTTTTAAGAAAACCAACCTATAAGTACCAGTACTGATGATGGAGCAAGGGTAGCGATCTGAACATAACTTTATCTCTTACATAACCAATTTATACATTTTTTATACACCAGAGTGGAGAGTAGCAATATAGATTAAATGCTTTAAAGATGTACTCTTGTCTGTTACTAGGTGCATTGCATCTTAGTATTACATTTTTTTACATTTCATAGACTTAAAAAAAAAAAAAATACTGCCCTCTCCGGCCGGAAATGCGACATAGCTAGCTGGGCTCGCGCAGGCTGCAAGGATTGCTTTAGCGATGGCACAAACTTAAATCTAGATCTACCAGCAGTTTTTGTTTGGTAAGTTATGTAGTTTATTTACGAGATTGACAAAACATTGCCCTTCATGTCAACAATATAACACAAAAATGTCGGTAAGACATGTCTAGAAATGTCCAGTACCATTGCACATTAACTGGTATAGTCATTGTAGTCCCATATGTACGAATTCGTGCTGTTTTCATGATTTTGACTTGCGATTTTTTACTCTTGTGGCGCATTGGCCGCACCCAGACTTTTTGATATTTTCTCTTCCAAAAATTCTGCGGCCTTTACGCCGGCAAATACAGTACTTACTTTTGGTGGGAACAACCTCACACTGAGAGCCTGGCCTGTCTGTGTAGAAGATTCGGATAGTCTTGTTGAAACCACAGAAGATACGTCGTCCGTTCTTTGAGAAGCAAAGTGAATGTGGGGTGGTGAGCTCATCCTGATCAAAGAATAAACGAGAAAATCAATTGAAAATTATCAATAAAACTAGTAATAATGTACTGGATTATAAAATGTATCTAGTGCTTAATAATAAGAGTTTAAAGGGCGATCTAACACTTCTAATAAGTTCATTTGAATGAAAGCATAAAAATGAGAGAAACATAATGGCGAAAGTTTGAAATAAATCGGACCAATATTAAGAAAGTTATGAGTGTTTGAATATGAGATCACTACAGGTTTGCGAATCTCAAATCGGACTTTGTCAGTGGATTGTGACGTAATGACAGATTACTCTCCGTTTGTCTCGTACAAAATATCACTTATTTCTGTTTTTCTTCCAAGTGCCTTCACCCTCGGGCACTACTCAAAATATATCATGGAGTATTATTACAGGTCCTCTAAAAAGAAAAGACCATCCCGAGTCATACATTTACGAAAAGTTGATATTTTAGTCCTTTTGTGTATGGGAGCAAATGGGAAAAGTTGTCCGCTACTACATCACATAGACATTATCAATTCAGCCAATTTGAAGAGCCCATACCTATAGTAATTGCAACTTTCAAAAATTTGTAACTTTCTAATTTTTGTCCGATTTCATTCAAACTTTTTATCAGTATGCTCCTCTGATTTTTCTGCTTTATTCTAGACAAGTTTGCTATCAAGGATTTTCCTTTAAACAAATAAACACAAAACATGAGACCCCTTTGATCGTTACAAAGATGTCAAATTTATATGGAGTAATTTTTTATTTTATGCTATTTCTCCAAATGATTTTTCCAAAATATAGTTTTGGTACATTTTTTGCTTTATGAGTGGAAATAAATTTGAATTGAATTGAATTTAATATAATTCTAGTGAGATTTCAATTCATTTTTTGGGGGTGCAAATCAGGGCCACACATCTGGGTAAACCAGTAGTTAATTCAGAACGCAACAATGCCACTGTGACTCGCAGCTCAAATTCTAGAGCACCTCTGTAAGCCAGAATAATGAATTACAGTCAAATCTGTCTATAGCGACCGCCCAAGGGAAACACAAAAAGTGGTCTCTGAAGACAGGTTCCTTCAGTTCATGTTTCAATGAGAAACCATTTTCAAAGGAAACAAAAAACGTGGTCTTTGTAGACAGGTGGTCACTAAAGCAGGTTTGACTGTATTACCTAAACCCAACTTTCATGTAAACCCCAATCACAACCCTATCCTTAAATATCTTTTGACAAAAGCAGCTGTCGCCCAAGCAAATTGTCACTTGAGCGATTGTCGCCAGAGCATATGTTGGATCATCTACTCACCACTGAATTAATAGGCTTATAAGTCCCTCTGAGTTTGCCGGTGAATGCATCCCATAAGTGAATGGGATGGTCTCTACTTGTGCTGGCCAAGCTGAATTTTGAAGAAAGAAAAAAGGAATTCACATTTTCTTTAGTATCACTCTTCTGATCTGATACCTATGTAAATTCTGAATTTGCAGCAATTTTTATGGATCAGGGCTTACCAGGTTGCAGAATAAGAGAAGTAAGTGTTCAAAATATATCATGATATTGAAATTAGGTATTTATTGTCCATTCCGAAATTTGTTTTTCACTGGTAAAAGTTTATAAATCAATTTACAAATAGAAACAATCATAATCAAAGAAAGTTACAGTAATGGTAAACTACATTCATAACAGTTTTAGTTATACATTCCCAAAGTAGCGTATTGTGTCGTACATCATAATACTTTCAATCAGGGCTTTATCGAAAAGAATCATAATGGTTTTATCTACATGTATTTTCTCATCATTCTCAAGCAGTACATTCGCTGATTGCACTTTTTTCTTCGCATGATGCATTCAAGGGAGGCGCGATAGCTCAGTTGGTAGAGCAGTGGTCTCGTAATCCGGTGACCCGGGTTCGAAACCAAGTCGATGCGCTAGTGCCCTTTGGTAAGGCATTAATCCTCACTACCTGGTCCCTCGGAGAGGACCTAAAGCCGTCGTCCGTCTGGTTGCTTACTTACAAGCATTTATGCTTTCTTAGCAGTCAGGTAAAACCAGGTAAACATATATATATCTATATCAAACAGTTGGTGATATGTTGATGACTAAATTCATAATTTTCTACAGAAGTCAATTACAATGTATGCATTTGCATGTCATGAGACCTTTAACGGTACTATGTCCCATTTGCAGGCCAAAAAATGAAAAGGTTAAATTCCAACGGCATTTGAAAGACAATACTAATTTAGAACTTCCCTAAAAAAAGGGGGGCTTGAAAATGTCTTTAAGTGGGAAAATAACGACTATTAGTTGTCGAATCGACTTAGGAGCTATAGAGCCAGTAAGTAATAGTCTGATTTTTCAGACCATTGTACCGAATGGTCATACGTTTTATGCTGCGCAAAGATTCAATCAGTTTAATTTTGGCCATTACAAGAAGTGGGTTATTGATGTAGACAAATGCTCATGTACCCTTTACAGCTCATGTTATGTATGTTATTACCAAAGTGTCTGACAGTGAAGTCTAGCAAGTAAACAGGTTTCCATGCATAATTTGAATATTAGGACACTGCTAACGTTTAAATTTCACAGATAGGACATAGATGACATATTTATAATTCCTGCAAAGTTCTACAGAATTTGATGTTGGCTGCAAAAGCGACATAGTATCTTTAAACACTTTTTACTTAAATGTTTGCTATATTTGAAAACCCGATGCATACCAGCATGTTTCTGGTAGATAAGAGTCCATCTTTGGATACCAGCAATAGTCGTAGATAAGCTCTCCTTCTTGGATCTGTAGGACAGACTCTGGCTCCCTCTCTTGGTCCGCACTCTCATCATCTGTCTCTGTGCTGACGGGGTGCCCGTACGCTTGGGGTGGAATGTTAAACAGCCGCAAGGTTTGGTCCTCGCTGTTGGTTAATATGCACAGTCCATCTGGAGACCTGTAGAGTACAATCAAAACAGTGTAAACTTGTCTATTAAAGCTAATCTTGAGCTCTGGTATGGGCATCATATGTCGAGAGAACATGGCTATAATTCATTCTGGATTGTTTATCCTGCAGTAGATTGATTGTTTGAACCAGTAAAATAAAAACAACCTCACAAAATCCTGCTGGAAATCATAGGGACCTGTGTTAAGCACATGGTGTCGGGCCTACTTACCTTGATTTCCTGATCTTTCTATGCTCATTACTCAGCCCCTATACATTTTCTACCAAAATCGTTTGGCACACGTCATTTATTTGTAATCTTGAACATTCAGTGTAAGTTTTGTTGGATGCTGTGAGAATTTATTTTCTATCATTACCAGAACTCAAGCTTATCTTTAAGGCCACTTTAGGCTTTGATGTACATGTAAGTGATTGCTCTTTGCTATTGACGAAAAAGGTGAGTTCTGATAAAGGTGACGAACATGTAAGCCTGTCTATCGAGGTCAACGTACAGATGTCATTGTCTAGTGAATACGTCTTTGGACTGTGGATCACATGGTTCACGGTTCAAGTCCCGCCACGGCATTAATGTCCTTTGACAAGACATTATTATTATTATTATTATTATTATCATCAACAAACATGTTTTTGCTCTACCCCATTGCTGTTGGTTGCTACAAGTGTTGTATACAAGTCCACATCTTCCTAGTCCAATTCTGAGTCCCCACCTTAATATTTAAATATCTACATTTGAGTTGACACCTTCTAATCAAAATCAATGTTATCAAATTATCAAATGCAATCAATCAGTCAATTAATCTGGAAACCTGCAATCACACCTGTCTATACACAACTGTCTATACAGGTCACTTAAAGAGTTGCTGAACTTGTTTTAGTTTGGCAAAATATCATCAAAAGACAAAGTACGGTGAAACCTGTCATAAGACCACTAAGGGGAGACACTTTTGTTCTTCAAAAGCATATAGATTTTCTGTACACTGGCAATCACCAAAGCTGGTTTGACTGTATTTCATAATCTCAAAACTTACCATTTGCATCCTTTGAGGAAGTTGCCTTTCACCATATTGAACTCTGCAGACATCTTTGCAATCAGAACAGGCTCCTCAGAAAAGTTGAAGCTGAGACAAGAGTAGGGAAAAAAAAGAGATGATAAACGACCTGAAAATGTCTCTAATGTGCATTAAATATGTGATTTGTGAAAAAAACAAGAAAATCAATATATTTATAATGAATATGTACAAATGCAAAATGTAACCCCAACAATTCATGTTACACCATCACCTAGCAAGAAACTTTTGCAAATTGCACATATTCAGTGCGGTATCAGCTGCGACTGATTTATTGCACGGCATGAAACTTTTGCCAGTTCACCTGAACGACTCTCATAATTCATGAACATTTCATGTGTACAAAATTCTCTGGTTATATACAGTATGCAAAGTGCCTGGATAACTTCAACAGTGCAGGCCGTACAAGGCCCTTTGCAATATCTCTTCCGGTGGTCCGACATACATTCAAGTACATTCAAACAATTGCTCTGGCTATATTTCTTCAAAGATATAGGGTTAGGTTAGGGTTGCAACTGGGTTATATGAAAGGTTTAGCTCAAAGGTTAACTATAGCTTTTGGTCCTGGGTTGAAGTTAGGAGCTCTGTTAGTGTAAGAGTAGTAAGATATTGTTGCCAAAGCACTTGTCAGACAACTGTCTCTTTCCTTACACTAACCTTTGACTATTTTCTGCTTCCATGTCTGTATCCTCCCACACTGCATCCATCCCAATGTCTGCTGGCTCCATTGCAGTTAACATGGCGATCTCATCTGCTTCACAATCCTGCCTCTTTTCCGCAACATCAGGTTCGCTCTTCCCAGCAGTGTCTTCTGCATCTTTTTCTGAGCCTGCTAACACTGGTGATCTCTCTGCGTTCTGCTTTTCTGATTCTGCTGCCAAGTATTTGTTGATTGGTTCTGCTTCACAATCATGTCTCTTTATCGCAATATCAGGTTTGCTCTTCCCAGCAGTGTCTTCTGCATCTTTTTCTGAGCCTGCTAACACTGGCGATATCTCTTCTTTCTGCTTTTCTGATTCTGCTGCCGAGTATTTGTTGACTGTTTCTGCTTCACAATCATGTCTCTTTTCCACAACATTAGGTTCGCTCTTCCCGGCAGCGTCTTCCGCATCTCTCTCCGAGTCTGCCCATACTGGCGATCTCTCTGCTTTCTGCTTTTCTGTTTCTGCTGCCAAGTATTTGTTGATTGTTTCTGAAAGGGCATCTCGGTAACCCGCATCTTTGTTATCCTGAAGAGACATTGTGCTTGGTATCGGACAGGAATCTGTCATCAAGTTCTTTTGAGAGCTGGCCTTGGTTTGGAAACTTACAGCGATGTTTTCATTAGCTACTCCAACTAACTACAGCACCACCCCTCTCTGACTCGATGATTGCTGACTGTTGAAGTACTGCCAATGATTGCAAAATCCTCTTCGTTAAGTTCATTGTCATGAGTTGCTCTTTCTGTCATCCCTTTTTCTTAGATGATCTGAAAGTGAAGATGATTAAGATACATGTGGAAGCTTACATTTCATGATTTCCCTATCATCAAATTTCAATTCAGGGAACAAAAGTCTAGATCTAGACTACTATGTCTATGAGTATGAAATATAAAGTTCATATGGGCAGCCTCCCTCTCATTGTGATCACTCAACCGTGACGTCATCTTGGCATCATTTTGTGAAATTGTATATCAATCATATCTTCCTTACTAGCCCCCAAATTAAACAAATTTGGTACACATTAACTTTAGGTCAAGGGTCCAAAACGGTTTGCTTAGCAATCGGTATGATATCGTTATGTTATTGGATCATGCATTATTGAGTTCTTTCTACCCAATACACTGAAAGCCGGTCCCACAATGCAGTTCGATCGGATTTCTGATACATCCCGGCCCGACCCGGCCTAACTCCAGTCGGCGTCGGAGCTCCCTGGAGTTAGGCCCGGCCCAGCCTTGGGCTCAGCAACTTTCCCAAATTTCAGTCCAATGTGACCTAGATCTAATTCCTGAATCCGGGCCAACTCGGCCTCGCTGTAAAAACGGTCCACTAACCCTAACCCTAAACCTGCAAAAATGACAGTTTTTACGGCGAGGCCGAGTTCGCCCGAAGGCCGGGCCGAGTTAGCCCGACTCCCTAATTCCTGACGTCATACTTGTGCATTAAAGATCAAAATCCACACATGCATAAATTTGCCAAAATCTAAAAACTGGTCAAAAGTATTCTATGGTGATCTATCATCTATGGTGATCCATGGCATGGGGCCTGGGGCAACCATGTACTACGGGGACAAACGACGGGCCGGGCTCGACGTTCACTTCGTGATTTGAAAGCGAGCATGAACACTACACCAACATAAACGAATGGGACTGGAATAAGTACGAGACTCAAAACACGAAATGCGAAGAACTCAGATACTGGTGAAAACGTAGATGAACAATCATGTCTTCAACAACGTTCGCTACATGCGGTTATTTTACATTCATATGTATGTTAAATAATGCATTGGTAACCAAATAAATAAATAAATAAATAAAAACCTACCGACAGCTAGTCAGTTTCATTTTGCCGCATTCAGCTATAGCGCCATCTCGGCGACTCGAAAATATTATCATGATTCAAGAATTGAATTTTCCGTACAAAAAAAACCCATAGGGCATTGAAATTGAATTTATTAGTTTATTGATAAAAATCCAAATTCACAGCTAAAACACATGTTGAATTTACAAATAAAACTGCAACATATAATACATGCGAATAGTACAATGTAAAATAGGCAAATATGAAATAAATACTATGCCAAAACCCCGGTGGGGTCACTCAATGTGACTTCCGGACCGCATGACCGTTACCAAAATCGCGGAAAAAGGGTTAAATTTCAAGCAATGTCCGCGGACAAAATATTCCGCGAAATATAGAAAATAGGGGCGCACAGGTGTCCTCGAAATTGATAAATAGGGATCAGGAAAAGGGAAAAGAGTAACCCGGGAAGAAAAATTCTCGGAGCCGATTCTTGTCCTTGAAAACCCTGCAAAATTAGCAGCCAGAACAGAACTTTTGGATTTACATATTATGGTTCTAGTCTTATATGTAAATAGAACCATATATGTAAATTTAAAAGTTCTGTAAAGGATGGGAGAAACGGTTGAAACTAACGTAACATAGTCACTTATTAATGCAAAACTCTATAGCTTAAAAGGGAACTTGAAAAGGCACATTTCGATTTGAAGAAAAACGGCTTCTCCTATTTATATTGAAATAGAAATACAACATTTTCATCGGTGATAAGCAGTGGCGCAATGTGCAAAAAAGTTTGGGGGAGGAGCTGGCAGACAAAAAATCCGCATCACCCCACTCTTACATGCAGGCCCCACTGAACGTTTTTCAAAGTGGGTGGAGGAGGCTAAAGTATTAACGATCAGGTAGAGCGTAGTGTAAATTGGCGTGTGGTCAAGGGGCAAAGCCGAGGCAAGGGTCAAATTAAGGGGCAGAGTCCCCGGAAGCTCAGGGGGTTTTAGGCATTTAATTACGGTCAGATGAGCATCTTTTGATGCCCTACTAGTTTGTGACACTGGCAGTCACTAATTGGCGCGGGGTCCAGGGGGCTGAACCCCCTGAAACTCAGGGATTTGAGGCATTTTATGACGGTCATTGAGCATTCAGAGGCCCGCTTTAGCCCCCCTGGTGGGGTCCAGGGGGCGAAGCCCCCGGAAGCTCAGAGGTTTTAGGCAATCAATTACTGTCAGATGAGTATCCAGGGGCCTTACTTAGGGCCATTGGTTGGGTCCAGGGGGAGAGCCTCTGGAAGCTCAAGGGTTTTAGGCGTTTAATTACGGTCAGATGAGCATATTTTGATACCTTATTTGTGACACTGGGAGGACACTAATTGGCGTGGGGTCCAGGGGGCGGGGTCCAGGGGGCGGAGCCCCCAGAAGCTCAGGGGCTTTAGGCATTTTATAACGGTCAGATAAGCATTCAGGGGCCCGCCTTAGGGGGGGGGCACGTGGTCTACCTTCCTCCATGAATTCGATTCTGAAAATGTTTTCCTTTAGACTTAAAGTCCAAGTCCACTCTAAAAATAACTTGCCTTTAATAGAACCAGAAAAATCAGACAAACCAATCAAAAAAAGTTTGAGCAAAATCGGATAACTAATAAGAAAGTTATGAATTTTTGAAAAAGTATGTAAAACTAAAAACAATGGAAATCACTACACAAATTGCCAATTTGGTTATCAGTTTGTGACGTCATGTCCTCACTACTTATCAATTGCTTTATATAGTTTAATCCCATTAATTTCCTTTTATCCCCAAAACTTGATTTCCCCATGCCTTTGCCCAGGTTATATGATTTGTATCATATTGCGTGCATGACATTTCCCAAAATCTTTTATGAATTTTGAAGAATTTATACTATTTTTCTGAATGTTGTATTTCATAATTATTGATTTTTATATAAATAGTTTATCAAAATTCAATTTTTCATGATTTAACTGGAAAAAATTACTCTATATTAGTGCATCCACACAAAAACATATTACTATCAATCTAACTTGGATGCTGGTGTGAAGAAATACGATTCTTAGGGGAAAATAGGAAATTTATATTATCAATATAAAGAAAATAATTAGTGGATAGTGAGGACCATACGTCACAGACTCATGAGTGAGTTGCCAATTTGTGTAGTGATTTTCAAAGTTTTTCATGTCATTAAAAATTCATAACTTTCTTATTAGTTATCCGATTTTGCTCAAACTTGTGTTGGTTGGTTTGTCTGATTTTTCTGGTTCTATTGAAAGTAAGTTATTTTTGGAGTGGACTTGGGCTTTAATTTCACTGTACTCGGATGACCTGTGGATGACCAATGTCCGGTATCAATGACGTCACAATGTAGCAAAAACTGATACCGTTATCAAGTTTTGATTGAATGGATAAAGTGGTGTCGAGTCAATTTCAATGAAATAGACGGGTACTACTTATAAATAGAATGGTTGACAGCGATGATTTTTACATGCGGGTATTATGAGCTCAGTTTACGGAAGAAAAATATTATATTTTGTAAAAAAAAGAATTATTATACAATTTTTTTTTCTCTCTCTCTCTCTGTGTCTCTGTCCCCCTCTATCCCTTAGTGCCCCTCCCCTCCATTCTCTCTCTCTCGGTCTTAAAGGGAAATCCAACCCTCGTAATAATTTCATTTGCATGAAAGTAGAAAAATAAGATTAACAAAATGGCGAAAGTTTGAAATAAATCGGACAAAATAATAAAAAAGTTATGAATGCTTGAAATATGAGATCACTAAAATCTATGTGAATCTCAATTTATTGGTACATTGGATCGTGACGTAGTCGAGGATAACTCTTCCGTTTGTCGTGTACAAAATATCATAAATTTCATTTTTTTTCTCTTAAGTGCCTTCTCCCTTGGCCGGGGCACTACCACAGAACTGTAAAAATACGTATTTTACAGTTATGTCGGCACTACTCAAAATATAGTATGATTAGCATATTATTTTAGGTCCTCCGAAGAGAAAAGACCCTCCTGAGTCATACATTTTAGTCATGTTAAAGGGACATTATCGATTCAGCCAATTTGAAGAGCCCATAGCTATATAGTCATTACTACATAACTTTATCAATTTTCGTCCGATTTCATTCCAACTTATCACCAGTGTACTCTTCCGAACTTTCTGCTCTCATGATCTCATCTAAAGGTTGGATTTCTCTTTAATGGTATTTATTTTTGTACACGGCAAACGGGAGAGTTATCCGCGATTACGTCACAATCCCCTGACCGGACTGCTAATTTGAATCGCATGGAATCTCATATTTCAAACTTTCGCCATTCTGTGTATCTTACTATTATTTCCCCCGCTTTCATTGTCCTGTAATCGATCGAGAGAGGGCGCATCAAGAATTCTCGTCCGTAGAAAACTTGAGCTCAGTTAGTCTCTTCGGGTTGGTTAGTTTTATATTCACGATCATAAAATATGAAATACAAACATAATAACACACAATATAAACAACACACTGAAATATTTTACATAAACTATTCTACAAAAATATATAATGAAATGAAGATAAAGGGATTATCCGCTTCAGATCCACAGACAAAGTTGATCCCGATCTGCTCTTCCTCGGGGTCCGAAAAATCCGAAATGTCTCATGCATTTCAAAATTAATTTATTTCTCTATATTTTTTCTCTAATCATTTTATTTAATTTCCCTTCATTAACTACCAGCAACTAACTTAACCTTCATCGGCTATGTTACTATCCACAATGCTTCCTGTATGGGCCTACCAATGCAATATGCATGACATATCCTGCTTAAAATTCGAGATTCATACTCTCAATTCAGCTTTTCCATCGAAAAAAAAACATGGTTGAAAATATACAGATTTCACGATTCAGTCATTTCCTTGTTATCTTTTCAGTAAAAAAAAAGGTAGTATGGTAATTTTATGATTTCTTTGTCCTGAGGAAGAACCAAGCAACAACAACAACAGCAACAAAATACGTATTGGCATGTTCGTGTGTGTGTGTGTGGTATATGGGGGGGGGGCGGTACCGTAAAGTCCCTCTTTGCCTTTTATACACGAGATATTTCAGAGGCTTTGCGTTCAGTTAAACCTGAGAGAGACATGGTGAGACTTGTTGCTCTTCGTATCATCTTCTTCTTTTTCGTCAGGTCTGTACAATATCACAATGAGTTATAATTAAGAGCCCCCCTCCGCCCATGTTTTACCCAACATCATGGTAAATGGGTTTATTTGACTTGTTTTATCTCCATAATTGTTTGGAAGGTGTGTTTGCCCTCTGAAAATAATCCCTCGTCCCAGCTATTCAACAAGAAGCACCGAACGAATTAGGATAAACTCTATGCAAAGTCAGACACTATTCATGTCTTTCAATATTTTTCAGAGGGTCAAAGTTGACAAGTCCAGCTTACACCGATCGCAAACATTCCTGGCATACTTAAGGTCTGACCTCACAATAAAGAACCCGTCGTCTGATTGGCTGATTCCGTTGTGTAAATAACCAGTAGGCGTATAAGGTGTCCAATAACTAGTGAGCTTAGTGTATTGTTTGGAAATAATGTTTGTTCTTCGGCTTTTCCTCTACGGAGGACCTTTGTGGTGTTTTGGGGAAACCTGTGATAGCATTTTCTTCATCATTTCCTTGGCTAAACAATGACATTGTGTGCACAAATGACCCAAAGTGGACACAAATAAAGGAAGAATAATCACATGCTTAAAAGGTTAATTATCTTTCCGATAATTCAATTACTCATCATCCATTGGGTTATCAAGGTGTTTCGTAATATATAGTTGAACCAGGGAGATCTCCCTGGTTGAACCCGGCGGTTTACGATCCCGCTAGCTCACTGGTGGATGTGTGTGTGTGGGTGGGGAGGGGGCGCAGGTCCATGAACATATTACATGTGGTACAGTGGTAGGTCAATGGTAGAACTGTCATGTGCCATTTTTGTTCTCCAATAATGTCTTTCTAATAAGGTACACAATCCCAAAGTGTAAAATGTGCCCCCTTTAATCAATAGGCACTTAGAAAAAAAGTGAAACGAAACTCTCTGTTTTTTTCGTCAAAAAAAAAAAATTCTGAATCGTGCCCCGCCTTAAAAAAAAAAAATTATCGATACGCCCAGACCTACTGAAATCATAACCATGAACATATAACATGTGGTAGGTCCATGGCAAAACTGTCATGTGCCAATGTTTTTTCCCCAAATGTCTCATATATAAGGTACACAATCCCAAAGCGTAAAATATGCCCATTTTTTTAATCCAAAGTGAACCCCCAAAAAAAAAAAAAAAAAAATAAGTCACAAATTTTGTGAGTGGTTCAGATTCGTGAAAGTTTTGCCCCGCCTTTACAAAAAGTTATCAATACGCCCAGACTCTAACCCAATTAATATAGCACCAACTTTACCTATCAAATTAAGCGCTGATAGCTCAGAAAGTATCAACGTGATCAAGTTGCCGGGCGAAAGTCACACATTTTTTGGAATGCAACACAATAGCAACTACCTTGTGCATTACCTATTGAAATATGCGAAATGATATTTACGTATTACGTAAACCGAACATGATTTCTGTATGGAATATACAATAAGATTATAAGGCATTCTAAGACTTTATCAGAAATGCCCGCCGCATGTCACATCCACACGATGCACTTTTGAATGCCTGCGACTGTTATCAGCGTTTCTATTTCTTTTCCTATTTAACATAAAAAAGAAAAACCCAATTAATATTGCACCAACTTTACCTATCAAATTAAGCGCTGATCTGATAGCTCAGAAAGTATTTGCCTCAAAGTTCATTAATGAATGATGTTTTTGTTGCCATGTTGTCTGCAAATATCCTATGTAACTTAAAAATGGGCACATTCGTCTAGACGTCACCCCCCTGCACGCCCCCACATCATCATGAAAAAGCTGACTACGTCGATGATTATGAAGGACTTAACATTTTAAAGTGTTTAGGGTTCACGTATATCAGTATGTGTCATGTTGATAAACTTACGCACACACAAAAATCACACGATTACGTCAGTTTTTTCTTTTTTCAATAAGGGGCTTCTAGAATAAACAAAATGGTAGCTAATGAGCTTATAACATCAACATAACACCCCCATTATCCGGTTTCAAGTAAAAGCGATAAAGGTTTTTAATCCTTGCTTTACAACTTTAGGAACATCCCTTGCTATTTCCTTAATGGCTCTATTTACATATAAACACAAGAAACACATCGATTTTGGTATCGATTTTGGTCAAGTCACGCCCACGGATTCTCAAGAAACATGGCTTCGCTTGACCACCTTGACTCTGAAGAGACTGACCACCCGGAATTGAGGTGAATGACACCAAAAGGGGTGCATATCCTACCCCTAACTAATCCCATACCCCATCTTGTATTATAATACCCTTTTAAATGCACCTTAATTACCCCTCTTTCAGTTTCCCCTGGATTAAACTTCCAATAGAGTTGGAGCTGAATGAGGGGCCTTTTACGTACGGGGCTTTTGTTGTTCTTCTTTTTGTTAACTAAAAGGATATCTTTGGGAGGTGGAGTATCCATTAATGATGAGATTAGTTGGTTTTGTCACATTTTCTTTGCCCTTCTTTATACGTTACGCGCGCTGCTGCCTTTAAAAGCGAAATATTGACCCCAACTTGAATTCAAGCTATACAAAGTCATGTAGTCTTTAGGATAGTATAGCGTACCTTATAAGTATTACCCAACATGAGTTTAATTTGTGTCAGACCAAATTTTGCCCAGTTACAAGCCAAATCCGGAGATTTTTTTTTTGCTCAATTTGTAGCAAGAGGTGATCATGATTGAGTAGGACATCACTCAAGTTGAACACAACAAATTACCTAAGTTGTCAATGGTCCTACATACAATTTCTCTCAATCATGTTTGGATAACCTTATACCTAATATATGTTTTTTTTTAATCAGAAGTATATTGATTACAGTAATCAGGCCGAAACAAAGGGTAATTCGAATTAACTTGAATTGTCTTAATATACATGTACATGCCTGACAATTTAATTTCCTTTTAATTTTAACGTTCTTCTCCGCGTTAAAATATACAAGATATCGGCCTTCTGGCTCCAATTTTCCGAAGCAGACGATTAGTACTTTGGTATAAGTGTTTCTTCCGTGATTTGGTTTTGATTTTCTTAGTTCTATAGTAGTAAAAAGATTATTAGTTGATGGATCATACAGATTACATGGGTTGAGGGGTGAGGGCAACTTATGGTCTATATAAGCGATGGGGAAGGGGCCCAGTTTACCACCACGAAGGAAAAAGCATTAAAAATGAAATCCGATTTTCTTTAATGTGTTTAATCCTCACTCTTTGTGGATTTATCGGGGCAGAATAACAGAATGAGAACAAGAAGAAGTCGAGAAGAACAAAAAAGAAGAGGAAGAGAAGGAGGAGGAGGGGGAGAAGCAGAAGAAGAAGAAGAAGAAGAAGAAGAAGAGGAGGAGAAAAAGAAGAAGAAGAAAGAGAGAAAGAATATAGAAAAGAAAGAGAAAAAGAATATAATGAAGAAGAAGAGAAGCAAATTAAGAAGAAGAAGAACAACAAAAGGATAAATTAAAATAAGAAATAGGAGAAGAAGAAGAAGAAGAAGAAGAAGAAGAAGAAGAAGAAGAAGAAGAAGAAGAGAAAGTAGGAGAGTAAGAGGAAAGGAAAGCTATGAAAATACAGGATTTATTCATGATTTATAATGTATCAGGCGCGTAGCCAGGGGGGGCAGTGGGGCGGTCGCCCCCCAAAAAAAACGCCGGCCAAAAAAAAAAAAAAAAAAGAAAGAGAAGAGAAAAAGGAAGAGGACGTAGGAAGAAAAAGGAGCACGGTACAACGAATCGTCATCTTCTCTATTAATTTTATGAAACGTAAAAGCTTCCGCCTTCCGCGCTTCGCGCAGGAGGGGGGACTGAACTCAGACAAGGATTAAGGGTCGAGAACGGTACAACGAATCGTCTTCTTTCTCTAACAATTTAATGAAACGTCAAAGCTTCCGCGCTTCGCGCGGGAGGGGGAAACTGAATTCTGACAAGGATTAAGAGCCGAGAACGGTACAACGAATCGTCTTCTTTCTCTAACAATTTAATGAAAGGTCAAAGCTTCCGCGCTTCGCGCGGGAGAGGGAAACTGAATTCAGACAAGGATTAAGAGCCGAGAACGGTACAACGAATCGTCTTCTTTCTCTCATAATTTAATGAAACGTCAAAGCTTCCGCGCTTCGCGCGGGAGAGGGAAACTCCCCCCTCCTTGCACCCACCCCCCTAGGGAGCGCGCTTCGCACGCTTCGCGTGCTCGCTACCGCACCCCTAAAATAAAATCTTGTAATGTATTGCTGATAGCGCTATGGGCGAAATAAATTTAATCGTTCATTGTCTCAACGGAATTGTTGTTGTTGTTGCAATTTTTTACTAGCGTCATTTTGCAGAAATGAAAGTCTTATATTATGTATATATCAATATTATTGTCGATATATATATATATATATATATATATATGTGTGTATAATTATATTCATCGACAATTCATTTCCGTCTCCAAACTGCACGATCCTAAAAGCTTTCAAGAAATCAATCTTAGGTAATCCCATTATCCTTCTTCATTAATACCCTTTAATTGAATGATCGAACATTACAATGACATTAAATACAATAGGGTATTGAAATTGCCCTTGAGTTGATTTCTTAAAAGTATTTGATGACAATTCCTTTGAAAAAACATCAATAAATTCGCCTTTACTAGTACTCGTATATTTCAGAAATGTTCTATTAAAGATACTATGTCCCTTTTGCAGCCAACATCAAATTCTGTAGAAATTTGCAGGAATTATGAATATGTCATGTATGTCCTATCTGTGAAATTTAAACTTTAGCAGTGTCCTAATATTCAAATTATGCAAGGAAACCCGTTTACTTGCTAGACTTCACTGTCAGACACTATTGAGTGACTGACTGGCTTTTTCATCTTTGGTAATAACATACATAAAATGAGCTGTAAAGGGTACATGAGCATTTGTCTACATCAATAACCCACTTCTTGTAATGGCCAAAATTAAACTGATTGAATCTTTGCGCAGCATAAAACGTACGACCATTCGGTACAATGGTCTGAAAATCAGACTATTACTTACTGGCTCTATAGCTCCCAAGTCGATTCGACAACTGATAGTCGTTATTTTCCCACTTAAAGACATTTTCAAGCCCCCCTGTTTTTAGGGAAGTGCTAAATTAGTATTGTCTTTCAAATGCCGTTGAAATTTAACCTTTTCATTTTTTTGGCCTGCAAATGGGACATAGTACCTTTAAAAGCTAAAATATATCCATATCCTTAAACATTATATTTCTACTTGGAAAGATCCAACTTTACAACAGCATTTAATTAAAAAAAAAAAGAAGGCATTTAATTAAAAAAAAAACTAGGCATAGTTAAAGAAAGCATCAATTAATCAATTAGTTGTAGACCTAAATCAATTTACCAAGCAATTTAGCCTAAAAATTCCCGAAACAATTCCTGAAAAGAAAGTGAAACGTAAGTTCAATATATGTTATTGCATATTGTTACAGTGCTTTCTTTAATCAATAAAATAGATGCGTTTCGAGAGCTATCCATACATTCGAAAGCATGATGATTGTAATATTGAATTAATGAGTCCACCAAAAATGAAAGAGAACACTTTTATCTCAGCTGACTGTGAAAGTTATGAACTACGCCGCTCTATAAATATTATTGTGAAACAAATTCAATACATTTCTCAAATCATATTACATAGATGCGTTTCGAGAGCTATTTATACATTTGAACGCATGATAATTGTATAAATGAGTCCTCAATAAAATGCCAGAACGCTTTATAATCTGAATGTTGCTTGATACACGACTGTGAAAGTTATAACTTACGCCCCTCCATAAATTGTGTAAAACATCACCCCTACAAACACTGTGTAGTCGTCCCGATAGATTAGCGATTAGTATTCACATGCATTGTTAGCAATGCACGCTCTATCTCTGTTCCCGTGCATGCACCCCTTGCTTTCGGCTTTCTCCCCCATATACCTTATCACAGGTACCAGTACCGTAGTTTGCGTGCCCGTATTCACATATTCCAGAAAATGTGTATGGAGAGCTCGAGAGTGGCTTCATTTGAGGAGTGATACCGCGGATGGTTTCTTTGCTATAGACGATTTTTGTTCAGTATTGGAATCGAATCAAAGATGTTGACAAAGAGGAACTGATTTCTACACTTGGATATTCTTCTGGAGCGATTGTGGATATATCTTTGGGAAATAAGGATCGGAATGCGAGGAGCTAACTCGGGCTTTCCCAGCGGTCGTTTGCATCACCTTTGCAAGTGAAGGTACGGGCCACACAGGGCGGTGTGTACAGTGGATAGACGTACTACTGGCGGCTCGTACATTGGCGTCTGCATACATGTACATGCGTTGAGAACGGAATTCGAACAAAACACACGGACGCGAAACTGCACACCGTTTCTTGTACAGCTTCCATTGCGGCACACCATCTTATATTTGCTCTCCAGTATTATTTGGACCACATATTGAGGATTTTGTCAAAGAAAACATGGCATTGTACAGGGAACTTCTCTGCACTTTTTGTGCATTAATGGCAGCATTTGGGGTTACAGCAGGACAAGAAAGGACAGGGGCATGCACAGAGACTCGGGATGCATATCGAGATAAAGGATTTAGTGCCAATGACGTTCCTCCAAATGCAATCACAAGTAAGTTGCCTCTCCGGCTCTCCACTTTCTCAGTAGAAAAAAAACAAACAGAGGGAAACCAGAAAGAAACACCAAGAATATTAGCATATCATTTTAGATCCCTGTCATTTTTGTTTGTGAAAGTAATTAAAGTTTGTTATACATCATGTATCAACTTTTTATTCTTGACTTTAATCATTGAATGTACTATGTAGTAAAACTCAGAAAACATAATTGTAAGAAAATTTAACATGGTGAGGTTAGTATTTTTTTTGTTTCTTTTTATACTAGATCTACTACTGTCAGTACTGACCATGAATTATTATTTTCTAAAGGTTTATATTCAATTATATGTATTACCCAACCCCATACAGAAACACAGAAACTGATACACGCATCATTGTCAATTGTTTAGATACACTGTATTTAAATATCTTCATGTGTGTGTGCATGCTTCTTTCTTCCTAAGATGATGACTTAGTGGATTTCACCATACTAAGGCCTGTGTAGTATACACAATACCTTGAACCTATACACATGTGAATGGATGCATTCATACATATGCATGTACATGTAACAAGTTTTATTCAAGCGACTTATACTGTTCCAAGATTATATGAAATATTAAAGCATGTATCGGTATAGGCCTACATGGCTACATACTGCTTGTCACCAAGATTTTTTTACAGATACCATGGTTACAGAATATTTAATCTTTAAATGAAAATAACTTTTTCGGGTGGGGTGGTTGGAATATGGTAAGTTTGTTTTTGAAAAAATTTGCATCTTAATATTCTATTTTTTTTCTTCTCTCTCTGTCACTATGTATCCTGAAGTGAACTTGCTCTGTTGCAAAGTTGCAGGGGAGGTAGGGGCAGGCCCGGGAGGTAGCGGAAGACAAAAAAAGGTTTCCTTAAAAATCCAGTGCGAGTTGGGTACCCTAGATAACAATCAAGTCTGAGAAAAAAATACTCTGACATGGATGGATACAATCATGTAGGTTGTGACATTATTTTATTCTGTTGGGGGGGGGGGCATGTGCCCCTGGATATGCTACAGTTGCCACTCTAATTTGTCATAGTGTAAAGCTCTCCTATTACTAAGGTACTTCACATTTTATGTCACCAAACGGATGACCCATTCACCACTCATGTGAACCTGAACCAAGTCTATTTATAATTGGAAACTTGGAAATGGAGAGAGAGAGAGAGAGAGGGTGATAAAGGGATAGAGAACAGATCATTACTGTTTCCTGTACTGCAAGGCTTTTAGGCCGAAAGACAATGGGAGAGAAATCCTGCTGTGGTTTTGATCAGTTGTCATGGTCTTTGTTTAAATGAATGGATTGTTTGTAGAAATGGTTGAGGTGATTGGGCCCTGCTTGTAATTGGTCAAGAGGGACTCTGCAGGACAGGAAGAAGCTCCTCGAAAGAGTTTAGTCTGAAATACTTCCAGGTGGCAATTGATGTCTACTCTCGAGTCTAAACAGGAACACTAAAAACCCCGGTGTTAGACCGATGATTATTGTGAAACCAGGGGCCCGTTTCACAAAACTTGTTATCTATTATAAATAACAACTGCTAAATTTTCTATAACAAATTTGCTCTCAGCCAATCAGATGCCATGATTTCAGTAGCTTTTAATAACAGTAGCTTGTAACTTGTTATTGATATCAAGTTTTATGAAATGGGGCCCAGGGACCTGTCTGGTGAAACAAAGAACTTGCATCTTCCATTGATTAATTTTTTTGTCCAAAGGCAGGGAACTGGTAGTTTGCATTTTTATCCCAATAATCTTTATTTCAATTTTGTTGATACTATTTTCATCATTCTTGTTACTCTTGGTTACAAATTAGTTTGTTTTATTTTTTATTTTTCAAAATTGATCAAGTTCCACAATGTCAACAACAAGTTTGAGGAAGTACAGTAATTGAGTCAGACTAAAAGTGAAACTAATTCCAAGGGTACATACTGTACGTTTAATTGATAATAATAATAATATACGGTTCTTGTATAGCGCATATATATATATATATAGATAGATGCGCATACATGTATATGTATATAGATGTGCTTCCAAAGAGCTTTGGAAATTATAATTTGATAATGTGGACATTACACAAATTCTCTTAGTCCTCTTATGGACCACTATTACGCAATACTCACCAGGAGCAGTTCTAGAAAACAATTTTTGGAGCAGGGCTTTAGGATTCTTGCATTTATTTTCTACCTGCCCATCAAAATTGAGTTGGGGCTTGAGCCCCTAAACCCCTGTAACTTCCCCAGAACCGATACTGATTGCCACCACAAAGCAGTAGCACAATGTACTGCTGTTACATAATGATATTGAATATTAAACCTTAAATTGATTAGGGATCTTAACTACAATGACCATGAGAAACATCAAAAGGTCATTATTCAATTTGACCTAATTGAATCTTGTTTCTATGCTACCTCATCCATTCTCCACCCATGCAACCCTTAGTGCACTGGTCACATTCACTGCACAACCATTCTCACTCCCATGCTAATGTACGGCTAATATTACTCCGCAAATCAGGTAAATTTCTCAGATCCACGGCATAGTGTCTTTCTATTACCCTCTTCGGGCAGTGCTGTTTAGCAATCTGTAGAGACGGGATAGTGTGTCCAATTTATGAATGAATCACCCGCGCTATGAATGAATAATAAAATCTGACCTCTATCTCTTTCTCTCTTCGGTGTATATCTCTCCCTCTGTCTCTCTTTCTTCCTCTCCCTGTCTCTCTTTGCTCCTCTCTCTGTCTCTCTTTCTTCCTCTCGCTGTCATACCGGTGTGCTCGATGCAGAGCAGTAAGACAAAACCGATGCCTATAAAGAGCCCCTCTCGTTGAATTTACGGCCTTTGATTGACATTCAATCCTGCAGTTTATTTCTGACGACTGCTGAGGCATTTTTGAGGAAGTTTCTGCGCCTCACTCTCGATGCGCTGAAACAGGAGAATGCTCAATCTTCTTGCCCTACACCTGCAAATGACGATCGAATTGAAAAGAGAATAAGGGAGGCGGCGCTCGGTTTTTTTCTTTCACAACCTCCATTTTCTCTCAATTTAGCTCGGGCATAAAAACCCAGGGGAAGAAAATGTAGGAATGAATGTACATGCATTCTAATGCATAGCCTACACTGTACATGTCTGCTCTTTCGTAACATTTTATGATGTCTACACTCTTCAAATACAAGTGCATTTTCTGTTTCTTATCAAATTATGTACAGTGTATGATCAAAATGAAGTCTTCCTATACAAAGAGCAGTATTGTTGAAATACAGCTGGTGCAATCTATGGTGGAAAAAACATAATTAAAGCCAGTATTAGTTATTTAGCTCTGAAAAAGTGTAGAATTAGAAAATGAATTAAACCTCTGAAGAAATAAAACATCAAAATATAAGAACTCTACTGTACATGTACAGTATCTATTGAAAGTTTGATAAAACATACTTCATTTGTGATGACTAATTGGCATTTCATTATTTGTTTTTATGCATGTAGTCCTCCACCAACAAAATTATCCATGTCCAAATAAAGGTATACATACAAGTAATCTTGCTGCATTACATGTACATGCAGGTCTTCATCTTAATTGCAATGCAATATGTATATCAAAATCTATTTCACTGTTGACCTTCAGTTGTAATTATGTACCATGGATACATGCTAGTCAAAAAGATTATTTTGTGGCTAGTGTAGTCAGTAATTTGGATAACAGTACAAGGGCTACAAATGTACATACATATTTCATTCAGATTATGTTATTTGTTATATAATTGTTAGCATTACATGTATGTCATTCCCAGAAACAATTTGATTTAAGTTTCCTGCAATTATTAATATGGAATAATTTTGAATGTACATGTACAGTACATGTACATTGGTTGCTGCAGGCTACAGTACATCATGCATGTTTAATATCAATCTACATGTACATGTAACTCTGGAGTTGTTATACTTATGTACATGTACACTACTTTAAAAAGGATTTGGTAGATGAATGATGAAATGTGTTGTCCTAGGCCTACATTAATATAACCCAAATTTTAGAACAGATTTAAACCACTTGCCTAAATTTATGAAAAGGGAACTTGCCCCATGTGGAAAGTAAAATCATTGAACATGTTGACCAGGCCAAGTCACGGAGTGGACAAGTGGTGTCCTGTATGATCTGCATCTTTAATATGAACTTACATCAAGGCTAGGCCCACAATTCTGGTCCAGACGCCCACACAGTTTCAAAATTATCACGTAGCCATAGGGCTCATGCGCAAAGACTCTAAAAAGTTCAATTCGGACCCCCTATCAAAAAAATAAATGTGTGCGGAGTGCGGACTCATGGAGAGAAAAAAATACCGGGTTTGCATTACTTCCAGACTTGATTATGCCTTGTAAGGGACCCAAGTCTTACCAGGTGAGGAAATAAAGGAAATCTTGTGGATATCCCGGGTTATTTTCACAGTAGCGCACAATGACATCCAGCTTTTCCTTTTCTCTCTCACTCCCTGGCTGAGTTTGGGCCAACTGTCATATTTCTTCACTCGTTTTGTGCAGCAGACTTTCCCCTCTGACAGCCGAGATCAAGACAGTCCCGCAAAATATAATATAAGGGAGTCTAATATTATGATAATGAAGAAAATTAAGTTTTTATTTTAAAATATACTTGCAAGTCTGGCTAGACCTACAAAGTTTACAAACATTTAATAAAGTACATGTACATGTAATGTATGTTTCTACTCAGAACCATGATTTACATGTGTCAATATGACCTTTGCCCTTTCCAACGTTTGTGTACAGAAGAAAAAGGGTCAAGTGTCACACAGCTCACCAGGTGCTGAATAACAAACTTGGCTGAAGGGCTCCCCCAAGAAAAAGTCTGACCATAATCCCCCTCAGTGAAAATTCTCAAATGATGTCAGCAAGGTCACAATACATTTTGCATGGTAGCACTGATTAACACAAAGGGGATTGTAAGGGTTATTTATTCAACTTTTAGAGGGAGAAAGTGGCATTTTTGTTGAATGACATGACCTTTTCAACAAGGAAATGTTGTGGTTTAATGTGTACATGTACATGGTTTTGCATTTACATGTAATATGTATAGTCCGGAGTGGTGGAATTGACAAAAGAGAGAAAGGAATTGATTTCTCTGGATTTTAACCACCATACTACTTCAGTAAAGCAAATTTGAAAATATAAACTAACATGTAGACCTGTCTATCAACAGACCCATTCTTATTTCATTTCCATTTCCATTTCATATTGTATAACTGAAGTAAAAATATTTCAAAACTGGTCTGACATCACTATAATTTTTAACCAATTTGGCATGTCCCCTCCTAGTCATAAAAGGAAGCTTGCAACACATAAATTATTCATGACCATTCAGAACCTTGATCATAATACATTTTTTACAAGTTTTGATGTTCATAACAAATTCTATTCGCAAATTCTTCAAAAGTCAGTAATTGGATAGTATAGTGTGAAGTGGGTTTTATGCTGTAAGTTACACTGTATGTACATGTGCATGTATGATAAATCTTCTTCAGTGAATGCTCCGTTGTCCATCATCGGCCAATGCCAAACAGTTCTCCATCATTCTCAGGTGCATTGTACACATCTTGTGGGTGCACATAAACCAAGGAGTTACCAGCACATACACAAAGGTCTGTTTATGAAGGTACACTGACTACCAGAGCTGTAGAGCTGTGGTCTGTGTGACTGGCCATGAATCATGCAGCGAAAAATTTGCCTAAAAGCTCTGTTCTGTGTTAAACTCTACTACCATAGTACTTTGTTTGAACATGGCTCTCTAGTGTTGAAACCCTACAGGTACACTGTAGGTGGGTCGGCCCCAGTCTAGAAAATCAGACCTGTTTTTATTTCGATGACAAAGAATTGTGCGCAGAAATAAATGTTTCTTTGTTTAAACTGACAGGAAACACTATACCATCTTGTTGAAGAGTTCAAATATGTATGTACAATGTACATGTACATGTACACCTGTATGTATGTACACGCACAATGTGCAAGGGGTAGATGTGGAGAGAGATATACGATGTATACAGCCCCTCAGAAATTCTTCAAAAGAGCGCTGGGAGAGAAGGAGAAAGAGAGAGAGTGCGCGAGCAAAACCATACATGTACAATGTACTGTAGCAAGTGATGTGTGCATCTAACTTGTGCAGTACTTGCTACACAGGTGTTGGAAATTAAAACAAAAAAGCTCCTTGGAATAATAACATATTTGTTCATACCGATACATTGTATGTACTCATAGACCCCGTTCTCATTCACTTCGTTGGAGCGGTCTAAGACCCGTTCCTCAGGAGCGGTTCTTAGGTGAGTGAGAACGGTCAAAGTGGTCCAGGAAGTGGACTTCTGGACCCAGAAGACCACCTCGGGAGGTGGTCTTGAGGAACGGGTCTTATTAAGAGCGGTTTGGAGCGCTCTAACGTGCGAGTGTGAACGGCGTACTTTGAACGGAAGTGAGCTAGTGACGTTCGTGCGAAACATGTAGTACAGTACATATGCTTAGTATTCCACGCGAAAAATGTACCGCTGACCTGAGCTGCCATAGCAACAAGACCACTTTGACTCGTGGAGCGGTTTGAGCCATAAAAAACTGCTCGGAGTGTGAACCCTCGCAAACCGTTCCTCAAGACCCGTTTTATCTGGAGCGGTCTAACTAAGACCACTTTCAAAGTGAGTGAGAACGGGGTCATAGTCAACCAGCTTATGAATAGAATTTGCATAAATTGAAGGAATTAGGATGAACATTTGGATTGACTGGTCAGTCATGTCACTTCTTACTCACTTGTGTCCACTTGTGTCAGGGTTGAATGTTCCATTGTCTGAACAAGAAAACTTAAAATCAAAAGGTCTGTATTCGTAGCCTAGAGAGGTCAAGTGTGTTTGTGGTGTTGACCCCGGTGCTACCAAGGGTTACCTGTGACTTTTGATTCTTCTTTTTCAGTCACAATAAACAACCAAATCCTTCAACCACAAGAATAGAAGCAAACAAATAAATACTGAACAAGTTTATATGATCTCATGTTATTTTTTTTATTTATACATGTAAGTGAGTGGAAGTCAGGGTTTTGGGGAAATTGATTGAATTTCTATTTTGGGACAACAATAACACAATTCTACTCAAATGCATTAATTTTCAATGATTTTAAAGTGTTTACAGTATATGTATGTTTATGAGAACTCTGAACATATGACAATATAGGCTATATATAAATGTATACAAATTTATATTTTCAGTTCGTTCATCACCAATTTGACAAGTACTTGTATTGTGTAAACTGTTAAGTTAAGAGGAACACAAAGTATTGTTCACAATATCTGCAGAATTATTCTGTACTATATTAGCCGCTTAGCGCTTCAGATCTAACGAACAATTTGTTAGCTTATCCCAGTTAATGTTCAGATAATGAAATCTGTGTCCTATTAAAGAAAAAAACCCATACATGATTCATTTAGCGTTAAAAGCAAATAACATTACCTGACCAAAGATAAAGCCATCAATTATCTTTAAACAAGCATTGGAATCGGGTTAAAAACTAATAAAAGGGATACTCGTGAAATGTGTTTGCTCAGCACGAAAGAGCTCCCTGAATCAATTCTAATTGAACTAAAGCCTCCATTATGGGAATAGGGCTACATGTAGTAATAATGTGCTAATGTACAGCACATGTTCCATCCCGCATCGATCCATGATGCAAATAGAAAACCACTTTTTAAAATCACATGCTGCATGCACGGCCTAGTGCATGTTTTTCCAATATATATTGGAACATGTGGATTATATTGGTGACTGACTAGGCTGGGACTGCTATAACCAGCATGCTCAAAGCTACCGGTGTCTGTAGATGAAATTAATGTTTCTTTGTTTTGTTTCCATAGTGGCAGAGTAGTCTGGAGGCGCAGGCTCTAATTGCACATTTAAACACAATTTCATAAAGCCTTGAGCGGAGCCTAGCTCTGTCAGTGTCGGTCTTTATGGCTTTGTCAATTAAGAGCAGCTTAAGTACAGAGCCTATGGGATGCACTAGACTGTCCAGTCGGCATAGTCTCTTAGTTCAGACGCAATGTTATCATGTACTGCTACTGACTAGGCTTTGTGGCTGCAAACGAGCGGTAGGGTTAAAGCGAGCATCTTTCGTCCACATCTTGTTGATAGTTTACTTTATGATATAAATCTACATGTACTGATGTACAGTATACATAAAGCACATGCATATATAATTTTTGTCATAACTACTCAAGGCTATGTATTAATTGACTTCACAAGTTCACACTGCACCCATGAACTTGAAATAAAATCACTAACATCATCTCAATAATTGCTGAACATCATCTCAATAATTGCTGAACATAATAAATTTGGTCATTCAATCAGGACCGCAGTATGCACTCATTCATTCATAAATAAGTGCCGTCAGACCAATTTCATACCTCACAAGGCTCACATCCCTCATTATTTAGCGAGAGGGAGGGGGGGGGGGTGGAGAGGCAAAGAGGGAGGGAGGGATATGTACATGTAGATACTAGATAGAGATGGAGAGAGAGAGGGAGGAAGAGACTACATGAAGATAGAGATAGAGAGGTGAGGAGAGAGACAGAGAGCGAGCACCACTAGACCAAGGTGTGCATATCAACACGGCCACATAACCCAGTGCAGGGGATGTAGTCATCACAAATGCGTGAAATATATTTTACTCAACTCATTAATTTCATTTCTCAACTCTGCCTCACTGAACTAGTCTCCATTTTCAGTCCCCTTGGCACCAACTCTGTGGTGAGATAAGGTGGAGTGAGAGCAGTTTGTGGTAGGTACGTGGTAGCAGGAAGTGAAAGTAGAAGGAATGAGGATTCAAAGCTGAAAGTCAAACCACAGTAGTGCTTGGCATTTTTTGTTGTTTGTTGTCTAGGCCATAGGCCTAATTCGATTAAAGAAATGTGATTAACATGTACACTGTGTATGTAAATCAGCAATATATATCAAATCAATGACGACATTAAATGGTTATTAAAATCACTGATGAAAGGGAAGTTATTTAAATCAGAGATTTAAAAATTATCTGTTTGGAGTCACTGAGTCAGAAGGATATTAACTCATTTACTTAAAGACAGAATTAATGCCCTTCTGGAGCTGAACAGACACATAATAGAGATTTATGAAGCTTTCGACGGCAATACTCTCAAGAAAGTTTCACTCTGGGTTTGGATCGCAGACTACATGTACATGTAGGTCTCCTATGCTGTTTACAACACAATGCAAAGTAAGATTGCATTTGCATGAAATACCCATGGAGATTGGCGTTTCACTGCTAATAGGTGCTGAGTTATGACTCATACTTGGACATGCTTTCTTTTACCCTGAAGGGGTCGATCAGTTCGTAGCATCTGACAGTCAGAGATGGAGTCATCGCTTTAGACGTTTTGTGAGGCAGTTTGCAGGTGTACGGTTGGTTTATAAATACAGCTCCTCTCCCTGTAATGTAGTCATCGTATTATAAAGCAGTTAAGAATTTTCTAATGGTCTAGATGAATCAGCTTTGCTGCCTCGATTTGGCAATAGTTATTCTTAATTTTCACCGTCTAGACTCTAAGATGAACCCACATTATAATATTCATTTTTCTCATTTTCTTGAAAGATATTTCTTCAATGTATTTTGGTCGTTATTACAATAGATTCATACAGGTACACAACTTAAACATGACAGGACTCAAATGTATACATGGAAAGAGCCCCTATTAGAAAAGCCTTTGAGCTCTCTAAGATTGACATTTCTACAGATATTAATGGGCTAGATTCAAGAAATCAGACATCGTGTATTATAGAGGAGCAACCAAAATGAGCCAAATTAAAATTGATGGCATTGTCATGCCTACCACTAGGTTCCAAAATGTCAAATTATCTTTGGGCGAAATTGAGCGGCCGGAAATTCAATCAGATTGTCTCGTATGCATGCAGAATCTCATTGTCTCTGTTTGGAAGATTATGTTTTTTTCATGCTAGACTAGCAATTTTTTTTTTTGTGTTTCTGTTTTTTATTAGATTTACCCATCTGCAATGATCAGGCTTTCAGTCAGGATTTTGAAACTTTGGTTGTCTAAAAGGAAAAAAAGGAAGAAGAAAAGGCTGTCTATCAAATGCTATGAATTAAAAAAAATATAGAGTTACATGTACACTGTATAGGTCATCTGTCTTTTGGAAACCCAGATACCCTTCTGGCTAAAAGTCTGCAGAGGATTGTTATCAAGTAAAGCTATTGTAATAATAGTTGTTTGAGGACATACATGTAATGTCAAAACATCAGCAAGTAAACTGAATCAGTATTTTTGTAATTTTTTACTAAATGAAATTGAGATCCTCTATTAGTCTATTTAACGCTCTTGCAATGTGAACTTTGCGTCACCTTTCTGTTAAATGTGGATTCAACTGTTTGGAGCTAGAAGGCTGTTAACTTTGCGGAAATGATATGAGTTAATGCCCTTTTGAGTACGACACAAATGACTTTAACAAGGCTTGAAGTATGCATTTGTCCAGATTTTTTTGATCACTCAGAGGTCCATCAGACAACCTACAAGTCCTGCCTTTTTTAGGTCCAGAATGTCACAATAAAGAAATCCCCAATACATGTACATGTTATTGATAAGCCATTGCCTCTGGGAAGTGGGTGGCTCTGTATTAAAACCAATGGGGATGAAAGAATTCAGCACTCGATGGATTAAATATTGCTCACATTTTAATAATGCACTGTAAATAACCACCAAAATGTCTGGCTAATTTTGGTCTGGCAAACTAAAGAATTGTCAAAGTTGGCTAATTTAGATGCCAAATTTAAAATTTAGCGAGAAAGGCCCCGACAAATGGCTGGCATTCAATGTCAAGACCATCTTGATTTTCAAAGTATCGAAACCAGAACCTACCTGCAATACTTTGAATTGCACGTTGTCAGCTAATTTTTGTGAATTAGCTCCCTGATTACTGACACCTTACCACTTCAAAAGATACATTTTCACTATCTAATTACAATGTTTAGACTGAACATTTATCCTGGTCTCACTTTGTACAGTCATTCTGAAGCACTACACAAGATAGGATGTCATCTTATTCTTAAGCCTCATCTTTTTGCGACATCGGATCATTTTTCAGTTTTGAAAGCTTAAAGAGGTTCTTCACTCAAGGTCAAGATGTGATTGGTTTGGCATTGTATGTAAATGAACTCTATTAAACACTACCGGTAAGTTTTACCTTCCGGATAAAATGCTACTAAATTATCAGATAGATCCAGTACTTTGTGAGGGGGGGCAAGTTCCCCAAAATCTGATATTAAGCAGGAAAATAATATGGTCGTCACATTTTGGGGTTGTTTATTTTCACCAACAATATCTGATGAGTGGAAAAAATATGGTACCCGTAATCAAGTTCTGAATTTGATTAAATATATGCATGATGCATACTTTTACATTTAAATTAGTCCTCTGAATTTAATTTGAACCAGAGGCCCAACATACATGTACATAGACACCCAAAATTATGAAAATCATTTAGATCTTTGACATCTTCTGTGACATTTAAAGTGAAACCTCTATATAAAGAGTTAAATACCTCTCAACGGGAGACAAGAAAAGTGGTCTTTACAGGCAAGTGGTCTTTGTGGTACAGGTTCTTTTAGTACATATTTTATTGAAAAATACTATTCAAGGAAATAGAAAATGCAGTCTTTATGAAAGGTGGTCAATAATACAGGGTTGGCTGTACTTTTCTTTTCTAGTAATAGAAAGGTGAAGACCGTGAGAAACATATTTCTAAAGTTACAGAGCATCAAGTGCTTATTTTATGAATATAGTTTTTACCTTTGTAGTTTGTACTGTAATATGATTGGTGTTGCAAGTGTTCATTTCCGATCGTCAAGAGAGCTCTTAAAATTGATAGATATTTCTGTCATTTATATCATGGTGATGTGGCCATTAAAGGGCAAACCAACCTTTGTAACAAGTTCATTTGTATGAAAGCAAAAAAATTAGGGAAACAGAATAGTGATTAGTTTGAAATAGATCTTGTACATGTATTTCATTATCCATAGATATTTTTTTATTTCAGACGTCTATAGTACCAGTAACATAGAGCAACATACATGTACATGTTCAATGTAAGGGTCTTGTGGTTAACAGACTATCATCATTGCCCTTTTGACTAATTAATATTGTACTTTAGGAGCGGCTTTTATCGATCAGTACCTGTTCAATCATTACTCACATTAGTATTAATAAAAGGCGGGATAGTATTTATTGATTCCATGTTTGAATGTGCCCTTAGTGGGATGGCCGGTATCCTATTTTTAACCCTTTCAGGACAGGCTTTAGTTTTAGGGCTAAATTGATCACAAATTGTTCTTCAAATTGGCAACAATAATATTTTTCTTTTATCGCTACGATAGAATAAAATGCAATGTCTCTGAAGACAATATACATGTACACAGGTGAGTGAGAGTGTTGTCGAAATATTAACAAAATTGCCAGTTTTGATCAGAAAAAACAATGACTTTTAATCTCTCAAGGCGTTGCCAAGTTAAGGATGATAAAACTTATTTTCCTTTTGTAAAATTCCTAGCATCAAATGCAATATATTCATGGAACAAAAAATGGATGCAATGTGTGGAGAAATGTTTCCTCTTTCTACTTGTGTAATCTGGTATTTTTTAGGGCTCTGAATCAAAAGACATTGAGCCAAACCACAAAAAATGTGGAATGTGGAACATAAAATTGGCAATGCAATCTTAGGGTACATGTAGGTACAGCCTTTGATGGTAGTGTGGTTCACGTACTGTATGAGACAATTACCTTGGACTTGCCATGGATGATGCATGAATAGATTGAATTTTCATCATATGGATGATTCTTTTACATGTAGTTTCAAAAATGCTCTGATGGCGATTGCTCCGGCTTTTTTTGGTCAAAGGTTTAGGGTTAGGGTTGCAATTGGGTTTTAGGTTAGTTGTGCAGTTGTAGTGTTAGGGTTAGGATCACGTTTTGGTTAGGAATAGTGATTGCTCCAGGATAGAGGCTACTGGTAAGAATGTAATAAATTGTAGGAAATACATTGTTGTAGACTGGCGAGCAATTATCATCGGAGCATGTGCCGTTGAAGTACCCATCAACAGACTTAACATGCATAATTTTATGATATCGTCTGTTTGGAACCAGAAGGGCATTAAATATATGTAAAGAGATAGGAGTTGACACTCTTCTGGCTCCAAACAGACAATATTGCTATCTTGTTTGCTACATGGCCATGGTCATTAATTGCCATCACCATGTTGATGGGCGACATATGTTGGCTGGACCTTGAGAGAAGGAATTCATATGGTGTCCTTTTGACGTCTGTTGAGAGCCAGAAGGGCATTAACACTGTATTAAAGTATACATGTATGATTTAATGCCCTTCTGGCTCAGCGCAGGTTGAGCAGATGAAGTGTGTCCTATCATGGTCCATGGTCCTATAGTCATCAAGAATGTGTCATTGAGATTGAAAATAGACATGTGTTTAGAGCAAGAAGGATGTTAACACTGCATTATATTATATGATTCAATGCCCTTCTGGCTCTCAGCGGAGATTGAGCAGATGAAGTGTGTCTCATAGTCATCAAGAATGTTTCATTGAGATTGAAAATAAACAAGTTTAGAGCCATGAGGATGTTCACACTGCTTTAAAGTTGTACATGTATTTGAATTAAAGTCCTTCTGACTCTCCGCAGATGATATGGTCTCAAGTTCAGCGGTAATCAAATGGTAATTGAGTTAATTATGACTTCCCTTTTTGTAATTACACTCCCTACATGTACATGTACAGTACTCTGTCCTCTATCTCCACTCCTCCTCATATAACGATGAAAATATTTTGATAGATTGCCGTTTGTGCTCAATTTCCCCTGCCCACCCAATCTGATTCTTCTATGCGAATTGAAAATTAGTTTGACCCTGGTTTTCAATATCCGTGTTTAGAAACATGCATACAACTGTATATGTGTAGCTCAGAGTTTCCACCATTACCTAATCTCTTGATGCTAATACCAATAGTTCTGGTCTTCAGAATAAAGATAAAAAAGAAAACGCATAACCTCCATTCACATTTTGATCTTGTGGGGGTGCAACATGAAATACAGGGGCTCTTCTTGCACCAAACCTGTTCCTTTCTAACTCTGACATAGGATTTTTGGTTGGAGTATGGGTTTAATTTCTTAATGTTGCAGCATGGCTTGGACATCAATATCAAAGGCTTTGTAATTGGTAAAGTGCATAATATCTTATCAAATGCAGATCTACATAAATATAAAGTTCACTGATGATTGAGTGGCAGAACTCAAAAAGCAGGAAAGAGAGGAAAATAAGCACTGGATCCAGAAGTAGGTCAAAACCCTTGACCTTGAACCTAACATCTGGATATTTGTGAAATGAGAGAGTTTGTTGGCCAAGAGAGATTCACAAAGCTGTCGGAAAGAGAGATTTTCATTTCCGAAAAGTTTCAACTTCATTGATTTATTGCGCAGATGTTTCAAAAGATAGTTTAAATTTGTTTTCTTGTCTGTTGGAATGTGAGAACATTTCGGTTGCCCTTGACACAAAGTTCAAATTTTGATTCTGTTAATAGAAACAGAGGTATCAGAGGGATTCATTTAATCGCTCTCTACATCTACCTAACTCTGTTTTTTCGCTATCTCTGTCTTTTTGTGTGTTTGTATGTTTGACTGTCTAGCTGATGCTGTCTGTCTGTCTCTCTCTCTCTCTCTCTCTCTCTGTCTCTCTGTCTCTCTTCTTTTTTCTCTTTCCCTCCATCCCCATTTTTTCTCTATCTTCATTCTCAGAGTATGTTGTTATTAATTCATCACATCTGACTTTGGACACTGTTCCTGCTTGTTGAACTTGGCAACCGGTCCTGGTAACCGGTCTTACAGACATGTCGCTTTTAAAGTAGTTTACTCAGAAATCAGAGGACATACTGCCCTGTCATGTGAAACACAGTCTTGAGTAATAGGATTGTCCTGAGCATGTTAGTTCTCTTAACATCCTCCATCCCGCATCAGCTCCGCCCATCGTTTCCCTGGTTGCTCCATCATCCTCTTTTCTCAGCTCTTTAATGTGATTTTGTAAAGTGAGCATCTGTACAAACAACCTCTGGGGATGGGGGATAAGAGAGTGAAATGCAGCAGAATATTCAGTATGTGGGACCGTAGCAGTCAAGTAGTTGACAGAATGAGGATTCTTACCTGTGTTTCTGTTCGATTAGGCCAGGTTTTCCTCCTTCCTTTTCATACCGTGTATCAACCAGCATGCACCTGTCTTCAATTTAAACTAACCTAGAGGGCTTTCTATTCAAAAAGTTGTTAACCCGTTCGCTGTCGGTGAATAATTTTGAAACCACCATCACAGAGCATTACATGGTAGTGTGGGATTGAAAGAGTTTCAAGTTAACATGCAGAGTGTATCTTGAGATGGAGGTGAATCATTGAAATAATACGAGATTTTTTTTTGGAGAGAGGAATAGTCACCCACAGTGTACGTGTACCTGTGCTGCATTTTTTAAAATCTTATTACCTTTACAGTTTATTTGTGTAGTATAGCAGATCTAGGAAAAGGTATCAAAAGACTTGGACAGAGGTGTTTGAAGTCCCAGACTCTTTTAGTTCTTCCCTTAATCAACTAGAGAGGCTCAGACCAAACCCTTGATCCTCTTTAGAGGCAGTTTAGGCTAGATCCCAGTCTGTTGTGCAGATTTCCTGCAATTAAATAGAGAGGGGCTCTCCTGGCATTGTAAAGCTTCTCATTCAAGCTGTTGCAGACTAAATGTTTCGTGTTTTTTCTCTCGATAATAAGAGAATCACTGTTTGCTCCTAGTCCTGCATTCCCCCTGATGGTAAATCCTTTTATATTAAACCTTGGATTAGAAGGATTGTAGTTCAGTCTGGGAGGAGGGTTATTTTTGCGTACCAGAAATGTATTTATGACATGTAATGCCATTAAAAAAAATATACATGTTTAGCGTCCCTGCCGCTTCCTTTTTGGGGGCTGCCTCCTTTTTTTGGGGGGGGGGATGTACGGAGCGGCCATTTTGAGCGGCCATTTTGAAAAAAAAAGGGCCTCCTCCTTCCTATTTTTCAAAAATGCAGGACGCTAAACATGTTTTTTTTAAATATTTGGCCTAATATCTCAAATTTGATTGAGTTCTCTTCAAGTTTTTTTTTTTATAGTTTTAATATTTCAAACATGGTTGATTGATTTCTCCTAGCTTTTGCCAAATCTGTTGGTCTGACCAGAAAAGGGCGGGACAATTGCTTTAAAGAAACAACACTTTATTATACTTATCATATGATATTGTTATCAAAATGTGAAAAATAAGATAATAAAACAAACGAATAGACCAATGTGCTGCCCAAATGTGAGATGGTGGTTGCTTGCATACTGGTACCTCCAAAATTGTCAGGGGAGACAGCCACGACCCCCTACCCCTGCCGTGCAAGTCAATGTAGTCTTGCTGTCATACTTTGGGGGTTGTTCTCAAGTGTTTGAAAAAATGCAATATTTGCAAATCTTTCGAGAAAAATAATAACGTCTGAAAAGTGAAAAGTTGATAACCATGACAACATAATTAATGCTTAAATTTTGTTGTATCTTAAATCTTTTCCAAACTATGCTTTAAAAAATATCTTGAAAGACAGTTACCTAATTCTAACTTTAAGGTTAGCTCTGGCCTACTTTTAGGTTTTTAAGGTCTTTTAATTCTATTAAATTTTGAATGAATGAGACCGTCTTAGGAACTTCTAACGGGCTAATTATGACTAACTGCCCTAGCTAATATGAGGATCAGAATAAGGAGGTAGTTATCCACTTGTTGAGCATCTGGAAAGACACTGAAAGAAAAGAGCTGAAGAATTTGTTGCTTCCTCTCTTAAAGTCTTAATGGCCATTTTGGGGAATGATACACCATTAGATGAAGTACTTTATAAGATTTCAACCCTCATTTAATCATCATCAATGTCGGTCACTTTTCCTCGTTTGTCATTGTTTTCGTTCATCCTCCTTCTTAGATTCTGAACTCTCGGTCTAATTATCAGCTTTAAGGTTGAGCAATCGCTTAAGTCCCGTTCATCGTAGGCTGTCATCAAGTGATCGCATACCAAGCTGAAAATTAGATTTGTGTATACATGTATGCTCCCCCTATCTCACCTCCTCAGACTCTATTGTTGCCAATTTATTGTATCTCTCACACTCTCGGAATACATAAGGATTCCTTTGAAGTCCGGTAGCCCTATTGTGATTGAAGATCCTTCCGAAGCAGCAACCACAATTCCAAATTTCTTCCCAAGCCATTAAGGATTGATAAAGGAGTGTCACAATCGCCAATCCCTGTTCAACTCTTGGATGAACCCATTCTCTCTCCCGCATTTAGACCACCAGGATTCAACGTTTAGCTATACAAGAATTTGTGTAGTCTGAACGTTATATCAAGAAACGGTGTATAACGAAATGTTGTATTACAAAAACGCCTGTTTGAGCATCGTTATGAACGAAAACTCAATTATTGTGAACGAAAACTCAATTAAGAATCAACGTCCTGTTCTAGTCGAAATGTGGTATCGTACGAAAAATCGTATGACTGGGCAGGGCTTGGCATGACTGCGCACTGATGACTGGCTAGCTGTCGTGTCTAGTTGTCAACTGACCTTGTCAAAACCAGTTTCTGTATATGATGTTATCTAGTCTGAATGCTTTTCTCTATACGATGTTTCTGTTATACAACGTTTCTTTAGTCTGAACAGACCCTTTGAATGACCCCTTCTCCCTGTCCTCTTCTGTGTTGATAAATCCCCTGTGAATAGATGATGAATTTACGAGACACAAAACAACATCTAACAAAACTAATCTTCTGTTTTTGGACAGCTATTGTGCCCCATCTCCATCTTCAGAGCTGTAGTCTTGATATGCAGACCTTTGGACCCTTATGATCTTTTATGATATCTATGTAGTAAGTCCTACTGTCTGTGGATGTTGATGAAAAGATCTGTCTTAATAGCCATCAGGTAGTTAATATTCATGCAGCACTTTTTTGTAAAAGAAGATTTTATTTATTTAAGGAAGTGAAGTCATGTTTCATGCTTTCAAGAAAAAGTCTTAATCTGCTGTAATTTTTTTATTTTCCTATCTTGTGAAAAGCATAATATGTAGTTCTTCAAGCTGTGGTTTTTAGGATGAAAGATGTAGGACCTAAAGATAATTTTTTGAACATAACTTGATGGACTCTGGTTAATTGACGGAGAATTTCTTTGGTGTACTCAGCCTTGTGGGTCTGAACATTGAAACTAGTGAAAAGGGTAGGATTTGAAGAAGAGAAGAATAACTTATCTTGTGAATGAATTGCAAACAGACAATCTAAGCAGTAGAGAAACAGAAAGCAAAGAAGCCGATTAACGTGTATGCATGCCTGTTGCGGTGTTTGTCATGACGACAGCCAAAGCAAAATGGAGAATAGAGGAAAGATAGAAGAGAGAAAGAAGGGAAGAATTAGAATTAGCATATGAAGGTATAGAGAGTGAGAAGGAACACATGTGTATCGTATGCTTAGACCCCGTTCTCACTCACTTTGAAAGTGGTCTTAGTTAGACCGCTCCAGAGGAACGGGTCTTGAGGAACGGTTTGCGAGGGTTCACACTCCGTGCAGTTTTTTATGGCTCAAACCACTCCACGAGTCAAAGTGGTCTTGTTGCTATGGCAGCTCAGGTCAGCGGGTAAATTTTTTCGCGTGGAATACTAAGCGTATGTACCGTACTACATGTTTCGCACGGAACGTCACTAGCTCACTTCCGTTCAAAGTATGCTTCCGTTCACACTCGCACGTTAGAGCGGTCCAAACCGCTCTTAATAAGACCCGTTCCTCAAGACCACCTCGAGGTGGTCTTCTGGAGCGGTCCAGAAGTCCACTTCCTGGACCACTTTGACCATTCTCACTCACCTAAGAACTGCTCCTGAGGAACGGGTCTTAGTTAGACCGCTCCAACGAAGTGAATGAGAACGGGGTCATAGAGACAGAAGGCACTGACTCTACAGTATCTAAAACTAGGAGTTAAAGGAAACCTAACCCCAAAGAATAAATGTAGGTATTCTGAAAAATGAGATGTATTCCTGCCCTTTGATGTACAATAATCCTTACGAAAATAACGAAACCTTTACTTTTCAATGAGAACAAATCATAACTGAGAAGATAGAAATTATATTTGGTGAAAAATAAATAACAGGGGAACAATTGTAACTAAATTCATTTATAAATACTACACTATAGCAGTTGACAAATCTATTTCATTTATGAGAAACCTTCACCCCAAAAGAGCACCAACTTATTTATGCAATTTGCGTTCTGGCAATTGTAGTACAAAGGATAATAGCAGGTGAATGAAATGCTTCATCACCACACAGTCTGGGAAAGAAGCATCCATAAATTTGAATACATTTACTTGATAAACGACTTTGCATAGTACGTCGGATATCAAAAATGGCGATGCCCATGTTGTGCTGAGAAACTGTTCATTATTCTTGCGTTATACCTCTCTTATACACTTTGGTGGGGAATCTTGTAAATTTATGGGCAATAATATAATAAATCTCTCAGAATAAGTAAAGTTATTTCTTGGGGTTTGGTTTCCTTTAACACCCTTCTGGCTCTCGATGAGGTTGGTCAAGGAGGGTTTTGAGGAATGTGAGGAGAACAGAACAGATAAATTAATGCAGGAAAAGGAAAAGATAAATTAATGCAGGAAAAGTAAGGGACGAAGAGGAAGAAGAGGAAGGTCGAGAGAGACAAGAAAGAAGATAAAAAGAATAGGAATAGACAGCGAAGGTGAAGATACATGTAGTTCGTGCAGAGACAATGAGACATGCTTCAACAAGTATTAATACTGGTAGCAGAGGCGGTATCATTCAATTAGTTCGGGCAGTTGGGTGTATTGTGCGCTCATGAATACAGCTATATTCTAGGTCGTTAGTTCTCATTCAACCCGCAATGGGTCCCTTTATTTGCCCCCTTCTCTATTGACTGCCCCCAGAATGGCATCCCTCCCCTTTGTTGTCCTGCTCCTTCAAAGACTTTCTCTCCATACCAAAGAATAGTCTCTGTGCCTCTCACCATTTCCCCATAGGGTTCACATACTCCTCATTTATCAAATACTAAAATCGTCCCAATTTTGTCCAAGGGTAGTGTGCATTTGGGTCTTTTGGCTTACAAAAGCAGCAACAAATTGATTGATGTAGGACTCTTAATCTTGATAAGCTCATATAAATGGTCGGTTTTATTCGATACTCAAAATATTTAAGAGTTACGGTCCATGTCCACTTCTCTTCAGCATCTTGTTTCTCTTTGGAAAAAGTCTGGGGTAGGACTAAGAGATATCTTAAGAAATTTTTCCAAGGGTTAAACAAATGTGATCTTAAGATATCTTTTTGTAAATACTTATGTAAGGATTAGAATTTGGAAGAAAGAAAGAGATGGAAGGAGAGAGAGAGAGAGAGAGAGGAGGAGGGGGGGGGGGTGGTAGGAGGATGAAGAGACAGACAGACTGACCTGACTGCTAAGAAAGCATGTGTATGCTTGTAAGTAAGCAATGTACTTACAGATGGCTTTAAGTTCTCTCATAGGGACTTGGCAATGAGGATTAATGCCTTACCAAAGGGCTGGGCATGAGCGCATCGACTTGGTTTCGAACCCGGAACTTCCCATTTTCGAGACCACTGCTCTACCACTAAGCCATCGCGCCTCCTATGATACGAGTTAATACCCTCCAGGCTCTCAGGGAGTCTCAGCAGAAGACATTCTCTCGTTACTTTTGTTTAACAATGACATGTACTCGATCTTAAGTGGTACAAATTCCTTCTTTTCCTTACAATTTCCTTCCCTTTTTTTCTTTTCATCTGAGGCGTCCCTCTCAGCAGTTGTCCAACCCTCCTTGAATAGTCCCAAGACACGTAGCAAAAGACTGACTCATCCTCCTTCTTTTCTCATGCTGACAAAATTGTCAGACTTACAAATGGGATGTCATCATTGTTTCCCTATTGAATTCTCATAACATGTCTTCTTTTCCTCATCTTCATTTGAAAGATTGTTTAATCAGCAGTATTGTAACTGGGTGCAGTAATCATTACCATGGGTGATACAGGCAGTGATCCGGCAATTGCTGTGGACGAGCCCAGAGACAGTCAGTCCAGGGACGGTTGCTTTATGCTTTATCTTGTCAAAGATATAGGGTTAGGGTTAAAGTTGTGATCAAGTTTTAGGTCAGGGTGAGGGTTAGGGTCAGGATTAAGCAAAGTGATTGGTCCAGTATTGGTTCATTTTTTTCTTCTTCTCTATGTCTTCATATTCTAAGACTGTTTAACCAGTGGTACTGTGTCACTAGGTGTTGGAATCGTTATCATCTGTGTTACAGACTATGATGCAACACACGCTCCAGGGAAGACTGTTTTAGAGCTATATTTCTTCAAAAATGTAGTGCTATGCTATGCTGAGTCAGGGTTGCATAAGGGACTTTTTAGGGTTCTGGTCATCGCATCGTTTAGCAATGTTAAATCTGAGATGCATGGCCCTACCTGTTATCAGTGTCTGTGATATGATGTACATGTAATATTGAAACCCTAAAAAAATTGCGCTTCAAAATGGTCATGAAGTGCCTCAGAAAAGTAAAAATCTTTGAGTGACCAGTTTTACCATACTCATTTTCCCCAATGGACTGTAGTGTTATAAAAACCGTTTTTTAAATTACAATTTCCAATCATAAATATCTTGATAATCAGACAGGCGATCAGCTTGTAAAAGTCATGGGGTTCCTGACTGACCTAAAGGTTTATAATTATCATTGCAGCATGAGCTAAATCCAGGATTTTGTTTCAGAATCTGAGACAAAGTTACCCAATCCCTTTAAAGGGTATACTGTGTGGTCCTAGGCTGAGGTTCGTAATACGATTAGTGTAGGATATTGACCATGGATCATCTGCAACTAATTGCCTGAGTCACCTGTCACCAAAGACAGTTGCTGTCCTTGATGCTTCAGATGAAATGGTATAAAAAGAAACCTCATACATGTTTATTTATTTCTCTGTTAATACCAATCACCCGTTCTTGGTAGTAGTACTAAGAATAGGGATTTTCAACTAATTGCGTGAGTCACTTGTCACCAAAGACAGTCCTTGTCCTTGATGATTGTGGTGGTGTAAAAAAAATTGTGAAATATCATTTATGCTGGTTGTGCGAATCAGAATGTATAGCATTTGCTGACAAGTTCTATGTTTTTTTTTATTTGATTGAGTTATGGAAGAGAGCTAGAGAAATACACGTAGGTGGTGGTCTAAAGTAAAGAAATAATTGTCACTTTGTAGCTCATATTCACCAAAGCAATTAGTCTATGTTGAAATCTTTGCTTGACAAATTACTGTAATATGCATGGTGGGTCAATAGCTAAGCTTAAGTAGAAATGCAAATCAAAGCGTGGGCTTCTGTACAAAAAAGAAAGAAGAGAAATGGAAAAGAATTCTACTTCCATGTTATTCAATCTCTTAGTCAAGAAGGGGGGCGGCGAGGGACTTGAGTGTTTTTTGTGAGTGCGTTGTGTGTGTGTGTTGTGTGTTATGCTCGTTTGTCAATGCAAACCTCGCTCTTTATTTACCTCTTCGGTCCTTAAAAGATGTAGGAATGTCTTGCTAATTTAGGGGCTTTGTCGCTAATAAGCACCCCACTTGCGTGTACACACAAGGAAGATAAGAGGCTAGCTGCAATATGTCTTGGGAAATTGTGTCCCCCCTTGGGAGAAGAGTGTTGGTGTGCAAAACATCATTAGCAATTTTTGCATAACCAACGGTGTGGAATTTAATAATGGTATTGACAACTAGAGAAAGATGCAGGTATTTTACATTAACTTCGTTTGTGCAGACAAGAAGCACATTGTTTCATGGATGGCAAAAATTGTTTCATGGATGGCAAAAATTTACCCACCTTAATCTGAGAAACGATGAAATTCTTTGAAGGAGCCTTGCCCGCCCATCTGCATCATCTTTGAAGAGTCCTGGCCAAGTAGGACACAGTATATCCTGTCACAGCATTTTTCTGCGCAACAAAGTGATGAAGTTTGTGTATGGTAATAAGATGGATGTGGAATTCAAGACAGAGGGTGAGAGAGAGAGAGAGAGAGAGAGAGAGAGAGAGAGAGAGAAAGAGAGAGAGAGAGAAAGAAAAGAGAGATAAAGAGGCTTAAATCCGTTACGAATGCATCCATTATTCACACTTGGGTGTCCAGTTATATGACTCATCGCGAGTTGAAAACAAGGGCATGGAGTAAAGAGGAAGATAAGAAGAACTACAGGTGAATCTTCGGTACGCTGAAACTCATTTGTATGCAGAAACCATGATCGAGTATCCAGGGCTCTACCTTAATAGTGTTCTGGAAGGCATGGATCCTCAATTGAGACCCCCATAATATTAAAATATTAACAAGAACCTAGTCATGTATATAAAGGACCCCCAAGACAAGCACAGGCTACCGACAGTTACCCGGGAGATGTTTTCACATGCACTGCCTGCTCTGTTTATTGCATAGTGTTAACCCATTGCCGACTGGGACCGGGTGGTTTCTGTATTAAACCTATGGAGAATATGAGCATTCAGTACTAAAGGGGGGTACATTCGTACCATTGCAAAAATTTGTGAAATTTTGGAAAATAACAACTTTCAGAGTTATTGCTATTTTTTGTGTCATTATGAATAGTAGAGCCTTAGGCTCAGACCTATTTTAGTATCGATGATGTGTACAATTTTGGATAAATAAAATGGAAATAATAGTGCAAAACTGCAAATCCATCGAACTCTACACACAACTGTTTCATAAATGTTGATAATCAGAAAAGGGCATGGCATAAATATGCAATGGCACTCGTGAGGAATAATAGTAAAGCAACGATGGCCAAGTCATTTAGCCACAGTTCCACAATAATTGCATCAAATGCTAGCAACATGGACACCCTCTCAATATAACTGCATTCTGCAGAGCCCAGAATGATTTTGCTTCAAATTGAACTTTTGCGTTGTAAATTTGGTCATTGCATTGGCCTGTATATTGGTCATCCTGCTTAATATAAGGTTGGGCATCCAGTAGGCGCCAATTTGCGAAACAAAAAGGTCATGGACATGACTTCTCCCAATGTATTACTCATAAGCAGTTTAGAGAGACAGGAATTGTCCAAGTGTGTGTAAATATACAATACATGTACATCCGATCACTACCATGATTTGCAAGAATTCATGCATGAAACATTTAAAAAAAGGTAATGTCAATGTATGCTATGCTATGATTTAATGCGTTCTAAAACCCCATACATTTAAGCGAAATGAAGGAAAAAAATAGAAAAACAGAAAAGAGGTTAAAATCCTGACAAGCTAAAAGAAAAGGGATGTGCAGCCCCCTAGACCCCCCCCCTCCCCCACCACTCCTACCCCTACAATGTATGTGGATACCAATGAAAACATACTCCATCTCTTTCTGCAGTGTATAGTATAAAACAAGTCAAATTGGCAACAGTGATTGCGTTAGTGAGTGCATATTACCATTCTGGACCATGACTTGAGGGAAATGGAACTCCGGGGCCAAAAGGATGGAGATTGAATATTAATAATGCATTTGTTGTCGGCTTAAGTCAAAGCAGCCTGCGTATTCTCTGCTAACTCATTAAGAGATTAGTCTTCACCCCATACCCTTTCCTTCACAATCAGTCTAGTATTATTCTTGCACTACATGTTTAATTCTTTCATGTACCGGTACATGTATTGTAGATACAGTATATATAGCATTTGTACTAGGGTTGAAATTAAGAATTTGCTAAGTGTGTGATATTAAACATGGGATAGATTTTTGCCAGAGCAAGTTTTGTACAACCTATGAAGCATTTAAGCTTGCATTTGTTTAATTCATGTGACGTCTCTCTGTCTACAAGTAAATGTGATTGTAATAAGCGCAATGTACTATTGTGTGGTGGTTATTGAATATGTACCAAGTACAATGTTGATATGACATCTTACATTCTTTTATGCCTGCATTCTCGTCAGTCATCTTGTTCTGATTCAGTCATATGATGTGGTGTTGACTCTGTCTTGCTTTACAAAATGATGATTGAAACGATGAGGAGCGTTGTATTGTGAACATGACCTATTTCGTGGCTGGAGAACCGTACAGTATGGGTTCATGTCAGATGTTTTGATTCAGTCATGTGATGCAGTATTTCATTTCATTTATTTCATTTATTGGTTCAACCATTTTTAAAAACATTCAGAAAATACAAACAATATTCGAAGGACATAATTATACAAAACATGATGGACATACAGAGTAAAAAATGGTTAGGGAACCCGAGAGAAGCTTAAGCTTGTAAGTGGGGTTCCCTGTACAATAAACGAGTAAAATTGTATAACAAAAACTAGGTAATGGCTAAGACAAACTAAACCATGGCACCCGTCAGCATTCACCGGCTATTACAATACGTGCAAGCAGAACAATGGGCTCAGCTTGTTCTGGCCGAGGCAGCGCCTCAGTGAGGCCGATGAACACTGACCGGTTCCATGTAATACAAAATCATGTGGAAAAAAAAAAACCATGAAAACAAGCATATACACACACATACACACACACACACACACATACACACACCGCGAGAGGAGATAGAGGGAGAGAGAAGGGAAGAGGGGTGGGACAGTAGGAAAGGAATAAGGAGAGATGAGGAATTGTAGAGAAATATTGCACAAATTATTATACAAATTATTTAAGTGAGAGTAGAAAAGTATTACGACAAAGCGTTTTAAAACGGGAAAGGGTGGTACTATTTTTAGTGCTCTTATCAAGAGCATTCCATTGTTGGATGGCATTAAAATGAAAGGAATGTTGTGCAGTGGTAGTACGCACCTTGGGTTTGTGAAATTGGCGACTCTGACGAGTATTATAGGAATGAACATTGACTCTGTCTTGCAGAGAAGTGCTAAGAAGCATCATTCATTACTAACTTTGGGACATGTAATAATGCCACATGTGAACATGACATTGCCTGATGTACCCTGCAGCATGCTTCGTCTCTGTTCACATTGGTTGTCATATGTACATGTACATGTAGTCGACATCCCAGATAATGAAAAAATAAACATGCCTTGCCCTGCATTCATTTGTACATACATGTACATGTATATGTAAGTGTAGGCCTACATGATTACTTAGATATAATTTACATAAAAGAGGGTACCGTTCATTATTATGTAACATCAGTTCACCTTACATGCTGGCATGCATAGTGCGTTGGCATATGGTTATCTGTTTATACATGTACCCTTTATAAAAAAATTTGAGTTATTATTTCAATGCACATTTTCCTTAGACCCTATCCCATAGCATCCCATAGCATCAAATGCATTATGGGCAACAGGTTACATGAAATTCAAATGATGATCTTCATCTGTATTTTGTCAGTGAGATTTGGGAATTGAAGGCAGGATTACTTATTTGGTTTGTTTTGTCAATACCACTCTAAGACATGAATCAGACGTCATCATATTTTGTGATGAATATATAAGCACCCTTTCTCTAAATTCCCCGTTTTGTAATGTTTTTGTTATACTCTAGATAGTCATTAGGAAAGCAGAATATATCACTGTTTTTCAATATTTATTCCTATATAAAAGCATAGTTTCAGTCTTTCAGAGATGATTTATCAGAGATCTATCGATAGCAGACACACATTTACAATAAGCGGAAAATCATTGTTCTGCACCCTCTCCCAGTCCTCCGTCCAGTCCGATCACATGACTTAGCCAAAGGACTCTCTCGCTTGACCTATGCAAAGCACATTCAGCACGGTCGTCATTAGCACATCATTGACCCACAACGTTCTCCCCGTCCGAATGTGAACAGGAGAGGGGGGCATCCGATTGCCGTGGCTTGGGCGCGATCCCCACGTCGTCGTTGTCATCCATCTCATTAGGTGCGAAAAGGGGCCGTGGGATGCACCAGCTTCTATCCCTGGCACGACCTCTGGGGGGAAAAAGGTCAGACCAAAAATAAATAAAGGGACTGCGTTGGCAGTATGCAATACCAGACTACAAAGTGCATGTAATCAATAGCTATTCGATCAATACTTGTCAGATGTATTCCCTAGCTCAGCCAAGAAGATCGTAGGCGATTTTAAGCTGAACATCTTTCCTTATTTTATTAATTTTTCATGCTCTCTCTTTTTTACTTTTTTTATCCCATGCGCAGCTGCGAACTGGTTTATTATGTATCTCCTCATCCATCAAATTATCTTTCCTCCTGAATATGTGTTTATGTAGCCGACATCTCTATTTTTCTTTTGGGCCAATGTACTTGTTGTCTTTCTCCCGATATGATTTCCAACCTAGTTCTTGTGAATTTCAATTGAAATCTTGTACTATTGTTTCTTATTCTTTTCTCACTCTTGTTGCCACAGGGTTGGCCCCGTCTATATTTTAGTTGTAATTTAAGTCACAAGATAAACAAATTATTACTTGTTCATTCTTTTGTTCCTCATGCAATCCTGCGCATGCTACAGGGTTTATTTCTGTTGTGATAAAAATCCCAAACTATTATGTTTTTAAAAATGATTTTCTTCCTTCTTCAAGACGATACATGTCACATTATTTTAGTCGCTAATTATTATTTTTCATTCTTGTATTCCTCATTCGATTCAGCACATTTTCCCAGGGTTTATTTTAGTCGTAATTAAATCGATGAAATGTTTTTATCTTTCCTGCCATCCTCAAACACCACGGCAAATTGGCAATCCTTTGCGTGTCACATAGTTTGTTCTTCTGAAGTGGCTGGCGCTTCCTCCTCTTACTCTGCTCTGATATAAAAGCTATTAAAACTCAAGTGTCTTTCAAATTTGCTCACCATCATTTCCAAGCGAACTCCAAGCTGTCGGCCTGTGCTAACGTTCGTCTCACAGTCCATTCAAACAACATCGCTCAATGTAATTACCTCAGTTGAGACCATTAAACCTTCCCCTTTTCAGACAAGGAAAATTTAATTTCATGCGATAACTTTTTGCATGATTTCCAGGCAAACTGGAAGCTGTCAGCCTATGCCGACATTGTTCTCCCTTTCAAACAACATCACTCAACTTAATTACCTTCGTTGAGACAAAGTACTTCCCCGTGCAGACAAAGACAATTTTCTTTCATTTGATATATTTTTCGCATCATTTCCAGGCAAAGTTGAATCTGTCAGCTGTTGCTAAAATGGACTTCATAATAGTCCATATTAACAACTTGCTCAACATAATTACCTTACCAAGACCAATTAGACCTCCCCCTTTCAGATATAAAAATATTTTCATGTGATAACTTTTAAAAAGATATACATGTATGATTAATTTTGAGTTGTGAATATGGTATAGCAAAATGCTTTTTTCAATAGAGAAATATTTTTTGAAGTAAGGTGATCAGTCTTTAGCTGATTTATTTAGGGTAGAATATTACGATGATTATCTGTGGTAAAATAATAAACTGTGACTGATTGTCAAAACAAAATAAATACTAACAATTGTGTTACTGGGTAACTAAAATATTGTAGTACAGGTGCTTATGAACACAGGCTCCAAAGTCTCTCTGTTGTTTGTTATCATTGACAAGGGTTTATGCATTCAAAATACCCCCACCCTATCCTAGTTTGAAGGATCAGACTCTAATTTGACACTTTGCCACAGTTCCTAAAACCTTGAGCAGAGCCTAGTTCTGTCAATCTCTGGCTTTGTCAAGTCCAGAGCAGCTACAGAGCTACAGAGCCTATGCAGTATGCTGTCGGCCTAGTCTCATAGCGCAGACAGTTTTACGTGTAGTGAGCGACAAGGGTTTGTACGTGCAATCAAACTACACCATTCCTTGAAGTAAGGCTACCTCTCTGGTATGATACAAAACAGCTGACCATTCCCCATCAACAAGTCATCACCACCAATCTTTGTCTGACCTTGCTGATGAGAGGTCACACAGAGGTCACATAAGGTCACCTCCAACCTCTCTCAGAACGCACTCTTGAGGGTTCATGCTGATGCTGGGATGTAGTCTGCAGGAACAGACTCTAGTTTGACACTATACCACAATTCCTAAAGCCTTGACCGGAGCCTAGTTCTGTCAGTTTCTGAGAGTTCCTATTCTGGAGCAGCTAATGTATAAAGCTAGTACAGTATGCTTTCAACCTAGTCTCGCAGTCCAGACACTGTTAGGCTTAGTGACTGACATGGGTTTGAGCCTGCAAACTAGCCAGGATGTGGTGAGAGGTTATCAGGGCTACTAAATTTATGATTTGTGGGGGAAATTCATTACAGAAGAGTCTCTGTAGGATTTTGGTATGTGCTGGGAGCAGGAAGTAATAAGTGCAATCAGACTTCCTTATCACAAACTTTTTGGGATCATGGAAATTACATTGTTTTAATGAAACTTTGGAATGGGGCCATCAAATAACATTTTATTTCCTTTAACACTGCTCTACACCACAAAGTTGTACTGTTTTTTGAAGAAGTAAAAGTCACTCTTACAATTACTTAGAAAAGGCTGTATTTCTACTCTCTGGTATACATTAAATGTAGTCTGAATTAAAGTAACATTTTGTGATTGGAGATGACTTTGGCAAAAAGTATTTCATTAGCATTTTGAAATTAAAAAAAAAGTATGATTATCGTAGGTAATGAAGAAAGTGAAAAAGGGTTGGTGTTCTCCAATTGTTCTAGTGGGTATCATATTTAAGAGTGATAAGTCAATTCTATTGGTCTTTTTTTTCTTCTTCTAATATGAGGTTTTGTGGAGAAGAATAAGAACTATAGATACCTATACTTCCATCCACATTATAGGCACAGTTTAACATAATTTTCTAACCATTGATTTGGATAATCAGTTGATAAGCATACATCAATTATTGACCATAATTAGGTCTCGTATTGATCAAGCTATTCTATCCAGTGCTTGATCATGAACAATAGCTACCGGTATACCTAGTTACCGAGAAGAGAAGCTTCCCTTTCTGAGGTATATAATTGAAACATGACTTTTTGAGAACTTTATGTAAATCAATGAAGACAAAGCGACATTAAAAAAAAAAAACAATCACTCCTTTCTTATGGAATTATGAAAAGGTATAAGGTTAACTGGACAGCCATCTTGAAATGGTGGTTGTCCATTGTTTTGGCACCCTCATTGTTCATCTATGTCCAGTGTTATATTTCAACCCTTTCCCCTTTGCCTACCCCTCACTGTCATTGTGAAAGCCTTGTATCAAAAGTGATGCTGAGCACTGTTCCTGTCATTTTGAAAGAAACTGTTAAAAAGTCATGTCCAATGGTTGATAATGTTGTAAATAGGAGCAAGTGTGTGTGTTATGAGATTTTGGAGTAGTTATCAAATACACACAAATGGATAATAAGCTCTAACAAATTGAAGAATATTTGAAAACTGAAGAAAAAAAATAGAAAAAAGCAGCGGACACAGATGTGAGTATGTGGGCTTACACAAATATAATGGCAACAGAATTAGGGATCAAAGTTGTTAATTACTTCTTGTTATATTTGATTATGAGAGCACTTCAAAACAATCCTTATCATGAGATATTATGAAGATATTCTTCGTCATAATTGGATTCTAAATAATGAGAAAGCTCACAATTTTATTATTTTTGTTGTCTTTATCAAAACTCATTCTTCCCTTTAAATCACTGGGTATTTAACCTTAAGTGCAATGTCATCCCACTCACTTTCTCCTCTCCCTTCGCACCCATGCTCTGTATACACACTAGGAAATCCAAGCATATTTTTGCTGACGCTACCAGCCTACCACAGGGTCCACAGCCTCCTACCTGTAAATTCTTTCATTGTTTTTACTCAGAAGCTGTCAACAACCTCTCCATTATCAGTAATCTTGACTGAAAAAAAAAAAAAAAATCATCTTTTGGAAGGGTTCAAGTTTCATTCTATTTTCTTGACCAAGTCATGCATCTGTTAAAGATAAGCTGTGGCTATATAGTGGTAATTTGGCAGAAGCAGATTTAGTAATTGAGGTTATAAAAAGAGGTGCTAAATTTTGAGTTTTTTTTCTTCTCACCATTTTCATGAATTGTAATAATCTGTACGCAAAAATGAGTTGGGTATGTGTATGCGAAGATCTATTGTATTTAAGTAGCCTGTGTCGATTATCTTAAAAAGGAAAACTCGTGACCATTTCTGTGTCCCTGTCCTCTGCAAAAATATTTTATTTTGTCTTTTACATTAGCCAATCATATTATATCCAAGATTATAGTATATCTGATCAGTGTCTTAAATTTCAGTTTTATAGCCCCATTAGAGCTTGGATGAGACTGAATGTGAAGTGAGGTGACACATTTATTGTCAGTCATGCTCATAAATCCTCATGAGTTGGTTGCCTATTGAACACCAAGTGTGAAAATACTCTGGACTTGTCCACAAGCGAAAGGAACAGCATCTGAGCAGTTACATCCCTGTCTGTCTATAAAAGTATGCTTGAGATTATGTGCATATTGCATCATCATGCAGTATAGAAACTCTGCATTCTCATGAAGTAGGCCCACAGTTATAACTGGAATTGCAAACAACCGCTGCCGTAGAAAATCAAGCCCCTGCTATTCACCAAGTCATGGAGTCCGACACTATAATTTTCTAATAATTGCATCCTCTACCTGCCCAAGATTCAACCATGGCTAGTTGGCTACTTAGTCTCACATCCAAACCCATCTCAGGTCCTTTATGTATACTTTTAATCTGTCTGTTTGGAGCCAGAAGGGCATTAACTCACATGCTTTTACACAGAGTTAACACCCTTCTGGTTCTAAACATACGACTCCTTCTGTTGTACAATGTAAATTTTACAAAATAGGGATTTTTGTTTATTTGTAATGAATTACAAATCTGTCTTTGATTTCTGTTGATGTTGAAAGGTTGAATCCACCTCATTTTACATTTTTCCTTTTTTAAAATCCATTCTGAAGAAAGTCTTGCCAATATTTTAATTTTAGTCTTTATCATCTATCATTGTATGAAGTCTAATTCACATCTTTGTCTGTTAAAGACCAGAAGGGCGTTACAGTTTGTTTAAAAGTTATATGAGTTAACTTACTCCTAGCTCCCAGTAGAGGGCATCTGATATTTAATGTGGATGAGAAGCGACTGTTACTGTGCGTAAATAAGTTTTTACTTTGGAGCTTCGTCCAGGCAAATATTTCTCTTTTTCGGGACAGGTTTGTCATTTTTTTTTTCAATGACATTGAACTAAAAAAGATAATTGAATTAGGTTGCACATTTCCACCCAGATGCTTATTAATCGTTGATGAATTATTTTCACACAAATGAGTTGATTTATATCTTCAATTTCTCATTCCCCATTCCATATTTCCTTTCTTGTTTGAACTTGGGTGTGAATTTGTACAGCAGTATAATAAAGAGTCACATACCTCAGGGGCTGTCACTATAATACAGGCCAATATTACCCATATTTGTATTGACTTTTTCACCTCTCTAATCTATTTTAACCGCCATTTTTGTATCTTTCTATCTTCTGCTCTGTAATTCTCCTCTCGCTCGTTTTGTGAGGCTCCAGAGCAAATAGATTGATTAATCATTTGTAGATAATGTGACACTTTTCACACTTTGACAGATTTATGGCAGTAGAAAGAAAAAAAAGGAAAGAAGAGAAGAGAGAAAGGAGAGAAAAAATTAAACAATTTCATTGCATTGAGGTCATGAGAAAATCACCAACATGGACATCAAAAGAGATATGGAAGGAAAACCAGTAGGAGATTATCAGTGATAAGTCATGCTGAGAGAAAGACAGGATGCACACAAAGAAGTGAGAGATGGTGAGAGAACGAAGGAGGGAGGGAGAGAGACAGAGAGAGAGAGAGAGAGGGGGGGGGGGGTTGTTGGTTGTTGAGAGAAGAAAGAGAGAAGAAAGAGAGATATATGTGAGAGATAGAAATAGAAATGAAACAAAGAGAAGTTATGCAACAAACAGAGGATCTAATTAATGAACATTAGCTAAAATTTGATTAGATAAACAGTTAGATGAATAAGTTGTCTATAGTATTGGTCTCGAAGTCGTAAGTTCCTCCTTTGTATGGTGTAATTGTGAAAGTCAAACATTTCAATATTTGTATCATTACTCACAGCAGCCCACACATTGCAAAACCTATTCTTAATCATTCCCAGACATTCATTGAATTAGAAGTGGATCATTTATCATCCACCCATCATTCATGTATCATTGAAGTATCTCAACGGGTGTCCATGAATAAAAATAATAATGAAATACCACTCCACTGTCTCACTACACAGACGTGCGATTTTTGGCACACACTACTTCCTATGCAAGCACTCAAATTCTCAGTTGAATTTACTTTTCGGAGGTCAAAAAGTGAGGGAATTGTCAAAATGTTCTCTTTTTCTTCTCTGTCCAGTATGCATTCTCTATTTAGAACAGCCATTGGGGAGTTTGCACAAAAGGTTTTGTTGAATTACAACATAGTATAAGGCTACGACCCTTGCCGGGAGAGCCTACCGTTTGAGAAGAAAAGGCAGGCTACAAAATATGATTTTTTAGTCTAACCATCATCCAGACTTTGATATTGTTACAGAACAGAGTTTGGATTTTTATGTGAGGCATAAGCATCATATTACAATGTGTGTCAAAAATTAATTGCCAAGTTTCCTTAAATTCTGGAATTTTGAATTTGGTAAAACAGTAGGTATCTCTACTCTCTAGATAATTTGAGTTACTTTTTAATCAATCTTTCTGAGATTGTAGAGTCTAGAAAAGTAGACTATATTTTCATAATGTAATTATTTTCTTATCCTTATCCAAATTTGCAGTTTTATCCCATATCATAATATCATGTCCAATAAGAATGGCAAAATGTAAGACATCCTTCAGAGAAAACGAGAGAGAGAGAGAGAGAGGGGGTCTGAGTAGAAACTTAGAAAGTGAACAAATATCAGATATCAACTTTTTTGATAAACAGTAAGGTAGAATTGATACTGTCGTTGACCCCGTTCTCATTCACTTCGTTGGAGCGGTCTAACTAAGACCCGTTCCTCAGGAGCGGTTCTTAGGTGAGTGAGAACGGTCAAAGTGGTCCAGGAAGTGGACTTCTGGACCGCTCCAGAAGACCACCTCGGGAGGTGGTCTTGAGGAACGGGTCTTACTAAGAGCGGTTTGGAGCTCTAACGTGCGAGTGTGAACGGGCGTACTTTGAGCGGAAGTGAGCTAGTGACGTTCCGTGCGAAACATGTACAGCGAAAAAATTTACCCGCTGACCTGAGCTGCCATAGCAACAAGACCACTTTGACTCGTGGAGCGGTTTGAGCCATAAAAAACTGCTTGGAGTGTGAACCCTCGCAAACCGTTCCTCAAGACCCGTTCCTCTGGAGCGGTCTAACTAAGACCACTTTCAAAGTGAGTGAGAACGGGGTCGTTGTTAAAGACTGCAACTTGTCATTGGGCGCAGAAAAATGATCATCCAATAAATGTCATCAAAACAATTCAGATGGGATGAAAGGGTAGCAGCCTGTCTAACATATAGGTCACAAACGCAAAAGATTTTGGCGCTGTCTTTTTGGTCTGTTTTCCCTCAAGTAGTTTATCTCCTCCTGTTGTTATATCGCAGGTTTAAAATATGCCAAAATTTTGCCCGCAGACAGTGGTGTTAGATTGCTAAATGGTAGGCTTCATGGTAATTCAATGATTATCAAATTTTTCATTTAATATCTTTCTATCCTTCATCTCGGAACTTGATATTAGAGATTAATAATACTTACTTATTATTACCTGCTGAGAGCTTAAAGGGTGTCAAGGAGAAGGTTGATTTCTTGGATAGGTGAAAAATAAAAACGAAAATTAAAAAAAGGATAAATATTGGGCTCAACTGAGACTATTGATGAAAATATCACAAAGAAATATATTTTATATATATATATATATACATGTATAATATATCATTAAGTATTCAACTATTGTCTGACACGTAATAGTCGGTTGCATGTTTTAACCGGAAACAGATACAAGTTCTCTCTATTTTTTTCTGGCATCTCTGTATACTGGATGAGTCATAGTATAATCAAGGAGAATCTCCTTGGTATAATTGAAGGAGTGGTGCTCAAGGAGAGTTTTGTGTGACAGCAGAGATTTTGAATGGGTGGGGGACTTTAATTGAGATCCACTTTCATTGTAAATGTCATGGTCACCTAATACACACCTGCAAAGCGAAGAAGTAATCGTTCACATTCTCTCTACATTGTGATTTGATAATGATGATAATAATAGTGGGTTCTTGTATAGTGCTAATGTCTGTCAGATTTGACACCCCAGGCTCTCCAAAATGATTACCCCTGCTCTAGCATGGCTGCCATTATGGCACTCAAGCATTTCAAGGAATAAATTCCTACCAAGTACACATTTACCTGTGATAAAATGTATTGTCTTGAAGAGTCTATATCCCAGTGGAATGACATTACATTCAAGTTTTCACTACAGAACAAGAACATATATAGAAAGTATATACATGAAGGGCCTCCTGATGTAGGAGTCCTTCATATTAATGTAAATTACTCAGTACCTTATGTTCCCATTTAGAACTACTAATGTGAGTTGTGAGGAACTGGGGTGAATGTTCCCATTTAGAATCATGATCTTGAACTGGGATTAAATACCAGAATTGAACTGCTTCATGATACTGCTTGGGAAACCTTTCCATCACTTGCGACATCTCTAAAGGTGATGGGGGGGCAAGCGCCATGTAAATCACACCCCTGCTGTTGGTAGGACCAGTCCCATTCTGGGCATTTGTTGTGATAAGGCATGACTCTACCGAGTGCGCCCAAAAAAAAAAAAAAAAAAAAAAACAGTGCGCTTCACACGTGAGCATGTGCATGATCAAACAAGCCCAACAGTGCAAATGGAAAAAGGGAACCGAATCTGCTTAACATGCGCAAGTGGGGAGAAAGAAATGGGTAAATGGTGCAATGCAAATAGTGGTGAACACACCATACTGCTTTTTCACTTGTCTGATTTTCTGGTTCTGCTGCTTCGTATGCTTACTGAGGAATTCTTTTGTGGTGGAACAGTCGTTGGCATAGTTGGTGCGGTAGATTTCCCTTTCAGCACCTACCGCAGGTGTGAGCGGGGTCGGAACAGGTGCCAAGTCTGACCTGTATTTCTCAAGACTCACCCTGTATTTCTGCATTACCAGTGAAGAGTTATTGTCAGACATAGCTTGAGAGAAAACACAAATGAGTTCATCTTTTTCTTTTAGTTCTTTCTCAAGATACTTGTTAAATTCGTGTCTCAACTTGCAGCGATGTTTTAAGGTGTCAATTCTGAGTAAATAATGTTTAATAATAACCTTCCGGCTATTGCATCATCAAAGCAAACTTATTAGTTCTTTATTGTTCAAGATAGGTAATAATAGATTATCATTTTTATAAATTCCTTGTACAGCTTTATTCTTCTCTTAAATTCTTTTTTTTTCCTTCTCTCTCTTCCCTCTCTCTCTCGCTCTTTCTCTTAAAATGTAACATTGGAAAATCAAAATGCCCCCTATGGACCAGTAGGATACAAGATTCGAGGTGCACTTGATATATGGCCGACAGCATAATGAATAACAACATGCACTGTCCTGATTTCTAGATTTTTAAGTGGGAATTTACTCAAATTACATACATGTACAGCGTTTTCAAAATCATGATTATTATTGCACCCCATAGGATTTCATTTCATCATTTACTGTTTGATTTTCCCTTGAAATAACAGCTTCAGTCACCATCTAAATATTACCATTCTGCGTAATTGAAGTTCGGCTGGGTATGTGTCGAATGTGGCACATTGGGAGGGAGTGAATCTGGATATCAGCGTCCGGAAGATGTTTGCGTTGCCATGGGCAATAGCAACTTGATGTAGGACTCAAGCGAATCCGTCACCACGGTCTTGTTTCGTCGTGTATACCCCTTTGATCCGTAAATGGGAAAATGTCACTCGAGCAGAGCCTGTTCTGTATGTTTAACGACAATGGGGAAAATATACATTTGACATCCACTCTTGTGGTTAAAGAAGGATGAAACATTCTTGTATTGTGAGAACATTTGGGTTAGCATAGGTGTAGATCAAATAGCGTCATTCAGTGTTTATCCTAGTCCCACCTGTTCTATTTCTCGTGAGAGCATTTGGGTTAGCATAGGCAAATAGGGTCATGCAGTGTTTTCTTAGTCCTACCTGTTCAATATCTTTCTGGAGTTTAGATAAAAAGGGTCATGCAGCCTGTCGTGGCCCAGGCAACCTGATCTATTATTGTTGGTACAGTAGTTTGCAGGGGGGGGCTTGTCTTTCATTTGAAAAATATAAATGCCATTCTTACAGAAACATGCATCACCACTAATAAACCAGAAAGTCCATTTTAGAAATATTTATTTTCTTGTTGTTATCGTTGTGATGGCTGAATGTTATTTAACAGTCAAGTGTAAGCACAGTAATGAAGTGCAGCACCCTGCTACATTAAACTGCTCATTGAAAATATCTAGTATAGAGCAATTAACCAATCACTCTGTTGAGAATCATCTTAATTAGTCTACCTCCAAGCAACCAAAAATCATTAGATTCAATTATTCAATGTCTCCAGCAAGAAACTGAACAGGTGGGACTAGAAAAACACTGAATGACCCTATTTGATCTGTGTGCCTATGCTATCATTCTTTAAAAGTATCGGTATTATGTCCACTTCATGGGCTTGCTGTGTGTTACTCTCCTTTAGAAATTATCCATCAGGAATGGAGTCGATTGGCAGACAATATTATTGATTTCACAGTGGGTGGGTTTTGTTACTAGGTTGTCACTGTTTATTAATATTGAGGATCATGCTCTCCAGTGCAAAAAATGACTTGTTGGGATGGGGTATGAATGATGAACTGGGAGTGACGGGGAGGGATGAGTGTAATTCTTTAATTTTATATTGATGTTTTAAAGGTTTCTGTCTTTTATATCCTCGATAATCATACTACATTACTGATTATCAAGTCCATATTGAACTTTGAAGAACACCAGGGAATCACCATCCATAAATTATAGTCAATCCTGTTTAATTTACTGTACTACTATTCATTGTTCATCACAGTACACCTTCTTCCTCTTCACAAATATCCTTCTTTCTCTTCAAAAAATATCCTTCTTTCTCTTCAAAAATATCCTTCTTTGAGTAAAACTGCTAATGCACTCAACTCAGACAAAATCTAATTAACCCTTTTTAAAGAATTAATAATTCAGAAGCAGTGCATTCAACTACAGGCTTATTGATATGAAATTGCAAAGCTGTAGCAATTGTGCCAGTTAATGGCTTTTCTGTAACCTCCATAATTTTATAATTTCCCTCCATTTGTCATGTGTCCTTTGATTGTTTTCCGTATAGGAGCCAGGGATGAGGATGTGTTCCATATGCCTGTTTGTTATCTTCTGCTGAGAGCCAGATGGGCATTAATCTCATGTCGTCTTTAAAGGGAAATCCAACTTCCAATTTAACATTTGCATAGACTTAGTGATCTCATATTTCAAACATTCATAACTTCCTTGCTATTGGTCCGAATCATTTCAAACTTTTGCCATTCTGTTTCTGTTATTTTTCTGCTTTCATACAAATTAACTTATTACAAGGGTTGGATTGCCCTGTAAAAACGAAGAAAAAAGAATAGTTTTGAAGTACATACAGTATGTAGGAGCAGAAACAGAAGCATGTGGGGACATGACAATAGTCTTTTTTTTTAATGTTGCATAATCATAAGTTAAAAGCTGAGCCATCATTTGTCTGGTTGCTTTTCTGGCTTTAGAGAAAAAGACCACCGTGATAAATGAGAGAAACGATCAGTGAAAGTATGGCGAAATATGACAAATGATAGGAAATTGATGTGGTTTTAAAGACATAAAAATGTGATTCATACCCCCTTTCTGGATTTTTGGAAGTCGGAAAGGACCTTTAAAGGTACTATGTCCCATTTGCAGGCCAAAAAAATGAAAAGGTTAAATTCCAATGGCATTTGAAAGACAATACTAATTTAGAACTTCCCTAAAAAAAAGGGGGCTTGAAAATGTCTTTAAGTGGGAAAATAACGACTATTAGTTGTCGAATCGACTTAGGAGCTATAGAGCCAGTAAGTAATAGTCTGATTTTTCAGACCATTGTACCGAATGGTCGTACGTTTTATGCTGCGCAAAGATTCAATCAGTTTAATTTTGGCCATTACAAGAAGTGGGTTATTGATGTAGACAAATGCTCATGTACCCTTTACAGCTCATTTTATGTATGTTATTACCAAAGATGAAAAAGCCAGTCAGTCACTCAATAGTGTCTGACAGTGAAGTCTAGCAAGTAAACGGGTTTCCTTGCATAATTTGAATATTAGGACACTGCTAACTTTTAAATTTCACAGATAGGACATACATGACATATTCATAATTCCTGCAAAGTTCTACAGAATTTGATGTTGGCTGCAAAAGGGACATAGTATCTTTAAAGACCATTCCGACTCTGGCCTTGGATGTTGAATCATGGGAATTGCCAAGTAGAGTAGACAAGATGGTTAAAAAGTCATTTTCTGACCAATTACCGTGAGTGGAATGTCATATAAAAGTAAACAAGGTTTCAGCAGGCATGTCAGGCATGATTGATTTTTGAACAGGTGACATGCCATGTGACCAAGGTTACATGTTTATGCATGTCTGGGGCTGAGGAGAAAAATGTTACACCAATACATGAAATGACATTCATGGGACAATACTCCTTAAATTGAGGCTTGAGTAGAGATTAAAGTAAACAAATATCTGTATTTATACATTTTTTATTTACATGTTTTGTGGGTTTCGATCAACTTCATGTACAGCATGTACAAGATTATCACAACAACAGTGAAAACTGAATAAATGAAATAGGAGAGGAAAAAATATGTTTGTAAATATTACAACAGAATGTATGGCATTAGCAGATTAATATAATGTGATAGATTCAGTCACATGGCATACTTAAACGAAGGTAGTCTAAAATTGTGTTCATGTACTGTTTGTGTAAGATACCCAATGTTATTTGATGCCATTTGTACATCATTTTAGATGTGGGTGGGTGAATACACACATGTAATCAATAATTTGGTAACATCTTTCCACTCATGGCATCTAATCTTTTTGTAGATATGTGCAGGTTAATTACGTTTATTCCATTATGAAGCCAAGTCTATAAGAGTTACGAGGATGATGCATTAATAAAGATTATTATTGCATACCTACGCTGCAAAGATCAAAGGCATCAGCTCTTTACAACTCAACTTTAATTTATCTCCTGGTGGAAAAACTCTATTCAGCCAGGCACCACAGAGTGGAGTGAGCGCAGCAATGGGCTCGAAAAGAATTTCTGTTTGTTTTGTCTGGTCAAACAAAAGGTAATTTATGATGCACCTTAAAAGCTTTGGAATTGAGGAAGATCTAGGACTTTTGTGAGAAAGGTTCTTGTATCGGAATCCATTCTGCATCTTTTGAATTCGTTTGACACATTTGACCTTCATTAATCTCCTCTCTATGATAAATACCGCCAAATTGGCAAAGCCAAATCGGCAAAGTCTAGACGCTAGAGCTGCATTTTACAAATATTCTCATCACAAATTTGATACAGTCATTTCTATTGATTTTTTTTTGGTAACAAAAAGGACTGTGTCTTATTTCAGCTTTTTGTTGTTATTGTAAATGAAATAATAATAAATGAAAGTCTGAAAACTGTAATTTTAATGATATATTAAACTAAAGGTACACAAGCTCAATCAACTTTTTTTTTTTGGGGGGGGAAGGGGGAGGGTTAATTTCATTGATGACTCATGATAATTATGTACCTTAACATTTGAATAAGACAGTAAACACCAAATCGGTATGTTATGATTTTGTTGTTGTCATGTGGAGTTATCATGATCTGTATTTAATTTTGGCAAATTGCATTGTGTAACGGATACCTGTCTTGTTTTCAATTGTCCTTTTTTTCTTCATTCTTAGCCTGTAATAAAATTGGAGGGTTAATGTATTTTATGCCAATCGCCTTTCACATATTCTCCCTTTCATTGATCATACAGAAATATAACTTATAACTTCACTTTATCATTATGTTTCCTGAGAGCCAGAAGGGCGTTGACTCCTGTACTTTTACATAGAATTTAAGTGGGTGGGTCGGCAGTTTCCATGTGCAGAAGGTCATAATTCGCTGACACCAGACTTGGTGAAATACCATTACTGTGTGTACAAGTCTGCACACAGCAAACTCCTAGTCCACTCAACAAATGCCCCCTCATATCTATCTGTCTCTCTCTAGGAGAGTCTTTTGGAGGTGCAAATGTCAGATAAGGACATTACCATATGGGGAAAAGACAGAGCATTAGATAAAGCTTGTTGGTCATAAAACTGAAGGCTTATCCTGGTGATTGACAACACCCGTTATTTGGTAAACACCTGAAAGAACGAACGTTGTTAAGTTCACCATGAAAGCCCACTTTTATATGTGTTTTATACCCATCTGACTCTCAACAGATCAGTTGATACTTGTAATTATTTAATTAAACACAAATCGTATATTTAAACTAATTGTCACTTTTCTCTTTTGTTTTCTTCCTCTCAAGGTGATGATTTAAGAGTATGCCCGTCAGGGTACACATGTTGTACGGTGAATATGGAGAGCGTTCTAACACAGACAAGTAGCGCAGAATTTGAAAACGTGGTTTACGACAAGAGTAGTTTACTCAGAGATTATTTCATACGAAGGACAGAAAGATATGACAGTAAGTACAATCCTTTTCTTTCATAGTTCCTTAATTCAATATTTGCCGCATCATTATTCAGAAAGAGCAGTTCCAACAGATACTTTATTTTGAGATTTTCTGGATGATATTGCAAATTGAAAATTACCACATGTTTCAAAAGGATGTTGGTAAATTTGTACTGAAAATGACTATTTTAGGAAATGATTACCAGAATGTATAACAAGTGAATCAACACTTTGAGGGGACCAATTCATCCACATTACATCTGTTATCCATAATGTGTCGGGTTAATTTTGTTAAAGGACGGTGTGTGTTTTCTTAGTATTGATCTGGTATTACATTTCATAGATCTACCCTCATAGATCTACCCTCATAGATCTACCCTCATTAAATTGATAGTTTCAGCATACCTGATATCCATGCAATATGGACAATTCAAACCTGATGGTAAACAAATTCACATTGCCATCTTCTTCCTGACAGCGATATGCATCTATTTCAAAAACTCTAGCATTCATTGACCTTTTGCTTCCAATATGGCAGTATAATCTTTCAATTTGACTTCCTTGAGAGAGGGAGAAAAACAATGCTGAAGAATGGTTGTTTATAGTACAGTGACCGAAGACCGTAAAAGTCTTCCCTCATTTCAGAGAAACGTTTTTGATTTGTTCTCCCAATTTCAAATGGATTATAATCATTATTGATAGACTCTGCGTAGTCGTAGTCCCATGTATAAACAATAATGTTTGTTAAAATGACTGTTTGTGGGGTTTATCGGTCTGTGTCTGATAATTGTTTGTGTGGATATGTCAAGGCTGTCCCCTGTATGGATATTAGTTGTATGATTTACATGTTTTGAAAAGTATTCTTTGTTTATAGATTAAGAGGGATGTTATTCTTTGGCAGGTGCACTTGGGGCTTAGGAAGAGGGTGGAATAAATTAAATGTAAATTTGAAGAAAGAAGATAGGAGGACGAGAGTGAAAAGGTTAGAGAGAGAGGGGAGAGAATTTAAAAAATGATAAGGAGAATAAGGGAAAATGAATACATATAGAGCTCTATTAAAAGGAGCTCTAAGTAATAACAGCACCAACCAAATTTTAAAAATGCACAACAAACTTACAGGAAAATGAAGCAAACATTTGTAAGGTAGACAGATTAATATCCAATTGTCTGAATATAGATCTCTCTTCCTCCCCTCCTTCATACTCCTCCTCCTCTGCACACTCCTCCCCTTTATTGTCTTCCCTCCTCTAAGCTGCCCCTCCTCCCCTCCCCATCTTCCTTTCCCCCCTCCCCATCTCCCTCACCCTCCCCCTCCCCATCTCCCTTCCCCCTCTCCTTTTACCCCTCTCCTTTTACTCCTCTCCTATCACCCCTTCGTCCCAATCCCACTCCTCTTTTTTTCTCCTCTTTCTCTTCAACTCCTCCCTCACCTCCTCTCTCTGCCTCCCCCTCCTCCCTGTTTCCCCCTCCTTGTTTCCCCCTCCTCTCCCCATTCCAGTCACACTTTCTCATGCAAATGGACTGAAATCCATGCTAGTAACTAGAGAAATTCTCTTCTGATTATATGTCTGTCTGTCCAGAGTGCCCTAGTTTAGTTCCTTTGATCCAGTTTAGTGCTCTAATGCAATCTGACCTATATGGTGACCCGGTCAGCTTGAAATAGAGATGCCTCTTCCTTGATATCTGGTTGCTATTTTCTCCATGTATGGGTTAAAACTGTTTTGCTTCTGAAGGAAAAGAAAGAAGAAAAAGCAAAGGAAGTAGTCATTGAGAAGAGAAGGAAAAAGGTATATGGGTCAAAATAATGTGGAGCGCCAGGAGTGTCAAGTCTGACAGACATGAGCACTATACAAGAACCCACTAGTATTATTATTATAAAATAGAAGTAAACAAGATAAAGGAAAAGAACAGGAGAGATGGATGGAGAGACTGAACGTAGAAGGCTTTAGTAAGAATGATCAATAAGTAAATAAATCAAGCTTGGTTTTGGATCTTCTGTGGAAACATTTTCAAAACATATATAAAATATATAACAATAATAAACTTCCAATATAAATTTGTGTACATGCCTACTCGTAATTTCTCAAATGCGTTGGAAATGTTCCCAATGTCTGGGAAAATAGTATCAAGGTGCGAAAGAGCATTGCCCTTTGACCTTGATTGGTTGCTATATTCGTTGAATGACCTGACATTGATCGGTTTGCCATCCCTGATTTTCATTACTTTGAACCTTGTTCACATATGACCAAAAAAAACGCTGCATAGTAAAAGGAGATTTTCAAAGCAAAGTGTGTTTCACATATTCTACATGTATAACACAGAGATCAGTAAATATTCTCAAGGGCATTTTTTTAATGCAGTATTATTTTTAAAACCAATACTTACTGGCTTGTGTGGATCGCATGGTTCAAGTCCCACCGCAGCACTGGTGTCCTTTGGCAATTAATCTACATTTGCCACTCTCTACCCAGGTGATGTAAATGGGTACTTGGTAGAAAGAAATTCCTCAAATGCCAGAGCGCCTTACAGTATCATGAACTTGTCACTCAGCTATTGCAGGGGTAATAATAGTAAAGCGCTTAGGAACATAAGTAATAAAGTATTAAGCACTATATGTTACTCTTATTGTTGTTGTTACTATTATTATGTATTATACATGTATAAACTATTCTTTTATTTTGCTGTGGCGTTTTTTTGTTTTTTGTTTTTTGTCAGTTTATGGTATCATATGTGAACAAGGCTTTGTCCTGCACAATTGGCATTTCTACCATTAACTGATAGTAACTGAAGCGACAAAGGACAAAATATATGGGAAGATCATTATCATTTTTTCCACACCGGGTTACAAATGATTCCATTATAATGACAATGATGACCTGCAGAGATATTACTCTATTAATGGGTACTAGATAATATGATTATTGAGAATGATGAAATGAATTAAAAAACCTCGTAGGCAAATTTTTGTGAGGGCGGTGAGGGTGGGGGCACTTAAGTGTGAATTAGAGTGAGTACTTTTTTCACTGGTAGTGTTTTGGGGATGATGGATCATGTGTAAAGAAGGGTGTGAATTTTATTGCTATTTTTTCTGTGAGAGTCAGATGGGTATTTACTACAATGCTTTCTGCACTTTGTTAAAACTCTTCTGGCTTTCTTTTTCTTGCAGAAGAAGAAAAAATAAAATGCACTGTAGGCTGAGAGCCAGAAGGGTGTTAACACATAAAACATAGGATTACTTAAAGGGCAATCTAACCCTCGTAAGTCCTCTAAAAGAGAACAGGTCTGCTCGAGGCATACATTTGTGAAAAATTGAAATTTTAGTCATTTTTATGTTGGAACATATGGGAAAGTTGTCGGCTACTACATCGCAGAGACATTACAGACTCTGTCCATTTGAAGAGCCCATGCCTACAGTATAGTGATTAACTGATTACAACTTTCAAAATTCATAACTTTCTCATTTCCTTGTCCAGTTAGTAGTTTAGTATCAAGGTTGGATTTCCCTTAAACACCCTTCTTGTACCAACTGGACAATATTCTCATTCTCCATATCTGGCTCACTAAGGGTGCGTTTATGCTCAGCTTTTTCAGGCCAGAATGAGACGTTTGTTACACGTACATGTACCCCAAAATATCACAGTAGTCAGTTTCCAAAAAGCTCGCGCCCCGACTTGACGTGCCCTCCCGGGGTCAACGTAGTATGCACAGTGTAGGTTTGCAAATCCAGCTGCAGAGCCCGAATTTGCCTGGAGAAGGGAAGCATAAACAGTACCCCTGTGTAACTGCGTTTACGATGAGCGTTTACGATGAGCATTTGAAAACGCTCATTCTGCCATCAAAAGTGAGCATATACGCACCCTAAGATATCTATTCCCCTGTGGGTTGGAGTTGACATTTTTGGGCCCCATGTGTACCAACACCTGTTAATGTTGAGCCCAGCTCATTATATAGCTGACTAAAGGTTGGATGAACATGTTATATACACATCATCTACTATGTCTCCAGAGCCAGAAGGGCATTAACTCTGTGTTAATGTATATGACTTAATGCCCTTGTGGCTCCTTCAGTGGATGAACTGGTAGGAATCACGTCCACTATTGATCCCTAGCGTGCACTAGACTGTCATGAGCAGGATTGCAGCGACAGATCTCCGCAGCAACAAACTGTAGATCTTTAACTCGCCTTTGAAAGGCAATTGAAATACCATCACATCCCGCTCTATTTATACCCATTTATGGCTTCCCTCCCTAAATGGTTTGGTCCTGAACAAAAAAAATGGTTTTTCGAACAATGGCCATTTATTGTCGGGGCTTGCTCTCCATGACTTGAAGGAAACTCTGAAGCTTAGGGTCGCCCACAAAGGTTCAGAGTCGTCAATCGATCAAGTTGACAGTTGCAGGGCTTTGTCGTGATTGTTGAGCAGCCATTGTTAGCCGTGCGTGAAAGGAATGCATCGCATGCACGAACGATCAAATAATTTTCAGCGATAACAATTTCAATTTAAGAGTTCAAGTGGAAAGGAAAGAAAAGGAGGAGGGGGAGAGAATAGTTTTCATCTTTTCCCCTTTTCTGCCTTTTTCCCTCCTCTGCTCCAATATTCAACAGAGAGATCTTGTGCCGAAAATGTCCCGTGGCATTGAACTTTTTCTTTAGATATCAAAATAAAAAATGTTGAGGGTTTCTTGTGTTGCAGAGAGGTATACCAATTGGCAATGGGAGTTATAGAGGGGTGCAGGTATTATGTGGTTTGTTTTGGAGGGCACCCAAGTCGAGGCCTAGAGGTAATATCTTGTGGCTTTGTAAAGGACTGAAGCGGTCCCAGGAATACTGCACTCTGAGGTTCTAATGAACTTGACATCCACTGTAAACTACAAATTGCCTTCTATAGATCAGAACTCGTCATTAGTTTTTTCGCCGGCCCTTTTCTTTTCTCTCCTCTCGATCTTTCTGTTTGTGATAATAGGGTTTGTGGTATAGCTGAAGTCAAATGCAGGTCTTTAGAATTTGAAAGGAATCTTTCATCAGTGCTTTATGCCTTCCTGTTTTGTGTAGGGTTATCATCAATCATCAGAAATGATATAGAAATGCCCCATTGTTATATCTTTTTGCAGTGCATAAAGATTAATAATGTTTTTGAATCAAGTATAAACTACACTATGTACCTACAGCACTGTAGGCTTTCATGTACTATACAAACTAAATGACTCTTTCAGAATTGAGGAAGAGGTAGTGTGCATGAACGAACACTTATCAGGATTGCTCAAATACACATGAGGGTCAGCCCCCTCTCCCCACCAACCCAAATTTAGCCTCCTCAGATTCTGAGTTTAAATGCTTTTCTTCAAATGACTTGATATGTCGTAGGATTTCAGGCCCTTTTTGCATATGCTTCTGCAGTTGGTCATATTCAAAATTGCATCCTTGATACAGTTTAAGAGAGTTCAGACTATGACAAAAATATCAGCCCCATGTATTACTTTTGGTGTTAGTCCTCCTTTATCCTAATAGATAGTTGGATATGTGCTGACATTGGCCTGTCTGCACTTTGGAAGTGTGATGTTCAACACATTACAGTGAGTTTTAGATAACATATCTTTTTTCAAGTGCTATTATCTTGATTAAATAGTGCTGATAATATGTTCTTTTATGGTTCGTAATGCTGTGAAGTTGGCACTGGGGTCATTAAGGAGCTGTATTTGAAGAAAATGTATAAGAGAACAGATTGACCCTTGCTATAGCAGAGCATTATTGTAAATGCTAAAATTTACAAAGTTTCATCAGCATTGGAATTTAGAATTGTGCAGTGCTTCTTTGTCCATGGATAGTTCTACATTTTTTGGTGTCATATTGCCAATTTGGAATAGATGTATAAACTGGATCGGGGTAGTGATCTAAAAAGGATCTGCCACTGAAATGTACAGAACTCCACCTGGGAGTCTGCGGACCCTACAGGGGGTCACATGACTGACACTCGGTTTTGTTATTTCAGCCATTTTCTACCCGTCATGCACTGTAGGATTCCAACGAGAGTCACATGACTTGATCGGACAACATTCTTGTATTATTCTCTCCAATGGAGTGTATGATGTCAGTGTGAGAAAGTGGTGGAAAAGGGAACTCAGTTTAAAGGTGGTATCTCTTTTTTCCCTACGTACGTTTGGTTAAGATCTCACCTTTGTTGCGCCTCCCACGTCCCACTATCCTGAGCATTAGCTTTTTATAGGTGTTATGTTATTTAACTCACACCCATCTGAATCATTAATTGTTCACAGAAAAATGTAAACATAAGATTGATATCATTTTCTGTAGTTTTTAAAGGACATTAATAAAAATCTTCCCCTTTCAGTTATTTTTTGTTCTTTTTCTTTCTTTTTAGTTCATTTTATTTATTTACTAATTTATTAATTTTTGAACAATTCAGTTACTTATATTTTTTGACTGGTGGCAGCCGCATTGCTAACGTTAGAATACAATGTGTACCTAGTGTATTGTACGGTTAGGATAAATACCCCCCCCCCAATATGAAGATGATTCAGTGCCCCTGACCCTTTTCATGAAAGTGAAAATCATGAGTTGGTTCCATGAAAGGAGCATGTACTATTATCTGCCCTTTGAGACTAGCAATTTGGTATCTCTGTCACTCCAGACGCATAGTTCTACTGGAGAACATGATCGTCATTCTTGGCCACCAGGGTTTGAAGATTGGGAAATTGTTGCATCGTCGTAGCAGAAACTGTCCTTACACCTGTCGGGTTCTCTTTTAAAAATAGAAGTGAGCTGCTTCATTTCTTTATGTCAGTTTAGAAGAAAATCAGAGTAGAATCGTCCCCTGAAAAGGATTGCTTTTCAGATGACCTCGTACTTGAAATAAGACAAGAAAAAGCCAAAAAAGTTAGGACCAAACTGTCTTTCTCCACGTCTGTGTAGTCCCATATACCCATTTCTATGTGTAGTGCCATGTGATTGTCAGCAAAATTGAGTCAATTTTGTGTTGATCATTCCAAAACCTCACAATATACATTGGTTCTTATGTGCAATATAATTGCTCTTTTTCCAAGTACTCTAATACCCTTTTCAAACTGGTTCTATCGGAGTCACACCGATGAAAATACCGATTGAATTTTCCTTATGTAAACAAAGGTGAAACCGCCGTTTTCCCCGCTGTCGCTTTTATACTGCCGGTGAAATTCACTCGCTGTGGCGAGCTCTCGCCAGAAGTGAAGAATTATTGGGCAATCGCTGTTAGCTGCTGGCGCGCGTTTTTGATTCGGCAGACAGTGCAGTGCATGCGCAGCTCAGCTAGCTAGCTATATAATTTTACGATGCAACGGTAGCGAAAGTTTACATAAAGTCAGTGAAACCGAAACAGCATGTGCGATAAACAAAAATCCATTCTACTTTCATTAAATTTGTTATTAATCAGTTTTAAATATTGTTTTGTTCACCATTTGGTCTAAGAAATATATAATTGTGAATTAATATATTATCATAACGATATATAATAATTTTTGTTTTTTAACAAAGCTTATCAGTAATGTAAAATAAAAATAAAACGAATCTATTTAAGCCCGCACCCCATCTCGCTAGCATGCATGCAAGCATGTTCAACAAAATGTCAACAAACACAGCTGGTTACGAAAAAGCGCTGCGACCTTTGACCTTTTTCATCGCTGTTTTAATCGCTGTTTTCTCCCGAACGCATTCACAGTGGCTGTTTCATCGGTGTGACACCGATAGAAAGAGAATTTCTCCTGCTCTTGAGCAGGAGAATTTAATCGCCTATTTCTCTTCTTTTCATCGGCTATTTAATCGGCTTTTTCTCCTCTGTACCTTTCAAACTGGCAGTTTCATCGGATGCGTCCGGATGCATCCGATGAAAATCAGGCCAGTTTGAAAAGGGTATTAGACATTTCCTTCCACCATTTAATCACATGCACCATGGATGAACAGAACTCAACTTCATCTGTAATTGGACAAACTTTTGATTGGATAGGTTACAATTCATGTTGCTTTGAGATTAAAACTCCAAACATGATGTGATGGTTATATAGTCCCCCCACCGAACAGTTATCTGCATTTGACCAAATTAAAAAAAGGACCACTTTGGGACGCTTTATTCGCCAGACACAATATCACTCCATGTCCATGTTCCGGCATTTACGAAACTGGAGCAAAGTTTCGATACATTCCCAAATATGCGCTGCAGTTGTGCACACACGGTCAGGACGCCCGCCGCTTATTACATTTGGAAAACATGAGTTGTATAGGGTTACAGTGCACTGGGCCTTCAGCTGACAGGAGAACAATCTCCCTTGGTGGCTTTGTGTTTCACCAAGGAGGCTAGTTCTCGGGCGCAAACCTTTCTTTCTTCTCCATCGTAATGTGTAACAGTGGGTCTGAGCAGGGAGACTACTGCAGTCAGTCCATTGGCCCTGTACTGTAGGTGCTCCTGACACAGCCAGGGACTGTTAAGAGCTAGGTTCAGCTCAAGACTTTATGAAATTGTGACACTTTATAGAACAGTGTCGAAGAGGTCTTTGCCAGTAGATTAGAAAGAGGCAACGTTCGATGGGAGGAAGAGTGGAAGGGGGCATCCACCCCCCCCAAAAAAAACCCTCTTGCCTGTGAAGCAAGGATGCATTGTAATAGGTCAATGCTAGTCTTCGAGTTATGGTATCTATTAAATCCAAATTTCCTTAGAATTTAACATAGGCATACTGCTTGACAAACAGAGCAAATTGACTTCAATAGGGTTTCTATTGGTGTTTTTTTTAACCATTAAGATTAACTGATCCTTGTTAGGTAGAAGATGGTTTATATCACTTGGATATTGTGGTTTTGGGGGAGGAGGGGGTAGACAAGGGTTTGTCGACTTGCTCTCTGGCTCAGCTTTAACTGGTTCCACACACCAACACTTCATTGTCAGTCATTCCATTGGCCAGATACACAGAGGGCAACAAACTTTGCACAGGCACAGCAGTAGCATTGTGCATTTCAGCACTCTCACATGCATGTGGTGTTGGACAGTAGTTTGTTTACAATTTTCCATATTCATATCGTCATGGTTTTGTTGATCCTTTTCTGTAAAAGTTTGGCTAAAGGTTTAGGCTTGTAGTCTTTGATTGATCCTCAGTGGTTCACCGTAGGAAACATGGGAAACGGCAACCTTCCTATCACCTCTTGTGGTTCAGCTAATATAACGCCTCTTTTCCAAGTTCATTTTCAGCTTCCTCTGCCTTGCTGAATACCTTTGAATAACCATAGTCAGTTTTGTATCAACTATGAAAGTTACCATGGGTAGTTGCCATGGGTGATATACAACTTTCACTACAAGATAGTTTTTCAAGGCCTACTCTTATTCCAACCTAGGCTGGGCTATTGTTTTTAGGGATTTGATGTTGATCATTTTTTGTGTGTGCTACCAATGCACTTTTGAGGGCTCTCTGCTCCAGCCTAAATTTTCTAAAATCTGTTATTCTTGACACTCCTGATGCTCCAGTATTATGAGCTTGGTTTCAGCCTGGTTGCTATTATGGTGCTCTAACATTTTCAGGAATGAATGCCTGCCGGCTACCCATTTACCTCACCTGGGTCAAGAGTAGCAAATGTGGATAAATGCCTAGCCAAAGGACATTCATGACGAGCAAATTGAATAATCAAAATTTACCGGTGCTCCCGGTAAATTTCAAATATTTCAAATGGCGCCCAGGGCCATTCCATGGTAGCTGCGACTCGGAAAATCTCAGAATATGCAGTTCTGATATACAATTTCCAAACGGGAATAGCAAATCGGTCTATTGTAGTCAAGAAACATTGTTTTAAAGCTAAAGTAATATCAGTCTTGAGAGGGCGCTATACAACATAAAGAGTTTATTATTTACAATTTCATCACTTTAGACTCGATTTCAACTGCGACAACGATCATTGAATATTGTAAAATTGCATATACTTCCAATATGTTCATTTAAACCAAATTCATGACCCCATACCAAAACTTTGTAATACCTTTAACAAAAAAGAATGGTACAAACTTTCAAAGATTGCCCAGTTCCACAGTAGCCTAAAACTGTGTACAGAGTGTTATCAATGTACCAGGAGATCAGATATTTATTGATCTAATCCAGATTACAATGAGGGTATGTTTCCTCTTCTCATCAGCTGTGTATAGGTGCCTGATAACTACTATCAATAAAGCCTTCCTGTCCTAAGCTTTATTATGCAAATGTTGGCTGAGCTATCCAAACAGCAGGACAAAAATAAGGAAAATGTATTAACCCTGTACAAGAGAAGGTAGCTACTGTAGATTTTTACTATGCTGTAGGAACTTTATTGGCCAGTATGCTACTGATTCATTTATTAAAACCTGTCCCTAAAGCTAGGCTACTCTACATAATTGAAAACTGGACTTATGTCCAAGCATAATACCCACATCGAGTTTAAATTTGAGTAGAATACATGGCTACGTATTGCCATAAGACAAGAAATTTTTCATGCATGAAACGTTCTTGAAATCGCCAGTAATTCAGATTCACAAACGTTTCATGTCACAAGATGATTGAATTTTGCAAAAAGGGAAAATGACAATCATTAGAAAAATCACGAAATTAAAATTATTCTGGTTTTTGCAGTAATTACATTAGGAAAAGCCTACCATGATTGGAAAAGATGCAAATATTTGAGATCAAATGGAACACATTTAATATTGAAAATGTATTGTGTGTTTAGTTAATAACATGAGCGTAAGACAAGTATACATAATGAATATTATTAGGATTGATGAAAGCAATTATTAGAATTGATGACAGCCTGCCTGCTATTTATACTCTAGTGTGGTTTGATACCATAAGCAAAGAGTCCCCCCCCCCAATTTTATGGACTTTTATTGCTTTTTTGTTTGTTTCTAATATTTGATTTTGGCTCCTTGAATAATCACAGATTTAGTTTTTATGATAGATAATGATTACTGGGTAATGGGTATTATATTAACACCACCAAATTGACCACTAATCGTTTCAGGACTCATAAATTCATTTTTGAGCGAAGGACATTCATGTGGAAAAAGAGGATGGATATGACCTTATACAGTTGTGTAAATTGGAATTTGTACCCTTAACTTTTTATATTAAAATAACCAAATTAAATTTGTATTGTCTCCCAGTTTATTGTAATGACTGTATTTGTATTTAATGCAATAATGCAAGTAAATGCAATATGCCTACTTTTTTGCCAACAGTTTACTCATGCAACTTTCTTGCTTAAAACAACCAACTGGCTGCCTTAGATAACTTTGATATTGGCTTTGTTTTGTAAAATGAGTACCCCAAAAATGTAACAAATGTGATAATCCTCTTTTTATTGTCAGAAACTTTCTGAACCCCCTTAAAACTATGGATCTGCCCCATCGTCATTATACATATATGTTGCTACAGCCTGGCTAATACCTTTGATAACTTTGATAACTTTGATATTGACTGTTTGGTAAAATGCACGGTACCCCCAAATCTGAAAAAATGTTATGACCCTCCTGTGTTTACCTTCTAAATGCCTGCCCCCTTTTTAAATCCTGGATCCACCCCTGGCTTCTGGTTATACATGTTGCCATAGCCTAGCTGAACTGAGGCCTGAAGCGCCAATGTAAACCAACTGTGGTCCAGAAGTGACCATGAACGTAAACACCTAAATTCCTACCATGGTCATTGTAATGGGGTGCATTCCACGTATATATTTCCCTCTCCACATAAATTGGCCTGCATTAGGGCAGTCTGTATTGCAGTATGCCCTACATACAAGTCCTACTTGCAGACCTACGTGTAGATGTACATGGATATCAATGGGTTTTCCCGTACAGTGGATAAAGAAGCTGAAGGCTTACAATGCATGATGTGGTTTCAGCCATGGACAAAGAAACAGAGATCTATGCAGTTCTAGTCTCGTCATGTACTAATTCTGTAGTTGTAAAGTTGATGAAACTCACTATTATTTTTCATTTTATAGTGTCAAAAAAAAAAGTGAAAATAGATTATTTTCTTTCACCAATTTTAACTGTATTTTAAGTTTTTAAGTTTTGTTTTTCCAGGAGCAAAATTAATAAAACTTTATATTTTTGTTTTATATTGAACAAATTAGAAAGAAAGGCTACTAGATTATTTTGTTTCCTTACAGTAATTTTATTGTGTTCATTTTTGTTTTGTTTTGATTTTTGTCTTTTACCAGGGCTCTTTTAGAGCTTCCAGAGCTGAATACATGTAGCTCACCATTTTCATTCATTATTTATTCATTTTTAATTTTGTTTGCTGCTGCCGAGAGCTGTTATTACGATAATTCATTAGCATTTAAATGAAAGTGAATGCCTTTCTGCCTCTAAACAGACTATGTTATCAATGAGGTGTGATGTGAATGTAATTATACACTGCAAAAACCAGAGTGTTCAATTTAACACCAAGGGTGTTAAATTTAACACTTTCTTGGTATCTATATCGTGCAACTCCTCTGGTGTTACTTAACACCATTTTCTGGAATTAGATAATTTCAATTCCACTTTTGGTGTTAATATTTGACAACTCCTACTGGTGTAGATTAACACCAATATCTGGAATCATAACAAATTCAATTCCACTTTTGGTGTTTATATTTTGTTGATCCATTAGAGATTTTTCTATGTATGTCTAATGGTCCCACATTCCATATTCCCTATTATCGACCATTATCGACCAGGGTAGAGGAACCAGTGGTAAACTGATAATTCATAATCGATGTTGGCAACTGTCCACCAATAGGTATATTCTAATCTCCATTGCATTAACTCCATCACATAGATCATTTGAAGTAAATTCAAGATTAACATGTATGTGGTACAGGCTGGTACACATATATATATAATAAACATGCATGTTGTTTCTTGGTTAGTAATCATATAATCAATATATCTATTGCTAAAACGTTAATATAATTGTAACAAGATCGGACATATAATCTATTGGTCAATAATTGCCAAAGGAAAATACAAATCACAAAATTGATGTGCATTGTCATAATTTGCTTAACAAATCATGATAAATGTATTTTTCTGTGAACACGTGTAAAGTAATCATTAAGCGCGTACACTTTGTGAAAACTTATTCGACCAATCAACCGCCTTAAACGAAATCACGTGATGATACTTTCAACACCAAGCATAAAACAACACCATGTTACTTAACACCCAGTAATTATTAATGCATGCTTAAATCTGACCGGTGTTAAAAATAACACCAATGGTGTCAAAAAAATTCAATACCATACTGGTGTTAGAAATTTAACACCCTGGTTTTTGCAGTGTAATTACTGTTCAGTGAGCTATTGATAATTATGTCAATGCCATATTTTAATGATTCAGACCTTCTGCCCTAAGCTATTTTTAATGAACACCAAGGTCGGCAGATTAATGTTAATTGGGTTGGACTTGTGGAAAACAAAAACACCTTTTTTTTTAAAGCGAAAAAACCCCAAACAAAACAGTGGTGAACATTTCTACACATCATCAGTTATAGGTTCAAAATGGATTGTCAATATATCAGCCATTTTGGTAAATTATACCTAATTACAGTATATGCCATAAACTGTAAGTAGGAAATTACATGAAAGTCTTTAGGAAAATATTTTGCACACTTGTGTCTGGAATGTATCAGACTATCTGTTAGAAATAAGCTGGACCCACATTCACCTGGATAGTCTGTTAATTCAGACCTTATTTTAGGAATGCTGGTAGTTAGGGTGTGTGATGCAAAATATATAGGCCTTTCCATTTGGTTGTGACACTCAGATTTAAACGAACCAATTCAGATAAATTGATTAGAAAGTGATGATAGTTTTAAATTGCTACCAATAGCAATATGCTAACATTAACAAAAATTTACTCATTTTTGTCATGAAAAAAATAATTGAATAGATTGGATAACAAATTCAAATATTGGTTACATAATTATATAAACAACTATTATTACATTATAAAGGTGTTGATAGAACTTTGGTGATGCTTTTTTGTGCTCTGTTGTGCTCTGTTGTGCTCTGTTATACAAAATTTGGTCTCATTTGTTATTATAAACAGTTTGCACTCAAAGACTATACATGCTTGAAGATTTTGAGGGATGTTCCATTTGTTACTAGGGGAGGAATATAAAGAGCTGAAAATGGGTGTAGAAAAGTATAAATAAATGAGTATGACTTTAGTGGGAACATATATTAAAATTGTCCATAAGTAAAAAGAAAAACTGACTAAATGAAAATTTTGTGGAAATTTCTGGTCAATAGGATAATATCAGTACAGCAGAAGAGATCTACTCAAATCTTTTTGTGATTCAATTAAAAGAGGAAATCCTTTTTTCCCCCCTTTGACTTTGTCATATAATCTTACAAATTTTATTTCTTTGTTGCCCTTACCCCCTTGATAACAATTGCTGTCAATCATGTATTTTGCCAGGGATGATTATTATTTCATGGAAACGAGTTTAAATTGAAGGATATAGCCAATCAGGGCTTAATTCCCTGGAGAGGAAATCATTGAAACTGGCACCTATAGACACAGGTTGTCCAGGCAATCCGTGAGGACAATCACCATGTTCCTATTGTAATACCCCTTTCCTAGTACATCTACGTGCAGGTACAGGTTGTATACTTGGAATTCTGTTGCTTGGCTCAAGGCGAATAGCCATTCCGCTTCAAATACAATGTCACATACTGTGCATAAGTATGTTTTTAATTAAAAAGGTTAAACAAAATATAAAATTACCAATCCTGTATAAAGCTGTTTACAAAGGGCAATACAAGCAAGAATGCTCTTACATTGTTAGTCTGAACATGGCTCAACCTGGTAAATGGATAACCTACTATTCTATGTGAGCTCTTATTGATTTTAATGATTATTACCCATCCAATATAAAATTGCCCTAACAACAGGCAACACAAGCAAATAATCTCTTGCTTTGCTGGTAGTATGAACATAGCTTTCTGTGGCAACTCAACATTCTTATCCCATGCAAACACGCCTATAAAGACGTCTCATAAGAGAATGGAGACACCACAGGCCTCGGACACCTCTCACATCCATCATCACATTATACATTACTACAGATATAGTGTGACATCTTCTTGACTCTAATCCTTCTCAAAACAAACCAGTCCAATGACCTTTTGTCAACGAAACCTAACAACGTTCTCCTGATCGTTCTGTAGGTTGTTCAGTGCACGATCCTTCGACAATTGCTCACGGTCAATATCATACAATATCATACATTGAACCAGATTCCCAACCTGGACCCTACAGGTACATTTTTTGCTCTCTCCTCCTTCCATAACTGTGGTACTACTTTCTTCCTTTTCCTCCAAACTATTTAATATATTTAATTTATTGAAAAAGGTTTATTGATAACATTTATTTCAACTTGTTGACCAAATGGTGGATTTTAATTTAATTTTGATTGTTACAAATGATGAAATAGCAGTGATCGCAAACTAAAAGAAACATATGATGATGATATGCAAGGTTTTTTTTTGAAGCATTATTGGATTAAAGAATTAGTGACACACTATTATATTTCATACAAATAGTTAGATTGATAAAGACCAGACTGTCCATCAAAGATGGTTTTGAATGTAACAGTAGTTTCCAGTTAACCGTGTATTATTAGAAAAGACATTATAAATTATAAATCATAGAAGATTTTGACATTCGCTTCTATATTATATACTCTGAACTCTGAAGCATCCTCTGCTAAATTATTTCATTTCCTGCTTCCTTATTATTTCCCATCCCTCATCCTATATATCTGCTGATGTTTTTCACATAGCAAGGTTTGCATTGCCTTGCATGAAAAAAATCAATATGCCTCCATCCGTATGATGCGTAACCATGGCTTCCCATCCAATTACCTTCATCTCCCATCCTCCATCTTCCTTTCTCCATCCTCCATTCTTGGTTATTATCATCTGATTTTCTAAGATGCATTTTTGTCATCTTCGCTTGTGAAAGGAAATTTATGTTCTTACAGGGGGGATATATCCATCTTATTACATAGCTAAATTTATGCCGGCCTCCCTCGTCAATTCATTCTCATCTTCTATTTTATCCTCGACCCCTTGGACCGCATCACCTATGCCAACTCCGGTTCTCTTGTCTCGCTCCCCATCTCCCCTGCATCACTCATCCCAGCGATACATTAACTCGTGGTATCCAGATGGCATGTTTGCCGGTAATCCCGCATCAACAAACTAGAGACGCTCTAGTCCCAAAACCTTTCCCTGACCTCTCTGTGCTCCTCAACCAGGCTCCCTGCATCCATTCCTCGTCTTCTCCACCGTAACGTCTGCAGTGCATCTCCCAGTGCCATACCTACCCCATATCTCCCCTATCTTTTCTAGGCCTCTTCTCACTCTTTCCTTCACCTTTCCTTCTTCTTAAATAACCCATAACACTCCCTTCCCCTCCTTTCTTGATTCTCAATTCTTCTCTCCTTTCTACTCTCCTTCCTGCTCTCATTTTCTCTCACGAAATGCTTTACACTGCATCTCGACTTATCACATAGCAACAAGAGATCCGCCTTAGCTAACATCATGGACACAGCCAACAGGCAACACACTACATGTACGTAGCAGGAGAGTGCAGACAGTTGTCCGTTCATGTGCATACATGCACACCTCTATTGCTGACTGTTGTGTGGGGAACGGGGAACCTTGCGTGTTGGCTGTGTTGGCTGTGTATGTACAGGAAGGAGACACCAAGGAATGCTGCAATACCTTGAGACAGCACAGACTCTGGCTGGGAAATAATAGCCTGTGCTTAGAAATCATGACATCACCATCACCATGATGCCATGGCCTCTCCTACAATATGAAAATATGCTATAAATAGAAAAATACTGTACATGTACATCTTTAATGCAAATTTTCTTCTCCTCATTACATTTTCTAATGTTATGCTTTCTTCCCCTTCTCAAACACTTTTTTGGGGTTTTTTTTTGCTGTTATCATTCAGGCAAATCCTCCAGTCTGTGTGTGGGCATCTTTGATCATAAATAACTTTTGAAAATAGAGCAATTTATGAAAGCCGCAAACTTTCTTCGTATTTTTATTCCCCTTCTTGTTCCATCTGCCCGTACTGTGATTGTCCCCCCTCCCCCACTCTTCTTGGGTGATTTTTTTTGGTTGGTTTCTTAGACACACTGTTGTGATTTGATATCGTAAGATTGCGATATTTGGGAATATTTGCTCTCTGCAGTTTCAGAAGAGTTGTATGTTTGCATCAAGTGACAGTTAAAACAATTCAAGCAGCGTATATGAACAATCACAACCAACCACTATGCTGCCTGAAAGACTTTTATTTATTGGATTGAATTTAGATGCAATAATACGTTGCATTCCTGCTATGTTTTACTCAGATACAGATACAGTTTACAAATCCCTCTGGTCTCAAAACGTATTAAAAAACGTTGGTCCTCAGTGTCTGAACCCCTCCTCCTTGATGTTTGAATAAGCTTTCTTATGTTCTGTCTGTGTTTACATAGACATCCACCATAGCAAGGTCACTGTGCTAGGTAATAGATCAGAACTTCACCATGCAAGGAGGCACTAGCCGCATTAGGCGCCTTTCCATTAGTCCAAGCATGAGATGAGACAAGTTTAAAGAGAAGGTCGAGTTCTGGGGAGAGGTGAAAAATAATTTGTGAGCGTTATCATCGTTATTATGCAAGTGTAGAAGAACATCAGAGAATAAAATGTTCCCTGAAAAGCATGGCTCTTCAAATGCCTTCATATTCTAAATTTGAGATGTAACATCTTAAAAATGAGGCCCACATTTTTATGCCACATGTTTGTGTAGTCCCATATACATCTTTTTGTGTACAGTGCTTGCTACTTTTACCAAGACTGGGCCAAATTTCTTGTCATTTTGATGATTTCCAGAACCTTGCAGTACACATCAATACTTATATGCTACATGTACATGATCAGCTTTTTCTGATCGATTCCACACCGTTTATTTCACAATGCAATTGTACATTATGACCAGAACTCAACTTCATCTTTAAGCACTGATCAGTGCTTCTCTAGAAAAAAAAGTCAAGAAGAGTTTGAAGTTCCCTCTTTCCATTGGCATTAGCCTGAGTTGAGCAATCCCCGCTTTCTTGAGAAATCACTTGAGTGTCAGAGCATTTCCATTATCAGAAGGCATCTTCACCATTGAATTAGCGAGTCTAATGATCCTCTTATTGATCAAATAGTCTGCTAATTTCATGTACAAACCCAAGTGTGGGTGGAATAAGGCTCATGTGAATATCCCAAGCATGATGATTTAATAGTTTGTAATTTTTGCCTTCAGTGCATACCAGCTCGAGCTCGTTGTGAGTGGGCAAATTTCCGTGGATCAGAATAACTGCTGTAAAATCAGAAACTGTCGCGACATGGAACACGATTTGTAAATAAGAGCCATTTTCACTGCAAGAAACTTTTGCGAATTGCAAAAAATTCAGTGTTAAGTGTTGAGGTGCAGTTATTTTGTAACATGAATCCGAACCGCTTGCAAAATTTGTGAACGTTTCACGGTATTTTGAAGCATGGGCTAGTGGAAACGGGCCTAGTGCAGTGCTCGGAGGAGGTGGAGGAAAGGAAATTGATTTCTCTTGATTGAAGGACAATCTTGTTATGCTCCTCCACCTCCAGTCTGAGAAGAAGATGATGCCTTCAAGTTGTCAAGGAGATGAAGAATATGCATCATCCAAGGACACGGGTATGGCATTGTTCATGTTGGATGTGATGAAGGTCATAGGTCATTGTCAAGAATTGGAGACATTCACGTGTGAATTGAAATTAAGGAGGCACAAATTTTGAAATTTGATTTTGACAGAGTAAAGGAAACAGGAGGTAGGATTTACATCTCATTGAATAATTGGTACTATAAGCCTTCTTTTAGTTTGTAGGAATGTGTAATTCTAATTAAAATGGTAGATAACTAGATATGGTGCTTCATGTTTGCTATTTCAAGGCTCGGTATAAGTACATGTAGCTGCATGAAGGCAGAGGACAAGTTGGACAACCAGGGCCCTGTTTCATAATACTTGCAAATGCCAAATCTCTATGACAAATTTGCTCTCAGCCAATCAAATGCCACAATTTCAGGAGCTTATAACAGTAATTGTAACTTGTTATTGAAAACAAGTTTTATGAAACAGAGCGCTGATCCATGCTTGGCACATGCTCAGGCGACGATTGCTCCATGGTCAATTTCCTACACTAACTAATTTGTAGCTTAAACCCTGGAGCCAACACTCTACCTAACCCTAAACCTAACCCTAATCATAAACCTAATCATAAACCTAATCATAAACCCAACCATAAACCTAACCTAAGACCCAGTTGCCCTCATTATCCTAACCCATTATCTTCAATGAAAGAATGCCCCAAGTGTTTTTATCGCCAGAGAAATGACGCATGACCCAACGAGACAAACTAAGAAGGCAGCTGATTATAGTCTAGCCCTGTGTCCTGCTTGCCTGACATTGCAAAATTTTAGGGGTACAATTACATACATGTACTTGGCGGAACATTGCTAGACATGAAAAAAAGGGAACTCTGAACATGCTCTTGAAGAATTGGTAACATGGATGCACATCGGTGGAACCTAGGGAAATTAACTAGACTTCCTCACGCACGGATAGGAAATAACATTGGCATTGAAGCAAGAAAGTCACATTCCTAGACAAACAAGACGACTACCTCCCCTTCAAAAAAAAAGAAGAAGAAAAAAAAAAGATGGGGCAAGCTTAAAATGTAAAGGTCACCTGCACTTCTGAACATCCTCTCATCTTTGGGTTGTTAGCATTTTAGGAAGCTCAAGTATCTCGCTAATGCGTTCAGTATGGGTTAGGATCATCATGTTTGTTTGGGTAAGATGCATGTGTCGGGATGAATCAAGTCAGAAAATTAAGCGAACACGGACGACCGCACGGTGCACCCGATACATTTTCCCAGAATTCTGGCAGTCACATCTCGTTCGCCTCCCCCATAGCTCCTTGTCTTAGGGGGTGTTCCTCTCTCTTGAGTGTGTGCTGTTGGTCGATTATGGAGATCATTAACTTTTGCCTAATGAGGATATGAAATTATGAAGGGAATAGGAAAGTTCATTTTTCTGTGGTTCTCACTTACAGCAGGTGCAATAGTTGTGGTACTTCTATGCAGAAAAAGTAGGCTCAAAGTTTGACTTTTGGCATGATGACCGATGGAAAGAGTATGCATGACATAAAATATATTGGAACTGGATATGAAGATAATAATTTCTGAGCTTTTTACCAAACACTATTGCAAAGACTTTCAAGAAATCATCCAGAGGCAATTGCAGTAGCCTAGAGTCCATCGTGTATCGAAGTGTGCAAACAGTATGATGATGTATTGGGTATTTCAAATGTGATTTCTATGGGCTATCGCTACATATATAAAAATAGGGCAATGAAATTGCACTTCAGTTGATTTTTCGAAAGTCTTTGTGATTGTATTGCAAAGAAAGTACAGCTTAGGCTTCTTTCAGTTTGTCCTTATGAATGATAAATGATAGAATGTGTGAATTTTATCCGTTTTATGCAAACTATGCATGCCATATACTGTTTAAAAGACTGAATATGAACATAACATTCTAAACAGCTTTTTTAATGAAGATTTGTGGTGCAAAAACACTTAGATCAAAATTCTAAATTGGATTCTCACTCTTCAAATTTTTTCCTCACGCTATCTCTAATTCACCCTCTTTGTCTCTGCAGTCCGCCGATATGCTTTGGTTTGGAAATGTCATGTTTTGATGTGCTATATGAGCTGTCCAATCTAATGATGGCCCTTATCTTACCCAGTGATAATTGCACCTGATTGAAAACATTCTGCGTATGGACATGCACATTAACATGCTTCATAGTAATACACATAGAGAGAGAAGGAATAGCAAAGATAAGAAGGAATGAAATCTTGAAGTTATTGGGAAGGAGGTTTATCATTAAAGGGATCCAGTAACATTGTCTCAGATTCTGAAACAAAATCCTGGATTTAGCTCATGCTGCAATGATAATTATAAACCTTTAGGTCAGTCAGGAACCCCATGACTTTTACAAGCTGATCGCCTATCTGATTATCAAGATATTTATGATTGGAAATCGAAACCAAATTTTTGCATTTTCCTAACGGTTTTCATAACACTACAGTCTATTGGGGAAAACGAGTATAGTAAAACCGGTCACTCAAAGATCTTTACTTTTGTGAGGCACTTCTCGATCATTTTGAAGCGCAATTTTTTTAGGGCTTCAATATTACACCGTATCACAGACACTGATAACACGTTGGGCCGTACATCTCAGATTTAACATTGTTATACGATGCCTTTAAATAGGGAAAATAGCGATATCAGTATATTATGTAATATTTTTTTAGCAAGGTATTATCGAGAGACACTTTTAAGTCATAGTGTAAAAATAATTCTAAGGTTGTCACAAAATATCCTTGTCTGTAAGTGTTTATTTAGGTTTTTATATGTGATTTAGGATTAATGATAGGTGCTCCCAATTTTGAGGAAAAAATAGCTAGCCATTTAGACCAGCTAGCTCTTATTACACGTTTAAATCCATCCATTATACATGTAATAGACATGTACATTCCTTATGAATAGTATACACATAGTTTTGAATATAATGAAGTGTCAGTAATTTAAATCTGAAACTTCAATGTTTCTTCATATCAACAGCTTATTTCTGTTACTAGAGATTGATCTTGTATTGAATTAGAATTTTGAAGCAGCATTTGGCTTGTGACATTGGCTGTTCAAGCGCTGGTTCCATTTGAGATGTTCTGAGGCAACATGCTCTTTAAAGTTCAGTGATGCCCTCCTGCCGATGATGCTGTCATATCGCCGTGGTGATAACACTGTCTGGCCGCTGGTGGGATGAGTGGGTTGGGATGGCATCCTGCAGCCCTGTGCTTTATAAACCAATTAATGTCTGCTAATTGATCTGGATTCCGCACATTGTTTGAACCCACCTAATTCTGACATAATGATGCCGTCCACTCAGTAATGCTCCCGAGTGGAGACAGCCGACGAATGTCAAAGGTCACGGCATATGATTCAATTGCATCTCATACATGTAGGACTAGGCAGAGAGCGAGTAATGAGAATGATCGAGTTATATTGCTGTGGATGAGACTGGCCGGTGTCTTGGATAGATGTATTGCAATTGACAAAGATGTAGATGATGATTTCAGAGATGGAGAGGAGAGAAAAAGATGAAAGTAAATAGTTGGAGGATGAGGTTGTGATTGCGTGGAAGAAGAAGATGATGATGGTGACACGGATTATGATGCTGATGATGATGGAATGATGGTGTAAATGATAATGAGGATGATTATATTAACTACGATGATGATGGCGATGATGATGAGGATGATTATATTAATTATGATGATAATGTCTTGATGGTGATGATGATGATAATTATGAGTAGGGTGATATTACTGCTCGTCGATGATAATAATGACCGGGATTGCAAGATATTACTACATTTATAAACAGAAATCTAATGGTACAGCACTCAACATGTTGTTCCTTGCACTTCAAAAACATAAGCAAAATTGAAACCATCTATCCTTTTCTAAGCCTCAGTTGAATCAATACATGCAATTCCTCAGAGATTTGAGCGAATCCCGACTTTACCTTATTCCTCTCTCAAACTTTGAACATATCAAGTTGTATCAAAGGTATGTCATTTTGCAATGAGATTCCTCATTTTGTTTATCTGATCCTGAAGAAGAAGTTTATTTTCATTCGCATCAACTCCCAAGTTTCTGTCAGTTCAGCTTAGCAACTTCTCTGCATCTTCTATCTTACTAGAGCTGTCTGTTTTGAAATTGCCTGTTCATACTCGGCAAAATTTATACGAAACTTGTGTAAAGAAACCTTGTATGAAGAGTCTTTGTATAGTAAAAGGGGCATAAATACATGGAAAGAATATTGAATGAAGAAACTGATTTTGAAGATGTCAGTTGTCATAACAGTTCAGCCAATCATCGGTGTATGTTCAGGATAAGCCCCGCCCAGTTATACGGTTTTCATACGATATGATGTTCACATTAGAAATGGACCCTGACTCTGCATTGAATTTACATTGGAATGATGCTTAAATCCACGTTTTGCCACACGTTTCATTATATGACGTTTTAGACCAAAACAAGTGCATAAAAATGTCCTAGTCTGAATAACATCTTTTTTCTCCAAGTTCAGGCGGGAGATTCTTTAGTAATATGATTCAAGAAAGACATGCCAATTAGACTTAGTAATAAGCTGGTATGGATGGCAGCCTCGATCATTTTTTTTTCTCCGTCTCTTCTTCTTTTTCTCTTCTTTTTCACTCACATTTTGACCTTTTTTCATCTCTTCATCTATCCTCCTAGCTCGCTTTCTGCTATACATCCATATGCTCTATTTTCGAGATATTTGCCTCAATTTTCTTTTTTCTTTAAATATCACTTCACAGAGATATCTTTTATTCTGGTTTGTGCCAATATAAGGTCTTCCCCCTCCTCTCTCTCTCTCTCTCTTCTTTTCATGCATATCTCCCTTTATCTTTCCATCCACTCACCGCTCTCTCTCTCTCTCTCTCTTCCACTCGTACTCAATCCCAGTCATGGCTGTGCATGCATTTGCCCTATGTCCGAGGGCAGACTACGTTTCAACCCGCTCTTACCTGCAGGGAAAATACGAGAGGAACGCTTTAATTAAACCCTAACACTGCTACCGATACCCCATATAACTAGTGGCCTGTGAAACTAGGGGAACACGTTCTCTCACGCACCGACCCCCAATGCACATAAACACATACACCTACCATGCAGCTTGCCAAGAATGAGTCTTTCATGACTGGAGGTCTATAGTAAACACTACATGTATGTCATTTTTGTGAGAGAGATGGTAAAAGCTATTTCTTCAGGTGAAAGATGCATCTGTTCTGTTCAATAAAGCAAACTTTGAGTTGAATGGAATGCCGCATCTTTCAATAAATTAGGTTTTTGATTTGTTTGCTAAAGACAATTTCAATGCAATTTTTTCTCTCAATCCAATGTGTACTTGCATCATCAAGCTGAAAATTGTAACAATCAATGTACATGCAAGATTGATATTGAAAATCTGTGCATATGCATCGATGGCTTTTAACAAAAAATTATGATTTATTTTAAAGTAGAGGCTTAAAGGTAAAGACTAGTTTTGGAAACGCCTCTCTCAAAAAAATGAAATGGAAGCTCTCATTACCAATCATGTGAAAGAATATGTTTTGACTAATACGTGATGATACAAATTTTGCCGGGAAAGTCGGAAACCGCCTACTAATTGATATATTTGGTAAATTATTATATCTATTGGGACCAAATAGATATCGCGACGTGGTCGTGTAGTCCCATATACATCTTTCTGTGTACAGTGCTTGTAACTTTACCAAGACTGGGTCAAATTTCTTATCATTTTGATGATTCCAGAACCTTGCAGTACACACCAATACTTATATGCTAGATGATCAACCTTTTCTGATCGATTCCATAACATTTCTTTCACAATGCAATCGCCTGACCAGAACTGGTCTTTATCTTTAAGAGTTTTGTTTTCAGTAGAAGTTGGGGGAGGGGTGGGTTATGTCACTGTTTGCCCCTTGTGATGTATTTTTGGGCATTTGGGGGATGGGGGTTGCTACTGTATGCTACAAAATAAAAACAAGTCCTTTTGAATTCCCTTGAAGTGGTTGCATGCCTAAAGCCAGGCTGTGTACATGTATGTTTCACACGTCGTCCATCAGTATAGTATGTCTCATCAAATATCCAGTAGAGAGCAAGTGGAGATAAAGAAAGCCAAGTCATGCGAGTGCCACTGTCACTTGTGAAGTAAGATGACATTCATGCCTCGTTACACTCCATGCCAAGGTGATCATTCAGTCTGAGGGGCCCCCTTTCACACTCAAGAAAGATTTATGGATTTCCCAGAATCGTGAGGTTCAGTCATGTGCCCCTTTACACTCCAAAAGTTACACTGACACCCCTCCCTTTAATCATTCTTTTGGCCTCTTTACATAGTAATACAAAAGATAAACTGCCCCTCCCCCTCCAGCAATCACTCACAGGCCTCGTTAACATGCCAAAAGTAATACTGAACCCGAACCCCGCCCCCTACCCCCGAGATACAGTTACACCCCCATGGGTATTACTCCCGAGCAATCCATTTAACACTCCAACATTTTTACTTACCCCCATCCTTACCCCATTAGGGTAATACTTAGTGCCTCCTTTTACAGTGTCTTCATAAACCTCATTTTAAAGAATTACAGTCTTTAATGTTAGACATGATTGCGTTTGTGTATTGTCTCATCGGTCTTTAATTTCTAAGCGTTTTGGGATCACTCATCTCAAACTTGGAAAAGGGTGCATTTTGAAACAAATTGCAGTTGTTGAAAATACGGAACTCAACTGAGATCTCAAACTTGATTTAATGATCTCAGAGTTAGTTATACCACTCTTACGCTTACACTTGTCCCCATTCATACACTACTTAGTTATAAATTATAATACAGTCCCACATGCACAGCCAGCCCCCTTTCTCATTACATGTACTAGAATTACTATCGCGTGTCACATTTGGGCAGATGAATACATCGCTCCAGTTGACAGCTGGCTATTCTTCAATGACTATCTCTGTGTTCCCTGTTCATGACTCGAGACCAGTTCTAAGAGACATGCTTCGGCAGTGATTGATCACTGTACAATTTCCTTGATTTCCTTACAAATCTTTAATTTCAATTCTGGACCGAACACTAAGTCTAGCCCTAACTCTAAACTAAGAATGGTGATTTTTTTTTTGTATTCTAATGCACACCATTCACACCCTGTGAACATGATATAGTGGATACATGAATTTGTTCAGGATAAGATTTAATTTCAGATGTAGATGGGGAATGATTTGATGCTGTTCTGGGAGGGATGCAATTCGTTCTGTTCGCTGGAATGGAAAAGACCCATCAGTCATAACTCTGCCTCAATCTGCAAATCTACAAATATGATTTATGACCTAGCATCACTTTTTTTTTCTTCTTCCCTTTGCACTCTTGTCTTTTAATTTCACCTTTTTGTTTTCATTGCAATTTGTGTCAAGGAGCTTTGTAAGAAGCATTTGGAGTAGAGAGGAGGTGGTGGGGCGGAGGGAGCGGGAGATTTGGTAGAGGGAGGGTAAGATTGGGGAAGGGGACAGGATGGTTGGATGGAGGGAGGGGGGGAGATGAGTTGGAGGGAGGTGAAGGGAGGGGGAGATTGGTTTGAGGAAAGTGGTGGTGATAATAGAAAGTGGGAGATGGGGGGAGATGGAGTGGAGGGAGGGTAAGATGGGATGAGCGGAGAGGGAGGTTTGGTGGACCTTGCATGGTGGATATGTGTGCTATAAAAATATCCAATATTACTTTAATCATTTAATCAAAAGACCCGTTTGATTTCCAACATAATCATTATTCTTCCTCTCTTTTTGTCATCCTTTCACAGATTTCATCAAAGAGCTTATCGTGAATTCACAAACTGACCTTGATGACATGTTTCGAAGGACATATGATACACTTTATGACCAGAACAAAGACTTGTTTGATGATCTTTACACAAACTTCAGGAATTATTATTATGGACGAGACATCGATCTTTCAGAGGTAAAATTGCAACTTATGTTACTGTATTATACCCTAGACACATCAACGAGACCGACACTAGACCGGCAATAGACCTACCAAAATATTACATTACCCCGTTGGTCAATACGTTGTTGGTTATCTGTCGGTTATGATCGGTCTGTTGGTGTAACTGAGGTATGAATATCATTTTTTTTTTAAAGAACTTAAAACCTTTCAAAGCCATATGTGAAGCAACCAAAGTGTATATTATAAAAATATATGGATGGAATGTCGAGAAATTTTAGTTACTTGCTGGAGATTCATTTCTGGATATTTCAGTATTATTTCCTGAACTATCACTCTTTTACCTTTTCTATAAGTTTTATCCCTTGACAACTATAGAATCAAACCAACTCTTTAAAAATTGACATGCATTGGCTTACAGATGTCAATGACACAAATTTTTTTTTAAATAGCCGTAGCATTCAGAAAAAGAAGGTTATACATGTATAACCATTATGAAAAGTAAATTGGTACTGAACTGTCTATAATGGAAACCTGCCTCAAAGACCTGTCATTAGACACAGGTATTCAATGGTCTGGTCTACTGAGAGCCAGGAGGGTATTCACTTAGAGAACTTGAAATTGACTAAATTCCCTTCTGGCTATCAGCAAACATTGCTGTATACTTTGGTTCCTGTCTGATGATTTGCGATTGATGATCTGGATTGATCACAAGTCCTCCAAATCAATCTCAAACTTACAAACTCTCATGTCTTTACTAGAGAGTTGCAATCATTATCAAGTTGTCATCGATTTTAATCCGTCTCAAGTGTCTATAAGTTGAGGCCCTGGAGAACATCCTCTTGAAGACATCCTACCAAAGACATCCTCTCAAAGACATCCTTTGAACAACCTTTTTCCAAACGTTTATCAACCAGGTAATGGGAGACTTCTTCAATCAGTTATTTGAGCGGATATTCCAGCTTCTCAATCCTCAATACGACTACACAGATGACTTCTGGAGCTGTACCAGGCAAGATGTCATCATGGAGAGTCTAAGGCCGTTTGGTGATGTGGCCAATATGCTCATCGACAAGGCCAAGAAGTCGTTCGTGGCGGCCAGGACGTTCGGCCAGGGGCTCGGTTTCGGACGTGATGCTATAACGAGAGGATCCAAGGTATGATTGTTGTTATTTTATTTTATTTATTATTTTATGTTATGAAAAATTGTATTGCAAAGGAAGGCGATTAAGCTCTGAATAGCTACTGAAAGTTTTGGGCAGCGGATCTATGAGGGAGAAAAAATACATGTATGTCCTCTGAAATTTGTGCAAATGTAACGAGAAAGTTTGAGCACGTTTTTAGTGCACATTATACTTTATTGCTTTTGAGTGTTCGGAGGGTGAATAAGGCTTGGAGATGTTTTGTTGTGTCAATTTTACATTGAGGGTAATTCCGCGTAACATGTACGGGACATAAGGATAACATTTCTAGCTTAATAACTTTACACATAGTTTGTGTGAAATGAAAATTACGATGTGGTCATTATACAGCGATACAAGAAAAGTATATTACATCTGATGTCATTGCAATTTCTTCCTAACTTGCATCACAGTTTTGCTAAAGGGGGGGGGGGGTGGGCTGTGTCTGTATAGGGTATTGAATGATTATATTTTATTTGTATCCCCTTTGTTGTCATTCTCATATTTTACAAGCCTTGTGCTTTTTTTAAAGGAATCCTTTCATCTATTACTTTGCCAATTTGTGTATTTATGACTGTAAGGAAGGCTTTTTACATTTTTGAATGATTAATAAATTGAGTATGTTGGACTTAATTCTGATATCATTATTCCATTCTCTCTTGTCTAGGTGGAGCCAACCCCAGAGTGTCGGAAGGCTTTGATGAGAATGTCATACTGCCCTCACTGTAAAGGTATCCCGTTCGTGAAGCCATGCCATTCGCTCTGTCTCAACATCATGAAGGGGTGTCTGGCCAGCCAATCGGAAATGGACGCAGAATGGAATTATTATATCGGTAAGTGGATGCAAAGTTTTGCTCCAAACTCCCTTTTTTGTTGTTGTTGGTATGATCATGTGTCTCATTTGTCCCATTCTTCATCACTTGATCTGAGGAGCGATGGCTCGGTGGTAGAGCAGTGGTCTCGTAACGGGGAGGTCCTGGGCTCGAAACCAAGTCGATGCGCTAGTGCGCTATGGTAAGGCATTAATCCTCATTACCAAGTCCCTCAGAGAGGACTCAAAGCTGTCAGTCCCCTGGTTGCTTACTTACAAGCATACACATGCTTTCTTAGCAGTCGGGTAAAACAAACCAATCAGCCAATAAAGAAAAATGTGTGGATAAGGCATCCATGCTAACATGCCCTCATTGGAGGTGGTGTCACTTCATGTTGACTTAGACCCCGTTCTCACTCACTTTGAAAGTGGTCACGGAACGTCACTAGCTCACTTCCGTTCAAAGTACGCTTCCGTTCACACTCGCACGTTAGAGCGCTCCAAACCGCTCTTAATAAGACCCGTTCCTCAAGACCACCTCCCGAGGTGGTCTTCTGGAGCGGTCCAGAAGTCCACTTCCTGGACCACTTTGACCGTTCTCACTCACCTAAGAACCGCTCCTGAGGAACGGGTCTTAGTTAGACCGCTCCAACGAAGTGAATGAGAACGGGGTCCTAGTGTATGCATGACAGTTTGACAGGAAATTTTGAGAAAACAAGAGGTACTTTTTCAGGATCTTTGCAAACATTGAATGTTCCTGGATTTGAAGGGAAAACGGTTGTTTTTGGTTTGGATGCAGAAGAGGAACCTGTGACTCAAATAACATGGTAATTTCTGGAGAAATAGGGTGACTTGTGAATTTGTCGTGGTTAAGCCAAAAATAGGGTTATAGAATTTAGGGTGGAAAGGGTCCATATTTTGTTGAAAATATTCTTGAAAGTCTGCAATTACGGGGTCACTTTCGACTCCGCTATTGATCATGCCCTACCCCTTTGAACATGAAGTGATGCCACCGGATCCTCCTCCCTACCCCCCTCTCCCAATTTCCGCCCTTGTTAAGATGAATGTGTTTAAATGTCCTTGGGCTCTCAACTAAACAGACAATGGATATGTACCTAGAATTCTCGATTAGCTTTACTTACATAGGGCTACAATGTTTGCAGGAATACATGTAAGACCACTGAGAGATTTACTTACTTGCATACATGGATCTAAGACTTACTTATGCCGCAGTATCTGTAAGAAGATAGTGAGAATTTATGAACAAAAGCCAAGCTACATGTCAAGACTTTTTCTAGAGCCAGTATTCTTTTTCTCTTTCACCAGAGGGTTCAAGTTTGTATTAAAGTTTTTAACATGGGTTTCTCATTAGTCTGTGGGCCCAGACAGTTTGACGCGTAAAAATAATTCCATAAAGCCTTGAGCCGATCCTAACTTTCAGTCTCTGGCTATATCGAAAGAGCAGCTACAGTGCAAGGCCTATGGAGTGCAGAAAACAATACAGCCTGCATAGTCTTGTAATTCGGACACTTTGTGATACATGATGACTGACAAGGGTTTCTTCCTGCAAACTAGTTTCTCATAGTGCAGTGAATTTGGAGGTGCAATGACCTTTCCCTGCGGAGGTCAATTGGTGCTATCCCAGCAGTCCTTGCAGGGGTGTTCCTGGTAAAACATATGACCTGAAACCAAAGAAAAACAACCAGACTTGTGTTTGTGGATTTATCAAACTGTGCCAGACTAGAGAAAATATCAAGGTTATCCGCTGTTCTGATGAAGATGAACAAAAAATCCCAGCAGAATGATTCATATCAATAATACTAAATTGCATTTCTTTAGAGTTTAATAGAAAAAGTTCACAAACTTCTAGAAAATATGTATTGGCTAAGGAATTATAAATTTCTTAAATTGTGGGTAGGCCCTAATTGTGAGGACTTATCACCAATCTTGACTAGGATATTTTATTAAATATACTTTCGAATACTCTAGATAAGAGTGATATTAATAAATTATAATTGTTTTCTTTGTATTCTTAAGAATCTATGATTCATTCTAATGTACTTGTATATGATTTGTTTAGCAATGACCTTTAACCTTTGCCAGACCTGCTGTAGTGTATGGTCTGTTGCTGTGGTTTGTGATGTGGTTTAAAGCTAGACTTGTCTGGGTTCTATTGTTTTGAAACCCCCTATTCACACGAGTGAAACTTATTGTTCAGCTGTATGATAAGGAACTAGTTTATTCTCGTCGAGGTCATATCAAGAGTTTACATGTACATTTAGCAAAATGAGGTTTTCGGCTTTTAGCATCATTTCTAATAAACATTTGATATGGAATCAGGGCCCGTTGTTCTTTTGAACATTTGTATTCAACAACTGAAAACTAGGAAACTAGGCAAGGTTTATTGGGTGTGTGAACTGATATGATCTGCCAGCAGCAGTTTTGTATGCTTGAGCAACGCCCATGACTTATGACAGTGTTTAGACATTTTATCTATGGAGAGCCAGAAGGGCATTAATTCTGTGTTCATGTCCTTCTGGTCCTTAACAGAGAACACAGAGGAAGCTGACTTCCTTGAAACTAGTTTTTTGATATGAAATTCCATATACGATTTTCTTATACCGTGTCTTGTGTGAATGCCTCTGTTGCCACACAGTGATCTTCATACAATGTTTCTTTATCTAAATTAGGTATAAGTTTAACCTTGTGTGAATGATCCGTCTAACTTTCTGATGGAGATGAAGTATGATGTGTCATGCATCATGGGCTGAATGAAGAATGATGATGTAGGATCGTTGTGGATGATATTTGTTTGTACGACCAGCACAGATGCATTTCAGATGAGATTATCCAATGTACCTCGTCAATTTAGATAACAATTCTTGACAGGACACAACAAGCACATACATGTACATGTCTTTGTAGTTATGGTGAACCGATATTTGCTCTGGCAACAATTTCACCGAGCTTTAGTTCATCAAGGGTTTATGCTTTAATTCTACTTATTTAGTTAAACCCATCCCTTGGTGTGTAAATTAATGTTTAACAAAAGGAAAACTTAGACCTCGTACTAACTGCCTTTGGTAAAAACAATTTTGAACGAAAGCCTAAACCCAGCGTCATTTATTTTTTTAAATTCAGGCCATAGGGTTATCGATAAGGTAGTAGCATTCTAGTTTAGGTTAGGGGTAGGTGTAATTTTTGATGAATGGTTAAATTTGAAATGTTGTTAGTGTAGGATATTGACTGCACAGTAATTATTACTGATGCATGTTTAGTACAACCATAGAGTTTGAACATTTTCTCATTCATCTACATTAAGTTGATACAATATTCTTTCCTCAACAAGCCCTTTTCCCCATAATATTTCCTGTCTTTTTAAAGTTTGGATTAATTTCATAGAGACAATTTTTTAATTTTTTTTTTATTTAGTTACAAAATTTCAGTTCACATTAAAAGCAGGAAGTTTGTTTGTTTTTTGTGAATACCTGACATCGAGTCTATAATGCCATTCCATTTGGAAAGTGAAAGACATGGACAAATGTTTACTCTGGTAGGAAGCTATTTGGGAAATAACGTCAAGGAGAAGGGAAGCTGACAGCCGCTCGTTTATTTTTTGAAAGTACAGAGAATGGGCAGTTGGGCACATTACAGATGATTTAGGTGTGGCATGGAAATTGCGAAAGTACAACAAATAAACTTTACCAGGTAATTGCCTCGTTTAGGTCAAGATAAAATGGATAAGGAAGTATATATAGATCAATTGTTAGTCTGACCATATAGTAAGTGAAAAGAGAATACCTTACACAAGTACTGAAAATGATTAAGCCAGGTATAGAAAGCTTTAAAAAGTGATCTCTGGTAGTCTTAAAAGTTGTCAGCAAGAAAAATCTAATTTTTTTTTCCACAGAAAAATCCACAAAGAGCCGTCTGAATAGAGTCTTGGGGTTTAAGATTTAGATTACATGATACCAAATTCTAATGGAGAATGATTTATGATACATTCTATGATAATATCCAATGAACAGTGCATAGACGGAAGACCTAATCGGTTTTCATTATTGTACGTGGTGAATAATGACTGACTCTTTTGTTTTGATTTGTACTTACGTCATAATTATTATTATTATTACTATTAGTTTTGAACAGTTTTTATTACTGAACTTAATAGAATAAGAGCTGTTTGCGTATTATAGAAGTAATCGGATGAATAACTGAAACAAAGGATGATATTTAAAAATAGACAGGGGTAGATATATCAGGAGAACGAAAGCAGTAAGCACAATAGATTCTAATTCTATAGTCTATTGTACTGTCCTTGGTGCTGATGCCATAACAAACAATACAAGGTAAAAACCTCTGTGCAAATGGTAGCTTTTCCTCTCGAGCAGTGATTCATCATTGATCAAACACTTGATGGAGAAACACAAAGTCCAGTTTCTTTTTTTCAAAGAAATGACAAGGTTATTTGGTATGCACATCCCTATCCTGGTAATAACGAGGATGTGGCATATTCAAAATGTTTTTTGAGAGGGCGGAGGCACATTTTTCAAACCATCTTTAAAGCCTCTATTTATGAAACAAGGTTAATATTTTAGGATCAGTGGCATATTCAGGATAATTTAAAGTTTCAGGGGGGCGGATGCACATATTTCAAAATTCTTACAATGCCCCCAAGTTATATTTTACCAGAGACAGAGTGCAGATAGGCAAGGCCCCTTGGCCCTGCTCCTTTGATGCAACTCAAATACTCTTAACACAGAATTAACAGCTTTCTAGCTCTTTCACAGCCAAATGAATGTTCAATAGTACCTTTAAATCATACATTACAATTGCACAGGTTATTGAAGATGATAAGGAGTAGGAAAGATGAGAGGAGGATGAGTTATGGTGCTGGTATCATTCCGAGAAATGCGCCAATGCCAGTCATGCAAGGTCATTGGTTTAAAGAGACATTTCAGACTCTGTGGTCATGCAAGTTTAGGGATTATAGTTGATTAAGGAAACAAAGATAGTTGTGTATTATGAGGTATGAGAATGATCAAAATGATTACAAGGTGACCCTATCTTGCTGAAAATCACAAATGGTGAAAAGCACATCACACAGATATGCATAAATGGGACTACACACTCATACATGTATTAAGTCCACCTTACTAAAAAAAAATTCTAGCGATATTTAGAATATGAGGTCATTTCAGGAGACATTGCTCCTATGATTTTCTTCCACTTATGACCGAGAAGAATGAGAAGATTATTTGCACCTTCTCCAGAACTCGACCTTCACTTTAATGTGTCCATGCATGAATCATGTAGCATCTGTCTCAAGTTCACCTCTCAGGGGTGCTATATAATGCTCATGTATCCACATCCAATACTATCTTCTCTCATCTCTGAGCTTGCAGACTTCATCCTTGTGAGTCACCAATTCATAACTGTAAGTGCCCCTTTAGACCAGGGTTTAGCACCTACAGATGCCTGGGCACTTACAGATGCCTAGGACGCATGGATGCCTGGGCACTTACAGATGCCTGGGATGCATGGATGCCTGGGCACCTACAGATGCCTGGGCTGCAAGAATGCCCAAAATATAAGTTTGTACCCCTAAAATTTCAACAGTTGAACATGGGGCTAATTTGGATACAGCCCCTAAAATAAAAGAAGACAAATTAACAATGATCGGGGTGGGGGTGGGAGAGGGCTGTATCATCTACTTGTTACCCTCTCTCTCTCTCTCTCTTTTTATAATTTGTGTCCCTTTTATTGCCATCCTTTTATATTTTTTGTTGGGTGGGGGGGTGCCCCTGTACCCCTTGTAGCTATTCCACCGCTGTGGCAGCTAAGTAATCTTAGCCTGAGAATGACAGTAATTACATGTATGTCAGTCACAAATCACCCCCTTATTATCATACTAGAGGGTAACGGTCCTTCGTCTGTGACGAGATGGACAGATGCATTCAAACCAGGGAAAGAGAACTCCCATTGAGACATTCCTTGAAAGGTGTACATCAGTTAGGAGATACAAAACTATGTTCATACTGAATAATAATAAAACTTTCATAACTTAAAAATTACAGGAATTTTTCTGAGTAAATTGTACAATTTCAGTGTTGGGATTCAGCTATTTTGCAACATGAATGGGAAATCTGAATCACTCATGAAATTCGCCATTCATCATATCATATATGCTTAAGTTTCTGTTCTTTTTATATTTCATTTTAGTTTCTTTTTCGTAGTTGCTGAAGGATTTTTGAGGAAGTCTGTGTTCATATTTCTCATAAGCACTCCAGTGGGATAATGCATTATCCCATTATCACATTAAAATGTGATTGGAGCATATATCTTCTCGCCACTTTTAAGGAGGAACAGACCTTGATGGATTGATTTACTTCAATCAACAAATATTATCAAATACTGTACAACCAGAAACTAAATACATGAAACATTCACAGATCTTTATTAACTGTAGTAGATTACGTACAATGAGATATGTCCTTGTTTATTTCATATGCCATCAAACTTTCTTACATCCACACTCTTCGTCAAATTAACTAACATTTCATGCACATGAAATTTAGACCTACGTGTAAAACGTTTATTTGCTGTGGCAATGTTTTGAAACGGTTTACTGCTTCATGTGTAAACAAGGTTTTAGGATAGTCAGGTATGAACTTGCCCTTCCTGGCCTATTAAAAGGACGATGATGTATTATTCATGGGTTCAGCCTTGGTTTAGATGTCACAATGACGGGCTGAGTCATATCGTCGTATAACGCTTCCATGAAAAGGGGATATCCTCCATAAAAAACATTCGTGAGGGGTCGTTAGCATCACTCGTTGGTCCAATCAGCATCTGCATGATGAGCGATGATAATATATCTAAATTATTCACCCTGTCATTCAGGGTTTGTTATGTTGGGACTAATTATAGCATTATCTTTCATCATGTTAACCTAATGAAAGTACAGTCTATTATCAATTATGACTTGTGGTCCTAGTTTAAGATTGCATTCCTATACCATTTTTATTTGTTTGGAGTAAAATAATAACTCATTTATGAAAGGAAAAATGATATATCAGACTAGCAATTTTTGAAGAAGGGTTTTGTTGGAATAGAAGTACATGTACTTGATGGAGAGCTCACAGTGGATATTCCTGATCAGAAAAATTGATCACTTTTGTTAGTTTTTAAAAACATTTAGGACCTACACACAAAATAAATTATCTCCTCCCAACTCTAAACATGTACATTTACAGATACATATTTAGTCCCATACATCAAAGGAATGGGGATGCTCTTGTAAACATTAATAAAATACATACATTTACAGTAACACAACCTACAGACATGTACATTTTCTTTCCTTCGGTCCCACATATAGGGGATGGTGATGCGCTCACCATCGGTAATCAAATGTTGAAAGACTCGATCAATGTTTGTACCGGCTTTGCGGAAAGAAACACAAAAGAGCGATACCGAACTGAATGTAATCACAGCTTTGCGCATCTGCTATATGCAGAATCCATATTTTTGGGATGAGCGTGTATATGCAGTGGTGAGAATCTGGCTGGTATTGGATGAAAATCGGATACGACTTGGACTTATCTAATTGGAAACCAAGCTGATTTGCCTCATGTCATGGTCATGACACATTTCTCTTCATGTTAGTTTTGCTTTGTGTATTTTTGTGACCTGTCTGAGTGAGCTCTTTGCTGCTTTGCTTTGTTCACATTGGCACTTGAAGTACTTAGCATGTTGTGTTTGTTCTGATGAGGAGGTGTATGGCAGATTCAGGGAGAAATAGATCTTGTCTTTTTTGTTTTGCTGTGTTTTGTTTTGTAATATGAGGAAAAGCATGACTACATATATGTTAATTGTTTGTTCTATCTTTATTATCACTGTAATGACAACCATCTTCTGTCCACACTTACCATTTTTGTGATAATAATGGGCATCACCACTTTTGTTGTTACATCATTGATGTAGCTGTAACATTCACTATCCAGTAATCATCATTGTCATTATCATCATCACCACTTCCATGATCATGATTATCAAGTTCATAAACATCATTGCCATCATCATCACCATCAACATCATTCTCCTCCTCCTCCTCCTCCTCCTCCTCCTCCTCCTCCTCCTCCTCCTCCTCCTCCTCCTCCTCCTCCTCCTCCTCCTCCTCCACCTCCTCCTCCTCCTCCTCCTCCTCCTCCTCCTCCACCTCCTCCTCCTCCATCTCCTCCTCCTCCACCTCCTCCTCCTCCTCCTTACCATCATCATTGCCATCTTCATTATCATCATCATCATCATCACCATCACCATTATTGTTATCATCTTCTTTCTATATTATCATCATTACTAATATCATCCTGAAGGCAAAATTCAGAGATCAGAGATTCAGAGATCTGCATTCAATAAATGTTACACTGACATACAAAGTCATATAAACACCTAGTACCATACAGCAGTGCAAGCGTTGTCATTGAAGCAAGATATTATTTCCCCTTTTCAGAGTTTGATTCCAAAGACTATACCACCTCGTGATGTTACACACCTCACTAAAACTACATCAGCCTGCCATACTCTCTCTCTCTCTCTCCCTCTCCCTTTTGTACACCTGTTACCATGGTGACAGATGACTCATCCAGGTTGAGAATGAGATAAACAGTTTGAATCGCACACCAGCCAATTCTGGAAAATTCATCATCTCCTTGATTTGGTGTCACTAGCTCAAATTTTTCTTGTAAGGGAGGAGATGTAGGCAGGGAGAGGAAGAGAGAGTGAGAGAGTGGTTAGAAGATGGAAGAGAGCTTGGGGAGGCAGGAAAGAGGGGAAAGGGAGAGAGAGAGAAAGAGAGAGAGAGAGAGAGAGAGGGAAAGGGAGAGAGAGAGAGACACACACACAGAGACAGAAAAGTGAGAATAAAAAAGAGACAGAAATAAACCAAAATATATTTACAGAGGAAGAGTGGTAGATGCTGAGAGAAGATGAGGAAAAGAGAGTGAAAAAGTGAGAGAAACAGAAAAACAGAGAGAGGAGGGGGGTGAAAAAAATTGAATGAGAAAAGGGTGAAAATGAAAGAGAGAGAGAGAGAGAGAGAGAAAGAGAAAGGAACATCACGATGAATAAGGAAAGGTAAAAAAAGACCCTCCCGAGTCCAATGAATGCTGGATCATTTGTTCTCCCATTCTCTTTTGTTCTGATGGGAAATGAAAGATGGTTTTGTATACATGTGTCACCAATCAGTCCTCATTTAAGACATACATAGTTTCTATTAAACATAATCAGCTCTGCTTGCTTTTATCCATTTATGCATGGACCATGTCTTACGTATGTCACTGATTGCTAGATGATGAAGTGGAGTAGACTACAACTTTCATTGAGAGCCAGAAGGGCATTAACTTCATGTAAAACAATATTAGTTAATGCCCTTTTGGCTATCAGCTCTGGATGATACTAGCATTTGATGGAGGGGTTTACTGCCCGCTCGATTCTCGATCATAACAAAATGGAGACATGTTGATTAATTTTGGACAATTTCTATTTGTGTTATTGCTTGACATGAACATGATGATGTAAGGAACTTGTCCAATGCCACCATTAACGATAACCATATCTTTAGCTGAGCTGCCATGATAAGGTACTCCAGCATTCAAGGAATTTCTTCCTGCCAGGTACCCATTAGCTCCACCTGGGTGTAAAGTGGCAAATGTAGATTAATGTCTTGCCTGAGGACATTAGTGCTGTGACGGGGACTCAAACCACTTACTTAGTGATTCACTGTCCAGTCGCTTATCCATTAGACCCTGACACCTCAATACAAAATATATTAATAATTAATTAATTTCTTTGTTTGTCTACTCTTAAATGATTTTGTAATTACCAAATTACTTGAAATGTACATTGCATGTGTAATGAAGTTCAATTTGCTACATACAGCTCTATGAGTCATTTCTATGCAAACTCTGATAATACATGTAGCGTTGAAAACACAGCTGATAAGTGTAATGATGACCATCATGATGATTCATAATTATGCCTTCATATTGCATGTCTGTCAACTCTTCCAACTGCTCAGAATCCAATTATCAATCAAGCTTTCTGCCTATTCAAACATTGTTTTTTTTTTGCATGTTTGTTTTTCTAGATGCCATGACAATGCTTGGTAACCGAATGGATGGCATCCTAAACATCGAGACTTTCCTCATCACGCTGGAAATTGAGATATCCAACGGCATCATGAATATGCAAAACAACGGCCTCTCGATATCAACAAAGGTAAGACAAGTGTCACATAGCATGGTCACCTGACCTGCCACCTGATTAGTCACCTGATTTGTCAGGTCATCAGATGATGTTGTTGTGGCATGTATGGATAATAGATAATCAGGTACGAAATCGTATGCAAGAAAAAGCAAAAATACACGTATGTAGCTATAGATAATGTGGCTACGATACAGGTGGTAGGGTAATTTCTGTGCATTACGACCAGACTAATTACCAAGAGCACTGTCATGCTCGTTAGCAAAATCAACTCATGAAATACCGAGATGAGCCAGGGCACCAAAGGAGAGCTCATTTTGGGTGCTGTGACATATGCTTCAATGGCATTTGCTCCAGGCTTTAATTCATCAAAGATGTAAGGAGAGAGTTAGGGTTGCAATTCGGTATTAGCTTTGGTTTAGAGTTAGGATTAGGGTTAGGGTAATTTGCAGGCCTGCACAAACCCTTGTCGGTCGCTGTGTGTAACAGTGTCTAACAGTGTCTGCACTGGAAAACTAGGCTGACAGCATACTACATAGGCTCTGTACTTAAGCTGCTCTGGACACAGCCAGACTAACGTAATGAACTGATCGCAACTAATATTCAACCACTTCATCCCTTCCCTCCTAATGTATTCTTTAAAATAACAAGCTGCATAACAATACAGAAAATAACTATATACTAACAATTTACTGACATTGTTAATTTCATAAACACAACGCCGCTAGGCTATCGTCGATCCAACAGAGCAAAAGTACTAAGAGAGGACCAGTAACTACGCCCTCTCACACTGCCTGGCGAAAATCATCCAATGACGATGGAAACGCCATTAATCTCAACAACAACAACAACAAGCCAGACTGACAGAGCTAGGCTCTGCTCAAGGCTTTAGGAATTGTGGTATAAAGTGTCAAATTAGAGTCTGTGCTTTCAGATTAGGATTAGGGTTAGGGTTAGGTACAGTTATAGTGTTTTGTCCAGGGATGAAGTTAAGAAGTTGGTTAGTGTAATATATTGGCCGCTTTAGTCGCTGGAGCTTGTGCCGTACAACCCTTGCTGTGATATCTTCAGGATATTCTCCTGTCATCATAGACATTCTTCAATTCCTCTTTTTCTTTCTTAACATTTTATCATCTGTTGAGAGCCAGAAGGGTGTTCATCGTGCTGTGAAAACAGCATGGGAGTTATGCTCTTTGGCTCTCAGCAGACAATGATCACAACTGTGATTACATTATACCAGCCCAAGATAACCTCAAGGCTAGAAGTCCATAGAAAATGCTATAGAAAATGTGAGTTAGAACAGAATTCAAAAGACCATTTTCGCAATGTAACCAATTCTAATGCATACGTCTTTGTGAAGTGCCTCAATAAGAATTATTTCATTAATCTGTCATTAATAATTGCATTTCAACAGTCAGAATGCGAACTGCATACATTAGTTGTTGCTAGGCAGGACAAACATTATGGCTTGCCCTACCTAACAACAATTAATATATGCATTTTGCATTCTGACTTTTGAAATACAATTATTCATGACGGATGAATGAAATATTTGTTTTAAGAACTTCACACAGACGTATGCTTTCAATTATGTTGCATTACGGAAATGGTCAATTGCATATTGATAAAGAAACAAGACAAAGAGTATAGGGCTCTAGATCAATTTTTGTATGAAATCAGACAGTTATGTATTCCTACAGACAATATGCTATTCTATTTAATACATGCTTCTCTAACCCATATGTTAGTCATTAATACTTTTGAGATCCCAATTAGAATGTTTTCTAGTAGATTTCAGCCCCCAACAAAGGAAACCACATTTGACATACCTAAGTGTCTCTGGCTCCCATCGTCTAGTACCCCCCCCCTTTTTTTTTCTTCTTTCCTTCAGGATAATTAAAAACATGATGTGAATTTTGGTCATGAAAGTGCTTTTGACATGAAAACACTCTGAAAAACTATAGGACACTAATTGTCCTTGTATGTTTTGGGGCTTTTTGGACCAGTAAAATGAAGGGGGAATATGCATGTTGCTCCATAAATCAGGTGGCTACACTGTATGACCGAATGCACCAGGTTAAAGGTAGTCTGCCTTTGTGAATATGATCCTATATAGAGAGTTTGTCCAAAAAAAAATATCCGTAAGGAAATGTCATTCACACCACCATCTGAACTTGCAGGAACATTCAAAGCAACACCATGTAGGAAACACAAAGGATACAAGAACTTGTACCGGTGTGTTGGCTCAGTCAGTAGAGCGTCCGCCTAACAACCGGGAGGTCGTGGGTTCGAACCCCGGCCGCGTCATACCAAAAGACGTTAAAAGATGGGAGTCGCTGCTACCTTGTTTGGCATTCAACAATAAGGGGATAGAGCAATGTCGATCTGGCGCTGCTCAGTGGCTGCCGGGCTCACGATCAATTGGGCACAAAGAATTTCCATTTTCGGTTTAATAAAATTTGGAGTGGACTATAAAAGATTATTATTATTATTATTGTGACAACCTGTAAAGCTACAATATTTAGGAAAGTTAAGAGAACACCTTTAAAGCATCAACATGTAGGAAAGACAAAGAATACAAGAACTTGCGAAAACCTTTAAAGCTACAATATTCAGGAAAGTAAAGAGATCTTAGACAACCTTTAAAGCAGCAACATGTAGGAAAGAGGAAAGACAAAGGATTAAAGAACTCATGGCAACCTTTAAAGCAACAAAGTGTAGGAAATACAAGAGGATGTGCAAAGATCACTAGAACTTGTGGAAACTTTCAACTTTAAGCAACAGCAACAGGAAAGACAACGGATACAACAATTCTTGACAACCTTTAAAGTAGGAAAGAGGAAAGACAAAGGATGCAATCTATTTCCTGGCAGTCTAGTGGACAATCTGGTTTTGATTGGTAAAGACTGATGAAGCGTAATTATGCCATTGATTGACGGGTTCTGGAAAGAAAGTACAAAGGGAAGGTTTGGATTGGATTAAGGGTGAAGAAGTCTGAAGTACAACTGTTTTTGGGGGCGGAATCACATTTTTGATGTCTGGGTCTGGTGGAAAAGAAAATATTTTAGATATGTCACAATGAGTACTGGTAGATCATTTGTGGCATTCAGATATCTGAGAATCTTGACTGTAATGAAATGATTTTCAAGTTTCAAGTTTATTTTCCACATTCCATTAAAAAGGTATCACTAACAAAAGCAAAACATAACAAAAAAATGACATAAATGTACAATTAATTACATTAAGAAATAATAACATTACATTACATTACAACATTTAATTGTCATAACAAATTGAATTTTGTTGGTTACTGACTTTGCATACATTGTATGCGGAAGACACTTGTGCAAACACCAAAGAAAAGTTGGAATGTATGATTTGTAATGAAAATGAAAATCTTTTCATTAAAAGCAAAACATAAATATTCTCAGAATACTAGCCCTAGACTAGAATCAGACCAAAATTACTGAAAAATAACTTCTCTTAGTTATCAGATTCCTTAAAATTAATAACAGTACATGTGTACCTATTTGTCAATGTCCTATGTTTTCCTTTTTCTTTTTGGCAATGGTCATTTCATTTCCCCTTTTCTTTAATCCAAATTGTTGATATACAAGTATGAACTAAAATGAAAGACAAATTCCTGTAAAGAACAATATGAGAGGAGAAGATAATTGCTTAATTTAGAGCTGTATTAAAAAAAACCTAGTCTGAACCTTGACATTAGAGATGTAATTTGACCCGGGCTAGACAGATGACCCGTGATTGACCATTCAACCACAGAATGTAAGTCAACTGTTGAGGCCAGGACAGCTCATTGTCCAAAAATGTCATTAAATCTTGACCAGTTGGGTTGTAAGTCCGTATAAGAGGTCATTGACCTTTGACAGGTATACACAGTCTCTTGAATTTCCTCTTTTCACTTTATTATTACCACTTTAGTATTAGGTTCATTATTTTTTTTTCAGAGAGAACCAGTAGTTGTCTAGCAGCCTTTTCACACACAGCTAAAATTCTATAAACATGATTAGTATAAACGTGTTTGAAACGTGTTTAAACTAATCACGAGCCTTTCACACACAGAAATTTCGTTGCGATCGTTAATCGTTTCGTGATTAACTACTGCTTGTAAAATGCGCAGTAGTGCCATTGCGCATTGAAGGTCAGGTCATATCAAACAGAGCGGTCGCTCCATCCAGTTTAAACACGTTTAAACACGAAAAACCTTTCACACACAAAATGTCAAGCTCTCGATACGAACTTCGATCGGTAGCCTGCTTTAGGGCGTATGCATCGGGACTTCGTATCTATCCCAACATCGTATAAACGATGTTCACACTGGGAAAATTTTCTATAAACATGTTTAAAACTGTTGAGTTAAACACGTTTATACTAATCATCTCTAGATACGATGAATTTTAGCTGTGTGTGAAAAGGCTGTAGTTCCTTTCCAGTTTTTGTTATTATGATGATAATAATAGCTTCTTGGAAGCCATTTTAACATCTGTGAGCAATGGAGCCTCATTCCATATATTACATGTAATGGTAAACTATCTCATAAAATTGCTGTCGCAAAATGGAAATTATTTTACGTGTAAATTGATAGTAAGTAGAGGTTAAGAAAGATAAGTGTGGCACAACAAAGGCACCAAAGCATAGTTAATTATGTATTATATGTGTGTTATTATAACATACAGAAATTTGAAGGACACCAGAAATATGCCATTTAATTTTTTCACAGCATATTTTGGAGGTGGTTTTAATTGTCATGTGTTGCGGCTTGTTCAGATATAAACCTTGCACAAAAGCGGCTTATTTCAAGAGAAGGCCCTAAATTATTGAAGAGTTAGGATTACCATTAGTTTGGAGGATGTATAGTTTCACTTTGGTGTACTTATGTCTGTCTTGTATGCTTGAATTGATCTCTATATCTTTGTGAGGCAACATTTATGTTAGCTGCGTGTTTTATCCCTTTAAACCTGTTGTACTGTATGTTAAGATGTGAAATGTCGATAATGTACGACTAGTATGTTAAATGATGGCAGTTTTGAAAGGGGGACTTAGAACATGATTTAGAGATGGAGAAATCCCAACTGGGTGAGGAACAATAAGCAAGAAGAGAATAGACTCCAGTGACCTTTGACCCCTACACCTCGGAGCCATCGAAGGAAATCCTACCACAGTGATTCTGTTTGGGCTATTGTCCCGTCCAAAATATTTGTAATCTTTCCACACCGCCGAGTGCTCTGCCTACTCCGCTTTAGGAGCCTTTGTAGCCTTTGTGTTCACGCACAAAGGCAAAAGAAAATCGGCAGGTTCAATTTTGACGAGACTTGTCAGAGTTGACAATTGGGGTGCCCCTCAACTTGATCGATTCTGCTCTGCTCGGTTCACCCAAAACTGTGCCCGCCAGTGTCGAAACGAAATTGACTCCCTCCAAAAACATTGAGGCACCCTTTCTTATTTTCTCTCTCCATGTTTCATGGTTTCATGGTTTGTTTTCTCTTTCTGCCTTTCTCTCTCTCTCCCTATCCCTCTCCCTCTTCCTCTCCCTCACCCTCACCCTCACCCTCACCCTCTCCATCTCTCTCTTTCTATCTCCTCACCCCTTCTTTCCCCTCTCCCCTTCTCTCTCTCTCTTTCTCTCTTTTCTTCCCCACTTATACTCTGCCTATGTCTTTGGCATTAGTATTATACCTAGGTATTTATGTTTACTTTGGTAAATCTTACACATTTAATTTCTCCCACTTTTGTCTTTCTCTCTTTCTCTTTCCCTTCTCTCCTTTTGCCTTTTGTCTTTTGAGGTACTGCGGCATTTTTAAATCGGGGGCACTCTGTTAATACATATTTTTGTAAACAATTTACCATAATTTTATGATTTCACAGGCTTGTAGCCACAGGAAAAAAACAACAAATTACTAAAGAACTGATTGACGAGTAATCAGCTTTGAAAATCAGCGATCTCTTGGAGCACCTGAAGAGTGTCATGTCTGCTTCGGAACTCCTTCCTCCACCCCTCCTCCTCCCCCTTTTTTCTCGCTCCCTCCTTTGCTCACCTGCCCTCATTGTCCCCAGACAATCCCCCTTGGGGAAAAGACAGGAATAAACATCTAGAATTACTACTAGAGTTTTGATTCAACTACCCCATTTTGTTGAGCAGAAATGGGTCTTTCTATAATCGTGCATCACAATACATTGCATTCAAGTACAGCCCCATTTCCCCTGCCATCCAACTCTGCTTTTATTCAGGTTTCAAGAGAGGGAGAGAGACAAAATGGAGAAAGAAAGAACGAGAGAGAAAGACAGAGAGAGAGAGAGAGGGAGAGAGACAAAATAGAGAAAGAAAGATGGAGAGAGAGATACAGAGAGAGAGGGGGAGAGAGACAAAATGGAGAAAGAAAGATGGAGAGAGAAAGACAGACAGAGAGGGGGAGAGAGACAAAATGGAGAAAGAAAGACAGACAGAGAGGGGGAGAGAGACAAAATGGAGAAAGAAAGATGGAGAGAGAAAGACAGACAGAGAGGGAGAGAGGGGGAGAGAGACAGAGAGAAAGATGGAGAGAGAGAGAGAGAGAGAGAGAGAGCAATAGGATGAAACAATTCTTTAACCCCAATCATGCTGCTTTTGATGACTCAGGAGCATTTGTGTAGGAATGTTGATTTGTGCTGAGGTCTCAGTCTGCAATGGGTTAATTTATTATTCATTATCTGATTGGAGAGAGGAAGAGGGGGAGAGAGAAGAAATAGCAAGAAACAATTATTCTTTAACATGAACACATGGTTGTACATGTATGTAGGCTATGCAGTAATGTTGCATTATGCATAGGTCTAAGACTCTAAGTTTGCGATGGGTTAAATATTTTATTCATTGTCTGAGAGGAAGAAGACAGAGAGAGAGAGAGAGAGAGAGAGATGAAAAGAAATTCAATTCCTGTACCCCAATAATGCAATGCTGCCTGTCACGACATAGAGTTATACACACTTGCATATGTGTGGCGGAATGTTGATTTATGCTGATGTCTTTCGGTCTGTTAGGGGTTAAATCTTCTAGCTCTCTCCTCGCCTCATTCCCAAGGCGATATATTTCACCTACTGTTATTTGTACTCCTGCTTCTTAGGAAGAGGAAGAAGAAGAAATCGAAAGAAAGAGAGAAGAAAAAACCCAAACATGTTCGCATGGAAGATGGAGGAAATTTGCTCGAAGCTGTTGCTCATGTAAGGCACATGTAAAGCAAAGCACAGCTCGTATGTTTTGGAAAGGGGAAAGTTTTAAGAATAAAATTAGCCCATTGGTATATCATATGGCAAAAGGGAGTTAAGAAATGTTACTTCGTTTGATTTTCACATTTGACTAGTCCACATAAGTATGAATAAATCAAAGCGTGACAAGTTCTATGGAGAACAAATATACTCCCATGATGTATCATGAATATTGCTTGCTCCTCTTGAATCGTATGAGGATGTCAGAAATGTATCTGTTACAAAAAGCAAGGAAATTACTCCTACGATAATATATATGTGTATATATATAGAGAGAGAGAGAGAGAGGGGGAGGGGCAGGGGAATATTAGATTAAGGCTCAGAATCCAAACTGATGTTGCAAGATTTAGCAAGTGTGAGTAAACTGGATATCATTTACCAAAGACATTTGTGTAGCATAAAATTTCAAGAAGAATGCTTGGAATCACTTCTATAACAGGTCTCAAAACCCAAACCTGTGGCTGTTAAGAACAATAGATGCTGGAATCGATTTATTACCCCAAAATAACTTCACCAACGTCATACATGGTCCATCTAGTCATTGCCTTCCGAGGCAGGCCGAGGGTCTCCTTCAAATCATCGGCATGCTCATTTAGCAGTAGGCCTACTTTGTTTTCGTCTGGATACCTATCCATATCAAAAGTTATTTGATATATGAAGGAAAAAAAATGGATTGTAGGGAAGTAGCTCTGGGGCAGAAAGACATTGGGATATGCTGCTACCAACAGAAATGGTAATGGGGGTCGTAAGGTCACCGGCTATAACCAAATAGAATTTGTTGTATTTACTGTAGATGGCAAAGGGCTGAATCGGAATTGAAGATCTCAGATACTGTTCTTGTGCATGGCATAGTGTGCTGGGTGAATGGTCAAAGGTTTTACAAATTTGTCAGTTTTCCTTGTTTTGGGGGTTATTTTGGGTCTATTTTTTTCATTTCTGTAAGGATTTGGTGCCTTGAAATGTTACTTTAAATGTTTATGATCACAAACAAATGTTATGAGAAATATACTGTACAGAAAATGTCCAGGCCCTAGGCACAACTATTTAAAAAAAAAGTCAAAACAATCATGTAGTCCCATATGTGCATATTAATGCATGGACCTATGTTGGTGCTGCTTGAGTGAATATTAAAATATGATTTTTACAAGCTTACCGGTATTGTTTTGTTGGTCAAAACAACTCATTCATGATTAACATGTCAGTAGGGCATCTACTCCGTTACTTAGAGATAACATCCTCTTGGCTTTCTGTAGACAAAATGTACATGCTGCCTTCTGAATCTATATTTAAAAGATGATGGGGACAAAAATGCACTGTAGCGTAAAGTGTGAAATGTAGAATATACCGGTAGACCTATAGGTCCACGTAAAGTTTTGCTTAAAATGATGAGGCTACATCACTCAAAAGGCATAAAATAAACATATATATATATATATCTGTCTTCCTCTCCTAACAAATTGTCACCTTCTTGTAGAAAATTTAGAAATATGTCCTTTGTTGTCATTTCCATTTCTCCCAAATTTGATGATTACAAGGGGTGAAAGGGCAGGGATGGGGGAAACGCAGTTCCTGTTACCAGCGAGAATTGAACTCAACAGCGTGACATTACATTAGCGTCTTTGTAGGGGGTGCGTAGTGTCTACCAATGTTCACCAAGGTTTGCCAAGGTTTCTACGGCAACCTGGACCAGGACCCCTTCTGATCCCGAAAATTGATGGGGATAATTCAGGCCATCTTTTCTTTCGCAGGCATCCAATTTTCTTTTTCTTTTTCTTTGTTGGTTTATCTGACATTTTGTGGATATGTATGACAGTCGATAAAAGCATGTCAGCGTATTTGGCATTGATGAAAGGAATTTTTTTTTCTTTTGTTGTGAGATTTTTACATTGTGAAGCAAAGGCAGAAATCTTGCTAGATGCGGACATGTATTTACCACAAGATTATCAGTGAACATGTTTTTTTGGTATTGTTTTTGTTTGTTTTTGTTTTTTGTTCCATGTTTTTTATGTCCCTCCATCCAAATTCCTCTCTCAGGTTCACAGAACTGGAAAATCCAACAAATGTTTAAAACTCGTCTGAAGTCAGGCACACAGTTTTCACACCACAATGTTTTGAAAAAGTTATCTGTAAAGGCCAAAGCAGTGCATTCCAGCCTCTTTTTATCCTTGAATATGCTAAAGAAGCTATGAATGGTAACAACCCTCTTGGTTGACACCTCATTTCTTTTTGCCTCTCACGAGTTCAGAGAATGATATACATGTACAATCACAAACAATGACAATTCTACAGACGTGTCAAAAGAGTCTGGATAGAACCTACCATTTGATTTGTACTCCAAAGTCTGTCCGATGTACATGAAGGAAGAAGTGTTGCGTGGGCTATTGTTGAACATACATAGATAGGATCGTGATATGCTACTTGATATGAAATGTCAACAACTTGTTCTGATTTTAAAAGCACTCCAACTGAATAAACACAAATTTCTCCTTGCTGTCTTCCTCTCTTTCTCTATGTCTATCTCATGTTATATTTCTTTAACTTTCTTTCTATTTTCCCTTTCTTTTTCTCTCCACTTCTTTGTTTCTCTCTCTTTCTCTATCTCTCTCTTTCTCTATCTCTCTATTTCTTTCTCTCAATGTGCACATTACATGTATATACATGATATATCTGTCTGTTTGTTTGTGTTTAACTTTCTTTCTATTTTCCCTTTCTTTTTCTCTCCACTTCTTTGTTTCTCTCTCTTTCTCTATCTCTCTCTTTCTCTATCTCTCTATTTCTTTCTCTCAATGTGCACATTACATGTATATACATGATATATCTGTCTGTGTTTGTATCTATGTCTCTGTCTGTCTGTCTGTCTGTCTGTCTCTCTCTCTCTGTCTCTGTCTCTGTCTCTCTGTCTCGCTCTGTCTCTTGGTCACCCCCTCTGTCCCTCCACCCTCCTCTGTCCCTCCACCCCTCCCCTCTGTCCTCTGTCCTCTGTCCCTCCACCCCTCCACCCCTCCCCCTCTGTCCTCTGTCCCTCCACCCCTGTCTTTCTCTTGCTCTTGCTCTCTGAGTAGACCTGTCACTGTGTGTTCCTACGAATCAAAATTTCAGGTTGCTTAAAGATACTATGTCCCTTTTGCAGCCAACATCAAATTCTGTAGAACTTTGCAGGAATTATGAATATATCATGTATGTCCTATCTGTGAAATTTAAACGTTAGCAGTGTCCTAATATTCAAATTATGCAAGGAAACCCGTTTACTTGCTAGACTTCACTGTCAGACACTATTGAGTGACTGACTGGCTTTTTCATCTTTGGTAATAACATACATAAAATGAGCTGTAAAGGGTACATGAGCATTTGTCTACATCAATAACCCACTTCTTGTAATGGCCAAAATTAAACTGATTGAATCTTTGCGCAGCATAAAACGTACGACCATTCGGTACAATGGTCTGAAAAATCAGACTATTACTTACTGGCTCTATAGCTCCTAAGTCGATTCGACAACTAATAGTCGTTATTTTCCCACTTAAAGACATTTTCAAGCCCCCTTTTTTTTAGGGAAGTTCTAAATTAGTATCTTCTTTCAAATGCCGTTGGAATTTAACCTTTTCATTTTTTTGGCCTGCAAATGGGACATAGTACCTTTAAGTTATCAGAGATGTAGGGTCTACTGAATAACAGGGATATGACATGATAATGTCATTAATTCTTTGTAACCCCCATAATTAAATGTATTCCTGTTCGAGTCGAGTGCCCTAAAGCATATAGGCCTAATGCCAGTAATGGTTGATCTACTAAAATGCAAGACACCGTAGAAACTTATTCACATGTACATGTAGATATGAAGATTGTACCCCAGTCTTATTGCAACTTCGGCAAAGAAGAAACTGAAGGGGTACCACATTGCACCCTTCAGGGTCACATGGTTAGGCCCCATAGGGCCATGGGCTGGCATCTGTTTGTGAAATAAATCACATAATTGCTAGGCCACCTGTTTGTGTTATTCTAGCCCTTGCTGACATGAGGCGAACATGGAATTTTGTTTTGCGCCAACCCTCAAACCTAATAATGGGACCATTTTATGAGGTATTCAACTTGTCACATCACAGATGCGCAGAAATATCTCCAGTTTAAATAATACCCACCAGCTGGTCTCATATCTTCGAGAACGGTTTCTGAACATCACATGTTGGGGGATTAGAAACTATTAAGTTCATGGAGTAACACCGTGTTTGACAGCAGGTCATTTTCTCTGAACGAAAGTGTACACAAGACATGTAAGAACCAGAAGGGTATTAATGAAGGGCTAAATATCAGCTCAATTCTTGAAATATTTACCTGATTTCTTGCAATACAGGTGTATGTTAGCCAACTGACATGAAGGATTTTGGGGGTCTACCAGGCAAAAGTCCAAAACTACAAAGGCTGTAATTGAGCTCATTTTTAATATAATTTCAATTTTCAGTCTTGGCAAATGGTTGTATGACAATGCTCAGTGATGAATATCCTAAAACCTTGGACCCAACTCTATACCATTTCTTAACCTTAAAGGGACCTGGTAACATTGTTCAGATGAGAGAAAATGATGCTAAGGTAGTGACTTCAATGCTAGATGTACAATTAAAGATAATCTGAAAGTTTGAGTGAAATCGGACCATTATTAATGATAAAAATTGGGGAAAACTGATCTGATCGATTCCTTAATTCTCCCAATTATGTTATTACAATTTAATTACATTTTAGGTGAATGTAAATCATCACGAAGCAAGGAATTGGCTCTATATACCATTCCATACATTTAAGTGTTGAAAGGTTTTTAAAAGCCTGTCTTATGTCTTATTTTCATGGAAAAACGGTTGGGAAAATTCAAAAATGGTTGGGAGAATTTACTTTTAGAGGGTGTCGAACAGCGACGCCTTCAAAGAAAACCATAAATATCTTTGTGGTTTAAGATTTTTTTCAGGATTTTTGCATATTAGAGGGTTAGTACAGTAGAAGGAATATAATAAGTAACATTTCATACAAAAATTATGCAGTTTTTTCATCAACCTTCAACAATGTTACCGGTCACTTTAACCCGTTAACTTAATCCAGAACCTACTTGCAAACCCTAACCTTAACCCTATTGTATTGACAAAGTAAAGCCTGGAGTAATTGCTACCAGAGCATATGTGGGACCACCTGCCAAATATATATCTTTACAAAAATTGGTAATGTGAGAAATTAACGAGTAAAAACAAAAAAAATAACAATCTTGGTTTCTCGCTTTTCAATTTTCTCCTTTTTAACCAGGTTTTCAATGGGTGTGGGGTTCCACCTATGGGGAGGAAGCGTAGAGAGACCGATCCGGTCGGAACCGGAGTGTCGCAGCCTGCTGCCCCCGCCGACCCCACTGACGAGGACCTCATGATGGAAGATGAGGAAGAGATGGTTATGGAAGCGCCAACAGCTGTGGAGGCACCGACGAAGGTCCGGAAAACCAAGAGCAACAGTACCGAAGCTACATCGTCAGGGCTGAATGGAAGGCAAGGAAGAAGGGGTCAAGGAGAAAGAGCGGTAAGTAGACTTGGTCGGATTCAGAGTTTTACAGTAGTGTTTGAACAGTACAGTTTTATTTTTGAGGGCTTCTGCTTATAGGGTTTCTGCAGTCATGGTAATTTCGATGCCACGATGAGTCATGAAAAAATAGAACATTTCCAAAAGTCATGGAAAAGTTTTGGAAGCTGAAACAATCCAAAACATTATCTGTCATGCTGTTGATCGCTCTAGATTTTTATGAACCTAAAATGACATCCTGTAGTCTGTACTGAAAGCAAACAACAGGAGTGATACAGCTATGCAGTATGTACAGGGCATGTACTAGCAAGGAAAGGCTAGACTGTCCCATTCCACTGGGTGGGTTTTGGGAACCAACCCGAGAGAACAAGAACTACCTAGTACCTTAGCAGCGTCAAACTACCCTGTTACACAATATATCATGTACTTGCATACAAGGAGTCTTTCCTGCGTACAGAGTGACTACCTGTATACTTCATTACACTTCATCCATCTTATTCCAACCCTTTTCCCCATCTCTCTATTCCTCTAGCAGAGTGGTTACAGGTACCCCGCCCCCACCACGGCTGCAGGGACCAATCTGGAACGCCTCATCAAGGATGTCCTCAAGAGGCTACGGGACAGTCGCCCCTTCTGGTCGGCATTGCCCTACATGATCTGCGACGACACCAATATTGCAGAGGAAGTGACATCGACAGCGGAGGATAACTGTTGGAATGGAGAAAGAGTTGGGAGGTAAGAGTTCACACATCACATTTAGAAACTACATGTGTGATGTGGTCTTTGGACTTATCTACCAAGAGCCAAGGTTGATGCAGCACATGCTTTGGCAACATTTTCTCTTGGCTTGTTTTTCGTCAAAGACCTATGGTTAGGGTTAGGGTTTCAGTTGGATGTTTTTGTTTGATTTAGGATTAGGGTTAGGGTTAGAGCATTCAGTTTGCATAGGATATATTGACTGCAACTTCTTCTGGAGCACATGTTGTTTTGTACAACTTTGAGGACCAGGAGGGCATTGACTAGTATAACTCTTTATAGAGTCAGTGCTGTGGCTTTTGGCAGACAAGTCTGATTCTTTTGATGTAGAAATTTATAAATAACATAAGAAGGCGGGTTGGTTCAGTTGGCAGTGCGTCTGCCTGTCGATTTAGGACTGGGTTCAAATCCAACCCAGGTGGATGACTGAAGCCTTTGTTGTTTCTTGACACTTCGCTCCCTTGTTCCACAAGACACAGGCTAGGTTATAATGGAAAACATGCTGTCCCTCAGATAAGATGTTAAAAGGAGGTCCTGTGTTTGGGTGAGTCACTACCTGTGCACTTTTGAATCTTTCTTTGAAAAGTTTCATAAGAAATCTTTCTGAAGATTAATCTGATTATGTTTTGATGGCGCCCTCACAGATACGAGCTGGACATTGTCGGCAGTGGTATTGCCAACCAGAGGAATAATCCTGAGGTGACCGTAGCGTTAACTAAACCCGTCGCAGCCATCAGGATACAAAAAGAGAGACTAGAGACAATCACTGATATATTACAACTGGCACAAAATGGAGACGATGTTCCATTTGTTGATCACCGTAAGTAACCATATATTGCAAGGGTTTAAAAATCATGGCTATTAAATGTTCAAGAAACAAGTATTATTGCACATATTGCCTTGAAATTTTGATTTGAAAGAACAAACGCTTGTCTGTGTGGTGATAATATTGAACGGCCCTCTTCAGTAACAAGTTGTAAGGCTTATATGGTCTCATCTTTTAATCTTTTCATCATATCCAAGGGTCAAAGATGCAAATTACTTTTTAGCAGTACAAATTGATTTTACTGTTAATTGCAAAACAAGTTGGTTTACAGCAGAACAGAACAAGAAATGGAAAGGCACATTATTGTACATCGCTTTCCAAAGATACGTTTTCACCTCTTTTTCTTTTTTTCTTTCTGTCCCCCTACTACTCTCCTCGATTCTCAATTCTTCCTCCCTCTGCCATCCCCTCTTCTCATCCCCTTTTCCAAATACAGAGGGTTTCGAAGACGGAAGCGGTTCGGGAAGTGGCAGTGGGTCAGGTGATGGTGGATACGACCCCAACGAAAACCTATTCCCTTTCAGTACCGAATTCGAGGATCCCATCTACCGTCCGACAAGACTGCCCTCAGGAGGCGATGCATCGTCCATCCACAGAGTCACATCGCTTCTCCTCTCTGTTGTCATGGCAACAGTCGCATCCCTCCTCAGATGGTGATAGTTCCAAACTTTATTTTTCTACCATCCTCTTGATTTTGTATGTTTTTATTCGGACTCCTTACGAAAAGTCTCGACTTCCAAAAGCTGCAGGTTTCTTTTCGATGATCTCACCTGACGTCCGGGATCGTAAGATCGCACGAGAGAGAGAGAGGGAGAGGAGTGAATCCACCAAAACAGTAACTCCAGACAATCCTAGGAAGAAAAAAAACACTGCATTTTTTGTTGGCTGCAACTTTTCTTAAGGTGCCTTATATTAGTGTCTGTTCTCATTTTCCAGTGTATTGTTATTTGATCGTTGAGAGACAGAAATTTTAATTTGTGAAGTTGTATAAACACTTGCATATCCTCTAACTTCGTCTGGACAGAAATATTATGTGGATTTCATGTGATAGATTACAAATATGAACTATGCCCAGAGCATAAATTAATCTACCCTAAAAATAGTACTAATAAATGTTTGTTCATAAGGATATACATGCTACATTGAACGAGACAAGTTTTGTACATGTATGAATATATCGAAATGGCATGTATTCAACCAAGGAATAACACAGGACATAAAATCAGTTGGTCTTCCAAGGTAAAATACTGTCCTTTGGTAAGATGGCCCCCCCCCCTGGACCAAAACTGTCCAAGATTTACTTCCAAAGTCAATTTTTCACTATACTAAAGAGGCTGGGAATTAGTAGGGTTAATTCAGTATGAAGAAAACAAATCTTACAAAAGACTGCCTTTCACACTGTAAACTTTTGGCATTATACACAAGCATTCTGTTCCTGATTTCATGATAGTTAGCCCCTCGCTCTTTATTTCCCCCAAATAATCTAGAGAAAGAGATAGGAAAACAAACTTCAGAGATACAATCATAAGATATGTATGTAAATGCAATGAAAAGCCAATACAGTACTGCACCCAGTTGGACCGATATTCCAAAGATATATGTTATGTTAATATTTTAATAGTATCTTTCCCGACCACATGCTCCCCTGAATATTTATTCATATCATGTCATAAACCCTGGAATAATATGGACCAAAAACAAATTTCAGCTTCATGGTATATGCAGTTGCCTAAACAGATAGACCCCTGCTATTGTAATTTTAAAAGGAGAAAACGTCCACCCCTCCAGACCTCAACATGTCCATCTAACAACCCATGCAACCTGCTCAAGAAAGTGGGCATATGTGTGTTTTCTTAAAGCATAATCAAAATTTCTTGGGTATGTTCGAAATAATATCCCGTTTAGGCCATTCGATAGATTTACCCTCCCTGTCTTGTAAAATAGATTGTCTAATTCACAGAACCATCTGGTTTATACGTTTTTGTGTGTTCATATGAGCTCTTTAAGCTAAAAATAAGCATTGTAACATGCAGCATTGCTAACATCCCAAATCTAGTTGTCGTAGCGAGGCTTACAACTTTTGCTTCATCTCCATCAATTGTTCAATTTGTAGAGTTTTATATTTCTTTTTTATAGGCAGTATTCTGTCCACTGTATCTGTTTTTAGCCCCTTTCGTAGGTGTTTCTTTAATTTTCTCAACAACTGTTTTTATTTCAATCAGAAATTTGTATAGATTAAATAGAAATGCTTTTGATTATATGTACTAAAAAAATAGGTTATGTGAATTTAGTCTTTTATGAGCTGGGTGTACAAATTTGATGTCTTGAAATTGTTGAAACTTCTTCTAATTGCCAATTTTTCAAAGAGAATGAGAAAATATTTGAAAAAAAGAAAGAAATAAGAATAATTTATACAAATTGCAGACAACTGTTTCAGCTTGCAGTCATGGTAGATTCTGGAGAGAGCTTTGTGTAAGGGAGACAAAATGAGAAGAAGAAACAAAGGAATGTGGAATGACGTATATGCACATGCAATCAGAGGTGTTATATCTAAACAGAAATTGCTAATTTGTCATCTAGCTATCTGATGCTAACCGCAGCGAACAGAAAACAAGCCAGTATTTTCGCATACAGATTTTTTGTGTGCATATGACAGGGACACAGAATTTTGTGAGTTGTTTCGCGTTAAATACCTAAAACTTCATGTCTGTTCATGCATTGGCAGCGCATTTTCTTGTGTTATATTTGCAGCACTACAACTATCTGCAAAATTCACAAGAAGGAAACCCTCACAAAGTCGATGGCTTGTAGAGTAAATGTACATGTATTGTCTGCAATCGGTATGAACTTATATGGGCACAAGAGGTGGAGGAGAAAGAAAAAAAGCTTTTTATATGCAGTTAGTAATTCTATAGCAAAAGAAATTATGATGCGGTGCCAATTTTTTACAACTGATCAGCGAATGCATGTGATTGTATTGCTGCATTGTTACAATGCCGTCTCGGTCGGATGTTAAATTGTGACATAAACCATTCAAGGTTTGATTAGAATTATAAACATCTCCACCCAAAAATCAGTGCTGATATTTTTATGCAAACCTATTTAAAGGACCATTTGAATATTTGCATCCATGGTATATATTTCTATACATATTTATCCATGTACACGCTTCGTCGTTCAAAATTGTGAATAATCTTCATGCACATCTTTAAGGAAATCTTGTATGATACGTTGTGATAGAAAACAGTAACCTTTGATTTTCAAAAATAAAATGTATAGTACGATGTAGTTATGGGTTAATTATCAGGCTTACGGTTATCACCAAATTTTGTAAAGAATGTATTAGAATTGTGAATTAATGATCCAACTGATCTCTGAGAATAGGTAAAAATAGACAGAGAATCGGTGTGGTAAATTTGTGAATATTATGATGATTGCCAAATTTTGAAAGCATTATCGGTGGAGTGAGAGATTTGATAAGGTATGACATTATTTATTAAGTTGTGCAGAAAATAACAACTTCCCTCCATTGTGTGATAAGAAGTGATATCTGACATTAACTTCATGCTCTTTAACATATTTTGTTTAGTTTTTAAATGAAAATTGGGGTAATCGCTTCAGACAACAAATATGAACAATTATCTAAACAGAGACTTGTGCCGAGTTAGGTTTATTTGAAATGTTTTTACTGCAAACTCAAGCAAAAATCTTAAATTGACCAAAAAAAATCTTGCACATAGATAGAAATGTATAAACATCATGGGTTTATGTGTATTATCTTGGTGTTGTGAAACAGAATGGTCCTTATTCTAATAAATTTTCAACCCATTGCTAGGTTTAAGCCAATGTAAGGTTGAGTTTAACAGAGAAAATAAGACTTAAGGTCTACGTTTTTCCCTGTGTTTAACATGACTTTAGTCCATGGGTTTAAATTTGTGATTCGGTACAAGCTAAATGTATTTTTAGTTCTTTTGAGAGGTTAAGATTCTTATATATTTTTCTTCTGGTGCTTCTATTTTGTAATGCATTACCCTTAAAGCATTCTTTTATAACCATTTCTTGTAAGAATTGAACGATCTTGAAAAATGATAGTAAGATAGTGTATTTGAAGTGCTCCAGATACTGCCCATTCAATTTTCATCAGATTTGTTATCAAGGTTAACACCAAGGTGTTTGCAAACGTCTCTTGAAGCATTAGAGTTTACATCTATTGTAAATGCACCACATAGAAAAATCTTGTTTATTTTCCGCCATACTCTGCAGTTGAGTTTATCTTTTTAGTTATTGTAGCTGCATTTATAGAATTTTTGTCTCACTTTTTGTATGGACACTACTTTTTGCCTTGACTTTGTACAAGTTGGGTAAAGTATATTTATTTCAAGCAGTAACTTTAGATATATTAAGACAATTTTTCACAATCTAAATTGATACAGCTTTAAATGTAGAAAATTTCTGCTCAGAACTATGTATGTATGTAAGTATGTATGTATGATATAACATTGTATGCTTTTATTTTGAAAGGTGTCATTTCTCAGCACTTATTTTGTACATAAAACTTGAAAGCGTTAATAATGAGAGAGGATAAAAGACTGGTGAGAAAGTCAAATGTGTACAAAGCTAATCTGCTATATAGTGTATCGTGAATCGACAACAAACCGTCTGAATGTATAGCTGATTTTATGTTGTTGTGGTGATCGTTAAACCGGGACAAGGCTGTAGATTTCAATTGATTGTAAAACAAAAAAAACATGGCGTGTTAGTGTTTGAGGATGCGAAAGAGAAAACTAGGAGTTGCTTTCAGATTGAAGCATCTCTTATAGAACTCGGAGGGAGACAAATGACGATGTGTTTTATTCTTGGGCAGTCATTTTAAATGTGTTTTTAACATATTCTTGTGTTTTTTGTGACTCTGTAAATTTCTGCTCACCACCCTGTAATCATTTGCATCTGGCATTATACTCTCTTTTTCTTCTCCATACATATGTTAGTCTGTTATTCTTGTGTATAAGGAGAAAGTTTTTGTAGAAGCATAGCTGAGTGACGCGCTGTTAGAATACCTCAAAAACTGAGCAGAAGTTCTCTGGCATATAAACTCTCCTCAAGTTATTAACTTATCATATCTATTTATTTGACATTTTAATTTTGGGGTACTTTTTTTAATGTTTTTTTTTTCATATACTCTCTTAAAAACACTTAAAATTCTATATTCACTCATGACATTTCTGTTTCAGAGAGTAAAATATATCATAGAATTTGTTTACTCCTCCTAAAGGGGTAATATTCATGATGATAGAAAGTTGCAAGCTGCATTCTAATATCATCTTCGTCATTGAAAAAGATTTTTAAAAACTCTCCACAATATTTGATTTCAATTTCCATTAGATTTTATTTCTATTTTATTCAATATTCTGCTTTTGACAATTCAGTGTTTGTCAGATACAACATGTATATGTACAGATAGAAACAGAGCTTGAGCAGTATTTCTAGAGAAGAATTCAGGAAAGAAATAGTAAATTTAGAGAAAAACACAGTATTACTTATTTCATTTTCTTTTAAATAAGGTATCTTATCGTTTTCTCTCACTAATGCTTGATTATCTGTGAAAGGTTGTTGAAATTTGAATATTGACTTTTGTCTTCACACCACCTCTATGTCAATACCTTGTACTGATACTAATATAGCTATTAAGATTAGAACATTTGACAAGGCTGTTTTAAACTTTCAAGCTCCTTTTTTATCATTTTTTCTCTACCTTGGGGAAATTCTCATTTTTAACAGCAATATCATGATTTTATTTAATGTCAATGTTTTAAATCGTGTTTGATTTTTAATATAGCTCCCTTTCTACAAGTACCAATCAGTGTTGGAGTTTGACCGTACAAATTGATGTACGAAGTTTACTGATGTATTATAATGATTGAAGTTAACACAAATAAAAGACTCTTTTAGCTGTACTTTTAAGAATATGTACATTTTCTAACTTTATTGTGAATATACTTGTGATAAATATATATTTGTATGTAATGTCTGTATGCTTTACTAGCTGTTTGTTGTTGTATGTCTTTGACTTCCTTTGCAGGTATTTCTGACAAAAAACAAACTGTTATCGAGAAGGTTTCATTTTTCTCCTTTTTTATTTCTTGTGATTTGCCCTCTTTTTATTATTATTGTTATTGTCATTATTATTCCTCTCTTGTAAGCCAAATGTAAGTGCTCGGAATTTTACAGAATAAACCAAATGGTTATGTCAACAACAAACTATTGTGTGAAAGTATTCTTTTGATTTCATGTTTGATTTCTGTGTGATATATTACTTCAACGGACTGCTAAGAAAGCATGTGTATGCTTGAAAGTAAGTAACCAGGGGACCGATGGCTTTAAGTCCTCTCTGAGGGACTTGGTAATGAGGATTAATGCTCTACCAAAGGGCACCAGCAAATCCACTTGGTTTCAAACCCGGTCCTTCCAATTATGAGACCACTGCTCTACAACCTAGCCATCTTGCCGCCTCAGTGAGGTATATACAACTAAATTATTCATACCCTTACCAAGTTTTTGTAATTTTTGAAGTATGTGAAAAAGTTGATTTGTCCCGATTTATGTTTCTTGAGAACGTGACATATTGAAGCTGAAATCTAAAAGAATTCAACCAGTCCACCTTTCACTTTTGAGTTACGAAAAAAACAAAAAAACATCAAATTTACAAGGGGTATAAATAATTTAGTTGATAACTGTATGAAGTCTTGCTTGAGGTTTGTGACTGAGGAGTGTGTTGTAGAGTTTTATTCATACATAATGCTGTAAACCGCCATGAGAAAACAAGGAGTGGAAGAAATAAAAACATTTTATGTGTAAATAAACAGCATTGGTAGTACAGTGAAACCCGTCTAAAGACCACCCAAGGGAGATAGGCAAAGTGGTCTTTATAAGCATATGCAGGTGGTTGCTAAAGCAGGTTTGAATGTACATGTATAAAAAGTTTAACAATTAAAAAGGAAAGAAAAATGAGGGTGCCCATACTTCTCTTAATCTCTCTATCCCTCTGCCTCTCTCTCTCTCTCTCTCTCTCTCTCTCTTCCCTTTCCATTCAATATCCCCCATATTTGTCTCTAAAGCTTTTCTCTCCCCTTTATATCTTTCTCAACAATATTTGGTGTCCCCCTTTCTCTCTCCCCTTAGTCTCTTTCTTCCGCCCCCTCTCTTTCTCCCCTTCGGACATCTCTGATGGTCGAGGATAACTGCAAATAATTATGTGTTTGACCAATTATAACTATTTAAAAATAGTACAATAAATATATTGTTTTTATTTACAAGTACGCTACCCTGGGAAGAAAAAAAGAAACCTCTCTTAAATCTCTTTCAATTTTTTTTCAGAAGATCATGGAAATGATTTATACAAATGTAAAGAATTGGACTCGAAGAAAGGTCAATAAGGTGTAATTTTATGACGTGAGTAAAGAGAGAGAGAGGGAGAAAGGGAAGAGAGTGGTGAGAAGGGGTGGGGGCGGGTGGAAGAGAGAGAGAGAGAGAAAGAAAGATATGGAGATCGAACGATGCAACATATGGGGTAATTATATAAAAAGGTAATGTAAACGTTAACAATTTTTTTACCACAGTACGACATTGCAGCATCTCTTTTACAAAACACTATTACATGCTTCGTATCTTAGTTTATCAGTTCATGATCTAATCACGGATATAAAAAATAAAAATAAAAACAAGTTTGAGAGTACCGAAGCTGTGACGTCATAAAAATCTATTTTTGGAATTTCTCATTTTTTTCTTCATTTTCCGAAAGAGCACCAAAAATAATGTCCAAATGTCGAAAACCAATTGAATATCTTAAGTATTTGCCGAGATATGACCATCTGAATAAAGATTGCCTATGGAACTCAGTGTTATATTGCTCTGGCTCATAACATTAGGAGCCAGAGCAATATAACACTGAGTTCCCATAGGCAATCTTTTTATTCAGATGGTTATATCTCAGCCAATACTTGACATATTCAATTAGTTTTCGACACTTGGACATTATTTTTTGTGATCTTTCGGAAAATGAAGAAAAAATTGAGAAATTCCAAAAATAGATTTTTGATGACGTCACACTTCACCACTCTATTGTGCGTACTTACGTACGTAAGCGTGCGTGTTTAGTAATCGTCGTAGATGGCGCCAGAACTTTCTAGCAGACGGACCTCGAATGCTGAACCTGGGATCGCGGGTCAGAAGTCAAAAGACACGTTCTCAAATTCTCTCACGGGTAACTAATTTTTTTAAATGTCTTGCTCAGTTGTTCAACACTTCTATTCGCGGTATCTTATTGAGTTACCGTTTTTATTTTGCAATCAATGACCTCGAAAAAACTTTAATACTAATGAAATAAATAAAGCTTTGTTTTCATACGTGTTTTTAAAGTCTAGCCCCTCGTGTATGTTTTCGTGTAATGTGTCGTGTGTCTCATCAATCATCTAGACTACTGACTACTGTAGCTCTAGATCTAGGCCCTACCTGCAAATCACTTTTTTTTGGGGGGGGGGTGCATGGAGGCCATCCCTCAACGAGACCTATCGTCCTTTTCTATTTCTATTCATTTAGTTATTTATTTATTGTCATGCCTTGTTAAATATTTGTATTCATTTTAGAAAATAGATTCTAGAAAGTAGGTCTAGAATTAGTCTAGATTAGATCTAGATCTAGATCTAGATCTAGATCGACAAAATAAATGCACCATGGCATGCCATGACTTTGAGCACTGCAGACCCGGCCGACCCTAGACAGAAATAACCATCTGGTATGGGTCATTCTTTAATAAAACCAGGGCTGTCAACTTTTGGGAACTGCTTGGAGGGAGATCATATGCTGCTTATGCAAAATTTTTTCGGGCTCAACGGGGAGGGGGCGGTGAGTACAAAAAAAGATTTTATTTGAAGTGCTCACTCCCCCCACAGTCAAGTGGAAGAGATAATAACACTGTTTTGAAGAAGATTTCATATGCAGAGGTCCAAGGTACATATTTTATGAATGTTTATCATGTTTGTTATCATTTGAAATGCCAATTGTAGTTGTTGGTGCCTGCGATTATGACAAAAAAGGATTAAACTTAGCGTCACGGGGAAGTATCGTCTTATAGACTGTATCTTCCCCGTACGATGGCATAGGGGAGCATTCAGTCTCTATATCCGGAGGTCTAGTGGAGCCAGACGTAGTCTCAGTGGAACAACCGACGATATAGAGACTGAAGCTTTTGGTCTATGCAGACCCCTCCCTCAAGTTATGGCAAATATAGGTGGCAAATATATAGGTTTAGATCTATATAGATCCCCCCTCTCTCTCTCTGTTTGTTTGTCTGTCTGTCTGTCTCTCTCTCTCTCTCTCTTTTCGCTCTCTCCCTCCCTTTCTCCTCTCTCTCCCCCTTTCTCCTCTCTCTCCCTCCCTTCCTCCCCCATTCCCCCTCTCTATTATTATTATAATATATTTTATATTTTATATATATGATGTACAAACTTGTGTGTTTTGGTAACATCTTATTCTTGGAATGTCTCTTGTAAAGATCTCTACAAACAGATAAAATCACTTTGTTCGTTTTGTCGTACTGAGTTTATCATCACATCTATGCTCTGTCTTACAGCTAAGTTTAGGACGCACAATTCACAATGGGTAATGTCTACAAACTTTGGTTTGGTCTGGTGGTGCTACGCTTCATCTGGTGTATATGGCCTCAAACAAGCTATGTGGATCCTGCTGAATTCTTTGAGGGAACAGACAAGCTTGCCTGTGAGTCTGAAATATATCATCATTTTAAACTCTTTCTCTTATCAAACAGATGTGGCAATATGACTGTCATTAATTGACTTGTCAGCCTGACTTAGTGACTTTTGGTTGAATCATTTAGGAACAGACGTTAAAATATTAAAGATTCAGTCTTATTTCATATATCTTTAACTTTTAGTCAACTTTTACAATTTACTTTTGAAATACAGGTTACTGTCATTACTTTTTAAAAATAATATAAGATCTTTCACGATACAGTTTCTTACAACAATCGAGGTTGTACAGACTTTATGGAATTGAAGTAGTTAACCAGGGCTTTCCACCTATAGGTACCCAGGATATATGGTAGCCCCAACGTCTGTGTTGAAACCCCTCCCCCAAAAAAAAAAAACGTAAAGAAGGGGCTCATGCATACAGACTCCAAATTCTCATTTTGGACCCTCTATGAAAACAATTAATGTGGAGTCTTGTATTAACTGGTTGTTGTTAATATGTTTTGCTCTTTCAGCTCGTATATTTGGGTTTCCAAGCACTGCTGCTGCTGGCTATGACACGCCCAAACCCCAGACCACCATCTTCTTTCCATACATCACGGCTGGCTTTGGCTTCCACCTCCTCAGGAAACTGGGTGAACTGGGACTCGTTACCATCAACGAGCGAACTCTCCTCATCGCCCCACGTTTGATGATCACGGCTGTTTCCCTGCTCTGCGATTCCTGCGTGTACAACATAGCAACCATCTTGGGCCAAGATGCAGGTGCTTGTATGGTCATCTTCGCCAGTTCGTTCGCGACCCTGGTGTTCATGACCCGAAACATGACCCATGTCATCAGCACTTGCACTTTCGCTCTGTTACTCCTCCTGGTGGTGGATTCTCGCAAGAGTCAACTGGTTCCAAAGACACCATCCAAGGATGGGAAACAGAAAAGAGTAAGGTGGTGAGTGATCCCAACCATGGTTTTTGGTTGGGCGTCTTTGTCTTGGAGGGTGTCTTCAACCATCCGTCCTTTTTCATCTATTACCTCATTCCAATGGCTTTCTGGCTTACAGGATCGGCCTCCCAGTTCGGTTCCGGAGCCCTCAGAACAGTTCTGTACAACCTGGCATCTTTGATGCCTGGTATTGTCACAATGGCTACCTTCTTACTTGTCCTAGATTCCACATTCTATGGAACCCTTGATGCGGAGATCCTCCTCAACCCTCAACTGTTGCTCGAGAACCTAAACTTCGGGTTGGTTCAGAACTTGACAGTTGCACCCCTCAATTTCCTGCAATATAATTTTCTGGATGCCCCTCTGGAAATCAGACCTAAAACCACCCATCTCATATTCAACCTTCCATTGCTCTTCTTTCCCCTTGTCATCAGCTTTGTATCAGAGATCTTCATGGTGTACAGAGGAGCAGAGCCCCAGAGTAGGAAGACATTTTCCACATCGACAAGCCGTGCCTTCTTTGCCCTAGTTTTCACCACCCCACTTCTTGTCTTCTCTCTCTTACCTGACCAAGATCCTAAGCTTTTGCTTCCCCTCATCATCCCTTTGGTGCTCCTCTATGCAGAGTATGTGATCTACCCAGCCACAGGTATGCCGAACGCTCCTTGGATTGTCTGGAATGTTTTGTTTGGATTGATATTCGGAGTTGTGCTGCAGGGTGGGGTTATCCCAGCCCTCGGAGACATCAAAGCCACAGTGACTGCACCAGTCGTTCATAAACCCACCTTCTACCACTATGTTTTCTACCACACCCCCACCCCGCCCCAATACCTCTTAGCCTTGCCACCCCGAGGTACTGCATCGCATCCCCTATCCCACCAATTCCTCATCCACGACCTTGGCGAGATGGACCGCTTCGATATGCACCAGACGATCGGCTCCCTCCTCAGGGACGACAAGTCATCTACAGAGTCTTCGTCGTACAAGAAAGAGATCTATGTCATAGCCCCAGCATCCATAGATGCCCTCTTTTGCCGAATCAACGTCAAGTTCACCTACAAGTTTGTGAAGAGTTTCACTCCCCACGTTAGTCTAAATGAACCACCATACCTATTCCCCGACTATGTATGCAGTGCGGAGAAGGATCGTAGTTATTTCCGCATGGGCATTCGGGATCGTATTCCAGCACTCTTTTCATTGAATATGTACAAGGTTGAACTCGTGCGTCATGTTGGATCTGAAGATATAGATAAGTATAACGATATTCAAAAACAGAAATCTAAAGGAATCAATAAAAATCAGTAAATGACACTTGTTTACCATTGAGGTTTCTGTGATGATTGCATGTAGAAAGCTGATTATTGGGGGAATATTGGTTTTATAGATTGCAGATATTATGGGTAAAGGAAAGAAGAACATTGATTAATGACAAAAAAACTCCTTTCAGCAGTCATTGAAAGGGCTTGATATTTTTTTTTCAGGACATTACAATAATTTTCTATGAGTTGCAGAGACTTGTATTGATTATGCACTTATCAATTGTAAGACGCACCTAGCGACCCCCGGGAATGGTGCGTCATTGGTCCTATGTGAGTCGCAACCCCGTGTCAACATTTTGACGAACCATTCATCTACATGACGGTACATAAGGTGACTTATGTGACGCATGTGGCAGCACGTATGGACACACATGGGTAAACCGACTGACAATGACGCACTACTTTCGTCATTGATATGACGGACCAAAGGTTGATTTGATGGTACCTGCGTCAAAAATGTTTTGGTAAATGACCCAACCAATACGCACCATTCCCGGGGGTCGCTAGGTGCGTCTTACAATTGATAAGTGCATTTTATACTCATTCTATCATTACTCCACAAATATGCATGCACATTCATGTACTACATTTGTGATTCATTCTAAATATTCTCTAGTACTGTATCAAACTATTTTCCGAAAGGAACCATTTGTCTTTCATGTTTTCAGTGAAATCTGACAGTGATGTAGTGAGACCAGTCAAGGTCTTGGAGTTTGGGCCCGAAGATCTCATGCTACATGAATATAATAACAAATTATCCTCCTGGTCTTGGATACCCCATGGGCCAGTTTTTAAAGACTGTCATAAGTCTAAGTTCGTGAACATCCCATTGAAATGCATTTTAACTTCACACGTTGCAATTGTAAACCCACAGGAATATACTTATGACAGTTGTTCAAATTTTTGCCAGATCTCATCGGTAACACTAGGTCTGCACTACAAAACTCCCATTTCACCCAGTTTTCCAGCAAGTACTCGTTCAACGGGCTATGATTGGGTGATTACAACATTAATGTCTTGAAGAAATGAATTGTGAAACACCTTGACTTGATAAGTGAAGTATATAGTACTACCAGGAAGTTAAAAGATTTATTTCCAGGGTATCTTTTTATCATTATTGTGCTGAAGCACATTGTGGGTGAAAGTCAGAGGGGGAAAAAAGTAAAATTTTTAGTGACTTTTTTTTCTATACATGTATTACTCTTATATTTTCACGGCAGAGCATTTCATCTTTTTATATTAGTTGTCATGGGGACATATTGAATAGGTCTGAAAGACTTTAAAATTGCCCATTTTTGTAAAGATATCAGGTTGAATATGAAATATTCCTATAAATTCATATAATCCATCTACTGCTCTACTGAAATATTTTGAATGTACGTCAAGTGCAAAAGTACTTGCATGCAAATGTATGATGTTAGATAACCAAGTTCTTATCAAATTTGAAGTACCGGTATTGGTACCAAATATATTTGTTATTGCTGAGCACATTCACAATGGCTTACATGTATGTACAACAATGTATAATCCTTGTGATTTTTTTTTCTTGGTATGTTGACAAACTTGTGCAGTATGTCTCAGGGGCGGATCCAGCCGGCAGCAAGGGAGGGGGCCGGAAAAAGGGCCCACTTCGTGCGAAAATTTGAAAACTGTGCCGGTCGATTTTCCGCTCAGTGGGGGAAGCACATTTTTTTTTTTTGCCTTCAAAATTGTAAAAATTTCACCACCACCCCTTGAGCGCCAGGGGAGGGGGCCCATCTTCTTTTTCCCAATAAAGGGTGTTTTTACCTGTTTTTTTTTCTAGGGAGGGCCCAGGGGGCCCGGATCCGCCACTGGTATGTCTAAAAGTTTACTGAATTAAAATGTGTTGGTTTAAACAATCAAGTTCTTTTCTTAAAGTATTGAACATTAAATCATTTTAAAATGACAAAATACATGTACTCGGTATGTTTGGACTTGGTATTGAATCTATAAATTTTACATTTAGTACTAATCGTAAATTTTCAGGAATAATTTGCCATACATTTTATGTTCTATTGCCAAATGTTGAAAAAACAAAAACAAATTATCAGCACATTTTAGGCTCGACTAGAGTGTGTAGTGGTGCTGAGGAACCTGCCTATTTTTTTACCTCAGAATTTTCATCTACCGGTATCCTACTTAGGAAAAAGCCATAAGAAGTGTAATATCTTTCTGTATCTAGTACTAAGGCAATATATTTTTGTGTCAAATGAGCATGCCATTTCAGGTGGTTAGACATGTAAATACAGTGAACATGTAGTACTGTATTTTCGCTGATGATCTGACATCTTCTCCAGTGGCATTTGCTTCATGCTTTACTTGTCAAAACTTATAAAGTTAGGTAAAGGTTGTATTTGGATGTACCGTATTGATTATGCTTGGAGTTCGGGGTAGGGTGGGTTTAGTATTTGGTCAAGGGTTGACGTCAGAAATTTGGCTATAGTAGAAAAATGGCTTGGGAGCATATGTTGAACAATAATTGTCACCATCTCCTTATCCAAATTCTCATTACATTTTCAATTCATGTGCATGTAGTTTGGAAATATATGACTTTTGCATAGAGAATATTGCATGCCAATTGGTAATGATCAACTCCCGTCTTGTGTGTGTGTGTGTTGTGTGCAAAATGATATTTTATTCAACAATTTTGAGCCATCTACTTAATATACAATGGTTTGTTAGGTATGTTCATGTATTGGAAACTAGGTGGAAGGGATAATTATGCATATGAAATTGTTTTCTGTTTACAGCCAGAAGGGCATTAAAGATAAAGGCCAGTTCTGGTCGTGCGATTGCGTTGTGAAAGAAACGTTGTGGAATCGATCAGAAAAGGTTGATCATCTAGCATATAAGTATTGGTGTGTACTGCAAGGTTCTGGAATCATCAAAATGATAAGAAATTTGGCCCAGTCTTGATAAAGTTACAAGCACTGTACACAGAAAGACGATATGGGACTACGCGACCACGTCGCGATATCTATTTGGTCCCAATAGATATAATAATTTACCAAATATATCAATTAGTAAGCGGTTTCCCGACTTTTCCGGAAAAATTTGTATGATCACGTATTAGTCAAAACATATTCTTTCACATGATTGGCCTGTAATGAGAGCTTCCATTTCATTTTTTTGAGAGAGGGGCATTTCCAAAACTGGTCTTTACCTTTAACTCGTGCTTTTTAAAAAGAGTAGATGGTTCAGTGCTCTTCTGGGGACAAGTGTTATACTGTAAAGGCTTGTTCAAATATGACATGGTAAACTGCCGCAAAAAAGCTGTCACGTTTTTTAAAATGTGTAAATGAATGGGAACTGCATGCAACAACATCTTTTCATCTTGGGCGTATTCGGTGAGCTTTATGTTTTAAGATACATGGTTCTTGGTTTGGCCACGCCATATCTGAATAAGGCTTAGGAGCAATGTTTTTGTATGATAATCATGGATTTATTATGACACAATCTAACCTTTTTTTTTAAAATAAAAAACAAAAATATAATTGTGTCATTTGTGTTTTGACTTCTTTTATTCATAAATTTATCATAAATTTGAAGTATATAATACATTGAAATCACATTTCATATTTGGTATCACGATTATCTATGGTAGAACATGAATAAGTAAACGTATACAGCAGGGTACTTATCCTTAAAGGTCACAAACCCTGGGGGGGGGCGGGGTGCTGCAGTGTGGATCTAATCTGGGGTGGGGTACTCGTCCTACAAGGTTACGAACCCGGGGTGCTGCAGTGTGGATCTAATCTGGAGGTGGGGTACTCGTCCTACAAGGTTGAACCCTTGGTGGGGGGTTCTGCAGTTAATCCAATCTGGGGGGAAAATCTCAATTTATCATGCAGTTTGTGGTTTGTTTAGCCCCCCACCAAACTATAAACCAACCAACCAAAACTTACTGGAGATACCATTTACTGAAAAGAACAATTTGCGTTTGCACAGAAGAGATCACATGTGTTCGGACGACTAGCTTGATTTTATCTGTCATTGTTTATAGCTCTACTACTACTGCATATTTTCTATAACAAATTGTTTGGCAGATTTCTTCTGTTCAAGGCGAGAAGGGTGTTCAAATCTGTGGTAATGATAGAAAATAAATTCTCACAGAATCCAACAAAACTTACACTGAATGTTCAAGATTACAAATTAATGACATGTGCCAAATGATTTTGGTAGAAAATGTATGGGGGCTGAGTAATGAGCATAGAAAGATAGGAAATCAAAATAAGTTCTACAGGTTTATGTGAGAGTTGTTTTGATTATTTTAGCTGGTTCAAACAATCAATCTACTGCAGGATAAATGATCCAGAATGAATTGTAGCCATGTTCTCTCAACATACGAGGCCTATACCTGGGCCCTGTTGCATAAAACTTACCATTGATGGTAACTTTGCCATCCATGGCAACTACCATGGTAACAGGGCTCAACAGCCAATCAAAATCAAGGTTTCCATGGTAGTTACCATTGATGGCAAAGTTACCATCAATAGTAAGTTTTGTGCAACGGGCCCCAGAGCTCAAGATTAGCTTTAAAGTAACGCCCTTCCAGCTCCAAAAAAAATTCTGTCAATAAAGAACTCAAGATCATCTGTAACAAAAAAAAAATAGGCCGACAGGCAATGTAGAAACAGTACACTCTTCTCAATATTATTGCATTTCAAAAAGGCTCTTTTAATATAAAAGACATCAATTATCTCGTCACAGTTGCAAAATGTTCATGCACACAAAAATTTCTGGTTTTAAGGTACATGGATCTTTTGAGATGTAGAGGTTTTGAAATCTTGTGGATGAGTCAACAGACTATAGACCACAATGCATGGGTTTCAAATCCCTGACAGCACTAACATCCTTATCGCATTTGCATTTCTTGGCTATCTTGATTTGATATGATTTCTCTTGAGATGTCAAAATGTCACCATCGTTATTGGCAGAGCACTTCAATATTGTCCATCGTTCTTGAAAACTATGAGGAAACCCTGCAACGCGGCAACACTGATCCGTTTCTTGACAGGTAGCACCTAGTGAAGTTCAGGGAGTCACTGAAGGACAGTTTCTGGCAGAGTACGTCCTACAGGGTTTAAGCCTTCATCACCATTGCCAAGGTGCTTCAATATTGTCTATAACTGCAAGTCCATCGTTCTTGTAAACCATGAAGAATCCATGCGGCACCAGTTGACCTGTTTTCTTGAAAGACGGCACCTTCACTGGTTCAGGATTTTGCCAAAAGATTGGTTCCTGGCAATATAATTTCTAAAACATAAACCGAGACAAAGCATTCATCACCGTTGCCAGAGTGCTTCAATATTCTCTATTACAGCAAGTCCATCATTCTTGTACACCATAAAGAAGCCCTGTACGGCGGCAACGCTAATGGGTTTCTTGAAGGATAGTGCCTTGTTGGCAAAGTTCTCTGCCGCTTCTGGTCCTAGCTCAGGGTAGAAGCGATGGTACATTTGGATTAGCTGGTGCTTGCTGGCGTGGCCTATCAGCTGCTTGTTGTCCACCCGACCTGGACGAATCAGAGCTGGATCCAATCTGAGAAGAGGAAGAGGTGGGATGTAGTTTTAATCCAATTTTCTTCAAAGGTATACAGGCAGACAGCAGTATGCAGGGGCAGAAGTGTGTAATAAACTCCAAGATGATATGAAAAAGAAGCACCAATATTACAACAACTTTAGGGTATTTTCAAAACCTGTCTCTTTCAAACTTATTTTTCTGGCTACTTCAAGTCTTTTATATGTTTTATTAAGTTATGAAATACATGAAAATGGCATATTGTTATCATAAGCATCATTATTGCATGCTGTCTTAGACATAGACATCATTTTTTTCTTTCATATTTCTTTGTTTTCTGAGTGCATTTCGTGAACACATTGGAGTGGAGAAAATACACAATTTCCCACGAATGACAAATTTCAGGTAGAATTATTTCACCAGATATTTCATTGAATATTTCATCACAGCTCCAAAATAATTAAATAGTAACATAATTAGAAGAAATGTAAATTATGTAGTTACTAATACTATTTTAGTGTAGGTGGGACCGGACCTAAAACGGGACATCAAATTACAATCATCAGTAATGGATTACATCCGTTTGCCAGCATGCACTGCTCATTCATCAAGCTTGATTTTATTTTACAGTGACCTACCTGTCTATATAGTTGGTTGTCATGAATACGATTCTAGCTTCTGTTGATGCGACACCATCCAACGTGTTGAGAAGACCACTCAGTGTGACCCTGCTCATGCCTTGGTAACGAGCTGCAGATGAGACGACACAGAATTGAAGATTATAAGAAGCAGATCAGTTGAAGTATTCAACAATAATCTATATGTTTAATTGGCCTATAATTAATTGTATTCTTCATGTTTTTATGTGCTATCCTACTCATGTTGTATTCAGTGTAAGTGCTGTTATGTAATTCATCTTTTGCACAAGTGCACCTTGAGCGTTTGATTTCAAGTGGATTCAGCACCTGACAAATCTCATATTTATATATTTCATCATCATTATTATTATTCATTCAAAGATGAAGTCGAGCACTGAATCACTTTACTAAGCTAATTGTCAACTAGTTACAAAGGCTATAATACATAGTAAGTTGATAACTAGGCTTAGTAAGGTTTTATAAATATGAACCTTGCGTTAAATGCGCCTGCGATACACAACTGGGAATCTTGAATACATCTTACCGATATAGTGCATAGCCCTTTGAAAATTACAAGTAGAAGAAGAATTAATTCTTACGATCATCTGCCTCCTCCTGACTAACGAAGGCAACATTGATGTCCTCCAGGAGGATAATAATCTGCTGAGTATCTCATCTTAAGGATAGAGTGAATAGCCCTTTGAAAATTACAAGTAAAACATTACAAGTAGAGGGAGACGAATGTATTCTTACGATCTTCTGCCTCCTCCCGACTAACGAAGGCAGCATCAATGTCCTCCAGGAGAATAATACTCTGCTGAGGGGCTACGTTCATGAGGTGATTGAGACGATCGTCAGACAGGCTACGCTCGCTAAGATTCATCATGCATATACTGTATTGCAACTCCCCCGCTAAGGCCATTCTAAAAATACATAAATCAATATTCTACATAAATAAATACATAACAGTGAATGATTAAAGTATGGCAATGCCTCAAGTATTAAGCCTCTGTGTTTCTCAAATATCTAAAACTATAATGTTATTGTAGTTATAAGTCTAATATCTTATACTGATCATGATGAGCTATAATTGATCTAACTTGAGTTTCCAAACTTGAGGGGTTTAGGTAGAGAGAGAGGGGTAAAAACTCAAGAAATAAATCTTAAGATGTATATACATATTTTAAGGAAACCTCACCCTAAAGAATAAGTGTAGTTATGCTGGAAGGTGAGATTTATTCCTTCCTATTGATGTACAATTTTCCTTACAAAACTCTACAAGAGATATATGAAATAAGATATTCTTGGCATGATGCAATACCTTTTAGCATGACATGGCACAGCCAATTTCTTGATAATGTGACATACCAGGCGAACTTGAATATGAATTATATTTGATGACAAATATATAATATATATATATTATATATATAAATAGGGGAACATTTGTAACTCATTTATTTAAAAACACTAGAACATATAGCAGTTGACAAATCTATTTCATTTATGCGAAACCTTCACCCCAGAAGAGCAACAACTTATCTATGCAATTTGCGTTCTGATAATTACAGTACAAAAGATAATAGCAGGTGAATGAAATACTTCATCACTACACACACATGAGATGGAAGCATCCATATATTTGAAAACATTTACTTGATAAATGACTTCGCATGGTATGTCACATACACTTTGGTGGGGAATCATGTCGAGTCATGGGCAAGAATACAATAAACCTCTCAGAATAACTAAGTTAACTAATTAACTAAAGTTATCTCTTGGAGTGAGATTTTGTTTAATAACTAATGCTGGCCTCATATGCACCAGAAATCACAATTTGAAATCTTCTGGGCATCTGCCCCGGCTAAAAAGATGACTGCTGATTTGTCTAAGGTCTAATGTCTAATTTGTCTAATGTGTATGCATTTTGCTAAACGGTCCTAAACCACTTACATAATCTGATGTTTTTCTAACACTTACATAAAGCTACTCTTTCCACAACCAGGTGGTCCATATAGAAGATACCCTCTCCTGTATGGAATGCCTTAAGGATATAGAAAAAACAAAAACTCAAACATGTTTATTCCAATAAAGATCTGGGTCATTATTTGATTATCACTCACAAACAAACAATAAACCTCCATAAATTGTCTGTTGAGAGCCACAAAGGCATTAGGTATGTATAAAATGATATGAGTTAGTGCCATTCTGGCTTTCAACAGATGATATACATATATTCACATTGATATCAATTCTTTGGCCTATATTCTTAATAGAGGCTTAGGTTTTGTTCAACCTGGCTCAACTTTAATCAGTCCACCGACTCATGGAAGGGTAAGTCTCGACTTTTCCAGTCCGTTAAAATTACTGAAATTATGTAAGGAAACAAAATAAATTCAGTTATGAAATGAAAATGAGAAATTATTTCCATGGTGACACTGACAATATTTGATTCTTGTAGTTTGTATTATGTCTTTTGTACATAATCGATGCTGAGGGCTCAATATTTGCATGCAAAAGTGCAGAATAAATGAGCTAATCTCTATGGATAATCATTGACAAAACAAACTATAATTATGAACTGGTCACATTTGAGTGATAACGATAATCATAATGATGTACTGATAACCAAGATAGCGGTCCATGTAGAAAAAATATTAGATCAAAGAAAACGGTGCTGAAGGCGCATTAGCACAAATTGGTCAGCACGCTCACATTTTCTACAAATACCTATTTTATCACTCTCATTATCACTCTCGCTGCTTTATAACCAGCCTTTGTTTTGTTTTTGTTATTGTTTTCTGTCAACTCAAAAATATTTTATTGAATTTGTTTATTTGTAGGAATGTATATGTTTATAAGTGTATAAACCACGAATTTCCATTGTTAAATTGTGGACAATGAATATGTACCTTATACACCTTTGAACCTTTTACATTACCTCTGTCAAAGTACCACTTTGGATTGTTGATAAACTCCTTGACATCCTTGATGATGCTATCTGTGATTCCTGTGTCCAGGATAACCGAATCGATGGGTCTCCTTTTCCTAGGGTAGCCGAACTGTCTCCACTCTGCACCCATGGCTGTGTACATGATGGTCTTACCCTCTTGCTTCTGCAGCGCCATCTCTCGAGCTGAGAAGATTTAGAAGAGAACGCAATTTACTCTTTATAATAAATAAACATGATATCAACAATAATTATACAGTCAAACCTGCTTTAGCAATCACCTGTATAGAAAGACCACATTTTTCTTTTCCTTGAATATGGTTTCTCATTGAAACCTGTACTTAAGGAACCTGTACATAAAGACCACCTGCCTATAAAGACCACTTTTCATGATTCCCTTGAGCGGTCATTATATACATGTTTTACTGTAATAATAATAAAAGTGGGTTTCTTCTATAGCGCACATATCCACCAATGCTCCAATATTGCCCCGGCTCTGCTAGGCTACCAATTATGGGATGCTCTCAGCTGCACTCAAGGAATTCCTTTCTACCAGCACCAATTTAACACCTGAGTGGGGAGTGGCAAATGTAGATTCATGTCTTGCCAAAGGACATAAGTGCCACGGTGGGACTGTTGAGAGCAAGAAGGACGTTAACTTTGTGTAAAAGTATATGGATTAACAGCCTTCTGCCTCTTAACAGACGATATGGTCTTACATACCCAGGATAGCCTTGTCAGTAGTAATACTGCTCTTTGTAAGTACCCTTCATGTACTGTATATTATCCCACCATTGCCAGGTGGTACCCATTTCATACATAGGGGTCAGTGGGGCAAATGTCTCTTTGACTTCTTGACACATAAGCATTGGTCAAAAATGTCATCCTTGTATTTTGATACTGCACGTACATCTCACCATGACGATTATCGCTCACCACATATAAAGGCTTCAAGGCAGGGAGATGGGAGTTGGTCTGGCAGTACGTTCACTTGGGCAGCTCTCTGTCTTCTCCTACAAACTGGCTCAGGCGAACTCGGTTCGAAACCGAGTCACGTCTTTTGGATGGTGACGTAAAAGGTCGGTCCCAAGACGTAAAAAATCAGATCTGATTGATACACGTCTGTAAAACCCCAATTACCCACACACACATTGTCTACATTTAGTTCAAATGGAAAGAAATATGGCTTTGTGGCATTCCCAGTGGGTGGTTCGGGAGGAACGAAACCATTTTGAAAGTCGACAGTATGGGAACATTTCAAACGTGTTCATTGGTCCAAAGCGGGTGAAACACGTCCTTATGGCATCTACAGGAGGTGGTTTGAGAGGAACAATAGAGTTCTGGAGGTTAAAAGAAAGCATTGGTATATTTATCAACCTTCTCCCTAGGCAGGCATAATTAGCCCTAGGCTTTTTTCTCTGAAGTCCCATCACTCCATATTAGCACCAAGGGTGTCATGCCCCAGCAAGAACCCTACACCTATCTCATTTACAATCTTATTGCAGAGGTGTTTATGACACCCAATACACCACCAGTTCCTTCAGGAAAATATCTAGATGATTTTTGATAGAGGGGGAGGATAAACAAACAAAAATGTTTCCAGATTTCCCATCAAGATTTAAGCAAAAAGAACCCACTCCCCCATCCTAAAAAGATCCTCACATCCCATAATCATAATATTTCTGTATTATAAAATAGCTTGACAGGTCATTATATACAGGCCTGAGTGTATTACCTTGATTGAGTATCTCATAGAAGAGTTCCTTGTTTCGTCCAACCGCTGTCAGAGTAACCGTCTCCCAGGGAGTACCAGTATGGAGGTCAACCATCTGCTTCTCTCTGTTCCTCTCAACAAAGATCCAGGTGTTTTTATATCTGTGGTAGTCATGGGCAAAAACAATGAAAGCCCAGTTAATGGCTGCTGTGCTAGAGCGAGTTAGTCTAGCAATACTTTCAGCTCTCTGTCTTTGCCTACAGATTGACTCTGATGGATCCTGGTTAGAAACTGAGTTGTGTCTTCCTGACAGTGACAGAAAGGAGGTACAGAAGCAAAACCCAATATGGCATACTTTAGGTACACATTACATAAATACAATTTTTAAAATGCGCCCCCCCCCCTTTTAACCGAACGTACATGTAACACTCAATCACATCCTAGGCCCTAATATCCTTATATCTTTTATAAAAATGTGGTTGTGGTGGGGGTGGGAGAGAAACGGGGCACGCCTCCCCGAGCAAAACCCAATGTGACATATTTTCATTACAGATAAATATTAGAAAACCCCCACCCCAGAATTTAAACTTAACCTAAACTCAATCACAAGCCAAGCCCTAATCTTTATATCTCTGATAAAATGCAGATTGGAGCAAATGTCCCTGAAAATAATAGATCATCCTCTGAAGTACACACCTGAAGTAATGGTTGCCAGGACTGGGGACAAAGTCAAACTGGGTATCGATCTTTCCGCTCTCGCTCTGTGTGAATGTCGTCTCCACGCTGAGATGCTGCGTATGCCGTGCATTGGTCGTAATCCACTGCAACAACCAATTGTAGCTCTTATCCTTGCTTGGTACCTCCAGGGTCATCAACAGATGGCGCCGTGCTGCAATGCTCCCGTACTGAAGACCCTTCTTTGAGATGGTCAGGAGAGCTCCGACCCCGACAAGTCCAAAACCTGCCCCAAAGTAGGGGTTTTCTTTCAACATTGCTACAAAGTCGCCCAGACCCATGGTTGTATTTTCATATCAGTCAGTATCAGATCATCTAGACAAAATAGAAACAGAAATATTTTCTTAGTATTTTACTTTAGTCATACAACAGGAGTATGACTGGTATAGAGGCACACATGAAAGAGGTTCTAATTAGTTCCAAAAAAAATTATGTTCTTTTTGGATTAACTTAGAACTTGGAATAAAAATGGGTAGGAACTGAAAATCATGGATTGTATGTCACTTTAGTGGTCTCATAGAATACTCATTCAAAGGGGTAAATGCATGGTCAGTAGCAGAGTAGAAATGACCCCCTATTTTTCCAGACTTTCAAAAACAATCCTCAAAATATATTATGATCCCTTTAAGTCTTTGTGAGTATAAATTAACAAAATATCCTATTTTGGTGGAATTCGCTATATGTTATTTGAGTTAAAAGTTACTGTTTGAAATATATACAATGTATGTTAGATCTATTTACAGGGAAATCCAACCTTAAAAGAACAGAAAGCAGAAAAATCAGAGAAGCAAATTGGTGGAATTTTGAACGAAATTGAACCAAAAGTTATGAATTTTCAAAAGGTGAAATGACTATAGGTATAGGGACTTCAAATTGGCTGCATCCTCTGTGTCACACTGGGATGAAGTGCCAGACAACTTTCCCATTTGTTCCACAACACAAAAAATTACTTAAATGTCAACTTTCCAAAATATACGACTCGGGTCTCAGGAGGGTCTTTTCCTTTTAGTGAACTTTTGATGATATATGTTCCCCACAATATATTTTCAGATGTGTCCAAAGAGAGAGGGTGCATAGGAGAAAAACAGAAATTCATTATATTTTTGTACACGAGAAATGCAAGAGTTGTAAGTTGTATGAGAATACCTCATAATCTAGTGTCTAAATTGCCAATTTGCGATTCGCATACATTTGGTTATCTCATATTTCAAACACTCCTAATTTTCTTATTATTGGTCTGATCTATTTCAAACTTTTAGTTTTACCATTTAATTTCTCTTATTTTTTACTAATCATAGAATTTTGAGCCAAAATTATAACCCGGCGCGTGTACCACTTTTTGTCCATTCTGGACAAAAATTGGATGAGTATTGCGTAGATTTTGGGGGGCTGTATCTTTTGATAGAAACATCGGTGAGCCTTGAAATTTGAAATGTGTTCTTCTGAGTAGTTGATTTTTTCAATTATCTAACCATGATGATGAAAAACAATCCAAAATGGAAAATTGAAAAATCGTTCAGACACCCTTGACTTTAGAGAGGTCTAGTCTATATCTCCGGGGTCACTCGCATACCAAATTGGTACGCGTGCTCGTCATAAAAAAACGTTGAAAAAGGGTAGATTTTGGGCCTTGTGGCGTCGACGTTTTTAGAAAAAGGGTGCTTTTCAGCTATAAGTTTCGACGTTTAGGGTATCTTTTTTCAACTTCAAGTTCGACATTTAGGGTCACTTTTCGGCCATGCCAGCGCCGACATTTATATACCCATGTCTCTTTAAAATTAGTTCCTCTGAAGAGATATATTTCCCTTGATTTTTCTAGTCTCTACGCGGGGCTCTACGCCAAGACTTTGAATTACCTGGGTTTGCGGCGGGTTTGCAGCGGGTTTGCAGCCTGGTTTGCAATTGTTTCACTGTTACTTCTGTGTAGGTGCCAGTGTAGCCCGCAGTGTAGCCGAGTAATAGGGGTACAACACTGCCGGCCATAGTAATCTTGTTGTGTATGTTTGCAATAGAGTAAGTTTTTAATTTGAAATTTCTAATCAGTTCAAAATTGAAACTAAGCACTTTTTACTGAGCCATGTTAGTTTATTAGCTGCATTAATAAACTTGAATGAAGAACCAGCATAGCTTCCAGTGTGTATCTATAATGCCTCAGTGTGAAAATTAACATTATACACTATAGCTTGGTGAAGGTGGGGATTAAGGGGCCCATTAAAGTAAAAGTTCTGTATGTATTCCTATATATATTTATATGCAAGATTTTAATTATGAAAGGCCAAAATTGAAATAAATTATGTTTCATGTAAATTTCATGGGGCACATATGGAACTCTTTCCCCTGAGATTCTTTCTTAATTACTGTGTAGGCCTAGGTGTGTTGCACAATTTATGGGGTTGTTTTTAGAGTTTACGCCATTTAGGGGTCCATTTTAGTTTCTTACGCCATTTAAGGGTGAGATTTACAGAACCGTACGCCAATAAGGGGCGAAATTTTCTACACTGATTACACCATTTAGGGTCCATTTTTGAGGTGCTGTGACGAGCATGCATACCACTTTGGTATGCGAGTGACCCCGGGTCTATCTATGCAGGAATATTTCAAAGTTCACAAACTTTCACAAAAATGGCCCCCTGCCCCCCTTTTCGTGAATTTTCAATCATGCATACACAAAGTCAACATGAAATATGATACAATGGGGAATGTCACATCCTTAAAAACTTTATAATGAGCGCGTAGAAAAGACTGTTTTGAATTGTGTCTGCAGTTTTTGACTGAATATTAATAAATAATAGATCCAACCTTGTATTCAATATTTGGGACTGGAGTGAAAATAATCATGTAAAAACTAAAACTTAGAAAATATCTCTGCATTTTACAGATTCATAATTTATCAAAAAGTCACTGCATTAGACTTTTTTAATGTTATATCAGATAATCCCACATTCAGAATGGTATTAATAATTAAACATAAACCAACCCCTCCAAAAAAGAAACCTTAGTTGTCCTTACCACAATTTCAGCTCTCCTGCTCTCACGTGTGCTGCTCTCGCAGAATACTCATGAATATGCAAATTTATGACCCGTCGACGTCATATCGTAGTCTAGTTTGCAGGCCTATCGCGTAACAGTCTGATCGAGAGGGTAATAAACTGTCCACTTTTGGCTGCTGAGACTGAAACGGGGTCTCTCAATAAAGGCTTTTACAGTCAGCAACTATGTTCAGCAGCCGAGCCTAGACTTATGAATATGCATGACCACTCCTTCTTTCAGATGGGTGAGAGAGCGAAGGGGGCCGGTGGGCGGGGGAGGCATAACCGGCCTGTATATCTGTATACCCATATCTTTTAGCTTTCAAGGAGCTATATGTAAATGGCTCTGCATGCGGCACCTTAAAAGTGATGACATTTTCTCTTTCTTTTTCTTCTTATTCTTCTCCTTCTTCTTCTTCTTCTTCTTAATCTTTCTCTCCTTCTTCTTCTTAATTAATTCTTAATTCTTCTTTCTTCTACTTTTTTGCTCGCATATAAAATAATATATATATGTTTGTCAAAGATTTTTCTCTGCTCGATCTCTTTCACAAAATCCTGGATCCACCCCTTCCTAACCCTCACCCCAAATCTAAACTTAGCCTAGTAAATACGTTTCTATATATTTCAAGGAGCTTTAGCCTCGTACGATGTTGAAATTAAGGAGGGAGTGAATATTAGCCAAAACAAATGTGCTGACAGCCTGACACCCCTCCTAAAAAAAAAGATGTGTGATAGAGGAAAAGGTCGTAGTATATATACTGCGAACAGGACAATCAAAATGGCTAGACAGCTTATCTTCAAAGGGTTAGGGCGCTTATATAGGGGGGGGGGGGTACACGGGGTACGTGGTAGCATTCTCTGACCACGTTATATTGCATGGCTACTCAATATAAGTGTTGCATGCATGCACTAAAAGGAAAGCATATGTTATGACCACCCCCTCTCCCCCAATAAAACAGCCCAGTTGAGTACTCGATCCTATATCTGTAGCAAATCCAAGATTTATGGCCATGCATGGCTGGAGTTGACGGGCCGCGGACCGCATAATTAATTTGTAAAGGCATATTTTTATATTTATATTCTGTCATTTACATTCACAGATATATGCAGCTCAATTGGGGTATATAGAATTAAAAATAAATTCTCTATAGCTATATATCCTTTACATTTTCATGATAACTCGATTTTTATTTATAGTGCATATGGTATAGGCTTGGTAGTTATCTATCACCTCCCTGCTATAACGCATCAACAATGGATTCTATGAAAAGGACACGCATGATGATGAAACAGAATTCAAGTGAATTAGACAATCATGACATTTTTTTTTTGGGGGAGGTTTAGGCCTACTGAAGTGATCAGTCTTTTTGGGGAACGACCGCGTGCCATGTACCATGGACCTATTCCCAATAGATAAGAGATATAAATAAATTGTTCACATTTTCATGATAACTCGATTTTTATTTAGTGCATATGTACGTAGCTATATATAATCTAACAATTGATTCTAGGAAAATGACAATAGCATGATGATGAACAGAATTCAAGTGAATCAAACAATTACATTTGTTTTGGTTTACTGAAATTATTAATCTTTTTTTTTTTTTTGGGAATGACCGTGCCGTACTACAAAATTGCACACGGACCTATTACCAAAAGATAGGAGCATGCAGGTACCCCCACCCCCGCTGTCACACCGGATGCAAGAACACATGCATGCGTTGGTTTTGTTGTGGTTAATCAGCTGATAAGATATGAGTAATATAAAGCGTGAGACGAGTTGCATCCATTCATTGCAATGTTCGCTATATATAACATGTGTCATACCGCATTGCATTGCATGCTCTGATCTCAGAACGTCATCACGACGTCTGACGTTTTAGTACGTACAGAAATTTAACAAATACTTTGGAGGATTTTGGTCAAGTTCTAGATTTTGGTTGGTACCTTCAGTCGGCCCAGTTTCTTGCTTTTCATTTTAAAACGTGAGTATATTGTCCCTTTACCGAGAAAATAAACATCCACTTATCTGCATTTTTGCACAGCTGCACAGGTACAATACATTACAGGTGCAATGCCAATGACATGTACGTACGTCGACCCTTCTGTCATGTCTCTCGGCTCCCAGCGTTCGGGGCAGGACAAAGCGCTCTCTCGCACAGCCACAGGACTTTTAGGAGATCCAGCTTCAGACAGAAAAATCTGTATGGATATAATTATATATATATATATATATATATATATATATATATATATATATATATATATGTATATATCGTCGCGCGGGTGGCAGAAGGGCGTTAGCTCGAATTTCAGGTAAAAAATGATGCTCTAAGCAGAAGGGCGTTAGCACTAAATCACCTCAAACTTTTATAAAACTGACTTATTTCCGAAAAAAATTGTGGCCGTGTTCTACTATAAAATTTCTATTAGTCTCTTAAGTTTTAAACCAATTTTCGTCACGGAAAGGAGTTTAAATATAAAACAAATCTTTAATTGCGGATAATTTGAAAAGTAGATTTCGAGTCGCTCGCGCGCTTACGCCCTTCTGCCACCTGCGTGACGATATATATATATATATATATATATATATATATATATATATATATGTTTTTTTGGGGGGAGGGTCTCTCTTCAATTCATTTCTTCTGCTCTTGACCCTTGCCCAGGTAACATGCCAATATATATTATATATTATATTATATGCATATGGGTTCCAATATCATATGGGTCCCATAATATTTTGCACCCAAAATTATATGGCATTATGGGATCCATATGGGCCCCATCCGGGTAAAAGGCTTGCCTTCTTTTATTTCTCAAATCCTTCATTAACTTTCTGTCTTTCATGTCCTTAGTTTACTTTCATTTATATATCCTTATCTTGTCTCAATCCTTCAGTATTATATCATTGCCTTTCTCCTATGTACTCTTCTCTTTCTCTATAATCCTTCACTAATTATCTTTTTATTAATTATATCCACATTCCATTAAATTCTATTTCTTCTCTAGTCTTGTTTAGTAAATTTGACTTACTCTCATATAAATTTAGTCAGTACTCAGTAGACCTGCCTGTACAGGATATATAATGTTTGTTTTCTTTTCCCCATGCATCCTTTATTTTCTCTTCCTCTCTCTCCTTCAATCATATCATATGAAATTTTCTTCACCCGCCATTTTTTTCTGTCATCCTTTTTTTCTTTCCTCCCCTTTCTCTGAAAGTATTTACTTAATCATAATGAAGGCACCTATAGAACAAACATCATATTTTTCATGGGATACATGTACTTAAATATCAAAAGCTTCAAGATTATTTAACTGTTTCCAGTGCAAGATTAATCTATATTGGTGTTAAATGTGTTGTCATGGAGCTAATCAACACAGAAAATAGATAGTTTTACAAAGCCATTGTGTTGCTCAAATCAATCCTTCTGTCAATCGGTGCATTTGTTTTGTGCAAAATTGTACATGTGGCAAACAAGTGACCGTGCAGGGAATACCCCCAAAAAAAAAAACAACAACAACAAACAAACAAACAAACATATTAAATCGTTTAATTTCAAAAAGGTCTCTATGAAGTTAAAGATACTATGTCCCTTTCGCAGCCAACATCAAATTCTGTAGAATTTTGCAGGAATTATGAATATGTCATGTATATGTCCTTTCTGTGAAATTTAAACATTTATAGCAGTGCCCTAGTATTCAAATTATGCAAGGAAACCTGTTTACCTTCTAGACTTCACTGTCAGACACTATTGAGTGACTGACTGACATCTTTGGTAATAACATATATATAACGTGAGCTGTAACAGGTACATGAGCATTTGTCTACATCAATAACCCACTACTTGTAATGGCCAAAATGAAACTGATTGAATCTTTGTGCAGCACAAAACGTACGACCATTCGGTAAAAGGGTTTGAAAATCAGACTATTACTTAGGTGATTGCAATCACTTAAGTCGATTTGACAACTAATGGTTGTTATTTTCCCACTAAAAGCCATTTTCAAGCCCTTTCGTTTTGAGGGAAGTTCTAAATTATTATTGTCTTTCAAATGCGTTGGAATTTAATTTTTTTGGCCTGCAAATGGGACATAGTACCTTTAAAGGTTAAAGCTTTACTTCATGAACTGCAATGCATACTAGATTGACATGATCATGACTTAGATTATCATTATCAGTCAAAGGGAAGAATGTTTCATCATGCATGTTTGTTTGTATAGTCACAGCAAACAAGCATTATTATTTGCATTAATTACTGCAGACCAAAATGCTACATGTACATGTCAAAAGAAATTTGCCTACTCGGCCAAATTTATACCACGGTGCACAAACATGGACTTTTAGTCCCCCTTTATGCAAATATATAGCTTTGATTCTTCACTAGTGTGGATTATAAAATGTAAAGATAGTTGTATTTCTGCATCTAGGTGACTACACAACCAGTGACAGCATAGTATTGTGTTGTGTACATATTGGCATAGCTAAATTTATAGATTCAGTTCTGGGCAGTGGGGGGTAGGGTGATTACACATTTAAAAATTTAAATTCAAATTCAAATTTTTTTGACTAGAATTCATTCAATCCAAACATGTAGGATTGTTCTAAATTTTCTTTTTACAGGGGACAACAAAACTCAAGATTATTGTGTCCAAAATACAGTTTGTAATATTAAATAAATTGGGTGCAAATGTAAAAATGACAACAATCATAAATTAGAAATCATAATTTAAAATCTCCTCTTGATTACTGATACCCTCTTTAACCCTAATTTTTTTCTGGGGGAGGGGGGAATGGCGGAAATGGTGGCTCCAACCACTCCACTCCTTTTTTGTTTATCCCTGTCATAAAACTGCACATTCTAATAAGTGTTTTAACTTTAATTCTTAACAAAATCGAAAAAGTGCAGAATTGTCATGATGTTCATGTTCCAAAATTTTCAACCAACTTGGTGACAAAATTGGATTGAAAACACCCCCCCCCCCATTGAAAATGTTCCTGGTGATACTCTTTGCTGCCAACTGCATTGTACACACAGATTTTGGACCATATTTATCAGCCGTTGACCTAAAACTCTGTTGTACTTAATTCAGGTGATTGACTTTATTCAGCAAACTAAAAATGTCTACAGAAATTATTACAGTAAAAGTAAAAGAATAATGAAACTTTGTAAAAGAAAATAAGTAGGTCTGTTGGACTCTGGACCGTTGAATTAGCTTTGGAATGTCATGAAAGGAGCTCGTTTGGAAAGTTTTGGAAAGAAATGTTAAATTGTGTTATTGCAATTACCCCAAAAGTTCCCATTCAATAGAATATACATATACATGTATATACATGTATAAGAGCATTCACTGTATTTAAGTGGGAAAATGTATTATCCATTGGGGATATATATCCTTTAAAGAAACTGTTGTTTATTAAGTGCTTTATAAATATTGTATTATTATTATTATTAAACAGCCTTTTCTTATGATCAGATTGTAAACATTTAAAGCAGGAAAGTCTAAATTTATCATCAAGCCTAAATTGTTCACCTGCCCTGTTAAACTCTTTTGTACTTGATTGCTTCACTCTTATGCTGAGAGAGAAGTGTAGATCTATCTGAAACTAAACCTTACTAATACATAAATTACCATATTTGATCAGCAGATATGATACATATTTAGTTTTGTAACAGGAAATGTCAGTAAGTTTCTTGATTCCGGCCGAAATAACCAGAATTCACAATTACCTCATTTTCTATAACATTTTTGTTGTTTGTGTTATTTGCAGGTCGTGATAAAAGCAGCCCCAATGGCAACAACCAGACGGAAAGTGGTGATTGTTGGAGCTGGAATTGCAGGACTGTCTGCTGGGGTGGAGCTAAGCAGGTTGGGTCAATATGAGGTCATCATCCTTGAAGCTATGTCGACGTGCGGCGGAAGGATACAGACTCTGAAAGGATTTGGTAAGGAGTACTTTCACTGAATTTTGCAAGAAGTCCCAATAAGATTTGATTGAAATTTGAATTTGATTAAAGGTAATACAAAGTTTTGGGAAATTTTGAAAATTGGGTGGATAGTGATTCTGTACAATTTTGATATTTTTGGATGACCCTGTGGATGTATTATAAGCACTAGAAAATTTAGCCCCTAAAACACTTCTGCTTTCAAGAAAAATTGAATATAAAAATTTACTGGTGCTCCCGGTAAATTTTGATAAATTTCAAATAACGCCTACGGCCGTACAATGGTAGCTGCGACCATGAAAATCTCAGAATATGTAGTTGTGATATATAATTTCCAAACGGGAATAGCTAATCGGTCGATTTTAGTCAAGAAACATTGTTTTATAGCTTAATTAGTATCTTGACCTTGAGAGGGAGCTATACAACATAAAGAGTGTATTATTTACAATTTCATCGCTTTAGACTTGATTTCGCGACAACGATCACTGAATATTGTAGGAATCGCATATGCTTCCAATATGCTCCTCTGAACCAAATTCATGACCCCATACCAAAACTTTGTATTACCTTTAAATGCTTCAGGATTGAGGATCAGGCAGGTCTTAATAACATGGTGAAAGTTCTTTAGCGACCACCTATAAAGAAAGACTCCCTGTCTACAAAGACATGTTCTGTTTCCCTTGCGTAGTGATCCTCATTGAAATGTATTGTGTACTAAAGGAACCTTTACACAGGGAATACCTTGATATAAAGACCACTTTTCTTGTCTCCCTTGGGCAGTCTTTATATTCAGGTTTCACTAGAAATAATCAAAATGAGAGGCTGTTTGCAGTTACAGGAAGGTTGTGGGTTCAATCCCCAACGGTACTAATGTCCTAAACCAAGGCATTATATCTTTCCTTCTTTGGCACCCAAGTGTAAAATGGGGATCTTCGGTTTGATAAGCACTGTGTGTGTGTGAATTGATTCCTGGTTGAAATGTTGAGTATTATTTCCTTTTTTTCTTTCTCTAGGTTCTCATGCAATAGAACTAGGAGCCAATTGGCTGCATGGCACCAAGGGTAGCCCTGTGTATGAGCTGGCGAAGAAACACGACCTTCTCAGTGTAAGTGCAGTACAAAGTTGTTGTTGTTGTTTTCAAGAAGTATTTAAACAAAAATCTTTCTTTGTTCCTACATTTTTGCTTTCCTGAACAGAGAAGATGTGATTGACATCATTTCAGTAGCAGCAAACCAATTTAATAAGCCTATTTGGGATTCTCCGTACATGACTGCTGGCATGACCAACTGCCAACTGTTATCTGATGATGCCTGAAGTGGCTTTTGTTCACAGTTGCCTTTTTATTCGTAAGAAAAGATTGTCTCTTTAGTTTGCCCTTCATGTATCTTCACCGTCTGTATGAAGCCAGAAGGGCATTAACTCAAGCTCTGAACAGATCAATATCCTTTTTCAACTGGATACGTTTTATTACAACATTAACACAAAACGAAATACAATGTAACATTGTGAACATACCTCAAACATCAGGGCCCGGTCTTACAAAGAGTTGTGATTAATCCAAATCAATCGCAATTCCTCCGATCAATCGCAAGTTCGCCGTCTCCTATCTCTTATGTACATAGTTGCATTTGATATTAATCGCAAATAAGTTGCAATTAATATCAACTCTTTATAAGACGGGCCCAGGTGTAGTGGTTCATTCACTTGACTTTCAATGAAAGGGACAAGGGTTCAAATCCCGACCCAGCACTGATGTCCATTGTAAGTTATTAACAGTCACCACTCTCCATCCAGGTGTAAATGGGTACCCGATATGCTGGAGCGCTACATTTTTGGCAATTCGGCTATGACCCAGTTAATAAAAGTTGGAGCGCTAGGAGCATCACAGTGTGACAGACATGAGCGCAATACTATTATTATTTCAAGGTAAATCATAATTTAATGCATACACCTCTATCTTTTATTGTTTTAAAAAAACAGATGTCCGATGGAAGCTCATCTTCTTCCTCTTCTTCATCATCAATATCATCTTCCATTTTTGACGAAAATGAGGATGCCAAGTGGTACAAAAATAACAGTGCTGAAGAAAACCAGTATAGAACAGAGTCTGGAGAGTGTATAAACACCAAACTGGTCCTGCAAGCAAAGAAAATGTTTGCAGATGCCATGGACAAGATCTTTGACATACCTGATGTGGACATCGACCAAAATACAGGTGACGCTATTGCTCAGGGATTCGCAGAGGAGATGAAGCAGCGAGGAGTTATCAGCGACACTGAGGAGTACCACCAATACAGGTTGATATACAAGCACTGCTGCAGGATGGAGTGTCTTGACATTGGGTCCAACACGCTCCAAGATGCCCAGCTCAAAACCTACGACAACTACGAGGAGCTGGAAGGGGGCTACTACACAACCCTCGGGGAGGAAGGCTACCAAGGAGTCCTGGACAAACTGCTTGAGGACATCCCCGCAGGCAATATCCACTACAACACCCCTGTGGCAAGGATACAGTATGCTGACTGCGATGCTAAAAATGTTAATGTTGCTCAGGATGATGATGATGATGCCGTTGTCACGGTGACCTGTGAGGATGGGAGGACTTTCCGCTGCAGTCATGTCATTGTGACTGCCTCTGTCGGATTCCTCAAGGAGAATTTGGAGACCTTTTTCAAACCAGCCTTGCCAGAAGACAAGCTCAGTGCTATCAGAACGCTCCCTTATGGAAATGTCAACAAAATATTCCTAAAGTAAGCACATAATTATGTTGTATCTGTAAGTACAATCATATTATCCGGATTATGCTTTAAAGGTATTTTAAGGTCCTGGTAATGATCGTTGATTTGGTGAAATATTGTTTTTCTGGGTGCATTCTGAGTACCCACTCAAAGCACCTTTTTTGAGAGTGGCCATTGTAATTTGATGCCACGCCAAATGATATTAGTGCTGTTTTGGAGCTTGAACCCACAACCTACCAATTGCCTGCTCAAGTTTTGAACTACTGTTCCACAACATACAGGTATCTATAGGCAATATTGGAGTTAAGCCCTGTATGCTTTTTTATTCAAAGTCTTCTGGATATTTGATAAGATAGTGAGTATAAAATACACCACTCCCCCTGTGATTATATATCTCAATTTTATAACTTGGTATGGGAGAACTACCCTTAAAATGATTGTTATACTCTTTGTGTTTTACCATTTTTATCAATTTAAAGCCCCACTGCACTACTTGTAGCTACTTGCTCCCTCTATATAGAAAACAATGCCTAAGCGGTGCCCGTTGGTCCCCCATGATCCTCTTTTTCTTATGTTAATTGAGAGCTGAGTTGATGAGTTAACCACCTGTCAGTGACCACGCTGGGAGGTCTCATCCCTCCTGGCCAAACTAGCGCAGACAGGCTTTAACCAGTTTTGTTGTTTTCAAAATAAAGGTATAAGCAGCCATTTTGGAACTCCAGCGATTTTGGCCTTCAGGTCCTGTGGGATCCGCCCTTCCCCACCAAGGAGGAATCAGAGGAGGAAGAGAAGGAGAAATTCTACCGAATGCTTCCCGGATTCGATGTTGAAGACAGGAACGATGACATACTTGTTGGATGGACGTACGGCAGAGGGGCGGATTACATGGAGACGTTAACTGATGAAGAAATTGGACAAGTAAGTTTGGATGGGATTCCAGGGCTTTGTCTTTGATATCTTAGGAAGAGTTGTGATTAAACTAGGTAGGCCATTTTCGTAATGTAATCAAATTTAACCCCTAAATCTTTGTTAAGTGCCATGTTACAAATCATTTCATTCACCTGTTATGAATAATTGTATTTCAATAGTCAGAATGTGCATTTCATACATTAATACGTGTTGTTAGGTAGAACAAGCCGCAATGCTTGTCCTACCTAGCAACGAAAAATGGTCCATTGATTTCTAATCTTTCAACAAATGCATTCTGCTTTTAACATACATGTATAATTGATATGGGACCTAGAGCTAGAGACACTTCAATTTCATCCATCTGTCTCTGAAGCGATGCTACCTTGATATACAAGCACCATTTTGCTTTGTTTTCTCTTGTGGCGTAAGTCCTTTTGAAATAGACTAAACTAAAAGTGATACTACTTGAAAGATCTTGAGACTAAATTATGAATAGCAGATCATTTGACATCAATATCAAGCATTTATATAGCATTATCTATATACCATTTGTGACAGTAGACAAATACTTATGTTTGCCATGGACTTCAAATTTGGTATGACCAGAGGGTTCTCTGGCATATATTGCTCTAGGTTTCATTTTTTCAAAGATACAAGGTTTGGGTTAGGGTTGTAAGGTTTTAGGTAGGGTTTAGGGTTAATGTTAGGGTCAGGGTCAGGGTTGCCATTGGGTTTTAGGTTAGGATAAGGTTTGGGTGTAAGGTTAGGGTCAGGATTTAGTGTTTAGTCTTGGGTTGAAGTTCAGAATTGCTTAGTGTAGACTAGTGACCATGGAGCTATGATTGCTGGAGCATATGTTGTCCACCGACCAGGGCCTTGTTTCATAAAACTTGATATCAATAACAAGTTACAAGCTACTGTTATAAGCTACTGAAATCTTGGCATCTGATTGGCTGAGAGCAAATTTGTCATAGAAATTTAGCAGTCATTAATAGATATCAAGTTTTATGAAACTGGCCCCAGAATTGAAGCTCACGTTGCCTCTCCAAATTCTTGACCTTACGTCATACAAATTACCAGGTGATATTAGCTACATGTAAGTGATATATGACAATAATATTGACAATAATGAGGATGAGGAAGATAATGATATGATAATGATAATAATAAAAGAAAAAGAGGAAGAAGATAAAAACAACAACAACATATTTAGCACTTATTATTAATGTTACTAAGTGCTGACTTTGTTTTTTTCTTTCTTTTCTTCACAGCGTTGTACTGCAATACTGAGAAAGTTCTTGAACGACCCGTCCATCCCCGCACCGGAAAAGGTTCTCTGCACCCGTTGGAATGGGAATCGGTATCAACGAGGGGCGTACGGAGCCTTCCTTCCTGTGCAGACATCGGGCAAGGAGTTTGAAGGTATCCAAAGACCAGTCTACAGCAACAGGACAAGACATGGACAAAAGGTTAGAATGCATTCTCAATCCTTTTCACAATGTAGGTGGCAAAGAATTTGAGACTTGAACAAATCGACTAGACCTAGAATGGCTATATTTGCATCCAATAACAAGAGAGATGTATCGTCATTGTAAAGTTTATTCTCATGCAGTGTATACTGTATTGTATGAACCTCTTATGGACCTTGTGGCAGACTGAGCGTTGTGCTGAACAGGTTATCCACTTAAATTTACTACTAATGACTTAACAATGTGCTTTTGTTTGTTTGATTTACCTGACTGCTAAGAAAGCATAAGTAACCAGGGGACTGACAGCTTAAGTCCTCTCCTAGGGACTGGACAATGAGGGTTATTGCCTTACCAAAGGGCACTTGCGCATCCACTTGGTTTTAAACCCTGGACCTCCCTGTTACAAGACCACTGCTCTACCAATGAGCCATCGCGCCTCCTGCTAATGGTTCAACTCACTGACAATCCATATTCGACTCTTGAAAGTTCATTTAATACATGTATGACAATTGCTCAAAAACTGAATAGTACCTCAATCACACCGCCAACCCAACTCCACACCAACACAAACCGACCGATTCTTGGCCACTCAGGGTACATGCAGTCTAATATTATGTTTTCGGTCTGCAATTGGTTTGATGTCGGTTTCATCGGTGTGACGGGAGTATTAGTGACACATAAGATGTTGCATGGTTTACCCTTCAAAGTCTTAAACTTTTCATTACATTCTCCAATCCCTGCTGTTCTCTTAAATTTGTTGTAGTTATATGGAATATTGCTCAGTGACCTGAAGAACCATTTAATATCTGCCTCATCTTTTGCTCCCAATGTGTTTTTACTTTCTTTCAGGTTCCTGTACTTCTCTTTGCGGGTGAAGCATTCCATAAGTCGTACTTCTCGACAACTCATGGTGCTATGATGTCTGGAATGGACCAAGCTAAAGTTCTAATCAATTTCTATTTGGTATCAGAATAATTATTTACAATGCTCTCAGGATATGATTGAAGTTGCAACCATAAATTTTACTTTTTTAACTAAAGTAACCAAAGTATTAATTTGCAATGCTCAGGGACCTTGTCCAGTACTCAAGTGAGCTCTTTTATTTCATATGTTTAGAGCCAGAGGGGCATTACATCATATATTTTATTACTTACTTAGCACGCTTCCTTGATTTTACCAAAGTTATGATTCATCATGTTCTCTGAATTCGTTCGGACCTTGCGAAAAGTTCTTATTTAGCTCTTGTCAAAAAAGTTTTTAAAAGCCTTCTACTGTACAGCTCATGGTGCTACATACGCTGTCTTGTATGGACCAAGCTAAAGTTTGAAGTTTGAATTTATTTTTGCCAAATCACAGACATGTACAATCATTTATATAGTCAGTACAACATACATACGGGTACATACATATTTTTGGGTAACTGGAGCTAACAAAAAGCAAGGTGCTAATCGAGGTTAGCCCCCTAAGTATATCTTTCAGTGTTTCACATTGAATGCAGTCACCAAATTTAGTAGTACTAGGTCTATATGCAAATTCGGGTATTAATTTCTGGTCAGTAACAGAGTACTGAAATCATTATTGATAATGCATGTAAGTATTTGGCGTCACCTGTGCCTGGGAGGGGGGGAAACAAACTCACTGCAACCCTCCAGTTTCTCCTCCCGGTATAACTGATTGGGATGTGCAGGTGGACCACTATACCGTGGTTTCCCCCTACATAATATGTTTCTCTCAAGAATGGATGGAGCTAGAAAATTTCTTGTTTCTTGTCTTTTAGAATCAATATGCTACGCTGATTTGTAAAGGCCTATGCTGAAAAACTCAATGGCCTGTATTCTCCTAATTCAGTTAATAATAATAATAATAAATGTAACTTATATACCATAGTGCCAAATCCACTCTGTGGAGTGCTCAAGGCGCATGTAGAAATAATTAAGAATTAAACAGAAAGTTTTTACATGATTTTTGTCTCGCCTACGTAGCAAAAAGCGAGACATAGGTGCCGCTTTTCCGGTGGCGGCGGCGGCTTATTCAATGAAACTTGGACTAAAGGGTTATCAAGTATCCCCAATCATGTGAGGAGAATTTCAGGTCACAAAGTCAAGGTCAAAGGTCATTTAAGGTCAACAAACTTAGACTATGTTGTGGCATCAACATCAAAAACTTAACCAAGGTTAAGTTTTTGAATTTTAATATAATTTTGAAAGTATAAGTTCTTATTCAATGAAACTTAGACTAAAGGGTTATCAAGTATCCCCAATCGTGTGAGTAGAATTTCAGGTCACTAAGTCAAGGTCAAAGGTCATTTCAGGTCAACAAACTTAGACTATGTTGTGGCATCAGGTTAAGATTTTGAATTTTTATCATAATTTTGAAAGTATACATTCCTATTCCATGAAACTTGAACATAAGGGTTATCAAGTATCACCAATCATGTGATTAGTCTTTTAGGTGACAAAGTCAAGGTCAAATGTCATTTCAGGTCTGCAAACTTAGACTATGTTGTGGCATCAACATCAAGATTTTGAATTTTTTGCATAATTTCAAAAGTGTTTGTTCAAATTCCATGAAACTTGTACCCAAGGGTTATCAAGTATCACAAATCATATGACACAAATTCCAGATCACATAGTCAAGGTCAAAGGTCATTATAGGTCAGTAGACTTGGATTATGTTTTTCACAATTAATTAATCAATTTTTGTTATTTGTTCATATTTCATGAAAGTTATCAATCTTGGTACAAATAACAGTAAATAATTCTTCTGATGATTCTTAGTCAATATATTCACTTCAAAATACTGATTATATTCAGAGGATTTCATTTTTAGGCGCCTGCTAATGGGCCACCCTGCCCATAAATAATGTCCCAACCTTAATTTTTCATCATATCGAATTGCGCAATGCAGGCGAGACCGCCGAGAGCGTTTCCCTTGTTAAAGGAATCGGAGGTTATACACTTTTTATGTCTTCAGGAAGGCTATTCCAGAAGGTAGGACACGCGTGAGCAAAGGATCCTTCCCCCAAGATTTTGCAACCTTTTTTGGGTGCAAATTAGTTAAACCCGATGTGAGGGCTAAAGTCATGTTAAACAACAGAGAAACTTAGACTAGAGTCCTCAGATAAACTTCCTGTGTTAAACTTGATTTTAGACCAAGCTTGAACCCAGCAATGTGTTTGAAATTTAATGGGATGTGGGACCACTGAGGTTTTGGCAATACCAAAGCACAAATAATGTGCTACACTTTAGAAAATAGAAAGAGCTAAAGTGTTTTTCAGGTTCCTCTAAAGAAAAGAGTGTCAATGATAATTGATTATGTGCATGATTTTTGCATGACTCTACGAACGACTTGAATATGAAGTGCCAGATAGGATGCCCAAAGTTTTTCCTGATGTTTTAACAAAGTTTGACTATATTTCCAACATCCTCAATTAAATTATGGCAAAAAATATACTTTGCATTAAAAATGTTTGTTATAAAAAGAATGTTAATTTACATCTGCACAGTTCAACTTTAGTTTATGCAGATTGGCATCCCATTTGGCTTTTTATATTTAAGTCATTCGTAAAGTCATGTGTAACTTTGCGAACAGCTTTATGAAACACCCCCAGGTCTGTTACAGACCATAGGTGGGGTACTGAGCTCTTGCTAATACCAAAGCAATAATTTGCTATATTTTTGAAATTGGACATAAGTAAAGTTCTCTTTGATTTCTTGTCAATATATGAGTAATGATTGATAACGCTCTGAAGATTGAATGGAGTTTAAGTTCTTAATGATTTCTTGTTTTTATCAAATTATTGATTTGCTATGTATGTCCTCAAATCTAAAGTTTAAACAATGCTAAAATACGCATTGAGCTCATGTAATTGCTATTTGTGGTTAAACGAAACAGAGCTTGGGGCCTATCTCAGTCATTCTTTCATTTTATTTTATCAATGGTCTTGTAAAATACCAGTCCAAGAAATTCATAAGATAAACTATCTGCTGATTCAAGCTGAAGCAAAGTGGATATTTGACAAAAACTATAATTGGACTGTATGCTTAATAATGAGTTGAGTTTATACTAAATTTACAATTACTGGGACCAAGCATGGAAACGTAGAAGCACATGTTTACGTGCCTTTAATTTGTTGCCTAGTTTTTCATTGCTAACTTAATTAAATGCCTTAATGTGTAATGCACATTGTTGATCTAGATAATTGATTTTTGATGACATAAATGTTTTTGTAGGTCTGTTATAGTTGGTCTTACAGACAATTATTGAATCAGTTGTCTTCAATTATCTTGCCAATGAAACTTGAATGTTTATGATTTTTCAGTCAATGTTCGATTATCTGGTTCCATTGTTCATCCGTCCAAGTGTCCAATATGACAATCCTTCCAAATTCCAGACTGATTGACAGGTATTTGCTTAATCCTAAAAAGAAAGAGTGACTTTAATGGTCTCACAGCAGAGTGGGAGATTCTTCCCTCCCCCCTTTAACATCATCGAAGGAGACAAAAACAAATGTCTTGAAACTTTGTACATGTACATGATAATTTGAATTTCCATTTTTGTTGTTTTGTTATTCAGTAAATACTTGTCTCGCCATGTTAAGATGAACCTTACTGTAATCAAAATAATGATGGTAATTTTAATGATTATATTTTTTATATTGTCTGATACATTAATTTATTTTTTATTTTTCTCTATTATGTAGGAGCCCACTGAACCATGGTTTAACATTTCTTGTCAACATTTTGAATGTGCTTGCATTATCCTCTGTTAAATTTGTTTAATTTCTCATGAAATTACCTTCAATTGTTTTCTGTACATTTTTATGGAGCCTAAACAATATTTGAAAATGAATAATAAGGCTCAAGTATAATTCTTTATTTTTTTGTATGCTTGCACTATCCTTTTCATATGTGAAGAAGGACAACAGTGTTTTTGAAAAAAGGGGTGTTTGATAGCTCATGGAAATAAGTATCTTGTAAGAGGCACCTTTCAATTTTCATATTATTTTCTGAAGCTTTCTTTTGTCAGGAATGAGCAGTCATTTTTCCTGTATTTCAAAGTGTAAATTATTCCTTTATACAGTATATGTGTCTTGCTTTCATTTTATCCAAAGAAAAAAAATAAATATAAATATATATATATATATATATATATATATATATATATATATATATATATTTTACTAAAGGCGTCATTAGAGGGACATTTGGAGTGAAAAAATGAGTCATTAAGTAGACATTGTCATTAGGAGGACGATTTGGTGTCCTCTTAAGGTTTTTTACGTTTTATTTCTCATAGAAGGCATTTTTTTTTTTATATCTCTCTCTATATTTGTAATGTTACTAAAGGCGTCATTGGAGGGACCTTGGAGTGACAAAATGAGTCATTAAATAGACATTAGGTTTAGGGTTAGGTTTAGGGTTAGGTTTAGGGTTAGGTTTAGGGTTAGGGTTAGGGTTAGGGTTAGGGTTAGGTTTAGGGTTAGGGTTAGATTTTTTATGATGTCCACTTAATGTACCATGTAGGGTTATATATATATATATATTTATATTTCCATTATTAGGATAAAACTGACTAAAGGCTAAAGTATGAATTCCTGATGAGTCTACCTACCAATTTATGTCAGACTTCCATTTTCTTATCATGTTTACACTTTCCATATGAAGCAATTAAACATTCTCAATCAAAAGTCTGTATTACATATATTTATATGTGGACCGACCTTCTTGCCCAAGCACAACATACAGTGTCCTTTGGCCCTAAGGAAATCATCATCCCCCTGGCTCCAGCAAGACATGGCCCTTCTGGTCATGTCTCAACCGTTTAAGAGCTGCTGTCGGTCGTCATTGCAAAAACCAACCTAGTGAAGTGGGGGGTATAGTTAGAATAATGACACCATTTGCCTATGTAGAGAGGAGCAGACTATACATCTAGCTAGCCTGTCCACATCTACCAGACCCTTGCACCCAAGGAGATCTGGAAGCACTGACCCCCTGCGCGATACAATGCATCCAACACTGGATTGGGACAATCTAACTAAGAGTGAACGTTGTGGCGTAGGGAATCAAGAAGAATATATATTACATGAAGAATAAAATCTATATGGATGTGTGTTAGTAGTGTACTGGCTTAGCATTGTTTCACCCAGATGTTACAGATTCACTGCAGATATTTTTTATTTGATTTTATTTTATTTCTGCATTTTTCCAAATATAATATAACTGAATTACAAAGAACATATAAATGTAAGGTATAATACAAGATATACAAACAATAATTACTTCATGTCAAAATGTTTTTTTAAACATCTTTTTTACATGTGTACATAAAATATGCGGAGAATAGTCGGGCTTATGATTTGATTATGTTATACAGCATAAATGTGTCATATATATATATATATATATATATTTGTACTAAATTGATCGATAGTATACATGTGTATAGTGCCATATTCATGTACAATTATTGGACTTCAGGAATAATGGATGGCATATATGCGATAATAAATTTTAAAAAGTGATTCAGTTATTATATATGACATGCAATTGATATGGATATTATGCTATTGATTATGTTATGTTATATTATCTGTTTGTTTGATTGTAGTTGTTTTTTATGTATTTGTCTTGAAGTGTGGTAATATAGGGGATTAGCCTGGACAGGCCAATGACCTTTCATAAGTTGTTGATCCCTTGCATCCACCACCCTTCATCCTTCTTTCATAGTGCCATGTAAAACAATGTTGTTATACTTATATTGTTTAATTTATTCTAATTTGTTTGAATATCTTCTATTGTGTTTTTAAAGAGATGTGAAATGAAATAGAATTGAATATGTCGCCTTATTTAATTATTGGACTTTTAAGCCTATCAAACACTATAAGATGTAACTGATTTTGGAAGCATTTGCCATAACAGTTATATACATGTATATGTACATGTTAACATATAAAATCTTAAGACATTTATTGGAGGTCCTGAAAGTGATATTAATAATGAAATTAAAATTTTCATGTGGGAGGACAGGCAAATCTTCTCTGAATCGTCATCAGATCTTCCCGCTATCGTCTACGACTTGAAGCTGATTCAACCTTCACTCTCACTGGAAGACACGCATGCACCAAAATTTCAAGTTGTAGTATTCCAATCATTATCCAGAACACCATACAGATATATTATATATCTACTTGCCTTTTCCATATCTCGTGCAACTGATTTCTTTGAAAATCGGGTGGTATAAGTGTGCGATGGGCAGGTGTTTATTGTGTACCATACGTTACAAAGTATCTGAAATGAGACACTAATTCAGAAAGTATCATTATCTGTAACTTTCAGTGTGATGTAAGTACATTTTACAATCAGATATATTGATTTGGGTGTATATGTATGTAGGTATATATATATATATATATATATATATATATATGTATATATATAATTTGTATATAAACATTTATTTCTTGTATTTAGGACCTTGATATATCTTTAATATTTTATTTTATCTGTATACCTCACCATCTACATGTATCTATGGGACAAGATTTTCATCGATATTCATTCCTATAATTTGCATTATGAATGTAATTTTTATCTTTGATATAATTATACACATCTGAAATTCATCTAATTGCTGCTAAATGTGACTAATAAATAATTTTGAATGACTTGAATGGAATTAATGTTTATTATTTATATGTGTTAAATATTATATTGTTAAATTTTAATACAGTACATGTCCTCTTGATCAAGCAGTTGGCTGTTAAGGGCTACCTTGTTAAATAAAACAACAATGGTAATAATAGTTGATAATGTACTGGCCAAAACACATAGGCCTTGCATGTGCATTGCAAGATTCACTCAATTATGCTTAATATGTATATATATAATTAACTATAAACCACAAATTGGCGGTTAGAAATGATTTTTCTTTCTGAATCCTTAAACTAATATGGTATTGGTATCCGAGCTGCTATCCCCACGGACAACTACCTCCCTAGGACTATTATCCTCCCCCACAGCTATGCCCGAAGCCAACCACATCCTAGATTATTCCCCTCACTAATAATATATATTCACGTGAAGAAAAAAAACTCCCCCATGATTTCCCCCACCCCGCCCTGTAAAGTTAGTTCTCAGGGTGGTAGCTATCTTAAGGATTTTTGATGTCCCTTTTTTTTTCTCTTGGGGGTGGGGGGGGGAGGTAGTTGTCTTTCGAATTGTTGTCCGGGTGGATAGATGTCGACGAAGAAGAGAAAGAGAGAGCAATGTTTACATATTAGCATAGGTCTGCAAAGGCTTGGAAAAGATGCAGGGAACGAAAATGCATTGGAGTCTCTGAAAAACGTCACGGCGTGGGCGCGGCAAAGGAAGCTTATATATAACAAATAATTGACAAAACGTCCTTTATACGGAAGCAATCAAATGATTGTTTGACATTACAATACCGTTTTGGGGTATATTTTGTTAATCGTCCGCATATTTTCATGGTGAGTAATCCGCATTTAGTTACCATTTTTTCAACGCGGAAGCAAATTGTGGTTCTCGCACTTACAAAGTCAACTGTTACTATAATATTGCTGTAAAGAAAAAGAAATTTTAAATTAAAAAAAAGAAAGAACAAGAACAAGAAGAAGAAAAAACGGTGAGTATCGGGGGCGTCGTTATATCGTTTCGAATGGAGGAAGGGTGTGTTCAGACAAAAGTTACCGATAGGGTACCCTGGAAATTTCAAAACAATTCGGAACAAATATCAACTTTGCCGACAAGGTCGGATTTCTAAACTTTTGCAAATACAGTAAATGTTGACCCCCACGTAACAAGAAGGGATGGGTGGTTATCAATTTTAGAGTTGCCGACAGCTTATGAAAATGTCGAATTTTTCGAAAGCTTTTGTTTTAAGTGCCGGTGCCCCCTTCCAATATATAGCGACGTATATGGAATTGATAATGATATGAGATGGTCCAGTAGTCTATATGCCTGAACATTCGACACCGGGTTTAATCAGGGAAGTTTAAATCGGTCTCCAGCTGTATTATGATCCGTCATGTCCGAGTTCAATCTCTAATATCGTTCGATGTGTGTCCTTCCCTATCTCTTGCTCTTTCGATTTACATCTCTTTTTTCCTCTCTTCCTGTTATCATCACTACATATACATTGTTATACCATTGCATTCACTTTCTTTCTCGTACTCACTTGACCCCACTTCTATTTTGCCCCGCCTATTCCTCCCGCGAGCCTTCTTCTTTTTATGATTTTCTTGTCTGCTTCGGGAATATATCTAAATAGATATATATATAGAAAGAGTTACCTATACTTCAGCTGCATTTTACTTTGGTTATGCGGATTGTTCTTAACTTTCTAGCAATGTCTGATTTCATAGCTAAATGGCAAATCCGAGTGAAAATGTAAGTGGTTGGTGTATCTAAATATAAAAGCCTTGATGTCGTTGAAGCGGCACGATTGGAACAAAGTCTTTGCGTATTGTACTGGAAAGGTTTCAAGGAAATGATTCTTCTTTTGTATATTTGTTTTTATTTTAAAATTACAAAACAACAATAAGAACAACATTAAAAAATGAACGAGCTATACATACAATGCTGTTACCTAGATTCTAGTAAGAGTTTTCTTTATTTCAAGGAGAATTATTTCACGAAATATAATATTTGATGAACATAATTCTTTAATCTGAAAGCCTCCCACAATAAGCACAGCGAATGTGCCAACAACTTGTTTAGAAAACTGATATGACAGAACCCCAAAATAATTCCATAAACTGACTGGATATATACCCAGATAAACTTTCTGATTCAGCCTCCCCCTTTTTTGGTGCTGTTTCGTTCTTGTTCTTTTGCCTTGTTTGTCTATTTGTTTAATTTTTAGAGGGGGGAGGGATGTTAATTGCAGCCTCACTCTGGGCGAAGTTTTCTACACTATACACAGTCATGTGCGTCTCTTTATTTAGAGGAGATGCCGGTGCGCCACGCCCATTCAAAAATGTTGCTTGAAAAACTGTAATTTAGGTTGTCGGTCAATCTCTGCTGTTGTTGTTGGTGCTGTTTTTGGTGACGGATCCGGTAGAGATGTTGAAGAGAGGCCGGGGGTAGGCCACATTTGGGGGCAGTTGTTTACTTGGCGGGGGCTCTTACAAATTAAATCAAATCAAATTAGAGAGAGAGAGAGAGAGAGAGAGAGAGAGGGAGGGAGAGAGAAGGGAGGGAGGAAGAGAGAGAGAGAGAGACTGAGAGAGAAGAGAGAGAGAGAGAGAGAGAGAGGGGGGCAGTTGCATGCATGGAGAGCCGGGAGGCCGGGCCGGAGAGAGACGGTCTTCTCCCACATTCTTCACTTGAGACCAAAGACGTTTAAATAGCTGCACTGCTAAAGCCAGGGTAATTATGTTGCATTTATTGTAGAGCGCTTAGAGACTTCTGGTAAAGTAAGTGTTAGGCGCTATATAAGCACTATAATTATAATTATATTATATTTCGATGCCCTTATTTTCTCGCATTTCATCCAGCTAACAAGACCTATAGTAGGCCTACCCGAGCACCATGCATGCGCCCCCTTCACTTGTCCTAAGGTTCGCTATTCTACGCCACTGCGATGGGGAATAATAATTAACAAAGGGCATGATATAGGCCTCGTCGAGCTTGAGTCAAACTTCCCTTTTCTTGTCCAGTCTGGATTTCTCTCTCTCTCAATATTCCTTTGTGTAACGTTCGTCTAGTCATCATCACCATTTTCCTTCAAGCTATAGCCACGATGTTTTCAAATTCCATCGGGTTTCCTCGATTATGCATGACTCATAACCAATGTGGTTACCAAAGCGAAGTCGCATGTATAAAGAAATAAGAGAAAGAGGGGGAAAGAAAACAGTTGTAACGTCCGATTTAGATTAACGATATTTGTTTTTGGTACGTGACAGATTCTCCATAAGTTATACCTTAGTAGGGTGTTTGTCGTGAATTCAATTTGATTCATCTTTCCATGACGTAGAAGTATCCACGGATGCCTCTGACTCGAAAATGATTTGCCGGTAGATTTGAGGGCATTCCCAAACATGTAACAGAATTACGTCATCATCTGGGGAAAACAGTGACCCGGAAGAAGTACCGTCTTAACAAAAGCATATTCTGGCCTACGCTAAATATAAGTAGTCCTCTAATATAACCTTTAATGGCTATTTCCATTGATGTTTGTTCTTAATGTGGTTGTAAAATATTACTTTAAGGATTTCAGGAGATTTATTGTGACATTATTTGACCTGTTTGAAGCCGAATTGAGGGGAATCACCCCTCAGCGTAGTGATAAGCCGACGCCCAGGAAGTTGATTACTCGGTGACCCCGATGTCTACACGATGTCGACTGCGATTTTCTGCTGCCCAAAACAGAATCTAAAATCAACGTTTAATTAAAGAAAAGGAGTATTTGTTAACGATTTATTTCGGTGCTCGGATGAGAGATAAAGGTGAGAGCCTATATTCATGTTTTCATTGTCATTTTATGCTATTATGGATATATAATCATGTATTTATGGTACCTCAACTGAAATGATCGCACCCGCAGCCTTTTCTACAGTGTCATTGCAATTCCCATTGAGGCAACGTATAAAAGTAGTTCAGTGCACATGTAATACTAGTGAATGAGTACACAGCTCAGTCGTGCAGTATAAACTGTAATGACAGTCGGTTTCGTTAGTCAATAAGCCGAATCTTGTTTGAATTATGAAAGATCAACCCAACCCACTTAACTGTTAGACATGTTTCATCCCTAAATATAGGGCCATTTCACTTGCAGTCTATATACTGTGAGGTGGAAAATAGTTGCACGCATTGAAATTGTGTCTGATGTGATGTCTGATGAAGCGAAGTGCAGACTTCTGAATTCTGTTAGGCCTAATGAGTAATGTATTATTGTTAATCTGTATGGCGATGAGTGTCACAGTCAGACTATTATTTATTTATTTCAAGACGAGATGATTGATAAATATGCCAAAGTAGATGAAAGTTTTGTGTTACCTTATGTTCATCTAATGGTGGATAGGCTGATTTATACCGTGCGTCCCCAAAAAAACTATACACTTTTGAAATGGCTGCTGAATAAAAAGATATATGATTCTGGGGGAAAAGTTTTATATGTATGGAAAGCTTTTAAACTCAACTTTCATATGACACCAAAAAGTCCGAAATAATTCATGCTTGGGTGAGCATAGACCGAAGATTTCTGTCTCTTTCGTTCGTTAGCCTCTGATTTGGCTAGGGTCGGCTCCTCTCTTTAGAGACAGAACCCGACCATAGCGATTGCATTGCAAACTACCACCTCCGCCGGGTGATAAACTTATGCCCAAAATACTACATTTTACCCGATGCATATCCGATGCATTTATTATTGTTAATTAGGCCTAGGCTAAACTACATGTACATCGGTTCCACTTACCAGATTGACTGTATGATGCGTTTAAGGGTCCTTTTTCCGGATTTTCATCGCAGAAAATGAGCTCCGTGTTGAAATTCTTGCCGCCGTATTTTAGACTGTTACTGCGCATGAAGGAAGATGACGTCATCCATTGACAGTAACAGTTTTTATGTCAAAAATCCTGAACTGCATGTCAAATGAATGAGTATGCAGACATGGGAACCTACTCTATTGATAATCAGGAGTAATATAAGATTAAGCATTAGAGGAATATAAAAGAAAATTCTTGTCAATTTCAAGTCAAGTTTTTGGTGGGTATACATGTATATTAGGCTCCCTTTTCCCTATTAGATCTAGATGATCAGATCTAGATCTAGATGATTCGATCTAGATCTACAGTGTAGATTCTATGTCTACTGAGATTCTACTGCTTCTGAGTTAGTGATGACTGTTATGCAACTTTGAATGAATGACCTTTCTCCTGATGAGTGGCTGCAGTCAAACAGCTGATTAAACAAACGTTCTGGCTTGCCCTACTTACATGTACATGTACATGTAACAACACATAGTATGCAATTTGCATTGTAAGTATTGAGACACAATTATTTGTAAAAAGGCACTTTAAAAAGTCTGTAAAGCCTCTGCCTGTCGAACCAAACCAAATCCAACCTAGGCAGATGACTGAAGCCTGCGTTGTGTGTTAACATGCCCCTCCCCTGTTTCATAGATGCAGGTTATGTTACAGTGGATTAGTGGAAAACACTCTGTTCCTTGGATAGGACGTTAAAATGGAGGCCCCGTGTAGAGGAGAGTCACCACCTTTGCACGTTAAGAATAACCCACTGTACTGTTCGTACAAGAGTAGGGGAACCCCGTTGTAGTGGTCAACCTGCACAATCCCAATCATTTATTCCGGGAGGAGAGACCCGAGGGTTACAGTGATTCAGTTCGCTTTTTGCCTCCCAGGCACAGGTGGTGCCAAATACATGATAATGATAATAAAGAAGACAGACTAGAGAATCCAGTCCCAACCATGCCATAGCTTTTTCTTTTGCATAGATCTCATTAACCCTGGGTTTATTTAGAGAAGCCAACAATATTCTAGTATTGTGTGAGCATGTACATGTATGTGTAACTGTCAACATGGCAGAACAATGAAACATAAATTAGATCTTAATTACATGTACATGTAAATCATGAAACTAGAGAGGTGAAGTTTGGTACGTTTTACCTTGAACCTTGATCCCATCTACATGTACATGTACATGTATGTAAACTTTTCACTGGCCACATGAATTAATTTGTTATTTCATTTGCTTCTCTGAAGAAGAAAAAGGAAACACATCTGCTTTGCTAAGTCATTTCAAAATGAAACTTCTAAAAGCAGCTGTTTATTTTTCTCTAAGTACACACAGATTTCAATGTGTGGGACAAGATTGTAATATATTTCTATCATGTTGAACCATGTGAACTTTGAAGATAAACAGGTAAAAAAAAATGCTTTAAAACAATGAAAATAAAAACATGTCAGCAACAGGAAACAGGAAACACGTCTGCTTTGCTAATTGATTTTAAAATGAAACTTCTAAAAGTAGCTGTTTATTTTTTCTTACATGACTTGATAGTTGATACAAGGATGAATGTTCATGAAATGTCATTTGAAACAACATTTGATAATGAGTATGTCTTCCATATTTGAAAAAAGAGAAAAAAAGAAGAAAGTTCCATCAATGTGACTTTCTTTTCAAAGATTTACATGAAAAATGTCTTTTTTTAAAGATATTATGCCACAATTTTGAGCCAGCAAATCTGCAAGGAAAGAAAGTCATCATCTGTGCGAGAACGAAGTTAGCTCGTTCATGGGTCCTGTTATTGTACATTGTACATGTACAGTGGTGTACACATGGCAGTGACAATGCACATGTACCTGTAGTTGAGCCCTTGCGTCTGCCAGTAGTTTGATGCAATGTTTCCACTCTGGCACTCTCTAAATCGAAGTCTTCCTCTATGCAATAATTATCACTGTCTACATGTGTTGGAGGTGGATATAGTGGAAGTAACACATTGTTACTGGGGGCAATTAAGTCATTGTCGCCCATGATGAGAAAGATCATCTGCATTCATTTCTATTCTTTGATTAGTACGTATAGGGACAACAACAAAACAACAACAAAACAACAAGAACGATATAAAATTTGATTTGTTATCCCAAATCTTGTGTAAAAGATGAGTGAAAGTATTGAATTTGTGTTTGTTTAGTAAGGGTGCGTTCAAGAGATTTTTTGAAGCTAGAATCACAAACATGAATCACAAATCAAAACGCCGATACAAAACACGGTTACTGCGGGAGATCGTTCAAGCGATTTTCCATCAACGCTGATTATCGCTCATTTCAAGCCCACCCAGGAAGAATAGAAATAGATAGCGATAATATATATAATAGATAACGACGTCATAGAATCATGATTGAGATCTCCGTTCGTTCAAGCAAATTTTAGCGACCGTGATTCTGCAGAATTATGATACAAAAAACGCATCTTTTTCAGCGTTTCATGTTTGTGTTGAGTGTGTGTACAATATATACATGCACATTGCACATGTATTTGTATAGATAGGCAAAGCGATTTAATATGGGCATGAATAACTTCATCTGCTCATTGAAATTCATAATGAATTCCAGTCCAGAATCGGCATTGATTTTATGCTGTCAGTCAACTTATCCGCAGGGCACAATTTTTTAATAAAAATTCTAAAACGTTTAAGAAGTTGTCGTTATTGGTAGAGAATGATAATTGTACATTTTAATGGTAAGGTTGATTAGTGGTAGCCATGCAATTGCATAATGTGACAGGATTGATTACCGTATGTGTGTTCACTTAAACTAGTAATGTGTTTGTGCTAAACAGAAACAAAACACAGATAATGACTTGCCTTTCCTGCCACAAGAAGAGTCTGATACAGTATGTAATCAATATTCCAGAGATTTCACATAAACAGAGATGTTGAAGCTCCCCACTGTAAGAGCTGTTTACGTAACATGTGTACTTTCAACTATTTTTTTACATTTAAGTATAGTCATTGTTTTGTTATGGGATAATTTTAACATCTTACATAAAAAGAGATATTGAAGTTCCCCACTGTACATGTAAGTGCTGTTTGCGTAAGTGTACTTTCAACTATTTGTTTACATTTAGTTTAATCATTGTTTTGTTTTTGGATAATTTTAACATCTTACATAAAAAGAGATATTGAAGTTCCCCACTGCAAGAGTTGTTTGCGTACCACTATTTGTTTACTTTACCGGTAGTATGTAGTCATTGTTTTGTTATGGGATAATTTTAACATCTTACATGAAAGTGACTAATACAACAGCATCAAAACACTTTCTGTTGTCGTTATTGATCAATTTAAAACCAGTGAGACAACAATTCACTATATGCTTCAAGCATGATCATGGTGATCATTAAAAAAAATGTTTCTTTAACTCCAGCTAACGAGACGAAGATCCTTCCGCATTGTTGATTTTCTCTCAAGATAGCCTCTCTTGTTTGCTCAGTTTTGTCTGTAACCATGGCAACTGTGCTACTTGTTTGTTGGTTTTATGTATTATTTATCCACCCACCTAGTTTTGAAACCTAAAAGAAGAAACACGCTTCCTGGGCCGGTTGATATTTCAGGTCTGGCTTTGACATGGCAATAATCTTGAATTCCTACATACTCGGCTGCCAGGCAACAGATCAGATTTCAGAGATGTCACTGTTTATGGTTCCCTTTGGGTTGCCAATTTGCTGTGGAGTTAATCACCATTACTCACTGCTTCCTCTCATTTTGCTGATCACCCGCTCTCCTCTCCGCAGTGTGTCTGTATTTCCCTCCGTCTATGTGTCTTGGTGTACCATAGGCCTACACTACTTGTATGCGTTTGAATTGTAAATGCACATGTACATGTACAAGACCTTTATGAGTCAGATTGTTGTTGTATAACTTCCAATAACTGTTCTACAATATGTATCATTGGAGGGGGGGGGGGTGTCCAGATGCTTAACAAAAGTAGGGTGTTACTTTTGCCTTTAGATTTAACAAAAGTTTTGCTTCAGATGACACTAACCATCATAAATATTTGTCCTTTACAATATTGTCTAACAAAAATCTTAAAAGATATATGAAATATTGCATGTAAATTTCTTCTGCATGTAATTGTTGCTTTAAATCAATGCCCCAGACACACAACATCCAGCGTGTCCACACACAAAACAATTTATCCCGAAACTCTATAACGATACGTCATATAAAGAATCATCGTATAAATTCCAGGGTGTCCACACACAAGAAACGTCGTATAAAGAATCATCGTATAAATTCCAGGGTGTCCACACACACAAGAAAGTAATCCCAAAACTCTACAGCGAAATGTCGTATACATGTTAGGTGCGCAGTTTGCTACTGCGGTCATGAAATGGAAGCGGAAATGAGAGGTCAGGTCTCCTTTCGCGCGCCCAGTTAGACTAGTTCCGTCCACACACAAAATTTCTGTGATTAAGCGTGATTAGGCGTGATTAGTTATTGAGTTCGTTATACGACGTATCGTTAGTATTACAAGCGTCCACACACACAATTTCATCATATAACTATCGCGAAACGGTATAACTAATCACGCCTAATCACAGAAAATGTTGTGTGTGGACAGGGGGATCTTGGCATACTACTGTGTTGATGTAGGTTGGTAAATAATCCTGAATAAGCTATTTTATGACATAGTGATTCAGTTTGTTTGCTTTGTTACTGTAGCATGCAAACAAGGTCAATGTAAACATTAAGAGTGATTAAGGCATTATCAAACCACCGGGTAGTGATTTGGTGCTTCATTCATTACAAAATTATAATATACCAGTACATCAAGGTTCAATTATTCCATACTATTGTAAAACTAGAAACTTACATTAGGTGTGAATGAAACGTTTGTGAATATTGTGAGTGGTTCAGAATTCAGATTCCCGAAAGTTTCATCCATGCAGCAAAATAATTAAATCATAGTAATATTTTGCTAATCCTGAAGTTTGTGTTTCGGCACTTTCCAGTTTCGCAGTAAAATTGTGGTTGCCGTTCAGGGAAACTATTAAAATTTGAATGATTTTTCCTTTTTTGCTGGACTGGATTCCAGTGTTGATGGCCCAGATTGACAATGAAATACAAAGACTTTAATTTCTCCTTTTTTATTTGACTTTTGCAAACTTCCTTATCTTCTTATAAATCATGTGAGAAGGAAAAGAACACAAGTTTTTCACTTAAAGTCCCACTGCACTACTTGAAGCTACTTACTCCCTCTATATAGAAAACAATGCCTAAACGGTGCCCGTTGGTCCCCCATGATCCTGTTTTTCTTATGTTAATTGAGAGCTGAGTTGATGAGATAACCACCTGTCAGTGACCTCGCTGGGAGGTCTAATCCCTCCTGGCCAAACTAGTGCAGACAGGCTTTAAACACTTCATACTACATGTACAAGTTTATAGGCTGCCAGACATGTGCAACCATTTCTCTTACTTTTTGAATATCTGGATGCCCAGCTGAGCAGTTTGGTGGCCCGGGCCTCCAGGCCCCCTGCTAATGTTGAGCCTCCATGTAAACTTACATGGACATTATAACTCTCATGTAGTATGTACATGTATGTACATGTACATGTAGGGCCTATTATGTACATGTACATGTACATGAAATTACTGCACATTTTTATATCGAACTCTTTATGATTTTAATTTTGGCTTTATTTTCACATTCAATGAAATGTTATAATCCTACTTGTACATGTATTTGATGAAATTTCAAGCTTATCTTCCCATCAATCTTCAGTGAGTAATTGATCTTAAGTAGTGCCTTGATGTATTTGATCCCAGGATCAGTAACAGTCAACTAATGTGCATTGTTCCTAGAATTACACAGACTACTTGCAAGCACTTCAAAGAAGGTTGATTCCTGGATATATTCAATTAGTAGCACCTTCACATAAATTTCTTATCTACTCGTAGCAAAAATAAGGTTAAATTTTGTATGTAGTATTGTGTATCTAACATTCAGTGCCTGTTTATGTTGACATCATCATCATCATCATCAAATTAATTATTATTATTCTATTTTTTTACTTTTTTTTGGGGGGGGGCATGGGTAATTAATTACCTGTGTAGCACAGAACGATCCTTTTTTTCCTTTGGGGGAGAAGGATTTAATTTGTTTCAGACAGTACCTTTAATGTTATCACATGGCTGTAATTCAAACTTCGGGAGTAGTCATTAGAACATGATCATGGGATTAGTCTTGTAGGCTGAGTCACAGACTTTGAATATCATTTTCATACTTTATCACTGCATCATCACGATCATATTTCTGATGAGTAGTCTTTACAAATCAGCCTCTATCAAAAAGTTTTTTTCTATTTTGCAAGTGATAATTATATTGAAATTTGAATGTTAACTCACAAACAATAGAAATAAGCAAAGAAGTTCTAGGGAAACCAAAATTTACTATAAAAAAGTGTCAGATAGGAAGATTTGTTACAAATCCATTCCAACTCCCTGCTATAACTATGCTTTTACAGATACAGGTAAATATTTGGTAACTTTAGTGCAGTGTATAATTAAGCAATTTACATGTACTTATGTAAATGAATTATGATAGGTACTTGCACAAAACTTTCTGTTTTCAAACGTGTTTGCATAAAACATCTTGCAATGATTTATCCAATCTGCATGTTTAGGTAGGCACACAATTGTTTTTGATGATTGAGCTCTGATTACCATTCAAAATTAGAGTATAAAGTATCATCACTAATCCAAACCTCAAACTCAAAATGTGGATTTTTTCCGCCTGAAACTGAAAGTGTTTAAACCAGGGCAAATCTCCTGGGAGGGGGGTCCATAGATAGTGGATGAAGTATGGTATTTTCAAAGTGCTGTACAATCAAGAAAACTGTACAAGAAACTTTTACAGATAAGTCAACACATCAAGAACTAAGGACATAATTATATAGCTTTTCATTAACAAGATTCCCATTGATGATCTATGATGGACAGCTGAGAAAAATACCATAGGGTGCTCCCTGTCAGACAGTATTCCAAAGGTTAAACAACTCGCATTATCTATGGTATGGTGTTTGTACAATCTAAACGAAACTGGATTAACGCATCACAGCGCCTGCCTAAGGGGTTACGTCACTCTCCAAAATACAATGCTAGGGGTATTCCTGCAGTTTCACAGAAAGAAACAAATATTATCTGAAAAGGGAAACAAGGTCATAGATCACTGCCAGTTGGGCTGACATCCTGAAAAAAAGGGAATTTCCTGCAACTGTTCTGATTATAAACGAGAGCCACAAAAGAGAGTGACATAATTGTGTCTGCCCAGTTGGAACGATAGCAGTCAACGCAAAGCAACAAGGGTATTTGATCAGGTTCTCTGACCCTCACAAGACCAGAAAATTCTTGTTCTTCATTCACATGTAGTCTTTGAATACCTGTGGACATTGGCATCAACTTTCTCAACTTCTTGTTTTGTTCTTATTTTGGTTTGAGACGGAGAATTCAACCGCGAGAATTATACTCGCTATGAAAAATTTAATCAGAATGCCTGAGTTTGGATCCTATGAAGGTGGCTTGCATAATTTCATGCAGAAAGGTAAGTTTTGTATCTAGTCTGATTATAATAAACAAAAACACTATTGTTTGGTTTCAATTAGAAGAATTGATAAGTGGATTGTTCCAAAATTAGACCACTTAATGTAGAACATACCTTGCAAATTATTTCAAAGTTTTAAGTGCTCTTTAGATTCAGTTTTATATTATGATGAACTGCTTGAAGTTGAGTTATCAGACAAAAATCTTCATCTGTACTTGTACATGTCTTGTATTGGTATTTTGTAGGCAGTATATTTTTACAGACAATACAGTCCTACAGGCCTATCTGTATAATTGTAGGTATTCTTAGCATTCCAAACTATGAAGCTGTAACTTAAAAAGAGAATTCCCCCCTTATCTTTGAGCATGGATATACTGTACATGGACTTGTATAGGTCCATGCCTTGAGCAATATTATGTAAATCATGTTTTTATATTAGAATTAAACTTGGTAGACTGATTCCCATGAAGTGAGGGAAGACACGAGACATGCCTCTTTGACATGTACCCATGTATGCCTAAGGATCTCCGGAGACTCGTCCTTGCGTCATTACTGGGCTATGTATGCTCTACAATCAGTTATTGTTAAAGAGAGATTTTACTCCCCCAACGGCCTACCCACTAATACCATTGTACCGGCGCACTTCTTACTGGCTAATCTTGGGTCACTGTGGTTTATGAGGCAATCTGTTTTTTGTATTAGAGGAAGAAAGCTTTTTGAGGCGATGATTACAATGTTGTACATGTAAATTGTTTTTTGTATACAGTGTATGAGAATTGAACTTTGTAGACTATTTCCCATGACGTGAGGGAAGACGGAGACATGCCTCTTGTACATGTACCCACTACCCACGTATGCCTAAGGATCTCTGGAGACTTGTTCTTACGTCATTCCTGGGCTATGTATGCTCTTCATTCGGTTATTATTAAAGAAAGATTCAACTCCACCGCCTACCCACTAATACCATCGTACCGACGCACTTCTTGTAATAACCATCTTGGGTCACTGTGGTTTATGAGACAAACTGCTGTTTGATTTTAAGAGGAAGACAGCTCTGTGAGGTGATGATTACAATGTACCTGATCTGTTTCTAGTTCAATATTATCTTTCCATCTTTTTGTTGTCTGTCTGCATTTACCCTTCCCTTATATGGCATTGTGCTTTTTTTTAACGACTTACAGTCTCTCTGGAGAAACCAGAGTAGGCATGATCCCAAAGGCTTTCAAGAAATATACCTTGGGCAATTTCAGTAGCCTTGTACATGTACATGTACATGTACATTTATATCACCTTTTGGAATATATGAATGAAAATTAGAGTGGTATACATGTTTTCCATATCCAAACATTATTTGTGCATGTATCTATAGGCAATACAATAGGGTCGTGTACTTTAGTTTATTTATTGAAAGATTTTGCAACCATAGTATTCATAATTCATGGAATTTGAATGAAAACAGACTAAATTTAGCGATGCAGTGAGTTACAGCAGAATTCTGTCTTGACAATGAACCAATTCAATCTTTAAAAATTTCTTCTGCTGTTACATACATGTACATGTATATACTTTGCAGAAAATTTTGCATTTAGTGCAGTTTATCAATTAAAAAAAAAAAAAATGGGGGCAATAGAAAAGGAAAAAAAAAAAGTTTCTATGTGTCATTTGAAGTTGACTGGAAGTTTGTGAGAATGAGGTAGTTTTGGTATTTAAGGTCCATTGATAGACTAAACAATGGGAAATTTGCTTGGCCTTGCACAGGAGTTCTGTAGCGTCAAGATTACGTGGCTGACGTCATTGTTTGGGAGGGTTCGGCAACTTGTGGCTTTGCTAATATTAGAGAAGTGAAAGTCAAGAGAGTAGTTGACATTTTTTGTAATCTCAGAGTTTCATCTGTCAAGTACATGTACGGTGCTCAAATTTGAAAGGTTATGAGTGTGGGGGATGGAAATAGCAGTGTGAGAGGAAAAGTGTCTGGATTGAAGTTTTGTGAACTATTGCTCATGAAGTTAAAACAAGAATAATAGGTCCAAGTTTACGAAAGTGATTTATCTTTATAACCAATGGTTCAATCACATGTACACATGTTTTATCATGTCCAATAAATGGACAAATTGTATGCTTCAGTTGTTTCAGTAAGCTAATTCATGCAGTACTTTTTTTAATTCAGGAGGTGGTTTAAATGGGTAGTCCACCCTGATATAAACAAGTTGGTTTTAAACTTTTAATAGACGCAGAAAAATTGGAGGGACATTTCAGTGAAAGTTTGAGCAAATTCTGATTAAAAATAAGAAAGTTATGAATTTTCGAGGATGCGATTTATCAAACTCAAATTTGAAACGCTGTGACGTATTTTGTAAATTCAACCCATAAAGTATTATGGGGCTGTGTAAGCTAGTGACATTGAATCGTGCATTGAGCCTTGCTGAAAATCATGCTGAAAAAGCATACACTGTATATACATTGTATATGCACATATTTGATGCCTGTTCAGAGTCCGAGGGGCATTAAGTTGTTAATATATGATTTATTGCTCATTTTGCTCCAATCAAACCGTATGGGACTTTGCTGAGTAAGAAATATTAATTATGGTTTACGTGCATAGTTAATATTTCATATACATGTACATTGTAATACCAAACATGAAATCCACCCTTTGTTCCCAACTTAATTTATTTACACAATGGGAGAGGAAGGGGTTTGTCAACTTTGTCTTGTACTATTTCATTTCCATTTAAACCAAACACAGGTAGTCAAGCCAAACTTTAGAAGTCTGTTCAGTCTAAATGTACGACATGTATACAGTGACTGTGTGCCAGTTTGGATACGGTACTCGTCAATACAATGAACTTCTAAACAATGCCATAACCTACAAAAGTCCACACAATGTAGGTTCATACATGTACATGTAGGCATTTAATTCCAAATGGCATGGGGCACATATGGGGAGACTCTGCAGATTGGGATTGCTCTCAAGACTGTACTCCCTTTCTCATCCATAATTAGTATGTGACAGACCAGTTAATTGGCCTGTAATTGTTACACCACGCTACTTTGACCTTTGGATTGCTAATGGTTCAGGCTGTAACTGCAATGCATCTGGTGATGTGGGGATGTGCATGTGGACATGTATTGAATGTCAGTCTCTCATGATGATCTCCTTAATAGCGGTCTTACTCGAGCATAAATTACCTAAGTGAGTAGTCAGTTACATGACCCATTGAAAAAAAAATACATGATACTGGTGAGCATATAGCCCCTGAAAGCTCTGTAAGAGCTCAGCAAGAGCTCAGCAAAACTGAAAATAAAAGAGTTGTATGAAAATGAGCGCACACATGCCAATCCAGCCACATTAGCATTCGCATCCTACTGGGTACCCATTTAACACCTGGGTGGAGAGTGGCAAATGTAGATTAATGTTTTGCCAGAGGACATCAGTGCTGCAGTGGGACTTGAACCACGAACCATGTGATCCACAGTCCGGTGACATTTCCAGTAGACCAGGACACCTCTACACATGGGTGTAGTATGCCCCCAATTTTAACTGTGGACCTGCTTCCTCAATTATAAATTTTAAAGAGGGGTCTATATATGCTTACAGATACTAATATTATTTCATCATTAAGCCCTATTGAAAAGGGTGAGTGTGGAGTTTGGGGTCTTATTGAGATCATATATGGATGACCTACGCTTCTGTTTCTGTGTATCCAGGGAGTGTTTCACAAAGACTAAGATCGACTTTAAGTTGGACTTAACTATGGCAGGCCATTCATGCCACTATTTGCTCTCACCAGTGGTCTCTCAAGGGACGTCACAAATCTACAGAATTCCTATTTTTTGATAGTTTATTGTTGAAGGAAAAAACATTTTCTAAAGATCATAATTTCTAAGGTTTTTTCCTCTAATTTTACATCTGGTTCAAGAATTTTTAAGGGCATTAATCGCCTGCCATAGTTCAAGTCAAGTCCAAGTTCAAGTCCAACTTAAGTCGATCTTGGTCTTTGTGAAACACTCCCCTGTTATTCTGTGCATGCAGGAACTCTTCTTTACCATTTACTAAGCATGATGTTGTGATTCAACCATATTTTTTTTTTTTAAATGAACAAATAATAAAGTGGCCAATGTAAGCCCACTCAAGGGCAGACTTTCAAGTTCTGTAGAGCAAAGGGTTAGTTGCGATCAATCAAACACAACTTGGCAACTCTAGGACTGTCTTCATCAGACCGAAGTTGCAAAATACCCCCTATTTTAACTAGCCCGATCTCAAATTAGCCAGCTAATTTGGGTCTTCATCAGCCCAGTTGCTTACACCATAGATGCAATTTAGAGCTTCGGGAAGATATCCTGAGTCTGAAAATAGCGGGTTATTTTGCAACTTCGGTCTGATGAAAACAGGCCTTCTGTGACGTGTCTTGCGAGCTCCCCTCCCATTTGCCCTGTACTAAAAAATCTTAAATTTCTATTTTTGCCCTAATTTTTTTCATCCAGTCATACATGCAAGTGATGCATCCTAAACATAGTTATTGCAAAAACATAATTTGTGCAACCCTTGTATGAAACAATTCTATTCCATCATCAATAACTAAGAAATTGAAAGTTTATGAAATTGTCTGTACTGAACGAATTGGAGACGAGCTTGCAAGGTATCTCACAGAGTTGCCAATTTGTTTGATTGAACGAAACTTCAAAAATTAATAACTTATTTTTATTGGTTTGTGCTTAAATTTCACCGACCTGTTCCTCTCATTTTTCTGCTTCTATGAAAACCAATTTGATATCAGGGTGGACTTTCCCTTTAAACTGAAGATTGAGATTCTGTATAGTTGAAACACAATTTGTGAGCTTTCTTATTCTTTTGATATTAATAACCGGTTAATGGAATCACTCGTCACTATAGGTCCCCCAAAATCCATAAATTTGAATATATACACATTAAGTAAAGCGGTCTATCGCTTCAAGAGAGTTTATTTCAAAATGTAATCTTTCTTTGAGGACAGCATTCTTAAAATGCTGTAAATTGCTGCTGACACTAATAGCCTCACATCAGGGTGATGTTACAGGAAACAACGCATTAAAAATAGGTATATCCTCTCACAAGTGTAGCCTCGGATGCCAGACTTTTGAAGCCAAGCTTTGGCTTTTCAATTTTCATATGTGATAACAGTTTTACCTACAGGGGTGTACATGTACATTGTAAATGTATTATAAATTATTGAATTTTAGCTTGTGTGAAAATACTTGTTTATTCTTCAGAGCTATTTTTGTTGTTGTGTGGTCAAAATGAGATTTCCAAGCTGTGATTCACTAGAACTCTTTATACCCCCCACACTTTTCTAGAGCTTATTTTCAGCTTTTCAGAGCTTTCTTTTTATTGCAAAGATTGCCCACCACTCCCATGCTTTTTAAAAACTGATTTCACCACATTTTTCGGAAAAGCAAATTTAAAGCAATTATTTGTATTACATGTACATGTACATGTACATACGTGTACATGTAGTTGTTTCAATAGTATTGCTCACTCAAAATAAAAACATGTTTGGCTTGCACAATCAATAATGCATAATTTGTTGAATACATGGACATACATGTACTTAATTGTCTGGAGATTGGAATGTCTTAGCATGTTTTAGCTTGTCTGTCATTTTGTAGAACTATCAGGCCAATGGGAGCATATTTACTCAGATTTGTTAATTATTTGTAGGGCACATTTAATACTGTGAGCAAAATACATGTACATGTACGTGTATGATAAGGTCAGTCTATACTCAGTTATTTACACAAACAACTTTATTCCAGTATCCGTTTCTCAACCACGACCAATTTTATTGGTAGCTGTAATGTAATGAATATGCTTGTTAAGAAAATAAACTTAACACTTCTGTACATGCTGTGATAACATCATAATACATGTACATACAGTACATGTACGTGTATACACAGTAATGAACTCGCTGAGGGCATGGTTAAACTACATGTGCCTACATGCAGCTGAAGCCCATGATTGTCTTTACGTAAATCAGCTCAAAACCACCTGTTAGTGGCTGCAATACATCCCTCCCCATCATTGATTACCCCTTCCCTCCCCAATTGCTTTTGATCCCCTGCACCCCTTCCCCTTGCCCCTCCGGGATCTGGCGTACAGGAACTTGCAAGTTCCTCCCAGCGCCATGATCTGCAGACTTTGGCTCAGTCATCATGTGTAACGAAGCATCGGCAAAGTGAAAGCGAGTAGGGGTGATCTGTAGTTTATAGAGCACGTACATGTAGGACATGATAGGCTCATCGAATGTGCTTCTTTTTTCATCAGGACTATTAAACTCACTGTAAAATTTATTATTGTATGGAGGCGGAAGGGCAATTCCTCTACAAAGACTCCTCTCATTCTCAGGGGTACAATGTACACGTACTTGACATGACAAGAAGTAATTCTGTATGCATCTTACTTGTAGTGTGTACCGACACATGTACATTGTAAGTGTTTTAGTAGCAGTCGCTTTGGTCTTGAATGAAGTACACTTTTAATATCCTGGTACTCGCTTCACTAACTACGGATTTGAAATTTCTCATTTTGAAACAGCTCCGTGTAACAGGATTTGCCATTTTTGAGCTTCCTGCGTTGTATTGTGAATGACTTTGGAAGTGGGTATCCTGTAGTTTCAAGGATAAGTAATAACATAGTAGGCAAGATAACTTTGAATTTGGAAAGGACATCTAGACCAAAATTCCCCACCACTTGTTTCCAGGAAATTGGAATATTGGACTTAATACACTAATATCAGGATTTGTCTGCAAGGATCTTTGAGTGAAGTGCTTGATTAGCGAGAGAGATATCGGATTAGTATGTGTTAACTGGATCTTCTAATGATGGTAGATTAGTCCTCTCGTCAGGGGACAATGTTTAACTTTAACAACGGCAAGTATAATGTTTCGAAAGATAGCACAGTACACGACATGTATGTTTAAAGTCTAGTGTCAGCAAGTGGTTCATTGTCATTGTTTGCTGCATTAAATGATCTTACTTTGCATCATTATTATTTTCTTGTTATTGTTATACTGTATGTATTATATTTATATATATTTGTATTATTATTATGATGACAATGATGATTATCCATATTATTATAATTATTACATCATTTTATTATAATCATTATTATCATCATCATTATGATAATTATCATTATTATCATTATTATTATCGTTGTTGTTATTATTATCATCATTTATCTACTTATTTAATTAAATAGTTCTATATGACAATTCTGTAATTGTCAAAGATTCAATAGTGCGGGGGGACTGTCTCCTACACATTGAATGAAATAATTGTTCTGATGTGATCTTCCAATAATATCTGTCACATTCAATTAATGTACATGAATGAATGCCTATAATAGTGACCACCTGTTTAAAAAGACCACCTGTCTATTAAGACCCTTTTCAAACTTTCTCTTGAGTTGTCTTTTTAGATACATGTACGACTACTGCCACTGTATTTTAAACACTTTTTATGCCTTATTCGCATGTCATCATATTCATACATGTACAAAACCGTCTTTCGGATAGTGACGGATAAGGTCATATCGGTCCCAAGATGTAAATAATCATATCTGATTGATACACGTCTGTAAAAATCAAATTACACACACACACACACACACATGTACAAAACATTAAATAGTTACATACATACACTGTATATACTCAGGTAACTCTATATCTCCTGCAAACCCAACCCATATTATACTAATTTTAGGAGGTTATTGTGAATTTTAGAGGGAACATTTCTCCTTGGACCCTCATAGTTTTGTGCCGGGAAATTGCTTTTTTTTTACAATAGTGAATTTTTTCATATACATGGATGTACAACATGTACACATATGGGCATGCAGTTCTTTGAACCTTGCAGACTCTGTTCAGAACCAAAGGACATTATCCCTTGTGTATTGACATGAGTTAATGCCATTCTGGCTCTGGCTAGACTAGACTATACAACAAAATTACTCTACATGAATTTTACAAGAACTGAATAAGGTTGGCAATATTTCATGATTGATTATCGCAAACTCTATTACAATCTTGGCGCGCGATCTCATAGGGGGAGCTCTGGGGCTTGAAAGTCTGCCGACGGACGAGGTTAGCGTTAATCTCAAGCTGCGGCGATGATTCATCGCAGGGTGGGCTTGACTTACACAAACTAGTTCTGCAAATTATGTAACGAGGAATTATTATTTTTGGCTCCATGATTCGCCGGGGATCAATTGGGTTGGAGGCCTATTTTTGGTCTAGCACTTGTTTATATTAATTGCCTCTGGGTTCTAATACTAGTAGTGTTGTCATATATAAATAATGTAGGGGTCATGTAAATTAGAGTTCATGTGTTTGTATAATGTGGGTTGGTTATTACATATCAAGAATATGCAGACAATTTCTCAAAGTGTAGTGCTGTAGACCTTTGTTGGTTTAAAATATTTTGGTGTGCTAGTAACCTGCTATTGTAGGGTAGGGTACCTATTCATATTTTGTTTTGATTAATCTACAGAGCGATTATTGCATATATACCCCACACCATGAGACCGGCACCAGATCAACTGAAAATTAGACAACCTTGAATGGCCAAGGATGACCCTGGTTTACTTTGTAGTCAGTGTTGATTTGTTTTTTGTTGGTGTCATTACGGTATGATGAAGCAGTGGTGGGTGTCGTACATGACTTTAAATCATTCATAAATCGTTCTTATTGTGAACGTGTACATGTACATTGCAGCTTCCATCTATACATGTATAGTACATTGACATGTTCTGTGTACATGTACCGGCCGAGACTTCACATGTACATGTACATGTAGGGAACCAAATGTATAGGTATGTAGGCCTACTGTAGATGTACAGTAAACAACTACTGTACATTATTCATACCCATTGCAAATTGATTTTTTTTTCTTTCTTTCTTTTTTCGTAACTCAAGAATGAAAGGTTCTAGGTTGGTTGAATTAGGGCCTTTCTTGAATACCTTTTAGATGTAAGCCATAATATATCACATTCTCAAGAACTATTAATGGGGATAATTCTTTTTTTCTCATACCTAATATAACTTGGTAGGGTACTGTATGAATAATTCAGTTGTTAACTGTGTACATATACATATGTACATGTATAATTATTGTATACACATAAATTTACATCTTGAGTTTATTCAAGCACTCTTGAGATAGTTAATATGAAAGTATGAAGCCCTATTACAATAAAATTTCTTGGTTTATGACTGCACTGAGATGTATGTACTGTACATGTATATTACATAGCAGTGAAAAAAATACACGGGGGCTCAGGGCGAATTCGCCCCCGAAATGCCCAAAAGAGCCCGAAAATCAGAAAAGAGCCCCCCTAAATTTGCATAGAGTTCAATGCAAAACAAATTAGTGTTATTTTTATGCAGGCAAGCTTGAAAAGTAGCCCCAAAAATAAATATTAATTTTTTCCCTGTTACATAGTGACTATACTGAGGGGAAGGTAGAGGTAAAGCAGTAGCGGGACATTCTACATACATGGCATACACGTACATGTAGGCCTATGTACATGTATGTATGTCTATGCCTATGTTGATCATATCAGTTGATGTTCTGAGGGTTAAGCACAAACCCGTTTTAACATTCTGCCGGCGTAATCCATATTTTATTCATCCAGGCCATGATGACTCGAGGGAAGTGAAGAGAATAAATCTTTGATAATGGAAGAGGAGACGCATTCCTGTTTCTCATGCATATCAAGTTACTGCAGAACTGAAAACGTTTGTGCTTTTTATCCTTTTGAATTCATTAATGAAATAATTTTGCATTTTAAATTTTCGAAGCACATTTACATACGGTATAGGATTTAATGTATGTAGGAGTGCTAACACATTTTCTCTAGGTTTAGGGTGGCAGTTTGGTTTTACATGTAGGTTCTTTTTTAGTGTTAGGGCTGCAACTTGCAACTTGCTAGTGCATGTACCGGTAGTTTGTTTTAGGGTTAGGGTTATCTGTAGTTTATAATCCAGGAATGAAGTTGCGAAATTGGTTTTGAAAAAAATATGAAACACAACCTTTGAATTCTTGGTACAGTCTTTTAATTTTTTTTAATGGACTGTCTTCTTGAATTTTCTTGTCCTTCCCGTTATATGCCCATTGTAAACATGTAGGCCTACCTTGGTGGCCTGCCAGTTCTGGAGTCATATACATTTACATGCAGGGCTCGACGCTAGCAGGCGTCCGGGACACACTGGCACCCTAAATCTAAGTCCGGACCCCAACAATGTTGGAAGTTTTTACATAGGGCGTGCCGTTTACATACGGACTGTAAAATGTTATTTACAGATCTCTTTATAATGAGATTCCACTAAATTTACACGCATGGCTGCTTTATCCATACTTTATACATGCATGGGAATTCCCTGTTTCTGAGCTTATCTTGAAATCAACAGTGAAAAGTGACTGTGAACCACTATGTTTTTTAACATGTACAGTGTAGGCTTACATCTGATGTACATTCATTGGCACAATTGTACAATTTTACTTTATGATTTTTGTATGAGAAGAATGTTGATAAACCAAGCTGGTTTTCCCAGAATATTATAATTTGTATTGAGAAGAGAGGAAAGAAAGAAAGAGAGAGAAAGAAAAAGTGGAAGTGAAAGTCTTCCTGATGGACAAATGTGAAGAGAGAGAGAGAGAGAGAGAGAACAAGAGAGAGAGAGAGAGAGAGAGAGAGAAGAGAGAAGAAAGAGAGTTGGCACACAAATACACACTAGAGACTGGAAATTACGGAAGAAGGTTAACAATAACATTAATGTTTGCATGTGGTTAGCTGGAAGAAATGAATCAGACGCTTCAAGCGTGTGTTCAAAAATGCTAATTATATCCAATAATGTTTAAATATACTTAATATTCTTGTTATGCACACATAGGAATTTACCATTTGTGTTTGATATCTGTTTGATTTTAAAAACCATAATCCAGAAAGACCAGGAAACAGGATGTGTTTTTTTCCCCTTTTTTTTTTCCTTTCCTATAAACCCTGGCAATATGGAAATGAGAAAAACAGTATAAAATAAAATAGGTTGCTTAATACATACATGTATATGTACATGAAGTGTACAACAAGTACATGTACAGTTGTACAATGTATATATTGTGTGCACACATATTGTATATACAAGTATGTGCGCTTAACATGTACCGGGGTATGTAGTTTATGATGAAGAGCATGTTATGTATGTACATGTACATGTAATGCCTTGCATGTGCTTTGTCACATAGCATTATGGTGACAAGTTCAGGTGTACACTATAGTATGTAGGACAGCGCTGTGCAGCTTTCAAACTGTGGATGTGAGCGTACATGCCTACATGTACATGACTAAGCCACTGAATAGAAGTACTGTTCACATCAAGTGAATATATGTTTTGTGAGATTCATTTGAATAAATTCCACGATGCACGTTTGTCAACCCCTACATGTATGTTACCACAATTTTCAAATGCCATAATATATTTTGCACAAGATATTTACGACCATAGGTTGTAGGATACATGCTCCAGTGACACATGCCCTACAGTCCATATCCTACACTATCCTAATTCCTAGCTAAAACATTATGCCTAACCCTAAACCCAATCCACATCTTAACCCCTTAATCTAACCTAAAATCCTATCCATTTCAACCCGAAACTTATAACTTTGACAAATTAAAGCCCAGGAAAAATATTGCCACAAGCCATGTCAGGTTTCCTACCATGCATGTGGTGCATGAGACAAGAGGTATTAACATTGTATTTCTTTTTTTTCATTGCAGAGATGACGGAGGAGGAGGCAGTGTTAGTAGTCGCTAAATGGGACTACGACTCAAAGCAAGACGAGGAACTGAGCATCAAACGTAATGAGAAGCTCAAGCTGATTGACGATTCGCGATCATGGTGGAAGGTGGAGAAACAGAACGGCCAATGTGGCTATGTCCCTTCGAACTATGTGAAGCGGGACAAGCTTGGCCTTGTGGAAAGAATCCGCAAGGGGATCTCGGCAAAGCGTGGAGGAAAACCAGTGACACGTCCGATCTCGCCGCGGAACAGCGAAAGCCACATCCGCACCCAGCTCAGCCGGGATGCGAAATGCCATTCTCACAACCTGCAAGGGTCATGTACCACTACAAAGCCGCACAGGAGGACGAACTGAACCTGAACAAAGGTGAACAAGTGAACGTTCTTGAGAAGTCTGGGGATGGGTGGTGGCGTGGAGAGTGCAATGGACAAAACGGGTGGTTCCCTTCAAATTATGTGAGTGAAGATGACGAGTATGCCAAACAGTCATGGTTCCAGCACGAGTTCGAAGGGTGACGACAACTCCATCCCAGATGATTTTGTGTTGGGTGTTACAACTCTGTACGCATTCAAGGGACGAACTGACGAAGAGTTAAACTTTGACGCCAGCGAGCTACTGGACATTATATCAAATCCCTCCGATGACCAGGACTGGTGGAAAGCACGAAACAAGCAAGGTCAGGTCGGACTAGTTCCCAGCAACTATGTAAAGGTTGTAGAGAACGCGGACCCCGTGTGCCCAACAAAATTTTTTATTGAGGACGCTGTACCCCCCAAACCCATCGATATGCAGGACGATGACAACAGCTTTGCCCCGTCGTCCTCTGTTGGATTTTATGATAGGGATTGGTTCCACGGGAGAATTACAAGGCAGGACTCAGAAAAGATTCTCGGCTGTCCAGGAGAAAGTGGACTATTCCTCATACGAGAAAGTGAAACAATGGTAAGGGCAGGCTTCTGTGTAGATTTTTATTACTCTAGGTCCAAATTGAATGAAATACAGTCTTGCAACATCCCTGAGGATGGCTTGGGAGGACCAATCTATTATGCAGGTTGAAATTATACATGGACATATTTATTACCATCGTTGGTATCCTTGGCCGTTGGTATCCTTGGCCCTTGGTTTAAAAAAAAAAATCTTCTTCTGTAGTCCAAAATTTGCTGTACTGTTTTCCACTGACAATACAACATGTGGGATGCATCGATATGTATATTCCCTCTGCAATTGATCACAGCTTTATTCCGTCAAAGATATAAGGTTTTGGTCAGAGTTGGTCAAGGGCTGAATTTATGAATTCGGTTCAGTGCGGAGCAGTTGTTGCCAGAGCATGTGTCATACAAGTATTGTGTAAGATGCTCCAACAATATTGGATTCCTGTGTCAAATTGACCATTTCCAAATACTGTGGCCCTGTTGGTATTTATCATTTTTTTAATGCATCAAATTTTATTAAGAGGAAGTGGTTTCACAACATTTTCACATTTTTAGGGTCTATCGTTTTCTTGCATACCTATGTTAAATCATAACTCTTGAATAATTTGAAGTAGAAATTAATTTTTCTCTCTTTTATATTTTGCGTTTCCACAGCCCGGTGACTTTGCTGTATCTGTTAAGGCTCCAGAGAGGGTGAAGCATTTCAAAGTGACACGATCAGATAAGAAGTTCTGCATCGGGCAAAGAAAGTTTGAGTCATTAGACGACCTTGTAGACCACTACAAACGCTCACCCATATTCAGCTCGGACGACGGTGAACTCAAGCTGTATTTAACGCGGCCTAATCAGAGAAATTAACGTCGCAAGTGGTTTGAATTTTTTGCGATGGACGCTGAAAGTACCCCAGCATGAACTGAAAATTAACTGCCTGGGTATGCATGAAAAGTTTGATCTGCCTGCAGAGGGTCTCATTGCTATGTGTGAGAATAAGAGAGAGAGAAACTTTGTGTAAAGGTGAGAGTGAACTAGATTGGTCCCAACTCTGAACCTTGGGGTTCTCACTGTGATATGTTATATATACAACATGACATCTTGCTGAAAGCATGGTTGGATATAAGCTGCATACACTGGCTGTGCAATCGCTGCAAGACTTGGCTGATCAGAGAATGAAGTGCCGTTGAGGATCATCAAGCTCGTCTTGTCAATGTTATTTCAGACCTTCAAGGAAATAACAGATGGGAAGCTATTCTTCATCGTGTCATTGTCTGAGATCTTCCCTGGAAGAAGAATTAGTATTAACTATCGTATTTGAATTCATACGATAAGGACTAAAGGATATCCTTAATGGGTTATACATGTAGGTTAAACTTAACCAACATCCTTTTGCTTTGGTCACTGCGCTTAATTTCGGTGTAATTTCACTTTGTTTTACGATATTCTCTCCAATGAATTTGCACTCTCTGAGCAGGATCGAAAAAACTAAATAATCAAGAATTTGTTTCTCCATAGATTATTAGGGTCATGAAATATGTCACGTATTTGTGGTTTCAAAGAAGAAACACTGCCAGATACTATGCTTTGTACATGTATGTTGTGCCTCCTCAATTTCTGTTTGGATTTCTGTTTGCATCGAACTATGATTTAAAAAGCATTTTTTATTTTGTTATAAAAACTGCATATTTTGATTGTAATATTTTTTCAGTTTAATTGTCATTTCAGCATGTACAGGTTTGTGTGTTGCAAAAGCTCCCGTAGAAATTTCTCCTATACATGTAGTACAGTGTCCATTAAAGAATAGTTACAAACGAGCCATAATCAAGCATAGAGGATATTTCTTTTAAACATGGGACAAGTGTATAAAGAAGATATGGGAAGAAAAGTATTTTTATTTACAATATATCTTTGAGTCAAGTGATTCTATGTCGTCTTGTTTCTAATCTAAATCTAAATTAAACTGTCCTCCTCTGTTCCCTTACAATGAATACTTAAAGATAAGCTTGAGTTCTGGTAATGATAGAAAAAAAATTCTCACAGAATCCAACAAAACTTACACTGAATGTTCAAGGTTACAAATACATGACATGTGTCAAACGATTTTGGTAGAAAAAACTAGAAAATGTATAAGGGGCTGAGTAATGAGCATAGAAAGATAAGGAAATCAAGGTAAGTAGGCCCGACACCATATGCTTAACACATGTCACTATGTGCAAATGAGAGTTGTGGTCTTTATTGAAAATGATTTCCAGCAAGTTTTGTGAGGTTGTTTTTGTTTTACTGGTTCAAACAATCCAGAATGAATTATAGCCATGTTCTCTCGACATACGACACCCATACCAGAGCTCAAGATTAGCTTTAAGTGCTAAAACATCCTTCTTATATATTTTTATTTTTGTTGGTACTTGGAATATCTAATTATTGACTCATTGACCTGGCAGTGTCAGCTAATAAGGAAATGAATAGTAAGTTTCAATAACATCATCATTTTCTTTGAATTGTTTTTTCTTCTCTTTCCCCCCTTTCTTTTTGGCAAGTGTTCAATCCTGTTCATGGTTAGTCTCTGCCATTATTGCCATGGTAACAAACAAGCTTGCCCGAAAACATCTGTGATGTTTGACATTTAACGGTTATAAAACGCCTTCCTTCCAATGATTCACACTGAATTATGGAGGTTATTTGGTGTGGAGGGAGGCCCATAAAATGATAAATGATTGTCAAAACTGAATTGAGAAAGATAGTCAAGGTGTCAAATGTATTAAAAGAATAGGAAAATGTAATAAATGAACTTTTAAAGCAACCTATTGAAGGTTTGTTATTAATTTAGGAGAGCCAAATTTTGGTTCCAGTCGTGCAATTTTTCCAATTTGCCATGGTATGAAATAGCTGGCTCTAACTGTGGATAAGATACAACCACAAAACAGAACAAGGTTGGTACCATTTTGGCTTCGTAGTAATAAGCAAATATCCATGTTAAAAATAGTTTGTGCTAAGTTTATATCATTGATACAGGCCTCATAGTCACCAACATGGTGTAGACTGAGAATTTTGACCCTTTTTTCTTAAGTTTATTTCAAACAAACACATGTAGTCTTAACAAATAACAGATGGATCTAAGATTCAACTTGTTGATGAATTATAATTATTTTCTTTATATATGTGTAACTCAATTTTATGTTGTTGAATGCTTGCAAAAAATAGGATTTATAACTGTTCATACATAAAAGTCAGTTGATGATTATTTTAGCTGGCTGTATCTCCAATTTTATTTAGATTTTTAAAATGTGCTACTTTAAAGCTGTTATGCATTTGTTACCACAAGTTTGCTGCCTACTGAAGATAACAGAGTCTACAAAGAACATTGGGTTATATTTGATTTTGATGCAAATTTCATGGGAAAAATTTGTGCCCTTCTCATCCTAACCATATCAGTCGCGGTGGATATGATTTTACTCCTGCATATGAACGATTGCTAACAAATACCATATTATACATAGCGCTTGCAACACACACGCTCACGTACACAGGCAGACGTTTAGAAGGTACCCCCCTTGGTTGATGAGTTATCTCGATGACTGTTCACTTCCCCTTCGTGACCCCCTGCAGGGGGCCCCCCTTTCCTCTTTCTTTTAACCCCTTCCTGATAGCTGCAGTGTAGTGAGCACATTTTATAGGTCGTTTCCTCTATTAAGGGTAGACGGCATAGTCGAATGAATAATTCATAGACCTGTACGTTAAACTACATAAAATATGCATGTTTGGTCTAATTCGTATTCATTCATCGGGGAAAAGCTACTGAAATTATTTTGTCTGTTAATATTAGGCAGAGAAGATCAATTTCTTAAGGCAATGAATAATTCATATTGAAAGACATGTCTTTTGAATATTGCATATCATAATACCTTTTTAATGAATTTCATGTCGTAGGATAGGTTCAGTGAATAATCCATATCACAAGTCATGTTTTATGAATAATTCATAACTTAAGATGTGTTAATGAATAAATCCTATAACACAAAATATTCATTGAATATTCATACCACAAGGCTTGTTGAATTCATATTAATTCATATCACGGATATTAAAGTTCTGTAAATAATTCATATCCCAAGACATGTTAAACAAATTATTCATTTGTTGAACCATGCAAAAAACAGCATAATAAGGCATGCACATCTCTTTTATTTCTTGCAAAGTTCATATGCATTTTCAAGATGTTCGACTCTATGGTGATGCAAGTTTGGTGTTGGGTTATAGCATCCCAGTGTAAAGTGCTAAAAAAGATATTCCAGTGTTAATTCACAGGTTGTTTCTGTGTCATTTGGTTTACACTCTGTAATCATTGAAATTCACCGGTGTATAACATCATGCATATGTATAGTATTGGTGTAAGCATTACACTGGTTTTGACACTTAACACCAAACACCTAAACTTGAATTCACCCACTTAATCAAAGGTGCTACTCAATGATTGTATTGTACTGTGACATTGCTGCTTTGGAGAAAAAATGACGACTGCGTAGTTCTGAAAAAGAAAATTATAATTTCTAGTTCTGTGACCCTTTTGTGTGTAAAATAGAGTGTACAATTTCTTGTAAATTAGTGTTAAAAGTGTAGAAAAGGTTATTTATTTTGTTGTAAATGTATTGTAACATAAAACACAAATCTTATTGCCCTGGTATCCTGCATATATTCATATTATATATATTCATGACAGGTTTACAACTTTCACAGTGTACATACAAACATGAAAATGTGATTTAAGAGATAACGCTGCTAATTTTAGTAACCCTACGGTGGAGCTACGGTTCATTTGAAATGCACACTTTTGTAATTTAAACCCAACAAAATGTTTTTTTGTGGGAATAATAGTAACACGACTCAACTCATCATTGTTGTTATTTCTTACTTCTATGTCATTCTAAATGTCATTCTAAATATGATTGCAGGGCCCTCATGGAGAACAGTATTAATACTGATGACGCTACCCTGGGTAAACAAGACATATTATTATTATTTTTTAAATGCAAAATTTTGTAATCCAAATCCGACTTAAGGATTTTGTTTTGTTTTGATATGTTTTTTTGTTTTAAGTGTAGAGGAAACAGACTCTTCGGAAAGAAGTATAATTACACCAGTCATCCTCACAATTGTTCCTTACTTCTATTTCACTTCAGATGCATATGTTTGTAATCCACATCCAACTTGAGATATTTTCCCATATCTTGTTAAATGTGTGTTAATGACTCTGCTAATAGAAATAATGTGACAATAGTCATCATACACCATCTCTTCACTTCTAGTGTATGTTAAATGCATACATTTCTAATCTAAATCCTACTCAAGAATCTTTTGTTTAGATTGTTTGAAAATGACTATTCATTGAAGACACATTACAAAGGTCATTATTACTATTGTTTCTTCAAGTTTATTTCCTCTTCCTCCTTCATTTCCACTTTGGTTGAGGATATCATATATATGTTTTTAGAGAAACACCGAGACTAAATTATGGAGTGTAGGCCGTGGATATCATACATATTAACACAGATATGACATGTATGCTTTTATTTTTTTTATTTTTTTTTTGATGGGGGGTGGTGAAATTAAATTGAAATGTTTGTTCTCTATTCTTCTCATTTAGACCAACTTTGTTAGATTTGGCATCTGCTTGTCCAAAACAGAATAAAAATCTTAACTTTTCAAATAGAGACATCCAATGTTGCTCTTGCTACATTTGCTACAATTGCTCCAAGCTTTATTATATCAAAAGATGTAATGTTCACTTTTGGTTTATATTTGCTTTTAAGTTGGGTCTGGAGTTAGATATAGTGTTGGGTAAATTTGAGTTTGGTTATGAAATCAGTTAGCATTAGAAATTGACAATGGGGCAATCGTCCCTGGAGCATAGGACTACCGGTATGTCTTGCAATCATTTTACAAACTTACTTTAAAATACGTAAAAGCATGAGCCCACAGTTTGCCTATCGATCTCTGTGCTAATGTTAGACTATACTGTTGGAAGCAGATATTAGACTACCGGTATTGTGCAATTTGATATTTCTTTTTTGTTGTTAATGGTTCTGGAGACATAGGGATGTTATTGTTGGTTGCTTCTTTTTTAGTCGCCTTGTCACGTTGCTTTCATGGTCATTCATACACGTTTCTGTTGACTACATCTAAACAGTGTTATTACTTCAATGACACATGATTGAAACATGATAAACAGGTAGCAACATACATGTGTATCTTGTATATCTAACGTTCATGATTTCATGATTTTGTAATGTTACAGATTCTTTCTTCCCTTCCCGGAGTTTTTACCCTTTTTTAATGTTTGAATACAAATGCTGAACATTGTACTGAAGCAACTGCGTATACAACTCAGAGAGTAGAAAACTACGAAAATAAGAATATATTGATTAACAAAGCTTGGATGTACTGATCTGTGTTCAACAAGCTATTTCTCCTTTGTTATTACAAATACCCAATCTCCCCTTTTTATGTTTAACGTGTTTGTTATTAACATTGCAATAAGTTAAACATCTCTTATTTTCCAATATTACAGGTACCGGTACACAGATTTTGGTTCATAAGTATGAACGCGCTTGGGGTAAAGGCAGAAAAGTTTGAATGGAAAATCATGGCAGATTATTTCATTCTTCAATTGATAAAACTATATTTGTCATGTATATGGCATGACATGAATCATAATGCTATTTTTGTTCTTTTTTTTGTATTGATATCATATACTTTGTCTATGATTCACGATGAAGTTTGGTACGTTGAAATAATGTTGAACTATTACCTAGTGCTATGATAAGGTAATATATCAATGACATGATATATAATTATGATATTTTCTTGTATTGTTCGTGTATGAAACAGTAACATGGGAATATAGTGATCAGAGTTAAGTTGATCTGCAGATATTATGAATGTATTTGCAATTATGTGAAATAAATTCTTTGCTTATGTCATACTATTATTATATGCTGATTTTGAATATTGTATCATTGAGTGATGATGAATAAAATTTATGTTCATTTTCAAAGGAATTTGCATTTGGATGCCTTCTTCTCATTCTTGTGTCTTTCTTTTAAAAGTAACAGTTTTTTTTTGGTATTCAGTTAGCTGCCCAATATAAGGGTCTATTACTTCGCTGTTTCAAGCTCTTAGATGTCATATATTTATATGTCTGCTGTACATAAGAAGAGCGGAAGCAAGTTTAAAATCTTTCTTTTTTTTTTCACTTTACTATTTTACTTTACTATTTTACTTAGTAATTATCATTTATATATTATATGAAGCACATATCACCCAGAAAGGCGTCAGCTCTTTGTCAAAGTATATGGTATATGCCCTTCTATATAGCTCCAAACAGACGATATGTATTGCAAAAAGGGGGTTAAATGCTTTCCTGTCAAGTATTATAATGAGCCAAAGGAGCAAGGAATCAAGTAATTATGGGCTGGAATTTACTAACGCTCAAAATTCCACTATAATTGCCTCTTTTTATAATCATGTAGGTCGTTTGTGTACTTACGACAAACTAATAAACAATGTTCCTGCCCTGTTGGTTGGTGGCAGATACAGGGCTTGAGAAGTATGTACTCGAGGGGTCTTTCCAGTCTCTAATCAATTACAATGTGTGAAAAAAGTACTGTAATTGTTAATAAATCAAAAAAGACTATCAGACCAAAGTTTGTACATTGTAAAGTTTGAGGACGTCAAATATATTTAAATAAGATTTCGAATATTTCTTCAAATTCATACCTTCAAAATATTGCTTTTAATTTCTAATTAGATTCTACCTTTTGGACAATCCTTTAAAATCGTCACACAGCTACCCTTTATTTAGAGATTATTCATGCCTGTGCTAAATGATCGCTTCTTGTTTCCTTTCATTAATTGAGTGTATTTATCACTGTCATTAATTGTCATTACCTACCTAAATATAAGCAATGAGTATAGACCCTTTCCCTTGAAAGCAGGAATAGAGTGATTAGTAAGATCACACTTAATTTCCTTTTTTTTATTTACTATTAATATATGTGGCAACAATAACATTATGGTAAAAAAAAACAGTTTACATGTACCTATTTACTTTTAACAGGACAATCAAAGGAAGTTACGTTATGGTGGCGAAACTCATTATGCATTTTCAACGGAACTTCATTGTAAACAGAGATTAATTTCGAGCATTTTCAAAGAAGGAATTTCATAAAAGTAATAGAAGAATGAAGAGGAGGAGAAGGAGGAGGAGGAGGAGAGGGAGGAGAAGAAGGAGGAGGTGAAAAGAATGTGATAGTAATGATAAAGCCCATACAAAGCTCCAGAATTTATATCACTTTGAGATGTGCTTTGAACACATGTTATACAAAGTCAAACCCATATGATCATGAACAGAATAAAGTGTTTTACATTCATTTTGATACCCCAGTCACACCGAAGAGACCGACACCACCGACTACAGACCAAACAAAATATTGCACTACCCCGAATGGCCAAAATTTGGGCCGTTTGGCAGTGTGACTGATGAGGGATAATACAAGCAGCAGTGCACATTTGTATCTGATTTGACTGAATATTCAATTTCAACTCTTTAACTATAGATATCAATTTTAGGGTATTCTTTAAAGGAACTTTAAGAATTAAGAGCACCTTATTAAACAGCAAACCTAATCAAAACAATGACTACTGGTAATGTATAATATGGAAATTAAATGAGAAATTAAAAGACAAAGACGTGTTGTTCACATGGCATTGAAAAAAAAGGTGACTAATTAGTGAAAATGGGACAAGGATGATGTCAAACAGAGCCATTACTGCTAGCTTTTTGGCTATGTGTCTTGATTAAAGGGCAGATGTGCCCCCATTAATTTTGGATCTTTTGTTTATCATGCTATGTATGCATCAAGGTAGTTTTGGATTCACTCCGACTAAAAGACTTGATAAGGTCCATGTTTGTTCTCAAGTAAAAAAGAACATGCAACAAAATCAATGAAATATTGCGAGAGAATGAGTGAAATATTTTTCAAACAGTTTTGATTTTCCAAACGTCTACATTATGTTTCTTTTTAATAAGAAAGTAGCACACAGTGACAGACACAAATTACAATACATGTAGTTCTGAATGGTAAGCAGTTTTCTTGACTCAATTACCAAGACAATTATTATTTTAAAGCACTGATAGAAATATTGCTCCACAGAAACCCAATATCCTTTTCATTTGAAATTTCCAACATGTAACTTAGTCCATACTATATTTTAAGTGAAGAAGGCATTTGTGTACATATCTTTTTAAAAACCTTTAAAAATAATTGTATGGTACACAAAATTTTCTAACAAAATGATGACCATTTTAATAATGAGTTACAATCAAGAGATTTGTCTCTGATTTGTTTCATTCTTTGAGAAGCAAAGTCATAAAAATGCTGCTGATATTTGATGCATTTTCAGAGGTACCTGTAAATGTTTGTGAATTATCAATATTTCCTTTGATCGTGCTAATAACGTTATTATAAAAACTCATATAAGCAATATGAAAACTACTCTATGTGTAAAAAGGTGTAAGTTTTATTATCTAATGTATAGAATAAAAAATTTGACCCTATTCCGAGAGCAAGAGTCAAATCTGTATTGCACTACAGGACAAATTCAATATTGTAGGGCCCGAGTTATCACCGACACTGCACAGCTATCATTATAGCTATGTTCGCACGGGGCTGTTGTAGTTTTAAACATGAATTTGGGAAACCTTGAAGTTTTACACACTAATCTACTAACAACGAGGAGGGTTCACAAGGGAACCAAAAAAAAAAAAACGGTTCTAAACAACATGTACATGATGAGCAAGCAGTCGTTGTTACTACAAGCTGGTGAAACCTCGAAAATAATTGCGTCCACATGGCACAGAACTTCAAGTGAGGACCCTGCTGCTCATAGTTATCACACTAACCAAAGGATCGCTTGTGGTTTATAACTGTGAGTAAGCTTCAAGGTTCGAAACCACAAAAGCGTCCACACCATCCTTAACTACAAGATAACTTCAAAGTTTAAAATTACAAGCTGAACTTTAAGTTGAATGACTCTCGTGTGAACATGGCTACTGAACTCTGATCCCCAAGCTTTCCCCTTCATGGCACCTCTCGGGCACCCCAAGTGATTCATGACTCACTTCTTGCTACGGAAGCAGGTGAAATTCTGGCAGGAGGTTACCAAACTCTGCTGCCTTCACCCCAGAGAGGGGGCAGGGAGGGGGATCATAGGGGAGAGGGGGAAAATTGGGTTGGAGGTGAACCATAGTCTGCATGTACAGACTCTTGGTTTATTAGAAAAAGTTAGGATGAAGATTAGGTTTAGGCGTTAAAAAAGAAAGTTGTATTGCCCTTTGAGACCGACCCTAAAATCTTGAAATCTACAGTTGGCTCTTTAAAAAGTTTTTTTTTTTACCGTTTTTAGAAGAAACATGTCAGCCCAAAGAGGGAAAAAAAAAAAAAAAGATTAAAAAAGAAAAGATTTCCGACCGACCGACCGACCCATGTTTTGGCACCTAAAGGGCAATACAACACCTTTTTTTTTAGGCCTTAGGATTAGGAATTAAAAATATATCTTCACTTTGGGAGGGGATCATGGGAAGACAGGAGGAAGGGGGTGGGGATCAAATGTCCATCAATAGTCTTAATGTACAGATTTGCATAGGGAGAGGTTATAAGGATTAAGATTAAGATTAGTCTTAGGATTATAGGATTAGGCCTATATGGTAACTTCACAAGGGGTAAGTCAGGGCAAAGTTTGTTCAGAAGCAAAATATTAAAAATGATCTGTATATTACTGATGATAAAGAGCAGATCACAATGGTTTCAGTGAAATTTGGATACATAACTTGGTGAACGTAGAACAGTTGTCTGGGAAATGGTAACAAAATATCCTTTGTACAAACAACAGAAAATGAAATATAAACAAAAGAATATGATTGTGTAGGGCAGTTCTTATAAAGGAAGTACTGTTTTATTGTCATATAAAAATTGCTCTATGAAATTGCTGGCTGAGAAAAGGTATGTTTGAAAGCAAACCATAGAACAAAGTTTGAAGATAAAAGTTTAAAAGCATGATAATTTAACAACAAAAAAGTTGTTTGAAAGCTATGGTGCAAAATCAGTTTAGAATTTTTGGGACTTTAAAACCATAAATGCGGGAGAAACATACATACAGTTAAATTTTCCAAACGGTTACTACAAAAACAATGTAAGAAAATGAAGAATTATATTTGTCTGAGAACACATAAAAACAAATACTAGTTTGCACAAAGCTTTTTAAAGTCATTTTAAAAGCACTTCTGCAACCTTCTTTTAATCCCCAAACTAAAAAAAACAAAAGAAAAAATTTTGTTTTATACACAATGAATAAAGCCGGGGTAATATTATGATTGCAAGGCCCTTAGAGAGAACGGTATTTATACTGATGAGGCTACCCTGGGTAAACAAGACATATTATTATTATTATTATTATCATTATTATCATTAATGAAATACATGTAAGTAATAATGATTTAAATAAAACTTTCAAGGCATCTTTTAAAAGCATTTCAAATAATTTTAATTTCAACCCATTGCTTTCAAGAACCCAGAGCTTTGTGTACTAAACCTATATAGGAATAAGACAATTCAGTATTCAACAAGTTTATTTTTGAGGAAAAAAAGTGAAAATTATCCTTCCGTAAGGAAAGGTGTAAAGACAAAACAGATGTTTTTAACTTCCTTAGAAAATGCTCTTTATCAACGTATTTCAAGACACAGGCAATATTCAATTAGAACAATTTGAAAAAAACATTATTACTTATACATTACTATTGGTCAGAAAAAGTGGAGGAGGAAAAAGAAAGAGGAAAGAAAGAGAAAAGAAAAATACAGAGTAAATAATGTGGGTCAACGAAAGGAGGTGAAAAGCAAATCACTGCAGTAATGATCTTTCGTTCATTACTAATCATTCTATGAACTTTGATGAATAATTGGTGAACTATTTCATTCTGTGAACTTTGTAACAACTAGGTGAACGTTAAACAGTTGTCAAAAATGAGTTATAAAATGAGGCCTATATTCTACAGAAAATAGTATTGAAGTGTCATCTTATATACCTAGCATCTAATAAATTGTTGCAAGGCTGTATTGGCACTTGGCAGTGTAAATAATGAGACTATAAAGGCCAAATCTAAAAAAATATAATTTTGCTAATTTGAGCCAGAAAAAACATGAATGCTGTTTTAAAGGCTCTTCTGGTTCATAGCAACAATATTGCTGTATTGAATACAAGTGTTTTGTTAAAACAAGCTGTAAACATATCTTCTTTAAAATCAAGTTTATAAAGAAAAGAATAAATAAGTGGCAATCTCTCTAGGAATATAAAGTTTTAGGATTAAGAGGCCAATACTTTCCCAAGACACATGCAACTGGCACTGCCTTTCCGCAAGCAGTCAATTTTATGATCGATCAAAATATAATAATAATGATAATAATAACAATAACTATACTACTAATACTACTTCTACTAATAATAATAATACCGGTAATAATTAATGATGATAAAAATAATAATGTGCATCATTTATAAAGCACCATGATTCTAAGCACATAGGAAGATAATAGGAATGAAATTAGAGAGAGAGAGAGAGAGAGAGATGAAAAGAGAGATGAGAGATGAAAATAGAGAGAGAGAGAGAGAGAGAGAAAGGCAGACTGTGTCCAGATATTGGCAGGAAATGCATTAAAGATTAAATATGATAATTTTTAAAATGAAAAGGTATGTGGTAGACCAGATTTTAGCCGTTTTCAACATTTTACCTCTGAGTGCGTGCGCCTGCGCTCACCTCACAAATTCATAATTCCCTACAGACGAATTGAAAACAGCCCAGGCAATGGAGTAGATATGTGGCAGCCTTAAAACATATAGATACAAGTAGTGGAAGCTGGTTACAACAATAGAATGAATATTTTGTAAAAAGGAAACAGGAAAAATAATGACTTATTTTAGAACAAAACATCAGGATAACCACTCTCTTTCATAACAAGTATAGATTTATTAAAGTACAAATAGAAGTCCTTTAGCACCATAGAAAAAAAATCCACTATAAGGCCTAAAAAAAAGATGTTGTATTGCCCTTTAGGTGCCAAAACATGGGTCGGTCGGTCGGAAATCTTTTTTTTCACTTTTTTAGTGCCTTCAAAATGTGTCATGAATAAAGTGTTGTGAGCCTTTTCGTAGAAAACTCTAAACAACGACCGTCGCCCAAAACATTTAAAACCGAAGCGTCGCCAGATCTCCCTGGTTTCTAGCTGGTGCAGTGCATGGTATATACACGCACGAGGCCGGGGTCTACTTGCATGTTTCAGCTAGCAGGATTTTGAAACTAGAGCAGAAGAGTGAGAATTTGGGAATCATTTGATGATTTTATTCATTTATATCCCATTTATGCATAATGCATAATAAATGCATAATTTTGAATTCATTAAAAAAAAAAAAAATTTAAATGGTGAAAAAAGGAACTTTATTTTAAAAAGCCGACCGTAGTTTTCTGATTTTTGGGTCAGTCCCAAAGGGCAATGCAACATCTTTTTTTTTTTAGGCCTAATTACACTTCAATATACAAAACTCCTTGCAAAGATTGAAATAAGGTCACTTTGGTAAAATGGCTCTTTGGTCCGTAGTCTACCAATTCATTTAATCCTGACCTTGGGTCTAAGAATACACAACAAAGGTAAACTTAGAACTCAGACTAACTTCCTTTGTTAAAACCTGATTTCAAACAAGAGCTTAAACCCAGCATTGGGTTTAAAGCCTATCTGCACTAGTTTGGCCAGGAGGGATTAGACCTCCTGCATGGTCACGGACAGGTGGTTATCTAGTCAAATCAGCTCTCAATTAACATAAGAAAAGGGAACATAGGGACCAATGGTCACCGATTAGGCATCGTTGCTATATAGAGAGTGCAAGTAGCTATAAGTAGTGCAGTGGGGCTTTAAATGTTTAGTAGAATACGGATCTTTGGATTTTTCTGATCACAGTGCAAAAATAAATGTTATACCAGGAGGTGAGACAAATATAAATCTGAATAGAAACCCAAGGAACAGGAAACTGCACATATTAGAGTGTCATATATTCCTTCAATAAAACTGTGAAGTATTTATTGTAAAGTACTTTTGATTGGCAATGAAACTGATGTCTTAAAGGGGTGAGTCAGTGTGCTTATAACAAAATCGCAAAGGCATTTATAAAATGTACTAAAAGAGAATGTAACATATAGAGTTACCGTTACAGATCACCGTATCCTTCAAATTAATCGTATCTCCTTCAATCGATCGTAAATTTACAATATATAAAACTTACAATTAATTCCATGTTACAGATAGATACGATTTATGGTAAGATACTATTGATTGCAGCAAGATTTGAGATGAAATAGATTTTTTTCGATTGATTGTAAGTTGATATTTTATGTTACAAGGCCCTTGAATGTGTCATTGTAATGTTGGCACATTGTAATGTTGGCACATTCCTGAAGTGATGACGGACAAGGCCACTGAAATTGCCTTAGGCTGATTTCTTGAAAGTCTATGTGATCGTGTTTCATATAGTTTATGAAAAAAGTGAAAAACGTATCTATCGTTATCTTAAGCCACACACAAATACAGAAATCAAAACATTCTTCAATAGCGATAGACACATAGGCCTGTATTATACAAAAATATAAACCACACACTAGGCTTTGATTAAAATCAGGTTTAGTCTGAGGTCGGAATTTCCCTTTGTTAAACGTGATTTTACACTAGGTGTCGGGTTTAACTGAATTAGTAGAATAAGGACGATCACTAGTGTGAAAATGTGTCCAGCAAACCACATTTCCTTCCATAGAATATCATCTTTTGCATACTACTGCTTTAGATACATACTATCATAACCATATATGGGCATGTCCCAGCTATTTTGTCCTACACATTACCGACCACATCAGAGATTTCATTTTACCTGATGACTGTCTCAACCTCATAGCCTTATTAGAGCTTAAATTTCATTTATTTATTTCCACATCAAGATAAGAACAATATTATATAATCTTCAAAATACAAATATATATAATAAGATATCTGGAGTAGTAGGATCATGAAATATATAAATGGCTTGTTGAAAATGATCTTTATAAAATATTCAAAATAAAATTAACTTTAGTACACAGTTTACATAAACCCAAGATGAAAATCCGACAATACATCAAATAAAATGATATTTGTTATGTCAATTTATGTTCACAATTCTATAATACAATTAAACAATACCTGGTATAATAAATGCATAGAACATAAACATTTATACATATCTTGTACATTACAAACTGAAGAGGTAGATAATTATTAGCTGATTTTTACCACAACACTTTCTAGTGGCAATGAAAGGAAAACCCAAGCCATTGCTTATCACGGTACCCTAATGACAAAATATGACACAACAAAATAGAGGCTAGAAGTCTCACAAGTTGCTATCACTGTTTTTACAAACTCAATCAAATCTTGAAAGTCCTCTGTCAAGTTTCTCTTTCAAAATCTAGTGCAAGAAATAAATACACTGAAATGTAATACATAATCAATCAAATGAAATGACTACAAAACCAAGAAAAGAATCAAA